>OW964830.1:39543281-40210785 GCA_943142095.1 Ophonus ardosiacus
ACCTTCCTTACCTAAAGGTGACGGAAGGTAAAAAGGTCAAAATTTTATTAAAGAATAGAGAAGGTAGCGTTTCAAAGCCGACTATTTTTATGTGAATTAAATAAACAATTTAAATTCGTGAAATCAATATACTGCCCCTGCGAAAAAGGAATTAACCTACATCCCTCTTTTTTCAAGCCATCTATGCATTTATTAATACTGACTACGCATTTTATTTATGCAATAAATTAACTCTGACAAGACAAAAGTAAGTGAATAAGTGTAAACAATTTTCTTTTATATGACAAATTATAATAAATAGATGTAGGCCTATTATTTTGGCGCAGGGCTCGTATATTATCTATCTATAAAATCACGGTACATGAATACTAAAATTACAGACACAAAATAAAAACATGATTAAAAAATATCAGTTACTATTGTTATTATTATTTTTACCTTCCGTCACCTTTAGGTAAGGAAGGTATTGTCTTTGGTCAAAAAATTCGGTGGTGAGTTTTTATTGAATAAGCACGTTTTAGGGTCCCCACAATACAAATTTACTATTTTTAAGATGATGTCTGTATGTATGTATGTATGTGTGTGCATGTGTGTGTATGTGTGTCCGTGTGTGACAAATTTTTCTCCGACGATAACTCCAATGCTACAATTCTAAAAATTATAATTCTTTCGTATTCCTCTTCTGTACATCCATATGAAGAGTTGATTAGATTTTGGTTATAATTGATACACCGGAAGTACCCTTATTTGAAGTTTTTAATAGTTTTTCTTAAAAAAACCCAGTTAAATATTATTTCTTGACATTTTGTTATTATATATAAATTAAAGAAAATACTCTTCTCTATACGGTTTGATTATACATCTTCCTTTATATTCAATAGATGTAAATTTAAAGCATTATAAAGAAATTAATTTTCAAAAATTAGTCAGCTTTGCTATTTATCATGGAAACAGCTGATATAATTATTCAAAAAAAAATTAATTGACAGATGTCAGTTGCAAGTGCAAAACCAAATATGGAAAGTATAGGATCTAAAATTGTATGTCATAGTGTTACTCGCAAGTGACATGCAGAGAAAGGCCAAAGAGAAGATGGAAGGACATTACTTATAGTGTAGTTTGTGTTATAATTTTATTGGATTTATAGAACCTTTTCAAATGAACTTTTGGTATGGAATTTGTAAAAAATAGTATGAGTATGTGTTCGTGTTCGATTTTACATGATATTATATAGAATCTGTTCCAAGGACCTTTTGGTATGGGATTTGTACAAAATACATCGAATTGACGGAAGGTTTTGTGTTGGCCACAACAGATTTTTTATTTCATTTTTCGTGGTAGGTACCTTGGTTGCATTTTGTTTGTTAAGGAATTATTTTTCGCCTTCTCATATATAATATAAAAGTTTTTGCTTAAAATTCTTTTATTACATACATGTCGAACGTTTCAAAAGACCCATGGCTCTCATCATCAGCGGATTAAAAATGTTTTTATATTCTAATTCTATTGTTTACTATTGTTAACAATGAATAAAAAAACAATTTAATAACAGTAAACAATAGAATTAGAAAATAAAAAAATTAATCCGCTGATGATGAGAGCCGTGGGTGAATAAATTAAATTTAATACGTTGCTGAACAATATATGGCGTACGGCCAGTTACACAACCTAACTTAAATATAAACGACTTAAATTGACAATATTGAATGAAATGTCAAATGAATTATAATATATTTCTGCCAAAATTTCGATATGAATTTCTTGTTTCAGCGTAACTTAAAATTTAAACTTTGTTGGTGCAACCAGGCATTAGTGCCTTAAATTAAATATAAATGATCTGTTGTGTTTTGTCAACAAAAATACCAATCCAATATAAATTAATTATTTATCGCACACAAGTGACGCCTAAAGTGCACTTTACGCCAACTATGACGTGTAGTCGAGGTAAAAGCCATCTACGATACAAAATTGATTGGAAATGAAAATTCGTCGGTGGTTCATTACCCTCACAATGCTACGAACCAAAATAGATGGAAGCAGAAGGTGTTGTATACCCATAGCAAATAAAATGTGAGAATCGTAAGACTTAGATGGTTTGGTCATATATAATCAAAAGAAACAAAGACGATACGATGGCGGCTAATAGCGAAACACAAGAATATTCCCAGATAGCAATAGATTAGGCCCTTTTGCTAATGAAAACTGACGGATCAGACCTAATGACTCATAAAAGCAAGTCAACAATACAAGTGAAGTTACATTCACCATAAAATTTAAACAAAAACAATAATTTTTCTTGAGCGCAAAATTTGTAAACAATTCTTTTTTCCTAGGGTTATCGCTCAAATGCAGCTGTACACACGTGTTTCGCTCTTATTAGAGCTCATCAGTACAGCATAGCTAGTTAATAGGTGGGCATTAACTAGAAGTAGTAATCAAAAACAAAAAATATTAATTATTTTGTATATATGCCCAAAGAAGATGCTTTAAATCAAGCTAAATGGAGCAGCAATCAGATATGTGGATTCTGCAGCAACAGGAACAAACGCGAAGGAGATAATATATAATATATTTTATTGGTTGGCAGAAAACTATGAAGATATATCGGTTTCTAACACAATAGACAACTACCCGATCCTTCCATTAATTTGACGACTGGCGTTGTGCTTACCCGCCATTTCTCACACTATCAGTTGCAATGGGAGTAAAAGACAGGCTCAGTGTAAAGCTGTAGGAAAAATTCAATATGAAAAATATCACATAAATTTCCCTTCAAGTCCGTCCGGTTCCTCACGAGTCCACAAAGCCTGAAAAATAGCGTCTGAGACCGTTGAACTGCGAGTAATTGCATATCGGCGGGCGTGCACGACTCAAGGCGTAATCGCCCGAACAGGATAACGAAGGGATGCTAAATAATAAGGTGTTCAGCTTTCAACAATAACCTATCAACAGCCAGATAATTGGCGTTATAACACTTTTACAAAAGTTCAAAAGTAGGATAGAAAATATATTCTCATTAAGCCTTGGCTGCAAATACTGAAGACATTAGTTTTGTGGGCGATTAGTACTAGTCCTTGATCCGTGTGGTAACTATGGGTTTAATGGGATTTTTTCTCTTATAGTTCTCGAGAGAAGTTTGAATTTGAATTTAGTTCATTTTTCTCTCTTCTCTTTAAAAATATTAAATAAAAAAAGGTACGCAAGTAGCCTAATACAAATGAACTTCCATTTGACATTTCAAAGACTCGTATTTAATGGCGTAGGATGTCAGCCTACAACTTCTGAAAAAAAAAACCTACAATTTATTCATTTTCTGTAACAGAGTTCTAAGAATTTTAAAAGTTCATATGTCTCAAGTCTTTCTTTACCTGCTCTAATAACTTTGTGTAGGTAGATAACGTAAATAACACAACCATATAAAAACAGACCCAGTCAATAATAAGCATCAAAAAAATAACATTTAAAATAATAAATATTTATTCACGATTCACTCCTTCATATATAATATATCAATTTATTCATTCTCCAAAGAAATGCTATATTTTTACCTCACGCTAAGAGAGGTAATGGATTCAGCTAAATATCTCATATCCAGAATAAGCACGTTTTAAGGTCTCTATAATCCGATTTTGTGTGTGTGTGTGTGTGTTCGGATGTTAGAAGGACGATTCCTCAAAACTACAATACTTAAGATCTGTGTACATATTCCTCAATCTGACATTAATGGGAAGAGCTGAAAAGGTTTTGATACAAAAAACTTCTTCTACATATTATTTCTTAAAAATTTTTGTTATTACAAATATTGAAGAACATAAAATTCTCCATGTAATCTACTTGAAAATTGTATTATATCTTCTATAGATTTAGAGATGCAGGATCTAATTCTCTTGACAAAATTCCCAATGATGTGTTTGCAGATAGTATGATCATTTCACTTTTTAGTTTAGCAGTTGTGTTCGGCTTGTTGGCATAGATCTTCTATGTAGCGTTCCATATTGGCTGATTGAAACTATCATATGTGACATTTAAAAAAAAAAATCTGTAGTGGTAGCACGCACTTTAGAATTCTATCAAAAGATGCATTTGTTTTCGCTTTTCGCCACGAAGCGAAAATTTGGTATATAGCATGCGTGTATCAAAATATTCGCCTGTAAGCGTACGACTCTTCGTGAAAGTGTCAAAGTAACGTCCTTATTTTGTCACAATTCTATTCAAAGCCAATTTACATATAATTTATATATTTATTATATACAACTGTCATAATATTTTTTATTTTAATAGTATAAAATCCAATAATTTCCGAATCAAAAAATGAATATAGAATTCTAAAGTGCATGCTACCAAGATTCGTAGAAGTAAAATCGTATTCGCCTGCTTTCTATGATAGAATTCTAAAGTGCGTGCTACCACTACTGTTGTGGCCAGCACAATACCTCTCGCCATTTTCATATTACGCTATATAAGTATTATACATCTATTCTTTGTTTTTCAATTCATTCAAAAAACAAGTTTCCAAAGAAGTCTGTTTGATTTTTAATAATGAATATTTCAATTAAATCATTATTGTTATAGTTGATTTTTTATAACATAAATCTTTAATCCCATTTACATGACATCAAGTACAATAAATATTGGAAGCCCTAATAATTGTAGTTACGATGATACGACGAATAATGAATTTCTTTGGATTGCAGAGAAATGATTGATAAATTAATTTAACTCTCTCATTAAATGCCCTGAGTGTTCCCTATATATTTTTACCTCCCGCTACCCTAGGTAAGGGAGGTATAGGGATCGTGCTAAAAATAGCATATAGAGATTTTATATAATAAGCACGTTTTGATGTCCCCAGAATCCGATTTTAACATTTTTACAATGATGTCTGAAGGTATGTATGTGTGTGTGTCTGTGTGTGTGTGTCTGTATGTCTGTGTGTGTGTGTGGATCTTGTGGACACGATTACACAAATACTATCAATCAGAAAAATTTGAAATTTTGTATACCCATTCTATACTAATATGGGAAGTGCTCATTAGTTTTTAGTGTATATCGGATAACCGGAAGTATCATTTATACAAGCTTTAAACAGTTTTTCTTGTAAAAAATTCATTGAATATAATTTTTTAGCAACTTTTACTAATTAAAATGGAATATAATGGTTTAATCTTCAATTCTACGATAATAACATGTAGTAAATAACTCCAAATAACTTTAAATATGAATATATAATATAATTTATTTCCATGTATCACCTAGCCTATGCGTCAAACAAAATCAAAATTTTAATGACAGGTTTGACATATTTAAACAAATGTCACTGACAGGCAGCAATTATATTAAAATTAATAATGGAACCGTGTTAATGAGAATATAATAGTAAAATATTTTATTAAGGTTTGTAAAAATAATATAATTTCCATCATACATAAATGTTAGATGTACGGGATGATCTGATTTAAATTTGCTAATTGGTATTTTTGCAGCATTATAAAATAAAATAAATTTTCAACTACACATTTACGAAATGGATTATGTACGGCGAAGAATTTACAAAGATTGCGTTTTAGAGCACCTAGAAGATGATGCTGATTTTTATAAGAATGTACGTGTGTGGCGATTTTTTCTTAAAGCCTATTAAAATATGATCCAAAACTTCTGAAATTTGGTATTTAAAACTCATATATAATTTGAAACAACATATTAGATTTTAACCATATATGATAAATCGGATGTAGTACTTAATTTGGAGCTCTAACAAATTTTTGAGGAAAAACAATAAAACAATCCAAAATTTCGTATTACAGACTTTTCTATTTATTGGACAACAAATTAGATTTTATTTACAAACGATTAACCGGAAATGATACTTTACTTAAAGCTCACTGCTATTTTAAACATGGAATTGGCGGGAGGTCATGTGTTGGCCACATCAGATTTTTTTTTTTTCAAGATAAACTCTATCCTGAAATTTTGAATCTTTCATGGATCTCAGTTCAGTTAGCCATTATCATTATTAGAAAAATTTTCACGGGAGTTGTAACTGTAAACCAAAGATTAAGAAATAAGTAAACAGAATAAACAATGACTTAATTTTGTGACAATCAAACTTTAAAATTGGAAATTAAACAAACAGAGCCCGTTCAAAACCCAAACGAACTTTCTTGGAAACTCTATATTGTTTTACTGAAAATATTTGTCCATTCTCCTTGATGTGTCCCTGTGTTTTGTTCATCCAGGCGTCGCATAAGCGAGGTGAGCGTCTAGGTGACGTCGCCACATACTCGGCTGCTCTCGAGTTGATAAACCGGGCCTACACTGCATTGTCTTCCCATCGCCTTATTCTGCTACATTTCCTTCCTACTTTTTTTTTATTTGATAGCTTACCTTCGCTTCATTTATTCCTTATATTCCCAGCGATTTGTAGAAGAGAGGTATGATCAATGAAAAAATATGTTGTTTGTCATTGGTTATTACTATTATAATTATTACTGAAATTCTATTCAAATTATTCGATTACATCGTTAAATCGAGAGAACAGCATGTTATGTACGCAGTCCAGAAAGTAACATCATTAATTTTAGATAGGGTGGGTGGTTAAGCTATTTTAACTACTAGCAGCAGTAAAACGTATTCAAAAGTATTGTAACGTTTTTATTTACCAACTGAAACAGAGTGTTCATTTTTTCAGTTCATTAATATTTGCACTACTTTAACAGTAATACGCTCAACAAATACGATTCATAGCAATAAATGCAACAGTTATCACAAATACCGACCACTATCACTCCTATTATATTCATTCGGCTATGTCCGCCCCCTTCTCTTCAAATTAACATTCACTCAGATATTACATAAAATATTCTAAATATTATTTTTTGGAAAATTATGTTATTACAAATATTAAAGAATATAAAATTCTCTATCTGATACACTGAACATTTTTATTATGTAATATAGATTTAGATTTAGAGATAGATAAGTATAAAAAATAATCAGTTGTATTGAATCTCACAGTCCACATAATTCCATGAAAACTAGTTCAGAAATTAAAATGTTTGTAATTGACAGAAAAATGTCACTGTCAAAAATCCTAATACTTTACTGACTGCATTTTCTGAGAAGTACATTTAATATATCTTATTTTATTATTAATTAAATATTTAAAATTGTAGATACATATATTACATATACGCATCAGAAATACTGTCCACCTCGTCAATGAATTTGAAGAACCTCGAACATTTAGAAGAAAAGGAGGAAACTTATTTATGGAATGAATTAAAAAATATAAACATATATTAATAAGAGATGTAATTAGAATTTTTGTGTGTGCCAGAAATGTTAAATACAATATGTACTTATATAGCCTAATATGGAAATGGCATGGCGACAGTTTTTTACTGGCACAACAGATTTTTTGTAAACTTGTGCAAAATAAAAATTATACGTTTCCATACACCTAATTTGTAGTTAATATCATTAATTTTGTTCCAAAATAATATCAAAATTATATTTCAATTTTTCATAATGGGCTACTTGCGTGGTACTGAAAATCAGATTTCTATCACTATATACATAAAGTTATGTTGAAAACATATATAAAAAATATAAATTTTATTTTTAAAAAAATATTTGTTTTTTAGTAAATTAAGAAAGAAAATTTTATGTGACGTCGTTATATTCTACTGAAGAAGGAAACCATGTTTGAAAATATAACATATAGATGGCATGGCGTGCGAGAAAGTTTTAATTTGAATTTGACATTAGTTCATTTTTCTCACTCTCTGGTCTCTCAAATATATTAATTACTTCACAAATAAACACATAGGTAGTTACATGTAATTTAAAATATCGATACGAAAAAGACAAACTAAAATACTAACCTCCAAACTATTGTTGAAACGTCAAACAGGAGATCTACATTACCCGTACAAACAAACGCTATGGCTTTACGACTATTCATTGGTGCGGCGTAATTCTACGTCATACATGGCGGGAATTCAAAATAATCAAATTTCATTATTTTTTTTTTCTGGCTAATTAATAAAAATTTTGTCAAAAGATAAAATATGGGTAGCAAGTTTTTACCTGCTCTTCAAAAATATTAAATAAAAAAAAGGTACGCAAGTAGCCCATTCATCAAAACTATATGTATTCCACATACGTTGATTAATTTGATTTTGCAGAAAACGGTTCTTAGGATTATTCTTATTATTTCATCATTACTGACATCCGTGTACAAAGCAGATTGGCAAACCCGGAAATGCGTAATATGCCGTGGTAATATATTTATTTACATATTTTATAGTTAGCTGCAAATGTCAAAATCGTATGGAGCAGCACACTTCAGACATTTTCAATCACTCTGTAGGTACATTCTGCAAAAAACTTAATCGATTTAATTTATTGTAGTAGAACTTTAAATTAATCTCAAAAGTACATTTCATTAAATTGGAAAGTCATACGAACTTCACTGACAAGAGTTTGAACACGAATAGAGTTAGAATAATGGTCGTTCAAATCTCGGCATTCGTAATCGTCCCCTAATGTTTGTTAAAAGCTTGAAATTGCTCATCTGTAATAGTCTGACAATTAAAGCGATAACCAAACTAGCAATCAGACTAATCAGGCCGTTTTAGCGTAAGTTGAACAAGTTTTCCAAATCCGAATCCATTCCCAATCCAGTGATTGGTGGTCTGGCCTCATTGATTGCGTTATAATGATCTACATTCAAAATGGCGCTCGCGAACTCGATTACAAACTCTAGCTATTGTTAATGCGTGCATTTCAAGGCAAACTAGATTAGAGTGTGGCGCACAGCGGCTGCCAATAGGCCATAGCTGAAACGAGCCTCGCAATTAGCAGGATACGTCCAGGACTTGATTCTTCCACGGCCCGGACCGTGGCTTTCACTGGAGATGTAGAGAGTTTGGGAAATGTAACTGATTTATCTTTAATTACAAACCAATCCAATCAACACGGCGTTTTTATTAGCGAATAATTACTGACCGCACCTGCACCCAAATTCAATTTTGACGTCAATTTCATATGCATAGCGGCGTAACCGAGATACCACAAATCAGACATGCCATTATTGCATTGCAACTAGGTTTGTAATAAATCTGGCAAATATCTATGCACTAGTGAATCGTTAATAAGCGATAGATCTAGATTTAAAGGAATCGACAAAACTCGTACAATGTCGTCCGTAAATATACAGTCATTCAAAAAAGTCTCCGTACGACAGTAGTTTTAATGTATTTTACTAAAAATAGCAGTCTAAAACCCAATATATTTCATTTCCTTTTAATCCAAAATAAAACGCTGTATATTACATAATTATATATATATATATATATATATATATATATAAAATAAACAAATAATTTAATTTATTTATTTATTTTATGAGGTAACCATTGAAAGTATTCATAATTTCATGACAAAAAAGTCTCCGTACGATAACCAAAACATTTAAATAATAAACCATTTATTTATATTTCTTTATGAAACATAAAAAAATGGTTCATTATTTAAATGTTTTGGTTATCGTACGGATACTTTTTTGTCATGAAATTATGAATTCATTCAATGCTTTCCCCATAATATAAATAAATTAAATATACTATTTGTTTATTTTATATGTATAATAACGTAATATGCTGCGTGTCATTTTGAATTAAAAGAAAATGAAATATATTGGGTTTTAGACTGCTATTTTTCCTAAAATGCATTAAAACTACTTTCGTACGGAGATTTTTTTGTATGACTGTAGGTACCTACAATAAAAATTTTGAAAGAAGTCCGATCATGGCCATCTATGAATTGCATCTATGAATTAAGATTTTATGCTGTCAAATTTAGTACTGTCGTTTACATAGTTTTTATGAGATAACTACTAAATTTGACAGCACAAAATCTTAATTCATAGATATAATTCGTATATGGCCTTGATCGGACTTCCTTCAAAAATTTTACTGTACAGCTAATATTTTCGAGAAAAGCAATGGAAAAAACTAAATAATTATTTGATGACGAATAATTACAGGTCTTAATGTTCCATATATTTATTTCAAAAATGTACAAATATGTTATTTGAACGTTTCGGGCAATAATTAGCCCTTCTTCAGCAAATGATAAAAATTAGTTTTCCTTTTGTGAAATCCAATTATAAATATATTTTTACAGGTTATTTGAGTAAATCAATTCCAGGATTTATTGATAATCATAATAGGAACGATTATAATTTTACAATTTTTGTCTTCCCGGCAGAGCTTCACTTGTCGCCATGGTGATAGCTTCATCAGTTTTCATCATTCCTATTATGATTACCAGTAAATCCTGGAATTGATTTACTCCAATAACCTGTAAAAATGTATTTATAATTGGATTTCCATTGATAAGAAATAAAATATCGCAATGCGTTTAAAAAATTTGGTATGGGCCATCCAGCGAATCAAGCGGTTTACGTCATAAATACAATATCACTAGAAACAATGACGTCATATGTTAAAAAGTTTACATGAGCATGTAACACGGATTAAAATATGATCTGTGGGTTACCTTCATAAATCCAAATATTTCTTTAAAAGGTAACACGTCTGGTATAATTTTTTTCCAACGAAATCCAATTTTATTTAAAATATTCTGAACGAAACTGCTTACACCGTTAGAAATACTTCATTCTTGTAGTATGTGCAACAAACTATCTAGTATTATGTGAGATCTTTAAAAAAATACAGAATACTGCATACCATACAATTTCTCACTGTTTCTATAAATTGCGTATAGCGTTTGCCACACGCTGTACATATAGATTTAATTTTCAAATTATTACTAACAAATAGAACGAAATATTACCTCAATATTACAATTCAGTGAAAATAAGAACCCACTAATCTATGTTTCATTTTCAAAATATGTCAATAAATTAACTACAAGCTCTTGAATTTGACATGACAGAGCATTTGACATTTTGTCAATGAACAACGAAATCAAAAACAAAATGAAATCACAATACAGGTTAAAAAGTATAATATAGACATATAATATTTAGTAATATACATGTTCAGAATCACCGATATTAAAAAATATAATCAAACGTCATTTTGCAAAAATTTACAAAATTTTACTTAATAATAATATCCAAATATAATTATTTCTATTAAAGGTGACAAATACATAATAATAATAAAAAAAATCAATAAAATACCGTTAATAAAATATATTTAAAAAAATTAAGAAAATTTAAAAGATCCCTAAACGATGACGTAAACCGCTTGATTCGCTGGATAGCCCATATATCATTTACTACTTTAAGCGATCATGACAATTGTTTTCATGATAACAAAACAAAAATCTTATGTTTTAATTATTTTACGCGAATTTATTTCCAGCCCATTGTAAAAAAAAAAATCGGTTAGCTAAATGGCATTCTCTAACAACTAAAATATCATTGCGATTTTGACAAATTAACTAGAAATATAAATTACCAGACTCAATAAACAGTTTGTCATTTTACCTAGATGTTGACAGATCTTAAGGGGTGTAAGGGAAGTGTGAGGGTCTGATGAAAAAGGTGCAGAACAGAATGGTGCGGAGGCAGTATTTCTGTTGAGACGTTGAGACCTCTCCAAAGACAGAATTCACACATGATGATGATGACCTAGCATCACCTTCACTGACCTCTCTACTAAACTAGATTAAACAAATGTTTAAAACTCTGATTACTAATTGATTGCGAAAAAATAGTGCACACACCTCGCAGGAATGCTTATTCTAGCCTCGCGCTCGTAGCTGCCCTTGGTATACCCCAATTATATAATTCATCGTTGGTCTGTAATGGAGCATTTCCAGAATCGGTATCTTGTAAATACTATTATGGCTAGGTAGATTACATATAATGGGGAAGTTTAGCGATTTTTTTTTTATTTTTTTATTACATGGGAAATGACTTGAAAAATGATGTAAGATGTTTTATTTTTTCAAAAAAGACCAGATTTTCCGGAAAAGTCGATTTTAAGCTGTGATGACGTCGGTAGAGGCTTGGCGCAACGTATGTCGATTTATACACTGACGCACGCGGTTACGGCGTTACGGTTACCAGTGAAGCGCTTTTACGCTTGGTTACGACCTACGTTCAAGTGGTTCGATTTCACCGTTCTGTCTAAGTTTGCGCATAACTGACTTGTGACGTACTTAGAGTTTACCTAAAAAATATTAATTATAAATAAATGGAGCAATAATTTTAATTTTTAATTTCAATTTCAGCAGTCATTTGTGTTATATTTGTGAGAAAATAGTATGTTATGTAGAATTTTTACCATGCTAAACTTCCCCATTCTCCCCTCCTGTAAAAATTATATTACGGAAGTATAACGCTAGCCTTAGTCACATTTGATTTTCTTTTTCCTTGATATCCATAAAAACTTTCAATTTTTCCCAAATATGAAATGTTTATTCCCGTGTCAGGGTATAATTAATTACCCTTATGAAATCCTGTATTACGGTCCTAGTGATTAGGCACATGCAAGCTTCTCGTCAAGGGTGAATGAAACCCGGGCTGAACTCCAGATAAAAACAAATATTCGTGAGCAGCGAGACCAACTATCAATCAACCAAGCAGATTAAAACGTACGCACGGGATCAAAAAGGAAAATCGACCTTTTAGCAATTTCTAAAGTGTTTGAAAATGATATGTAAAATCAGAATAGAGATACAGTTCATCCAAGAATATGGATACACTTACTACCTGCTGATTTGTAAAAATTAATTTACTGAAATATTATCATATTTCACATTAAACAAATTTTGCAATTTTGGTTATTGACTGAATCTTATATGTACTAGTAACAAAAAAAAATCTATAATGAAAATTGTGTTTGTAATAAATTTTAAATTATAGTTGAACGGTGAACTGTTTTGAAATGTTATGTGTGTAATGACGCCGCAGAATGACGTCAGTATTTAATATTGTTCCGATGAAATGCCACTAGATAGCGAAGCAGTCGTAGTATTTAAGATATAAACACAAATTGTGATCGAAGCAAAAAACTTTACAATTATAATGACTTCCAAATAGAAAAAAAAATCTGTTGTGGCCAGCACAAGACCTCTCTCCATTTCCATGTTAGGCATATAAGTATTGTATTGCACTTCACTTTCGAACCGTCGTTTTATAACAAAAAAATACAGAACTTTACTCAAATATTGTTTTTTATTGTATTTAACATGTCTTCTGCACACATATAATTCTAATTATATCTATTTTTCATTGTATGAGGAAGTTTCTATATGTCATAGATTCTTCCAAATCGTTAACCAGATTGGCGGTATTTCTGATGGATATATGCATTTTACCACAATTTTACCTATAATTTCAAATATTTAATTAATAACACAATAAGAAAAGTTAAATATGCTTCCCAGATAAAGCTATCAGAATGTCACTAAAACTTAATATTTGACAATGACATGTGTCATGTTATAAACATTGTAATTTGTCAACTGGTTTCCTTAGTGCCTTGGCCTCTGCGATTAGTTTACTCTATAAATTATAGTGTCTTTATCTCTAAATCTATACAAGATATAATAAAAATTTTAAGTGTATTAGATGGAGAATTTTATGTTCTTCAATATTTAATAAAAAAAACTCCCAAAAATTATATTTAGAAGAATTTTTTTAAGAAACTACTATTTCCGGTTGTTCAATTGTTACCAAAACCTTTTTAGCTCTTCCCAGGAATGTCGATTGAAGAAACTGCAGTTCTTTGTTCATAGCCTACTTTGAGTTGTTTTTTTTTTAACACTCTGTACTACTCGTAAATATATTGAATCACATTGCAAAATTCGGTTCTTGCAGTGGATCGCAGTAAAAAAAAATTCTGTTTTATTTTGATAAAGTAATAATAGGACTTTTAGGAAATTATTATTCTCCTCATCTCCACATTATGAAAACCTTTTTTGTACTTAATCTGTTTCTAGGCAATCCAGTAATTATCCTACTCTGATATATTCAACAAATTAATCCCCTCTCGCTAGATTTTCCGGGTTCGAACCCGAGACGTTAAGGCGATTATTCGAAGCTGGAAATTCGTTTGGCTAGCACGCTCAATTGCCGGTCCCAGTGGCGTAGGAACTGGGGCACCACCCACCAATTTACCGCCAGGTTGCAGGGGTTTCATTATCCGAAGTAACGCTAGTAATAACAATTTCTCGTTATTGTTACACAGAATTTTTACCCTTTTTCGGCTATTTTTAGTCGAGTTATGGCTGGGAATTTGGATTTGTGAAGTGGAAAATTTTATCAGCGTGACATTTTTAGGGGATGTTTTGCTAATTGAAATATGGGTCATGAAGAATTGCGCAATTTTTCATTAAGAGTAATTTTGTACAAATGCAAATATATGGCATGGGAAAATAATAGCTGCGCCATCAATAATCATATGTTACTATAAATATACCAGGGGTGTCGTTATGATTTTGAAATTAGGGTGAGGGCCTTCGTTCGCCAAATACAAAATAAATTCCCGTACATATATGTATGTATATAAATTGAACATTACAAAAAAAATCTGATGTGGCCAGCACATGACCTCCCGCCAATTCCATGTTTAAAATAGCAATGAGCTTTAAGTAAAGTTTCACTTCCGATTGATCGTTTGTAAACAAAATCTACTTTGTTATTCCAATAAATAGAAAAGTTTGTAATACGAAATTTTGGATTATATTTTATTATGTTTTTCCTGCAAAATCTGTTAGAGCTTCAAATTAAGTACTACATCCGGTTTATAATATATAGTCAAAATTTAATATGTTGTTTCAAATTATATAAGAGTATAAAATACCTACCAACTTTGCGAAGTTTTGGATCATTAATATATTTTAAGGAAAAATCGTCACACACATTATTGTCAAAATCATCACCAACTTCCTTATGCTCTAAAACGCAATCTGTGTAAATTCTTCGCCGTACATTATCCATTTCGTAAATGTGTAGTTGCAAGTTGCAAACTATTATTTGACACTTTGAAATCACGTTCTTATTGACAGCTGTTCGATATATAATGCTGCAAACATCAAACTTAAATCGAATTATCCTGTATATCTAATATTTATGTATGATGGAAAATACGAGTATATTATTTTTACAAACCTTAATTTCATTAGAATCATATTTAAACTACTAAATTCCTCTTAACACGGTTTCATTATTAATTTTAATGAAAATTGCTTAGTGACAGTGACATTTGTTTAAATATGTCAAATTTGTTATTAAAGTATTGTTTTTGTTTGACGCAGAGCCAAAATGGTGTACAAAAATAAATTATTTTATAATATAATATAAAGTTATTTCAAGTTATTTACTAAATGCTATTATCGTAGAATTGAAGATTGTGCCATTATATTCAATTTGTATTGGTAAAAGCTGCTAAAAAATTATATTCAATTAATTTTTTTTACAAGAAAAACAGTTAAAAGCTTGTATAAATGATACTTCCGGTTATCCGATATGCACTAAAACCTAATGAGCTCTTCCCACATTAGTATAGAATGGGTATACAAAATTTCAAAATTTTCTGATTGATAGTATTTGAATAATCGTGTCCACAAGATCCACACTCACACAAAGACACACAGAATCACATACATACCTATAGACATCATTGTAAAAATGTTAAAATCGGATTCTGGGGACATCAAAACGTGCTTATTCACTGAAATCTCTATATCCGATTTTTAGCACGATCCCTATACCTCCCTTACCTAGGGTAGCGGGAGGTAAAAATATAATAATGAAAGCTAAGGAAAAGGGCCCTGTTAACTTGTTTGGAAGAAAAGCAAATAAAAGAAGCAAATTCCTCCAAATATCTAGGAAGTATTGTTGTCTCAACCATATTGTAAAATTTGTCATTTTATAAAACAAGCCCAGATGGTCAAATCCCCGTTGGTTTAGCATAGGTTAGACAACAACTAACAGCTTACGGTCACATTGTAATATAAATATTTGAACATTTCCACTTGCAATTTCTCTATATACACCTCAACGTAACCTAACCTAACCTAACGTATGAAACTCACGCTTAGAAAACTCAAGTCGTGTACTTCTGTGAGTGTGCAGGGAAATTTTTATCATTGACATAATTATTTTAAATTATGAATGCCTTTTACGGCAATAAATGTAAAACACCTGTAATAGTCAAAAAATAATTTATTTCTTTCCGATCCTAATAGGGTCGAAATGTTTAAGAGATAACAAAATATTTACATGACTGCATCCCAGAAGAATATACTTTTCTTACTATCCAATCCAGTCAAGAAACTACTTTTCTTGAAGAACACAAAGCTCTATTTATTTACACGATATTTATTTCACTATTTATGTTCACCACATGTCTCAATCTCAGACTACTGCAAATTGTTGTCGACTGACTGACTGACTGTTATAGACTGACTGTAGACTGTTGTCGACTGACTGACTGTTACAGACTGCCTCTTCAGTGCTGTTTGCCGCCTAATATACCGGTCTCTATACCTTCTCGGAAGCTCTAGAACCTTAGATGCAATAATATCTATACTCGCCGTCAAATGATTATGGACTGATGTTCAACTTTTATCCCTTTCCGCACCCTGTCCCTTGCCCAGCGGTGTTGCCGCTTGTAACTTGACATGACCAGGAATGAACGCAAATGTCATATAATACATTTAAAACTAATTTAAAATTTTAATACATCGTAAATGAAGAAAATATAACAAATAAATAAGGTAAGACAGTAATATGTAATATAAAATATAAAAATTGTTTCTGTGGAAAATTTATATTTATATTTTGACCAAAGTTTCCACACATCAAGCTAAGGTCGCGTTTGCGTTAAAATACGATAACCGGTGAAATCTAAATAAAAGGTAAGAATAATTGATTATTAGGTGAACAGTAGATCTGCCAACACAATATGCTTCTGCAGTCAAATCCAAAACTTTCTTGTTATTTAATAAATTATAAATTTTTCAGGATGTATTTTTTTTTAAATTGTGTACATTGGTAATAATTGTTTTTGCCGTCCCATTTAAATCTTGTTTTCCTAAATGTTTTTTATAAGAACCAGGACTATTTAATTCGTGAGTTTCACTTATTTCCTTTTCAAAAATCCAAATATAATGCAATTTATAGGATTGGGCATAAAAAGCACACTCAAGTACTAACAAAAATATCAGAATATAAAATAACATTGACAGATTACAGATATTTGTATAGGTAGACACTTAAAAAAATTGGCATCAATGTAGAAATCTCCAGTCCATAATTATTTGACGGCAAGTGTAATAACATCAAATACAAAAGAATCAGTCGACCGCGAGTAATTAAACTTATCACGACCTGTTTGTTTACTCAGCTGCGCGCGCGGCAATTACGCCGCCAACAGGTTTAGACTTGCTTCAGTCACTGGCGTCGGCTGGGCGCACGCTACAATATCAATAAAAAAAAAACCGTTTAAGAATAACGCTCACTTTGGCATCCATAATGGTGCTAAAATATGCTATTCTTATTCCGAAATAGAGAAAAGTTAATTTTATAAAATACCTTACTTGTATTTGCATGAAACCAACATAAGTTGTACATCTTTTATTAAGTTTATGTAAAATAGAGTAAAGAATAACTTTGTTTAGAACAGAACAGTAAAAATCTGTTTAGGAATCTAGTCTGGTGCACTCATTTGCTGCACAAGCACAGTAAAAGAGCTTCACATAAACCAACAGAGAGTTTTTGGAAAACCTCCGCACTGACACTTAAAGTTTTACTGCAGTTGTTCATAAAACGCAAACATACTTTGCGCCTGAAAATAAAAAGCTTCTGTACTTGAAATTGAAAACACGTCGGACAGGTAGAAAACAAAAACATAACACTGTCGAACAACAAACAATAACGTTGTAAAAGAACAAAAACAGTTGCGAAACAAATACATGAACTTTCAGCAAACCAAACTACGTACACAAGCATTTGTTTATTCAAAATATTTATCAAATTATCTAAGGAAATCTCATCTTGTTTTTTGTTTAGGTAGGTGCGAATAGGAACAAAAGAAAGATGAAAAAGTCGGATAGTAATTTGAAAGTTAGTCGATAGCGATTCGTCTTTTTCTTTCCAGAGACAAAGGACAATAAAACAAAAGAAGCGGCACTGACGCCCACGGGGGTAATTAAGATAAATGTGGAGCGGATTAAGTGGGGAGTAGGCCACCGTGTTAATTAGCTTTAACTACATTTAAAAAGTTTTCAAGAGCTTGAATGAGTACAGCCACTTTTGAACTATAGTTATACTACTGTTCCTTGCTACTATTATTCCCTCGTTTTAATAATTAGGTACTTTATTAAATTTATGGCGCTATACTTTACTAATTCCTTTGTTTTTGGAAAGAATTATTGTACTCATTAGAGCAGAGTTGGATTTAGTTAAAATTTAGAATTTAAATAAATATTAAATCATTCAGTTTCCAACCCTTTGCTGGATATGTTGCTCAATACAAATTTAGTCATTATATTTTCAAATTCAACCTTTTTCTGGGTCATTTTTAAAACATTGGGCTTGACTCTTAAAATGTTTCCAAGTAAAAGTTTTATCTATTATTTTTTGACACTTACATCCATTTGATTTTAAATGCTTAATGGAAATTGTCAACCTTTTACCTTCCGTCACCTTTGGGTAAGGGAGGTCATAAATATTTAAGCTCAATTCGACGGTAACGCGAAATAGTTATTTAAGTACCTAGTAAAGACAGTAAGTGCTTCCTATCGGTTGAGATTCTTCCGACACCGGTAAAAGAGCACTTATTGACTGCAATGCGTATTAGGTTTTTTGCATGATCGACGCACAAAATTAAAAATCTGTTGTGACCAGCACAATACCTCTCTCCAAGGCTATATAAGTATTGTATTTAACATTTCTGGTACACACAAAAAAATTTAATTACATCTATTCTTTATTTTTCAATTCATTCTATGAACAAGTGTCCTCCTACTCGTCTAAATGTTCGATATTCTTCCAATAATTTTTTGCTGAGATTGGCAGTATTTCTGAAGGGTAGTTGATTTAATATATACATAGCAAGCGCCTGTTTAGTTGGCACTGATACTGTACATACTTTGGTTTATAAATGAATCCCCTTTCTTTTTATACCAATTTAGATGTTGACGGAGTCTTTTCCTCGTTATAACAATAGCATATTATAATTACTAGTACATCTCGACTTGTCCAAGTTCGAAATTTAGGTTTTCAGCATTCAAGGACAGAATCAACCGAACGTGCGGCAGCTATATCTATAATTTTAAATATTTAATTAATGATGAAGTAAGATATATTAAATGTACTTCCAAGAAAAAAGCCTTTAGTAATGTCTCTGGATTTTTGACACTGAGATTTATATCAATTACAAACATTTTAATTTTTCAACTTGTTTCCAAGGGCTGATGGTTCTTCATACACTGAATTATTTTATGTGTTTATAATTAAATTTATTTTTAAATCTATAGAAGTTATAATAAAAATGTTCAATATATATAAAAGGTAACATTTACAGTAAAATTTTTGAAGGAAGTCCGATCAAGGCCATCTACGAATTGTATCTATGAATTAAGATTTTGTGCTGTTAAATTACTTAGCTTTTATAAGGGTACATAATATTTTGTGTACCTCATAAAAACTATGTAAACGACACTACTAATTTTTTTTTAAATAAAAATACAGAACATAAACTAAAAAGGTAGTATTATTCCAATTATTTATATTCTTTAATATTTGTAATAATAAATTTCCAAAAAATAGTATTTAGAATATTTTTTTTAAGAAACTACTACTTTGTCTACTACTACGGTTGTCCAATTGTTGCCAAAACCTTTTCTTATAGAATCTGAGAAACCGTCCTTCAACATACACACATACACATATACACACATATCATTGTAAAAATGTTAAAGTCGAATTCTACTAACCTTAAATCGTGCTTATTCACTAAAATTTGGATATACGATTTTTAGCATGAATCCAATACCTATCTTATGGCTCAATTCTCAATTTTCACAGAAGTGATATTCAGCGAAAATTTTTCACTTTATCACTTGGTGCTATTCACAATTTTAAATTTTACCGTATGACGATAATATTGGTTGTGCATTAAAAGAAAATACGAATTTGGTGCATGTGTTTGTTGCCATTTGACAAATAATATCATGACGCTGACAAGTGATATGATATAAATTTATCATTTCATATCATATCACAATGGTGAAAATTGAGAATTAGACCCTTAGTATTTTGACACACTAAAATAATTTGTTTGTCATAGTAAGTTTTGATCGTTGTTTTTATTTACTTACCGTCCCCGCCTCCTGATCGGTAAGTGATGTAAATCCTTTAAAGTTACTAGGCCTCGACTTCCCGCCTAGGTCTTTCTCGAATGTTAGAATGTAGGTACTTACAGTCCTCGTAGCTTAAATACCTATTATATGACATTCAAGAATAGTCTTATTTATATAGTGAAAATTTCATACATTTCATTCAAAGGTACCAAAAAGAAATCTATCGTTATGAAGGGTTATGCCTGTTTGAAATTCTCGATATCCATCAGAAAAATGGCAATTGGCTTGAAGTGTCCTCTCCTAGTTCGTTTGCAATTACTCATATTTTCGATTGCTATTCATGGGGTATCCTAGACACTATTAAAATTCAAATGGAAGTGCATGACGCTGTATATGCACAGCACTAGTCTATAATCGAATTCCATTCGTATCTTCGAGACAGCTTTGCAAAACGATATTAAGTCCCCGTCTACTGGGAACAGATTCAATATCTGACTTAGCGCGGATATTTATGTCTGGAAACGTAAATATGGATCTAGAGAGGAAGCCTGGAGGAATATTACACAGTGATAGGTTTACGAGCCTTATTTGTTCACATTTTCTTTTGAATATCCCAGCTTTTCCTCCGTTCGCCAGATACAAAATTAAACTAAAAATCTATAGGTAATGTAGTTTTCTTTTTCGAAATAATCATTCATATTTGTAATATACCTTACCTTTTCTGTATTTCAACATCATTACATTTTCTGTTTTCTTGTACTTAGTTCCGCATTTCTCGGAGGATCAACACTGTTTCATACAGATATAAGATACAACTGAAATACTAAAAAATATCTGAAATGAGTCGTCACTCCATCTGCCGTTCAAGATGTGGCATATCTAAGGTTGCCAACTGACCTTTTTTGGAAAAGACTGTCCTTTTTGAGCATATATTGTCCTTGTCCTTTTTTAAACCATGAAAGGACGCGATTTGTTCTTTTATAGTAATTTTTTGTTATTAATAATATTTTTTTATTATAAATATGAAAATGAAATAATTAATACACATTTTATGTAATGTAATGAAATAACGACAGTATTTTTGAATTATTGACGTATTGGTACTATAATTTATCTACTAACATTTAGTTTACAGTCTTTTTGGTGTTTGGTGATAACTTCAGACCTTCAGAGCTCGCTTCAGCAGAGTTAAAAAATATCTGTGTTGACTTGTCAAATTTGTTAATTGTTACTCTTATGCTCATGCTCTCATCCTCATCGAAAGACTATTCGGATTAGGTTTTAAACTATAATATTTTATTATAGTTTATGAACGCTAAATAATTGCTTTTTCAGTTTAAAAAATTAAACTGTAAAATTAAATATTAGCAGCTAACATTTTAAGGTTAGATATCTTATTGTGTTTTACTTGTTTTCGTCATAAAGTATTGATTTTAATTTTTTAAGAATTTGATAAATTTGCTTCATTGTAAAAAAATCTCTATATCATTTAACTTTGCATTAAAACACGTTTGACTTTGAAAATTTTCATTTTTCTCATAAATTCTGAATCTTACACATAATTCAGAAAAAAGATTGCCAAAAAAATGTCCTTTTCTGTAATTTTGTAAAATTGGCAACCCTATCTCTTTTAAGGCAACAACACTTGTCACAACACAGATACATTTTTTTATATTTTTATTAAAAATATACATTTCTTGTATTCAAGTTCATTTTAAATACCGGCCGTTTCCTTGTAAGAAAAATGTAAGTATAACGCACAACCAGTGTATTGAAAAATCTCTTTTTAATTGTATTGCTATTCATTTTTATCTCTCTTTGATGGAAAAATTAAAACAATTTCTACAAGAACAAAGCATTTAAATTGTTTATCCACAACTGCCAAATAATATACTTATAATTCAACCGATTTTTATCCTGAATTGTTGGTTTTAAAATTTTCTGTAAAATGCAAAATGCAACAACGATAACTAGATTTGTCAATGTCTAATTATTTTCAATACAAATATGTCACTAATATGTAATTATTTGACAGTTGGAGATAAAGTATAGTATTCTATTCGCACGTAATGGCTATTACTCTTTCGAATAATTTACATTATTCGCCTTCCGGGTCGTAACGCAGACTTCATTCTCATATTTTTGCTTCTCCTATAAATTTTACAAACTACCCCTTTTCAAAATAATATCTTAAAAATTATAATAACTGGCCAACATTTATAATAACTGGCCAGCAGTTTGCCGTTTTTTTCTGTCAAAGAATTTAATGTTTTAGAATTTCGTACGAAAGAAATTGTTACGTAAAATTGATTACAATAATTGTTCAGATACAGATTAAAATAATTCTGCTGGTATCTGTACAAAATTCTTACAAGTACCTACTCAAAATTAAAAATATGTATAAGAAATGTAACGCCCTCAACAGTAAAATATGTTGTCATTATCGAAAAAGTAAAAGCAAAAAGCCGAAATACAAATTATGCTTCTTTATATTTACAGATAAAATATTTTACTTTTATATATTTTTATTAATGAAAAATATTTATTGTCATATATATTATTATTTCAATAACATATTTACCCATATAAGATATATTTACCAAAATATCTATAAAATTGTATGCACTCTATCCTAAATTGTATTTTATGAAGAATAAATATATCCCCACTACTCTCTCAGTTGATAAGTTGGAACACAGCCCGTTAATTACAGAACACAACATTTTAACATTAAAAAATGGCGTGACGTGTCATGTTCTCCTGTTACTTTGTAATATGAACAACATCGTTTATAGTGTTGTAGTCATATTAAAAATTATGTTACATTATTTACAACGGTGCAGTGGTAGTATTATGTGTTTTTTGTTGACTGATTCGTGGATCAAATCCTGAAATTACCATATCTACAAACATCGTCACCACAAGGTTAGTGCAATTTATGGTGGAATATTTCACAAATGTAATTATGATTGGGCGAATGGGGTGTTTACTGAAAATAATGAAGTGCATTTTATTCATAATTATGTATGTTAAACACGAGTAGATATTGACATGTTCATATTCATGGAAAGTTGATACATCAACAACCAATAAATTATTTCTGTTTGCATTTGGAATGGTTTCATCATATGATAATATGAAATTAAGTGACAGACGGTTTATTGCAATTGTTTAATTGTAAACTTGATTGTTTAATTAGGGATTATTTATTGTATGGGGATATCTATTGTTAGCGTGTTTAAGCTGATTACAACAGCATACATGAGTGTAATAATATTGTATGGTAACAAATTGTATTAATATTTTACATTCGTAAATAATGTTATTAGATTAATTTGTATTTGTGCAATCATCGAAATTTGTTCATATTTTTTTAATAATGCAAAAAATTAACAGGTTTTAAAAAACAATGGCCCGTATTAAGAGCGCACTTTATAAAAAAGCGCTTTTATGGAGCACACTCCTCATAAGAATATAATGTAAAAGCGCGGTTTTATAGTATATTCTTATAAGGAGTGTGCTCCATAAAAGCGCTTTTATTATAAAAGTGCGCTCATAATACGGGCCAGTAACTCTCAATTCTAAACCTGTAATGATTCTCAAAATGTACAAAGAATTTTTTGATACTTTAGTTATAGTTATTATGAAATAAGGGAAAAGTTTTCAAGATTAACTCTGTTGACTAGAAGCGTGAAAGCTTGGATTTACAAAGATTTAAATATTTTTCAGCACAACCCTTAATTGCACCCCTAATAAACCGACCTGCTCTGTGGGTAATTAGAGTGTAATAGACAGCAATAATGTTAACCGCAGAATATTCGTTTTTACCTTCCATCACCTTTAGGTAAGGAAGGTATTGTCTTTGGTCAAAAAATTCGGTGGTTTTTCTTAGAAAAACGCAGTTAAATATTGTTTTTTGACATTTTGTTATTATACATATTAAAGAAAATATTCTTCTCTATACAGTTTGATTATACATTTTCCTTCATATTCAATAGATGTAGATTTAAAGCATTATATAAAAATTAATTTTCAAAAATTAGTCAGCTTTACTATTTATCATGGAAACAGCTGATGCTGATATATTAAAAAATTCTAATTGACAGATGTCAGTTGCAAGTGCAAAACCAAATATGGAAAGTGTAGGATCACAAAATTGGTATGTCATAGTGCTCCTCGCAATTGACACGCAGAGAAAGGCCAAAGAGAAGATGGAAGAACTGTATCGCTGAAGACTGAAAGGAATGCCTGTGTCAAGAAGATGTGTTGGACAGGAATGAGTGGAAGAAAAGAGCAAACAGCTACCTCTAATAAAATAGGGGAAGCTGAAGAATAAGAAGTGTCAAGTGCATTTTACTTAGTGTATGTTTATGTTATAATTTTATTGGATTTATAGAATAGAAATAGTATGTGTTCGTGTTTGATTTTACATGATATTATATAGAATCTGTTCCAAAGGATCTTTTGGTATGGGATTTATACAAAATACATCGAATTGATGGAAGGTCTTGTGCTGGCCACAACAGATTTTTTATTATTATTTAAGATTAATTCTTTTCTCGGATTGATCCGGTTTGCTTTCACTGTAGTGATGAAGAAATTCATCTTAATTAATTGCGTGTTCAGAATTTTTCGTACGATATGACATATAAAATCGCTATTTTTGGAATGGTTTTAGAGGGAAAGAGACATAAAAGTTATAGGTTTTTTAAAGAATTTCTTACTTACTACCCCAGTCACATAAACAATATAATTTAAAAATTTTTAATTGCATCGTTGAAATAAATTAAATATACCTTGAAAGACCTTGGAAAATCTGCCTTTATTTTATAGGCTTGAGGGTTGGTTAAGACCGAGTTAAGTCCAATTTATACCTGCCGCGGGTTAAGTTGACACTGACATTGTGTGAACAGAACCTAAAATTCAAACATGGACGAGTCGAAATGTAATTGTAGGGGGTTTACGTATATTGACTATTAGCGGATTGTATACAATAATTGAAACCTATTTATTAGTAATTATTATTTGCTATTATATCGAGGAAACATCTAATATTATATGTGTGTGTGTACCTGTGTGTCCGGGTATGACAAATTTTTCTCATATTTCTAAAAATTATAATTATTTAGTATTCCTTTTCTTTACATCCATATGTAAAGCTGACTAGATTTTGGTTATAAATCGTGAACCGGAAACTCCCTTCTTTGAAGTTTTTAACAGTTTTTCTTAAAAAACGACGGAGTTAAATATCATTTTTTATATTTTATATGTTTATTAATATGAAAAAATATCTTATTCTCTATACGGTTTGATTATACATTGTCCTTCATATTCAATAGATATAGAGAATAATAAAGAATTATAAATCAAGCAGTTTTGTTATAATCATGAAAACAGGTGATATATTCAAATTATTCTAATAGACAGATGTCAGTGTCAAGTGAAATTTGCATAGTGTATGTTCATGTTATAATTTTATTAGATTTATAGAAACGTTTCCACGGAACTTTCGGTATGAAATTTGTAGAAAATAGTATATGTTCGTGTTACAATTTAACTGAATATGTAGAATGTTTTCCAAGGAACTTTCGGTATGGAATTTGTAGAAAATACATAGAATTGACGAAAGGTAATGTGCTGGCCACATCAGCGTTTTGTATTAATATTACAGATATTTTTTTTATTTTGAAACACCCTTCAGAATTAAATGTTTTATACCGTGAACAATTTTCTGTTTTATACAATTTAAATTGTACCTTTCAGCATATTGTGCAACGTGTAATAGAAACTTTTTGTGCAAAAATAACATGTCCTTTTATTTATCTTCTTGTGAAGCTGTGTCTTGTAATTCGTATTCTCTCGTATGCAAATTTCATACCTGGAGGCAACGGTACATCTCAGCTTTAATTGCACTGAAAGCTCTGCTTGCAGCTTGAAAGCTTTGCCTTGTAGGCTCCTGAAGCGTCAGTATCTGCTCTAGTATTGTGGGAATGTGCTGAGTAATCAGCAGCCTTTGACGATGAGAATTAATGGGAGATAAATACAGAACAGATGTAATTATGAGTGCTATTGGGATTTAATTAGGACGCATATCAAATGGATTACCACATTTCGAGGGTTGCTCATAATTAAGAAGTAATAATGTACTATGTACAAGAGAATCTAACAATATAAACTTAATAAAAGTACAATAAGATGGCAATACTTGGTGAAACAGTTTAAATAAGATATTAAAAAATAATAACACTTGACTGTTTCACAAGATTCAGTCTCTGAATCAACCTCTCGGTCATTTATCAGAGACTGGCTCACTCATCCAGAACCACAAACGCGTTTCGCTCTTATTGGAGCTCTTCAGTGTGGTGCAATGACGTTTCTAGGAGGCATTGAGTCGGCTGAGTGAGCGGATGATAAACATCCTAAAAAGATAAGATGACTGAACAAGCAAGTAGCTACATGCAGAGACATCTATCAAGAACGCCGTGAGCTTCGCTAGCCAAATAATAATAAAAGTACAATAAGATGGCAAAACTTGGTGAAACAGTTTAAATAAGATATTAAAAAATAATAACACTTGACTGTTTCACAAGATTCAGTCTCTGTATCAACCTCTCGGTCATTTATCAGAGACTGGCTCACTCAGCCAGTGCACCACACTGAAGAGCTCCAATAAGAGCGAAACGCGTCTGTAGTTAAACAGGTCTTAAGTCTTATAGTTTTTGAGGAATCGGCCTTTCAACATCCACACATGCACATACTCACACACATACACACACATCCACACACACACATCCACGCGCACACATACACACACGCACACACAGACATCATAGTAAAAATGTTAACATCGGATTGTAAGGACCTTAAATCATGCTTATTCACTAAAATCTGGATACACGATTAATTGCATGAATCCAACACCAAAAAATCTGATGTGGCCAGCACATGACCTCCCGCCAATTACATGTTTAAAATAGCAATGAGCTTTAAGTAAAGTTTCACTTCCGATTGATCGTTTGTAAACAAAATCTACTTTGTTGTACCAATAAATAGAAAAGTTTGTAATTCGAAATTTTGGATTATATATTATTATGTTTTTCCTGAAAAATCTGTTATGGCCGTTTGCACCAACTTAACTTAAATATTAAACTCGGCTTAAATTAACAATATTGCATCGAAATGAAATGTCAAATGAATTATAATATATTGCTGTCAAAATTCCGATTTGCATTTTTTTGTTTAAGCCTAGCTTAAAATTTAAGCCTTGTTGGTGCAAATGGATATTAGAGCTTCAAATTAAGTACTACATCCGGTTTATCATATATAGTCAAAATCTAATATGTCGTTTCAGAATATAAAAGAGTATTAAATACCAACTTTGCGAACTTTTGGATCATTAATATATTTTAAGGAAACACACACCCACACACAGAGACACACACACATACATACCTACAGACATCATTGTAAAAATGATAAAATCGGATTTTGGTGACATCAAAACGTGCTTAGTCACTAAAATCTCTATATGTGATTTTTAGCACGATCCCTATACGTCCCTTACCTAGGGTAGCGGGAGGTAAAAAACTGCAGAATTTACATTTGGACATATCTCTGGTGGCTTACGCATTTTTGCTGAATAATACATAATTAAAATGGTCTAAGGAGGAAACTTTTGTTTAATTAACCAACTTTATATTTCATATAGGTAGTCCTCAAGAACCCTATGCAGGGCGCATTTTTTGTGGCATTTGTTTATTCACATTTCAAATAAAAATTCAAATAAATAAAGAAGTTTTCGTTAAAAACAATTTCATGAAACATTTTATTGGAATAATAAAATAAGGAAATATTTTAATCATAAAAATTTTCCTCGTTTCTTTATTAAGTCAACATGAAAGTATTAACTTTATGATTCAATTTTAACCAAACTTTTAAAAATCCAATAATTCTCATTTCTTAACTGATATAATAATATTTACGACTTTCCATGCCTGTATCTCTCTCCTTTTGCGCACACTTCATAAAAATCTTGTAAAAGTTTGTTGAGGGATGCAGAGTCTTCCACTCTTCAAACATCAATCACTAGAGGGCTAGGGTGAAAGTTTAAACTTGAGGGACGTCAGTTCAACTCTTGATTTTACGACTGGCTTCGAATATTTTTTTCTACTTCATCATAAATTCGAATATTTATAAGGCTGCCGGAAAATTAGTAAGCTTTTACGGGGAAAGTTTAGTGGGAGATGGATTAAATTGTTTGCAAAATGGCCATTTCGGAGAAGGCAGGGAAATTTATAGTAGGAATGATTTATACATCATGTTTTTATATGCTATTACCGGAGAAATTGTATGTTCTAAAAAATATCGTTCTACAAAAAATTATCGTATAAATTTTGATGATATATTAATGTTATCATGTAATGCAATAAGTACAGGATGACTCTGGGAAGACGGTGACTTGTTTATACAAAAGTTTTTATTATTTTGAATATATTATTTAACGGTAGATATAGATATTATTTATAGTCAGGTTTACAAGATACGACTAACAACTTTTATTTTTTAAATAGCAACCTATAATTATTTTACTAAAATGTAAACCGTCGTTTTTTCTCTTTTCAACGATGTAAGAAATATGAAAAAAATCAAGAAAAATAAGATAATTGAACAATATTAGAAATTATTTTTATTCAAATATTCTAGGCGGCTATATGAAAATTAAATTTAAAACTTAACTTATTAATTTAAAAAAAATCATGTTAAACAAGTAACAATTTTATTTCGTTGTTTTCCATTGTTACATTATGTTTAGCCACCTAGAATATTTGAATAAATATATATTTTGGTACTTTTAAATAGGCTATTCCATGATATTTTTTTAAATTTTTTTCTTGAAGACCACATGTGAAAGTCCGAGTTAAAAATTCTTCCAAATAAGCGAGATATTAAGGTCCGAATTTTAAATTACCTTTATGACGTAGGTAATGTGGATATCCCAGAAGTAAACAAACAGTGGTTCACAAGCCACGAAAAAATGTTAAACAAACTACAAAATAAGGTATATTTAAATTGTAATATTATAATTCATTATTAGAGACATAAAATAAATTATTATACTTAATTTATTTCACCTTTTTTTCTCATTTTATAAAAACAAAGAAATTAGAACGTCACCCGAACAGCAACCGAACAGATCCGACACACCCGAAGAAGTATATTCTTATTTAGGGCGGGGCTTCTCAAAACCGGAGGTTATACTTGGATCCTATTTTTTGAAACACTCGTACACATGTCCTGCATCATCAAAAGCAAAACTCCCCGTGTCTTCTAGAAGAAATAATTTATAATAAAGGAAATATGGTTTTCCTTATCCTTTAACTATTATCGTTCATATTTTCAATAAACTTTTACTATTTTTGATTACTGTGGAATAGCCTATTATCTTATTTGCTATTTAAGAAATAAAAGTTGATAGGCGCATCTTGTAAACCTGACTTTATAAAAAATATCTATATCTGTCATTAAATAGTAAGTATATTTAAGATAATAAAACTTTTATATGGGCCTTTTTTTCTATTACATATAATAAAAATGTTAGAAGGGGGCGTATTCAATGAAGTTGCGTGGCTATATGTGTTAAGTAACCGGTTGTGATTTGGATGGCCCGGGTTCCATTTCAACATAAGGTAACGCCTGGTAAGCGCCTTCAACGGTACAGACATGTCGTCATTACGAAATCTACGAATAACAACAAATTTTTATTTAATAAACAATGTATGTACGTACAAAAGTGCCACTGGTAACCTATGTAATTCAACATTACTTTTATTTTAATATAAACGCACGTGGTTTCCACCTTGCGTGGCATCGTAAAGTCAAACAAGAGTGTGCTATTTCATTTCATTGTTTCTTTATTTTCTGCATTCATTTAATGAAAATGGAATCTAGATTTAAAAAAGGCGTTATGAGCAGATTTGTAAGAGTAAATATTTCAAGAGTGACGAAAATGTTTAAGGCAAAAAAAAACTCGTATGTTTGTTTTAAAACTAATAATCTTCAAATCTTTGATAGTCCCTATGATACAGTTTTAAGTTCTAATTTTATAATTTATAATTATGGTGGAGGACCTCTTTAACATTTAGTTTTTAATTATTCTTGTACCTATATAAAAGTATAACTGTTTTTTAGTCTACTGCATCTTAATACGTAGATTTTAAATATTCAAACTGCAAGATTTTAACTTCAAGCGTACTATATATAATTTAATTCAAAGTTATAATTCCCCAGTTTTTATTATTTTATAAAAACATATTTTGATTTACCATTATTTGTAGAAATTACACATATAAATACTCGAAAAAATGTTTAGAATTAATACAACTAAAAATAAAGTAGCAATCTTGGCGGAGTTCCTAAAGCAGATTTCGTATTGTTCTGAAACTTCTTGAATCTCTCCATAACAAAAAGCTAACGACATGAGTTTGTAGTTAAGAGAAAATTCTTACAAGACAATCAAAATAAAAACGGCTACAAATTTCGTTTATAAGCCAAGTTTATCCAGCGGAATCATTCCACATAATCCGAACCACAATCTCCAAACATACTACAATCCTCGCTTATCCTTTTTCTCGCCTTTGGAACGCAATCTGGGTGTCTTTGTGCTTATGCGCGCTGATTAATTTTACGGAAAGTTGTTCCTTCTAACGAGAAAACTGGTAAGTCTTGGTTATTGCGTTTGTGATGTTCGGAAAAAACAAAGAAAAACTACAGAGCCAAATGGTAACTAACTAATAAATAATTGCAAATAAAAGGGCCGGAAAACATGAGTAGGTATCGTAGTAATAATATGTCGTCTTTAGGTAGTTCAATTCGCTCTGTAATTTGTGCTGACACAGACTAGAAAATTATCCTTTTCAATAGTGTTTTATGGTATTATTGATAAATCACGTAAATCAACACGCGACACAAAATGCTAAAATGCACGCTAATGTATTCGGGTGTAACACGAAAACCGGGCCATAGGTGTTTATCATGAGAAAACAGTTTTTCCTTACCCGAAAGTGGACTATTAATTTTAGACAATAATGCTTCAAATAAATGCTGTAGAGACTTAAATTCTGCATCTAATTCAATAATCACATAGTCTTTTGCACGTTTCGTAACCGAGAAAATTAAATTTAAAATTTTATAAAAGTTACTTCTTTATAGTGTTAGCCATGGTACTGAAATAAAAACTCAAACAAAAATTTTGAAATTTTATCTGTCAGAAATTATAAAATATGGTTTGCGTTAAAATAATACTACTTAACGTACCTTATTTTCATATGAATAATTCTCTATTTTCAATAATGATGACTCGAACAGATCGTTTCTGAAAGGAAAAATGTCACAATCTGACACCTGCGTTTCTGAAAGGTGAAATGTCATTTAGGCTGTGTGCGATGTTGTTAATATCTAAATCCTAAATTTATATGCCTTTAGTGATTATTTAGGATTCTAGGAATTAGATTTTAGGGTTTTGCAGGAGCACACTATGCCTTGAAGTTGACGCGCACTAATTAAACAAATCATGTTCGTTGCTATAATTTATGCAAAACGCCAAATTTACTGTCAAAGAATAGTTTCTTACCTTCTATTTTATGAAATATAATATAAAAATTAAATTTGAAGCATCAAATTATATCGAAGTGTATAATTCATTTTTGTTATTCAAAAGTATTGCCATAAAAACCAATGGATGTCATTAGTGTGCCATTCGGAGTTGTATTTATGTGAAGTAGACCTAAATCCTAAAATCTAAATGTTAAAACGTGACATCGAACACAGCCTAAATTTGTTTGTGATTTTATTTTAATACCAAGGCTAGAGACTATAAAGTAGTAATTTTTATAAAAATTTAAAGTTGCAAAACTTGCAAAAGAAAATATATAAATGCAGAATTTAATTCTGTACAATATTTATTTGACATCGTTTAACTAAATTAAAAGGCCACTTTTGGGCAAGGAAAAACTGTTTCCCAGGTAAACGAACTATGTTATACTTGCTGTCAAATAATTATGGACTGAAAATTTCTACACTGATGCCAATTTTTTTAAATTTCTACCTGTACAAATATCTGCAATCTGTCAATGTCATTTTATATTCTGACATTTTCGTTAGTACTTGAGTGCGCTTATTTCCCCCAATCATATAAATTGTAAATTGCATTATATTTAAACGTTTAGGAAAACAAGATTTAAATGGGGAGGCAAAGACAATTATTGCCAATGTACACATTTTTTTCAAAATATTGGCGTTACATCCTGAAAAAATTATAATTTATTAAATAACAAGAAAACTTTGGATTTGACTGCAGAAGCATGTTGTATTGGCACCTAATAACCAATTATTCTTAACTTTTATTTAGATTTTATCGGTTATCGTATTTTAACGCAAACGCGTCCTTAGCTTGTTGGAAACTTTGGTCAAAATATAAATATAAATTTTCCACAGAGACAATTTCTATATTACGTATTACTGTCTTAACTTACTTATTTGTTATAATATTTTCTTCATTTACGATGTATTAAAAATTTTAATTAGTTTTAAATGTATTACATGACATTTGCGTTCATTCCTGGACATGTCAATTTACAAGCGTCAACACCGCTGGGCAAGGGACAGGGCGCGAAAAGGGATAAAAGTTGAATATCAGTCCATAATCATTTGGCGGCGAGTATAATACTTCCAAATTATTTTTTATTGAACAGAGTTACGACTTACATCACCTTATAAACAGGTTCTATAATCTGTGTAGCAAAAAGAAACTACTTCAATTACATATTTTGTCAAGAATCATACACGTTCTATTATGCAATGCCATTCTTACGTAAAGAATACTATAGCTTATTACAGGTTATATTTCAAATAAAATTTATATCACGGATTGGCGCATTCGGCAATGCGGATAAAGTATATGTATATACTAGTAGTTTAATAAAATAAATTTTGAAGTTTTAGTTTCACGACGGTTAGAAAAGAACCCGAGCCATCCAAATCACAAATCACAACATGGATATTATGGTTTACTACGCTGTTATGGACAAATAATACGAAAAAATTAAATTAATTAATCAGTTCTATGCCAACAATTTGCCAAATATTCCTCAATTTTTTTCCCTCTTAATCTTTCTCATAAATCACCCGAAATCACGCAAAATCACGCGAAAATCAGCAAAACAAAAACTGCAATCACAGGTATCCAATCAGTGTGCTATCTATAGTTCCTGATCTTCGGATCAGCGGAGTCCCTGTGTCCGGAACGGCTCCGGTGATGTTCCAGTCGGGCGGCGGACTGGATTAGCCACGTAAACTAAGCCATCAATCCCGGACCCACGGTCCACGAAACCGGAAACGATCCAACACCCCATACCACCCACAGGATAAAAAGAGATGGAGATAGTGACAGGTTTCACACCAGACGAGGATAAAAGGTGTGAGGTGGATACTAATTAGGTTTTAAACAAAAATTATGAAGGTAATTGTTTTTCGACATGAATATGTTTATTGTAATAAAAAGGAATAATATTATAAGCAATTTAGTGAGAAAAATAATTATTATTTAGTAAATTTTAATTTTCGATTCTCTGAAAAATAGAAAAAAAAAATAGTGATACACGACGAAACGATAGTACTCTCGCATCTTGTTTCGTCTGCGAGACGAGAATGAGAACAGGTTTGCAGATCCGAAAACGAGACGAGATCAATATTTTACATTGCATTATTATAGTTGCATGAGACGAGAAATTTCTAGTATCTTGCCTCGTCTCGTAGCGTTATGCGAGAAGAGAACTAGATCGAGATTACGGATCCGAAAATGAGACAAGATCAATATTTTACATTTCTCGCCTCGTCTCGTCTCGCGTGCATCTCTAGAAAAAATAGAATCTAAGAATTTTTACGGGTACTTTATTTTACGTAAAAGCACAATTCTTATTACAATAGAATGTAAAAGCATCGCGCTATCTACAGGGTGTAAATTTTAAAACGGGTCATAGGGCTGTAACATAGAAAAACAGTTTTTTAGACGCCAAAAGTTTCCATATTAATTTATTGAAAATATAATTGGTGCGTATTATAAAGAAAACATTACGAATTTTTTGAAACCAAACACCTTACATTTCTGTTTCATATAAAGCCAGAAATTAAATTTAAAAATTTTTACAATTAAGAAAAAATATCATTGGCCATGAAAGTGACAGTAACAAAACATTGTCATGATAGGGAACAATTAAAGATTAAAGTTATTAATTTATGAACCAATACAAAATAACACAAAATAAAGTAAAAAATAGGATATTTATATGAGAAACAATTATTATTTATTGTAATAGGTATTTACAAACTAAAGATGATCTACATGTAATAAGAAGTAAATTATAAGAAACAAGAAAAACTGCAAACTACAAGGGAACAAATTAAAATCATTTATGCTGGGTTTATGCAGCATATAAATTATGAAATTAAATTAAGCTACTAACTAAACTAAAATAACGTCGTTTATGCAGTAAATTAAAATTCAGAATCTTATGTTTGACATTTCGTATAATCTAACTAAAGGTAAACAATTTGTTGAATAAGTCCAATTAGTATTTCATCTCTCTTTTCTGCAGGAACTTTGTTGTCATCGTCGTACATTTTCATAAGTTAGGTGCGAAAATTTGTCATAAGTGCGCGAGTGGCGCAGGCGCAGCATTAATAATTTGTAATATTTCTTCATAAGTCAAATTGTTCATGATTTCTTCTTAATAAAACGAAAATAATAATAATTTAACAAATAAAGTGTAAGAAACGTTTATTAATGAACGTTTAAAGTCAATAATTGTTTTGTTTTGTTTCTGTCAGTTTCACGGCTATTGATATTTTTTCTTAATTGTGCAGATTTTTAAATTTATTTTCTGGCTTTATATGAAACAGAAATATAATATGTTTGGTATCAAAAAATTCGTAATTTTTTTCTTTATAATATGCACTAATTATTTTTTCAATAAATTAATATGGAAACTTTTGGCGTCCAAAAAACTGTTTTTCTATGTTATAGCCCTATGACCCGTTTTAAAATTTACACCCTGTATAATAATATTTATTTACAATTATTATTGTAATATGTCAATTTTTTAGAAGTTAGGAAATGCGTCATTCCTAACTGCAACGACAATTTCTTGGGTGGGAAATGACCAATCATGCTTCCATTTCATGGGTGGGAAATGTTTGTGAATGATTGCCTAGCAACATTGCAAGAGATCCCTATAATAAAGTAGGCTAAAAAAAAAATTAATAGAGCTGTCAAAATTATTAATAAAATTAAAGGTTATAACTCAATTATTTATTTTGAAAATTATTGATTTAAAAATAAGATGATTGTGAAAACGCAGGAAGTAAATTTTAAACAATAAAGTAAGATAATATTATATGACAATGATAAATGCCAATAACAATCAACATACGATAAAAACTTTTCTGTTCACTACAATAGTAATAATAACAATAACCTTTAATTCTGTTCACAGAACCCAAAATATTCCAAACAGTTTGAAACTAGTTTCAAACTAGGCACGTGTACTGAAAAATTAGCAATTAGTAGAATATTTTGTAGTGCGAACAAACCTATTGTAATAATTTATTGTTTCTTACCAATGTATTCACTAGTCGCCAATGTAGATAGCCAGTAATATAATGAAGAGTTTAAATTTTATATATGTAGGTACAGTTTAAATCATAGTGACATTTGTAATAAACATTAATATTGTAGAACGTCAAATTTCACAGAAACTTACTCTTGGTATTTTATCAGAAGTAATATCACAAGACCTTCTCATTTTATCGATAAATTTTTATTTTGCACGAATTTTTTTTTGCTTAGCAACAAACACGAAAGCAAACTGCATGGTAAATCTCGACTCCGAAGGAGGAGGGGTTTTACCTCATGTCAGTTTGTTTGAGTGATTTTGCTTAAAAGCAAAAAGTGAGTGCTTAAAAATAAAAGTTTATCTGAGAAAATCTGAGAGGTCGTGTGGTATTTGGTGAGATAAATTCCAAAGACAACGCAAAATGAAACTTGATACATTAATTGTCACACTAACAGTTATAAACAATAACGACTGTTTATTTACTTGGTAGCGGAAAATTATCAGTATAATACTGGTCCTATTGGTTGAATTTTCAAGTGTTTTGCATCATGATCGGTTAAAAACTAGTCGTTGGGATTTATCACAGAAAGTTTTTTTCTTGATTTTAAAAATCTACTTTCCAAAATTATTAACTGTTGGCATTGTTTCTTCTTGCATTAAGACACAGATTTAATCTCGTACTCAAAAACAATATTCAAGCGTATGTTTAAATGAAAATTTTAAAGTGTTTCAAGTAGTAAACTATTTCTAAGTGACCCTTTGAAACCAAAACTTAATGAACTAAAAACAAAAATTTTGGTTATTATAATTTAAATATAATAAAATTTGCCTCACAAATTTTCTGCAAATTAAATAATATTATTTATTTTATTCGTAGGAAAAAATGATGAAAATCTATTTAGCATTGCGTGTAGCAGTAAACAAATAATTATGCAAATATCTAAAATACAATTTGGGGAAAATATTCGAGATAATTAAATAAATTAGAGTAAATTTTAGGGCGATAAACCTTCCGAATAAGCTATTTCCAAAACAAAATTAAACAAATCTTATCGAAAAAGAGGATTGTCTGGAATTTAATTCCAATTTATCGCTGAATGTTCAGTACATTAAGATCGAAAATTGGCGATAACTAACAAAATCGAAAGTTGTAAGATAAGCGCCAAGTTCTAAAAAGCAATTAACCCATTTTCGTACAATGTCGTTAATGAGTTTGCAAGTCCAAAGTAAGTTATAATTGTCAGTGATTCTTTGCATATCCAAGAGCTCTCTGACAGCGCTGTCGTCGCAAACGCGATGCGAGCTTGTCGAGAGATTTCCCAGCAAACTAGATTTTTGTACGAATCAAATCGAATTCGGTTGATCTGGAGAATTCTGTCAGTTATTTCGTTTCGAGGTTGCAGACAGAACAAAAAGACTATTCTTTCATCTTGTTTCACGACGAACTCTCTAATATCACTGAGATTGCTGTTTGTTTTACACAAAAAAAATGATGGCACTAGGATTAGATTTAAAATGTAATAAGAGCAGCCAGGGTATTTTAGAGACATTTTCAACTCAATTAGTTTTAAACATATAAGTTTTTAAAATTGTGCCACAACTTTCAAAGTACGAAACATCAAATTAAATAAAAACATTGTAATGTTATTTCAGATCAAGAAAATATGATTCCTTGGCCGAGTTTCTTTCAAAATATAATTCTGTTGCTTTATATAAAAACAAACAATGACATTTTTTGACCAAAATGAAATTGGGTGTTAACAAATACTCGAAATTTCAATCTTACAGCATTTATTCTTAGAAGACCGACATTTTTGTACCATGTTGTGAAACAGAATGATTAAACAAATGAACCTGGGGGAATCGGGTTCGATCCCGACAGACGCCAAATATTTCCAATTTTAAATGGCACAAAAGTGACCCCTGTGGTGCACTCTCCACACCAGCTATGAGTGCCCGTGAGATGACGCCTCGTAAGCGCCCACACAGTAAAATATATCGTCATCATTACCGATGTCTACATATGTTGTTGATACTGGCACACCCAGAAATGGGTAATATGCTGTGATGATATATTTATTTATTTTATTTTTATTTATTTATATTTATGTATATGATTTTTTATACCAAAATCTCCGTTTTATAAGAAACATTCTGTATTACTTGATACTTGGTTGACAGCAATGTATTTGCCCGTTCCATTTAAAATGAAACATAGGGAACGAATCTGACAGAAGAATTATATTTAAATATTGTAAGAAATTTAGCGGAGTCAGAAAACCACTCGAGAGTACTAAACATATTTCGGGCACAAGGTGCACACAGTATTTTTTCCACATCTAAATTTAATTTGTAGAAAACAGGTATAATTATTTAAACAAAATTAACCTCTAATGACATCTTGTCAATATGACAGATAACCGTTGAATTTTTCTATAAGTTATGATTTGACATTTGATTGACAGCATTGTTTTGACTGTCTCATTTAAAATGACACATGGAGAATGAATTTGACAGAAGTATTTTATTTTAATATTGTAAGAAATTTAGCCGAATCAGAAGACCACTCGGGCACAAGGTGCACACTAATTTTTTTCTATAACTAATTTTAATTTAGAATGCAGTTATAATTATTTAAACAAAATTAACCTCTATTGACGTCTTATCAAATGTCAAATTCATTCCCTATGTTTCATTTTAAATGGAACAGGCAAATATATTGCTGTCAATCAAATGTCAAGTCGTAACCATGGATATGACAAACCCAATGTTTCCCGTTAACAATACTCACGGTATAATCGATTTAAAAAGCGCTATATTTTTATATTCAAGAACAGTCGAAGTATAATTTTAAAAGAATCGATACAAACAACCAATAACATGTCATAAAACAAGAAAATATTACACTGCATTAATAACCAATGTCATTAAAAATTCTCGAAGCTTTACTGTTATAACCAATTTAAATCTTGTAATTAGTGACATTTGTAATCAACATTACGTAATGTCACTTTTAAAAAAGAAGAATTGCTTCTGCAATGGTAGTTTTCTAAACAACACGTTAGATATAAGGGAAAAGTTTGTGACATTTCTGCTAAATTAGTCACTAAACAAAGTAGCTGGAATTGGTATCCTAGTAAATTGTTTTAATGCATTAACCCTTATACACTTAGCATTAAAACATTAGGTGGAAATGAGGGTTTATGTGTACTAAAAATCAACTATCTACTGAGTTACAGAATAGGCCGAAATATTATGAATTCGCGTGGCTCAGTGCCGTATGCTTATATGACTGGTTGTACGATCCGAGTTCAAATCCAACTGGCGTGGAACTTGAAAATTGTTTTCAATTTTCTAATAATACGAAAATGATACTTTTATTAATAAAACCAGAGTGGCATAGCCATAATGTATTCATATATTTTACTTTTAAGTTTTAAAACAAAGTTCATGGTAATAGGTATATGAAGAATGCGTCTCTATTCTCATTTTCACGGCATGGTAAAAATAATTATAGTAAAAGTACATAGTAAAAGATACTTGTATACAGTTTAAAACTAAAAGTAGAGTATTAAATTTTTTTAGGAGCTTTTAAAAAATTTATGGAACAAAGCTGAAATTCCACGAATTTTTGTGTGAATTTTTCCAGTAGCATTGACTAACTCTTTGTGCTTGAAAATCCTGTAGTAATTTTTTTTTATTCTACCAACCAAACAGAATTAAAAGTAAATACATGTGAAATATTCTGTTTAGACATAAAAATTAATTACGAATTTATCTGACTGTTACGAGTCTTACTTGAAATTTCCAATTTTAAAATTACCAAGTTTTCCTTATTGTCTTGTCTTCACATTAGCATTGAGTTCCCCTGAGGTGTCAACACCAACTACGGTATAGTTATATCGTCATTGCTGAAATTTGCGAATTATATAGTAGGTAGGCACACCAAGAAATTGGTAGGTAATAAGTTGTCACAATTAACAGTACCGTTCAAAATATGGATACATCAAGAAATACACCTGCTCAATTGTAGAAATCAAGGTTATATATACAGGCTGTCTCTAAAATAGGGGGACATGGCTTAACCACAGATTCCTGAGGCTAAAATAAGACGATTTAACTAAACTTGCTTCTACCGGAAAGTATACCATTTAAAAATTAGTTGTTTGACATTTGGATTTGAATTTTAAAAATTTCACGGTGCAGACACTCAGATGTATGAACCGTAACATATACCTATCACAAATTACACAGTGAGTGAAAAGTTTAGTATTGAATGTGTCTTTCTGAAAAAAAAAAAAATAATAATAATATCACGTTTTCGGCGTGGCTATTAAAAAGTTACGGTCTAATCAATGTTAGGACACCTAAGTTTCATACACTAGTGGTTCTCTAATAATAACAAGTATCATCTTAAAAGATGACATAACCGTATTATGAACTGTCATAGCAAATTTCATCCAAATCGAATAGAGCGTTTTTTTATAAGCAAAACTAATTTTTTTTTTTTTTTTCGTAGAACTTTGAAGCAGGTACACTTTCCGGTAGAAACAAGTTTAGTTAATTCGTCTTATTTTAGCCTCAGAAATCTGTGGTTAAGCCATGTTTTTCTATTTTAGAGACACCCTAAATACGAGTATTACAGAAAGAGTTTCATACGACATGTTTCTTCTTCGTTTTTTTCTTGCATGCATTAAAATTTAGAAAATGAACCCTGGCGAGTTTTCTAAATGACATGCCAAAGAAAGTCATAAAATGAGTCCTTTATACTATTTTTTTATATTTTGCGACTTTTAAGCCGTGGTTTAAAATAATTTGTTTTCCGATAAATGTTTTTGTTTAACATGTTCTCCGTCACTTAAAATATTAGAATTATTTTTCATCAGAAAAAAAAATTCTCATGCTTTCTTTGGAAGATTGCCTCCAGTGGATTCAAAATTTGGAGATCAATATTTAAATTCATTGTATTGTATCTATACTTTATTATTTTTATATGTTATAATTATGTTTATGTTTTGTTTATTGTATAGTGTTTTATGTATGAATTTTTATTGTATTGCCATACGATAAATATATAATAATCAGAAGAATCACTCCACAGATGCCAAATTTTACTTCAGTTGTTTACAAATGAAAACTTGAACAAGAATAACGCGAAATTTGTATAGACGAAATATATTAAAATATTTTAACTGTATATTTCCCGGTTTGTACTGTAAATTTGGTAATCCGCTTCTGGCCTCTCAGGTAAAGAAATATCCCGGGGTCATGGGTTAACCGTGCTTAAGAAGTCCAAGTCAAAGTGCATTTATCTTGACACAAACTATATCAGCCTTCTAAAACAAAAAAATTACGTATCGAAAACATAATTTAAAGAATTTTGATGTTACAACGAATTTTCATAACCTTTTTCCTGTTACTTACATAGCACCTAAGTATTTCCAACTTTTACTTATTTTTTTTTTAGAACTAATTTTTCAAAACAAATCAAACTTATGTCATGGTAAAAATTAAATTTCGTCATTAATAGTCATGAAAATGTATTTCATTTTTTTAATTTGTTGGCTACTCTCTGTAGTATATTATATTTGCTTCCTTAGAACTTTGTCGTACTTTTGTGAGATAAAATTAGCATAATCATATCAACCAATGTTAATCAAAACAGAGAGAATTTGCAAAACATTTGGAAATCAACTTCAAGTATTCTATAATAGATACGACCACTCGTATAATGCTAAATATTAATGATTTGTATAAATATTTCTTTTCGTCATTGTGTCAGACATTTTCATTGTAGCAGGAAACATTTTGTAATGATTATCCTTAATGAGAACGAAGTGCAAAACCGTCAGTTTAAAGCAAAATGACAATATCCGGTCCTTTCAAGCGGAAGTACTAAATCCATTAGTTGACACTAACACCGCTGCATTACCGTCCACAAGAATTATTCCTTTCGTTTCTAGAAAAAGATCGCAAACTAAACCGTCCTTCCTAAGTATAACGAATAGTTTAGAAAAGCCCCATTAAAGTAGTTTATATTATTTATCTGTCGCTTCTATCTGTATTTCTATTTGTTACCCAGGCAACTGTTGATTTATATGATGTTTGTTTGTTATTTTAATTACTCTTGTTTTTGTTTTGTATGCCAATTTATATAGCAGATATTTTCAACAAAATTAAACAAACAAAACGTCAAACGCAGGGTAGTAATTAATTTCCAATTATTTCCATAAACCACGAGAGTAAAAATTGATAATAGCCCGTAAGGTGAAGCCTGATAAGCGTCCTCAATTGTACAGTACAAATGTATTATCATTTCTGAAATCAGCGAATAAAGAAGCAAATTGATACACCCAGAAATGGGTGACATATTTATATTTATTTATTTAGTATTTAAATTTATAATAAACCAAAATCGGATCCTCCACTATATTGACAAATTGGAACACGAGCTATTTATATTAAAACTAGACCTTAAAAATATAGATACTATAGGAACTATCAAAAATTTAAAAAACTGATGTGCCAACACAATACCTCCCCACTGTTTAATTTTTATTAATTTAAATATATAGCTAGATATTTACGAATGCTGCAAACTATATTAAGTTCCTTTGCATATAACTATTTCTTTATTTACTATTTTCTTTTTAAAAAGTTAGCATTATTAATATGAAGGGATTAGTTTTTACAGTGACATTTATCAGTCAGTTACTTACATTTGAAATATAAACTGTGCAACTAAGGAATTGTGTTTATCTTTAAAACATAGCCTTTGGGATTTATAAAAAAGTTTATTTTTTAAATTTATCTGTAAAATATGTGGTCCCGTGGCCGCGTGCCTAAGTGTCTGGTCGCGAACCTAGGGGAACCGGGTTCGATCCCGACCGGCGCCAAATATTTCGAATTTTAAATGGCACAAAAGTGACCCCTGTGGTGCACTCTCCACGCCAACAATGAGTGCCCGTGAGGTGACGTCTGGTAAACGCCCGCACGGTACAAATATGTCATCATCATTACCGATATCTGCGATAAAGCAGATTGGCACACCTAAAAATAGGTAATATGCCGTGATGAAATATTTATTTATTTCATTTAATTACAAGTAATAACAAAATGCGAAAAAAATACATTTAATGGTATTTTTTGAAGAAAAACCATTATGAGCTTCAAGTAAAGTGCCATTTTTGATTATCCGATTTACAACAAAATCTAATGGTCTCTTTCCATATTAGAATAGGGTCGAAATACAAGGTTTCAGAATTTTCTGAATGATAGTATTTAAGTTAGAGCGTTGACAAAATCCATACACACACGTACAGACATCGTTAAAATGTTAAAATTGGATTCTAGGAACCTTAAAACGTGGTCATTTACCAAAATTTCGATATGCGATTTTTAGCACTGTCTCCATATCTTCCTTACTAAGGGTAGCGGGAGGTAAAAAGATTATTTTTTTTAAATATTCGAGTTTTTATGCCTTTAACATTTACGTCAAAATATTCGATGGTAGGTTTTTAATGAATAACTACCTACGTTATTAGGTCCCTATAATATGAATGTACTATTTTTTACGATGGATGCCTGGTGTGTGTGCGCGTGTGTATATGATTGTGTTTGTCCGGCCGGCATAACTCCAATACTACAATTCCAAAAATTACAATTTTTTCGCATTCCTCATTCTTATATACAAATCAGAGTTTGGTTACAACTGGTCAACCGGAAGTACCTTATTTTGAAGCTCATAACAGTTTTTCTTAAATTTAATTTTTTGGCATTTATGTTATTATAAATTTTATAGCATATTTGATTCTCTACTATTTGATTGCATTATGCTCTTCATATTCAATGTAGAGATTAAAGTTTATAAAAAAACATAATATTCATTAATCTTGCAATCTTTCCTGTGTCACCATAGAAACAGTTTCAGTAATTCAATATTACTAATTGACAAATGTCAGTGCAAATATAATTTACACAATATGTCTGTGAAATATTTTTACTGGAAATACAAGAAACTTTCTGTATAATATTTGTAGAAAATACATAGAAATTACGGAAGGTATTGTTCTGGCTACAACAGATTTTTTATTGTTTCATTACATTGCTTACGGTCAATAAGCAATTTCGTGGTCAGCGAGAGTTATATTTTTATAGTGCTAAAATAGATCAAATTATGTGAATACAATTATTAAAACAATTATTACAATTAAATAATAACAATGAAAACTTTCTGGAACTACATACTGATTTCGATTTCGATGAAATTTCATAAAAAATAGTGTTGAATATACATATTTCAATGTTATTTTTTTTTTTTTGATAAAAAGATATTTGGCATCAAGAAAAGAAATTCCTACAAAATTCGTGTAAAAATTAACATTTGGGAAGTAACAGCTTGCGATAAATAGCAAGAAAATTTGTAGTTTCATTGAACTATGTCTTATTTTCCAATACTTGTCCAATTCTTCACCTTTTGCCCTACTTTATAAAACATCTACGATCTACGTCTTGAAAAATCTCAAAACAGTAAAGTTCTCAACTTGCATATATACCTCTCTGTCATCGCAACTCCAAACTTATTGATACTAAACTTTCCTCTTGAGTCTCATAAAAAAAACTATAAAATAAAAGCGCTCACACCCGTAACTGCAACACTGCCGAATTGATTTTTAAAATGGACCTAGATATCTCTGGAACTTTCCTGGTGACTGGTGGCAGTTGGTAGAACTGATCGTATTGTTGCACAAACTATTTTTTTCTGAATTCCGAAGAAAGTTTGTGCGTCAGCGCCAAATGAACAGGAAAATTAAAGGAAGACAAATTTGCAAAAGTGTAATGAGTTGTAAAGTTTACTGAATTTTGCAGTTTTCAATTTATAAAAGATAAGAAACGTTTTATCCTATAAGATAAATATTAAATGGGGAATATAATAAAGTATTCGTAGATAAATTGACCACATAAATTAAGTTTTTACGTTCATCATATCAGTTTTGTGGTTAATTTCTTTGAAATATACTTAAAAATATTATTAAAAATGTAAATATGTCAATTATCACTAGAATGTAACCAACATGACGTAAAAACCTAAAAGAATTACCAGAACAATAAGATTCATTTAAAATTGAGCTACCCTTGGTAAGGGAGGTATAGGTGGTGTGCTAAAAATCGCATGGCGAGATTTTGGTAAATGACCATGTTTTAAGGTCCCTAGAATCCGATTTTAACATTTTCACAATAATGTTTGCATGTGTGTATGTATGTGTGTGAATTTTGTCAATGCTCTAACTCAAATACATCATTCAAAAAATTCTGAAACCTTGTATTTCTACCTTATTCTAATACGGAAAGAAGCTATTAGATTTAAATATAATTAGAAAGATTATTAAATTTTGTACAGGTATATATTCATACTTTTTTTTACATATTTTATAGATAAATATATAAAATAATCTATTTTATAAATCCCAGATCCTATGTTTTAAAGATAAACACAATTCCTTAGTTACAGTTCAGATTTCAAATGAAATAAAGAACCTATCATTTCAATTTATTAATGGTAACGTTTTTAAAACAAATTATAATAGTAAATAAAACAATTGTTATATTATACGAATGCAAAGAAACATAATATAGTTTCCAGCATCGATAAATATGTAGGTATGTATGTATTTAAATTTAAAAAAGTAAATAATAATAATAATAATAATAATAATAATAATAATAACACTCGCTTTAGTTTCACAAGAAATGTATATTTTTACTTTATTATGCAATGGGGTACTCTATTTTAACAACATTTACAAATAAAATTATTTTAGTGTGATAGATTACTCTATAAAAAAGAGAAAAATTGTTCATGATCATTTTATATAATATAGTTTTTTGTTAAATATAGTTTAGCGCGTTAATCACATTTTCCTGATGACAGGTCTCAAAAATTATTAACCCGACTATACTGTAAACCGGAACTTGCATAAACGCCATTGACTATCAGTCAGCTGATTATTGTGTGACATTTTGTTTGTTTTCTTATATTACCTTTTAAATACATGTGCAAATAAAACAATAAACAATTAAGATAACTAATATGAACATCAAACATCAATAAAATAAGATGTGAATAAGAATTATATATTATTCGTACTGTCCCCAAGCGACGATGTTTCTACATTTAGGCAGCAGGCAGCGCTATCTTCAATCTGATCTATCAACAAGAAAACGCACGTCTTTCCGGTAAAATTCAAATTTGTTAGTAAATTTTCAAAATTCATATCTCGCTCAAATTAAATGAAAAACATCTTAAAATTTCTCATTTGTATTTCAAAGTACCAGTTCTTTAAGAGCCAACACAAAACCTCCCGCTATTTAATTTTTATTAATTTAAATACATACCTCCGTACTTACTAATGCTGCAAGCTGTACTATTGCATATAACTATTGCTTTATTTAATATTTTCTTTTTAAAATGTCACTATTATTAATTTGACGTGATTAGTTTTTTGACAATGGCATTCACCTGTAGTTACATTCACTTGAAATAAGAACGATGTGTAACAAAGGAATTGTGTTTATATTAGGCTTCGAGATTTTTTAAAAAAATTGATTTTTAAATTTATCTGTAAAATATACAGAAAAAATATTAATATATTCCTGTAAAAAATTCAATAATCTTTAATTTTCATAATGACAAAAAGAAAAACCATTATGAGCATCAGGTAAATTGCCATTTCTGGTTATCCAATTTACACCAAAATCTAATGGTGTCTTTCCATATTAGAATAGGTTAGAAATACAAGGTTTCAGAATTTTCTAAATGATAGTATTTGAGTTAGAGCGTTAACAAAATCCATACACATGCACACATACACACACACATATACACACATACACACACACACATACATACATACATACATACATACATACAGACATCATCGTGAAAATGTTAAAATTGGATTCTAGGGACCTTAAATCGTGGTCATTTACTAAAATCTCGATATGTGATTTTTAACACGATCCCTTTACCTCCCTTACCAAGGGTAGCGGGAGGTACAAAATTTAAAAAAAAATGCAGTGGAATACTCCATTTCGCCAGTAGTGACATCATCCGAAGTACTGGCGGGGGTATAGTGCTAGCCACAAACAGATTTTTTGTACCATGATCTGTAAAGTGTATGTCAGGTTTCATCCATATTGGACGCCTAGTAAATCCATATTTTTTTGCGCGGCACTACATATCCCTTTTTGTATTATATTGAGTAATCCTCGACCGAAGGATCATTCTCAAAATAAAACCATCAATTATCTAAAAATACTTTTAATCCCTGCTCGAATGAATCCATCCTCGAATTTCCAATTTAAAAACGGTGGTCGCAAATAACAACCCTTGATACCCTTTCTATTTTGTGGTGGAAATAACTTAACCCGCTACCACCGGCTGTAAATACAAGTATACAAATCCCATTTCGCTATCCTCCACCCGCACTAGCAATGCTGATTTACCAGTACTGCACAGCGGTCAATGCACGGTAATGCCGCACGCAAAGCCGGGCATTTACATTTCATACAGGGTGAATAATGAAAGAATGGGGGAGGAATACTAAATAATTTAAGAGCAATTAAATAATAATAACAGTCATCAGTCAAAGAACGCAAGTATATAAATTTATGTAAATCCTTCTTTAATAATAAGTGCACTGCTAAGAACATTTTTCGAGTTTTCTTGTCGTGCGGTAAGGATTATTTTGTCAAATTTTTATTTTAAATATTTTCGTCTAAAGGCCTATTTATAATGAAGTAACGTTAAACGCAACGCATCGGCGCAACTGATCGCTAACGCAAATACAAAATCTGTGATTTATAATAAACACCAAAGATAGCACTTCTAATCATTTAACAGAATTCGGTATATTACGTTGAAATTCGGCTCACTTTTATTTATTGTCTATAGATGTATGACATAGGTATAAATAAGGATAGTATATAATAGATATTTACACACCAAGTGAGCTAAGATAATGTTTATTCATGAGAAGAAAATTTAGCTAATTTCTTCGAGTGTGTGTCTGTGTGTGTGCGTATGCGTGTGCGTGTGTGTGTATGTGTGTGTGTGTGTGTGTGTGTGTGTGTGTGACAAATTGTTCTCTGACTCCAATGAGGTGCGGGAGGCCACGTGACTTTGACAAGTGCTTGTGGGGCCCAACATGGTTGCCAAGAATACGGCTTGTGTACGTTGCCTGAGTTGCCAAATAAATTTGAGTGTAAAATTAATAAATAAAATTGTAAAGCTAGTTATTATTAATGAATATCATGTTGTTTTACTTTTTAACACATAAACTTAATTTTTAAAATATTTTTTAAAAATTATGCGACTTGTGCTGCCATCTATGATACAAATATTTCTTGGCGCACTAAATTTGAAGAAAACTATCAGATGAAAGTTGAACGTCTTGTATATTTTAAAAATTAAGTTTATGTGTTAAAAAGTAAAACAACATGATATTCATTAATAATAACTAGCTTTACAATTTTATTTATTAATTTTACACTCAAATTTATTTGGCAACACAGGCAACGTACACAAGCCATATTGGGCCCCACAAGCACTTGTCAAAGTCACGTGGCCTCCCGCACCTCATACTACAATGGGGTCCTATACCATTTTTCTTTTATTTTTTTTTTTACCTGTAAGAACAGGAGAAAATAAGAACTTCAGTGCAAACGCGACTTAAAAATTTTACGTAATGAGCGAGATATGAATTTTTAAAATTTAAGAATTTCTGCGTGACGTAGCAGGTACTAACAAGTGATCGACAAACATTGGGACAAACTGTTAGTTATACTGGAAACAATTTTTTTCATGTTTGCATAGCTGAAATGTTTTTATATAAAAATTTATACGTTATATTCACGAAGAAATTATTATTAAGTATAAATAATAAGCATTTAACAAGGATTTCTTCCTAATAAATTACAGAACATTGAAACAGTTTGACAATATTATTACACAAAGTATGACGCCGGATGGCGCTAATGTTTGCCTGTTTTGAAGTTTCAATATTAATTTAATTAATATTATTATTAATTTAATTCATTTACAAATTGATTTAATTATAAATACATTATTATTCTTAATATTACTAGATGTTATAATTAAACAAATTCATCAAACACAAAATTGTTAAATGTTTTGTTAGGTTATAGAACAACATGACATTTCATATTCTTTCAAAAGTGACCGCTGCAGACGCGCGAGTCTTCTTTTTAAAATCAGGCGACCAATCAAATTCTTAGTACCAACGCGTCATACCCAATTAGTAACCAGCTTCAATCGCTTGTAGTTTGTGACCTAGTTAATATTTAAAGAAAAATTTTTCACTAATATTCATTAATTTATGTATATTTTCGTCTTCTTATTGAAGATAGTTAAAATATGACTATGGTATAGGAACCCTATTCTAAAAATTATATTTCTTTTATTTAGAGGTCTTTTTTTGAAAAAACGCAGTTAAATATCATTTTTTGACATTTTATATGATTATTAATATGAAAGAATATCTTATTGTGTATATGGTTTGATTATACATTTTCCTAAATATAAAGTTAAATAATTATAAAGAGATTAACTTTCATAAATCAGCAATCTTTATTATAATCATGGAAACAGCTGATATATTCAAATAATTTTAATTCTAGTGTATGTTCGTGTTATAATTTTACTGGTTTTATAGAATCTTTTCCAAGAAACTTTCGGTATGGAATTTGTAGAAAATAGTATATGTTCATGTTACAATTTTTTGGATATGTAGAACCTTTGTACAAAATACATAGGATTGACGGAAGGTGATGTGCTGACCACTTCAGATTTGTTTTTTGAGTTTTACTGTAGTGCGATTATATAGGATTGAACAAAGTCCAATTCTGTGGTGCAGATTAATATATTCTTATATTGTATTTTAAACATTTGCATCTAACAGTATTTATATTTACAGGAGGAATGATATGGATTCTGTTTTAGGGAACAAATTACGCACTAAGTTAAAATAGTAAATGCTAGATAAAAAGAATATATGTTCGATAAAAAAGTTACGTTAGGTTAGGTTTTTTCTTACCGAGAATTTTTTTAATAATTGCTTTGTAAAATCTAATTAAATACCTACCGTTTATTATAAAATCCGGAATGTTTATTAATTATTTACTTTGTAATATCTAATAAAATACCTACCTATATATTTTTATAATTAATGCTTCTTCTGTTAAATGCAAAATCTTTGTTTATATTTGTTCAGAATAAAATTTATACGAAACAACAAGTTTATTGATGCAAAGAACAGATTGTTATGAGACATGAATTGATTCTAAGGATTAATCGTCTCATCAGATACGGGTATAGATTTATATTTTAAGTAATATGTCTTGAGGGATTAAACGCTTCAAAGAAGTGAACTTTAAAAAAGTGTTCTCCCTTTATTTAATAATCTTCAAAATCTTACCTTTTACTAGTAATTCAATAGAAATGATTGAAATTAGAGTATCTACAAAATCATCAATAACAAGCATTATATTTTGCCACAGTATGGGATTGTATAAAAAGGAACAAAATGACCCCTAAAATGATATTGACTAGTCTAAAAATTCTATATTTTTATATAAAAGAACAACCAAATTGTAACTGTAAAAAAACTTATAGGAATCGGTACTTTCTGATTTTTACCTCCCGCTACCCTTGGTAAGGGAGGTACAGGGATCGTGCTAAAAATCACATATCGAGATTTTAGTAAATGAACACGTTTTAAGGTCTCTAGAATCCAATTTTAACATTTTCACGATGATATCTGTATGTGTGTATGTGTGTGTGTGTATGCGTGTGTGTATGTGTATGAATTTTGTCTTCACTCTAACTCAAATACTATCATTCAGAAAATTCTGAAACCTTGTATTTCTACCCTATTCTAATACGAAAAGAAGCCATTAGATTTTGGTGTAAATCGGATATACGGAAATGGCACTTTACTTGAAGCTCATAAAGCTTTAAAAAATACCATGAAATGCCATTTTTTCGCATTCTATGTCATTGAAAAATTATAGATTATTGAATTTTGTACAGGTATACATTAATACTTTTTCTATATATTTTTAGATAAATTTAAAAATCATTTTTCTTTTTTTAATCCCGAAGCCTAAGATAAACAAAATTCCTTTGTTACACAGTCACTGTCAGAAAACTTATCACTTCAAATTAATAATAGTGACATATTAAATAATAAATAAAATCGTAAAGAAAGCAATAGTTATATGCAATGGAACATAATATAGTTTGCAGCATTAGTAAATACGTAGATGTATTTAAATTAATAAAAATTAAATAGCGGAAGGTTTTCTGATGACAACATCAGATTTTTTATTTTATTAATTGTAAAACAAAAATGGCGTTGGTATTTACATATTAAAATTTTGATATGAAAGTTTTTTGACGAACATTTTTTTAATTATTATAAACGTGCTGTTTTATACTCAAAGTATAGCAAAAGTTTTACTATTTACTTTTCTGCACAATTTGAGCAATTTTTTAATATATTTAAAATTATCCTAGCAGACAGTCTAGCCACATTGCCTGCATTGCTCTGTTGCTCTTGTAAGTTGTAAGCCACTGAAAACGTCATTTGTATTTACTCTTGCGTCTGCTCTATATTTTTTAAAGTTTCCTAGCCTTAACGTATTTTTCCCTGTATTGGCTATAAGCTATAACCTTCGATAGTTGAATAGCAGCATTAAAGCAGCCGTTTAAAGCAGGTCTCGCGAAGCATTACCGTGGTAAAAAGGCCAAACAAACAGTGAACGGTGTTCCAAACTCACCGGTAACGACGGATCTATGTAAATTCACCGCCATTTTCCCTAGCAAACCTCACAACCTCATAGACCGAGACTAACACTTCAATTACGCTATAGGAGAAATATTCACGGAGTAACTGACCGTAAATCAAACCTCATGTGAAGGGGTGCTTTTATTTTTATTTTTATTTCATTTTGAGAGCCAATCAATAGAACTTGTTTTTTTTTATTTCACGTATTAAACGGATTTTTCAGGATATACAGACAAATAGTACTAGTTCAAAAAATATTTTTTATTATTAACCCATAATGTCCTCAGTAATCACACTGGGCCTTATAGCCGAGACAGACGACAAAAATTAATGATCATTAAAGGTTAGATCTAGTGTACGCACGTGAACTTGAAACTATTGACAGATGTCAAAATTGTGTTGTACTCGTACAGTAAAAAATCTGTTGTGGCCAGCACAAGACCTCTTGCCATTTCCATATTAGGCTCTATAAAAGTATTGAATTGCACTTTCCTTTCGAACCGTCGTTTTATAAAAAAAAAAAAAATACAGAACTTTGCCCAAATACTGTTTTTTATTGTATTTAACATGTCTTCTGTACACATATAATTCTAATTATATCTATTTTTCATTGTATGAGGAAGTTTCTAAATGTCAGATATTCTTCCAATTCATTAACCAGATTGGCGGTATTACTTATGGATATAATTTTTTTGCCTATAATTTCAAATATTTAATTAATAAAACAACAAGAAAGATTAAATATACTTCCCAGAAAAATTTGTCAGAATGTCACTAAAACTGTTGATTTTTGACACTGACATGTGTCATTTAAAAACTATGTTATAAACATTGGAATTTGTCAACTGGTTTCCTTAGTGTCTTAGCCTCTGCGATTAAAGTACTCTATGTATTATAGTGTCTTTATCTCTAAAATTTTAAGTGTATTAAATGGAGAATTTTATGTTCTTCAATATTTAATAACAAAAATTTCAAAAAAATTTTATTTAGAAGAATTTTTCTCAGAAACTACTATTTCCGGTTTGTCATTTGTTACCAAAACCTTTTCAGCTCTTCCCAGGAATGTCAGATTGAGGAATCCATAGTTAAACAATTCTTAAGTCTTATGGTTTTTGAGAAATCGTGTCTATAACATCCAGACATACACACATACACACAGACATCATTTTAAAAATGTTATAATCGGATTCTAGGGACCTTAAATCGTGCTTATTCACTGAAATCTGGATATGCAAATTTTAGCATGAATCCAATACCTCTCTTAGCGAGAGGTAAACATAATAAAGTTCTCGTGCGCATACTATATCTAACTTTTAATGGTCATTAATTTTTGTCGTCTGTCTCGGCTATTTTAGGGCTGGTTTATGATGAATTTAATTTATAAATTTACAATTAGAAATTTTGATTTAAATTTACAATTTTCTGTCTGGAGGCCTATGAATGTCAACGGGAAGTATCATAGTTTCATAGTTAGTTTCTAAAAGTGAAATAGCAAGATCATGAAAAATATTCTTCAAATATACTCGTATGAGTGTGCATGTATTTAATTCCTTGTTATTCCTCGTTGCATTGAAATTACGCAAACGTTTTTATTTTTCTAAAATTCACTTGCTTTGTCGTACAAATCACGATGTTCGCGAATACCTATTGTTTATTATCAAAAAACAAAAGATCAATTTGTTCCTATGAATCCATCTTCAAAATGTCAACAACTCACAAACAGAAAAGACAGCTGACGGATGAAGCAATGTTATACCTTACCACCATGTTTAATAGTTCTCTCTTGTGATTGGTCGCATTTGAAATTTACATTTGGAAATATAAAATATAGTTATATTCCAAATCTAAATTTTAAATTTCTAAATTTGTAAATTGTTCATAAACCATCGTATGCGTTTTCAGTGAGTTTATATTTTAAAATCTAGATTATAAATTGTAAATCGTAAATTAAATTCATCAAAAGCCAGTCCTTCGTATTTGACCACTACAGTATGCTACCTTAAATTGGGCACAGACACTCTTCGCTCTTACTTCAAGTTTACACTTCCACCAGATTGGAAACGGATGATAAGTAAAAAAATTATTGATGAAGATGATATTAAAAAGGACTTTCGACATAAGACATTTAAAGCGGAAATGCTACCTAGATTAGTTAAATAAACCATTTTCAAAGTCGTAAGTACTCTCAAAATGTGCCTTTTTTGAAAACAAGATTGCATGCTGATAGAAACCTTTTATTCATAGTTATATATTTATAATATAAGTGAATAAAGAATATATATACTTTATCCACTACCAGAAAGTTTAGCACGTGAGGTGTAATCCAAGTGTACTCAATTTTGCATGTGTACAAAATATGTTACTCTCGCGAGTAACATATTTTTTTCCATCCTACCTAACTTGAAGGTCTTTTTCATTTAACTTTTATATTTATATTGCAGTTAACACAAATTTTGTAACGCGTTCGCTAAGATTGTTGAGATAATTAATACAGGGTATAACAGAAATAAGTACATTAAATTTAACCAGTGATAGAACTCGGCAAGAGCAACAATATTTCTTAGTAACTTTTTTTCGAAATCGCAATTTATTTTCTGGAAAAAAGTATTTCCAATTTAGAGATATATACTGAAACAGAAAAAAGTAAGTGACATTGACAGAACTCGTCAAGAGCAACAATATTTCTTAGTAAAATTTTTTGAATTCTCATTTTTTTAGTATTTTTAGGCAGGTAATGAATTGTTTTTACAAAACTTTGAAGATTTTTAACGCAATATCTAGAAGGTTTACAAAAAAAAGTTACTAAGAAATATTGTTGCTCTCGACGCGTTCTATCACTGGTTAAATTTAATATATAGTTCTCGTCACCAAAAATCGAGGAACAGTCATAAACAGCTTAACCGCCCCTATACAATAGAACTAGAATGGAATAGTTTAGCACGGAACACCGCAAATTGCTTTAGTTTTGTGTGCAGAACAGCGACAGTATTCAATCGTATTATTAATGAATTTTTAGGTTTCTTTGTGAACTTAAGTGGGCGTTTAAGCTGTTTATGACCGACCCTCAATTTTTGGTGACGAGAACTATCTTGTTTCTGTTACATCCCGTATTCACGTTAGCTGATATTTTTTCGTTGATCATATCTTATTAGTGGCCGTATTATGGTAAAAACTGTAAAATTAAATCTGGAAAACACATCAATTTTGTTTATTCATTTTAAAGTACACATGAGAGTGGCAACTTTCGTTGCGATTTTGTGCATTTAAAACTTATAGTTTTGCCGAGAATTTTGATCAATACGGAGAAAATTTAATTTTATATGACAATGTTACTAACGTTAGGGACTTCATCCCAGCAGTGATTCATTAATAAACGATTTTCTGCAATAATGAAACCAATAAATAATCGATCATCAGAAATAATTATTTCACTAACAAGGTTGTTGATAAGGGCGATTAATAATCGACACATTTTATTGCGTGATAATACCATACGCGTTAATTATCATATTCATTTAATTGATCAGTTTTATATCATTAGTCATTTTCTATACATTAATAAAACAATCAACGAAAAAAAAATCCATCCACATTGTTAAAGTGTTTAGTAACAAGATTTCAATTGACAGGAAGTTGAATATTGCAGTTCTGAGTCAGTATTACAAACATGAATATACAAAAAAAACTAAATTTAGGTAAAATAACTTCAATGCCATACGTGTATAGATGGTGGCAGCTCCATAATGTGTAATGTAAATAAAATACGAAAATCGTTTACTTTAAACATCGAAGTACATTACAACGGATTATTTTATATACAGGGTGTCTCTTAAATAGGAGGACATGGCTTAACCACAGATTCCTGAGGCTAAAATAAGACGATTTAACCAAACTTGCTTCTACCGGAAACTGCACCATTTAGCCAGAATTCTGCTTCAAAGTTCTTCGAAAAAAAATTAATTTTGCTTGTAATAATCCGACGCTTTATTCGAAATTTGGTATGACAGTTTATATGGTTATAAGTCATCTTTTAAGATGAAACTTGCTATTATTAATGAACCACTAGTGTATGAAACTTAGGTGTCCCAATATTAATTAGACCGTAACTTTTTAATGGAAATGCCGAAAACGTGAAATTATTTTTCTTTAAAAAGATACATTCAATAGTAAACTTTTCTCTCTCTGTGTAATTTGTGATATCTGTTAAGGTTCTCACAGAAAAAAATAAAATATGAGTGTCTGCACTGCTAAATTTTTAAAATAAATTTAATCTAGCGGTCTATCCAAATGTCAAACAAGTAATTTTTAATGACAGTAACAAGTTGTCAATCTTCACAACTTGTTTAGGAGTAAGCTGAGATATGTAATCGTCTTATTTATAATAATGGTAGTAAAATATTATTAGGCCAAACAAACGGATTTTACTAATTTTACAATATTGCGAAGAAAATTTTTGACAGCCCGTAAAACAATTGTTACTGTCATTAAAAATTACTTGTTTGACATTTGGATAGACTGCTAGATTAAATTTATTTTAAAAATTTAGCAGTGCAGACACTCATATTTTATTTTTTCTGTGTGAACCTTAACAGATATCACAAATTACACAGAGAGAGAAAAGTTTACTATTGAATGTATCTTTCTGAAGAAAAATAATTTCACGTTTTCGGCATTTCCATTAAAAAGTTACGGTCTAATTAATGTTGGGACACCTAACTAGTGGTTCAGTAATAATAACAAGTATCACTTTAAAAGATGACTTATAACCATATAAACTGTCATACCAAATTTCATACAAATCGAATAAAGCGTCCGATTATTATAAGCAAAATTAATTTTTCTTCGAAGAACTTTGAAGCAGAATTCTGGCTAAATGGTACACTTTCCGGTAGAAGCAAGTTTGGTTAAATCGTCTTATTTTAGCCTCAGGAATCTGTGGTTAAGCCATGTCCCCCTATTTAAGAGACAGCCTGTATTTATAATTCTTCATTTCTAAATCTATAGAAGATATAATAAAAATGTTTAATGTATCGGATAGAGAATTTTATATTCTTTAATATTTGTAATAACATAAATTTCCAAAAAATAATATTTAGAAGATTTTTCTTAAGAATCTACTACTTCCAATTGTCCAATTGTAACCAAAAACATTTCAGGTCTTCCCATTAATGTCAGATTAGCGAATACGTAGTTAAATTGGTTTTAAGTCTTATAAAATTTGTCCGTCCAACATCCACACATACATACACATACCCACACAATGTTAAAATCGAATTCTAGTGACCTTAAATCGTACTTATTTACTAAAATCTGGATATGCGATTTTTACCATGAATCTAATTAGCGAGAGATATTTCCAAAAATCTCAATTTGGGATTTTTCACAATCCTTTTAAACGACTCGTACATAAGAAAGACAAAAAACAAACAAAATTTTCTGTTCATAAATTATTAATTTTATTGGTCTTTAATATTATTTCTTTCTCATTCTTATTTATTCTGTCAAACATTACGTGTGTTGAATGTGGGTTATCGTGTAAAAAAAAGTTTAAAGTGTGCTCTCCACAAAAGAATAAAATTAAATAAAATTCTTTTAAACTCATAAAAACCATATTTCCAAATAGTTCGGCCTTTCTTTGGCATGTAATGAAATTTATTTCGCAAAATTGTCAAATCTTTTTACGTCTCTTGTCAAGCCGAACCCGGGAAAGTTTCCAAGTTTTCACGAGAGAAAAGTAGGCCTTTTTCAGTCATGAGCTGGCTTCATTTGTTCCGCTATCGTTTTATGTTTCTTCTCTGCGAAACCAGCTCGAGAAGAACACGAATATTTTCAAATCGATTTCTGCTACAGTCGAATAATACACTTTGCCATTGTTTTCAATCGATAAGCCGGAGTTTTGCCCAGTGGGTGGTGCACATTTTTATTTATGAACATTTGGTGCAATGGTATTATTATGGTAATTATACTCAGCTGGACAATAAAAGTAATGAGGGTTATTTTCATTCATAAATTAATTTTATATGGGTTCCATCAATATTTCATATTTTTCTCGAAATAAGTTATGTAGTACAAGTCACCAGAAGTCGAGGGATCATCATAAATAGCTTAAACTCCCCTCAAATATAAAAATACAAAAGAGCCTTTCAAATAGCTGCATGTTTGACGAAATTCTTTCAGTGCCCAGCAACTTATGTAAATATTTCTAATTAAAATATACAAAAAAATCTGTTGTGGCCAGCACAAAACCTTCCGTCAATTCGATGTATTTTGTACATATCCTATACCAAAAGTTCCTTGAAAAAGATTCTATATATCCTGTATAATTGTAACAAGAACACACTATTTTTTACATATCCATACTGAAAGTTCCTTTGAAAAGATTCTAAAATCTAATAAAATTTTAATACGAATACGAACGTACATTATGTACTGCACTTAACACTTCCTCCTGCTTCAACTTTGCCTTATTTTATTAGAAGTCGCTGTTTCTTACTCTTCTCGTCTACTCATTCCTGTCCAAAGTACCTTCGTGACACAGTTCTTCCTCTCTTAAATCTTGTGCTATACAGTCCTTCCATCTTCTCTTTTGCCTTTCTCGTACTTCTGGCATTATAAGTTCCTATCTTGAGGCGAGGCCGCAAATGCAAGTCACTGGCGAGGGACACTCTGTCACTTATATCACTTTCAGATCATATACTTTCCACTTTGGTTTTGCACTTGCCACTGACATCTGTCAATTAGATTTTTTAGAATATATCTGTTGTTTTCATAATTTTTGCAATGCTAACTGATTTTCGAAAGTTAATCTCACTTAATCTCTTTATAACTCTATATCTATTGAAAATGTATAATCGAACCGAATAGAGAATAAGATATTCTTTCTATTGATAATCACATAAAATGTCGAAAATGGTATTTAACTGCGATTTTTCAAGAAAAACTGTTAAGAACTTCAAATAAGGGTACTTCCGGTTGACCAATTATAACCAAAATCTAATCAGCTCTTCATATGGTTGTAAAGAAGAGGAATATGAAAGAATCATAATTTTTAGAATTGTAGTTTTGGAGTTATCGTCGGAGAAAAATTTGTCACACACACACACACGGACACACACAGACACACACACAGACACACACACGGACACACATACACACATACAGACATCATCTTAAAAATAGTACATTCGTATTGTAGGGACCCTAAAACGTGCTTATTCATTGAAAACTCACCACCGAATTTTTTGACCAAAAACAATACCTTCCTTTTGACGGAAGGTAAAAACAAAATATTTGTCGGTATAAATAAATACTTTAATTGCTTTTTCATTTACATTTATTTTAGATTTATTGGGTTTTAGTTAAAAGAAAATGCATAAAAATATAATCTTCATGGCACCTTCAAGTGTTCGTACTATACGAATATATAATCATATTACCAATATTATGCTACAAAGCAGGTTTATACACCCTGCAACAGGTAATAAAGCCATGATATTATAGAGTACCTATTTTTTACCTATTATTAAAACACCAGACTTTAAATAATGTTTTAATCAATAGTATTAATTTATTATATCCATGTTACTTGTAATGTTAATTTGTTTGCTATTTCTAATCATAAATTCGAGAAATTCGAGACTCTCGAGTCGAGATCGAGGGAAAACAAAGAAAAATAGGACGAGTGGAGGTGCAAAGAAACCTCGTCTCGAAAATTCGAGAAGAGAAGAGAGTAATTTGCTTTTCGTCATTTCTCGTATCGCGGCATCACTATCGCTAGTGTAACACAAAAAAAATATTTGAAATTGTAACTAAAATGCACAAAAATAGTCATTAAAAGTTCAGAAATCGGCACTAAAGTAATCCTTTATACGACGATCTCAAGCAAATGTAAAGTTGCCAACTTTATAATAATTATTGTACATATAACATAATTTGGGTAGAGGTGTACTATATATAATAGTAAATTTGTACGTGCCAGGAGAGCGAACTAAATAATTCCGATGAAAAATATTGAAATAAAACATAATTTTGAGTGTTCTTTAGAATAACTTCATTGTTTGGAGGTTAGCAACATTGAGTGTCAGACTGACAGTAACATAAAAGTAACCTATAAAATATTCCTTTCATTTTCGCAAATTTTCGATTTCAAATAATAGTATATTATACGCCAGGGTTGAGAAGATAATCATTATTGACCCAGCGCCTATTGTAACCCGAGGGCGAAGCCCGAGGGATACAAGGCGCTTGGTCAATAATGATCTTCTCAACCATGGTTTATATACTATTTTTTTCACTACTAGCACATAAATTCTCTTTGAATTTTATTTTATTGATAATAACAATAATTTTAACATGAATAATAACGTTACTTATTTGTTAATATTCACAAAAACAAAGTAGGCTGCATTTGTCTTTATCTGACGTTTTGCTCATTTCGCTGGTTTGATAACCTCACTTATGGGCCTTGATTTGTATTTGATTTAATTATTTAATAAAAACACTGTGCTGTTATAGTTAGCAGCCTTATTAGTTTATTATTGTTATTTTTAAATAAATCTATTGAAATGTACTTACCTACAAATACAAAAAAATAGTGATTTGTTCAATCTTATATCTACAAATATTTCACATTTTCACCAAAACAGCACAGTAGCCAGGCGAGGCGGCAGCGTAGGTCAATTTAAAAGTATAGTGGCAAATTTAAATTATATGCTTTTGCTATTTGCATCCAATTCAATAATTATAATTAATTTTGAACGTTTTGTAACAGAGCAAATCAAATTTAAATGTTTAGTACCTAATAGAATTGAAATCACAAACAAACGCAGTAACTTTTTACGTGTGGCCTACACGCTTTTCGTGAACCCGGAATAATATGCAATTAATCTTGCAATAAATGAAATATTTTTATAAATAAGCTTTAAACTTAAATGTATTTATTAGCTGAACGGTTCATTTTAGTTTAACAAGAAATTTGTATTCCAGAATCCAGATACTTATTGTATTAAAATCATTGGTCTTTTATTCAGGTTTTAACTAATAATTGCTATTAAGATATACATTTCTTTTTCAACACCTGTTTTCTTTTTTTACGTAGTGCTAATTTACTCTTTGATATTGTATATGTAGCATTTCCGTGACACATAGTAGTATTGTGGGTTGTGTTTCAGTACACAAATTAAAATGTGATAATAATTTTATAGGTATCAATCAATTTAAAATTTATGTTGCACGAGTAGAGCAATTTATAAATAAATCAATCAATATTGTTTTAATAAACTTACCTGTGAATTTCACTTCAATTTATATTTTCAATTGATGTCACTCGAATTCTGTTTTCAAAATACTAAAATAAATATTAAACATTGATACAGTAATCAAATTTATTACAAACAGTACAAATATAAATAATATTACAAATATGAAAAACAAATAAAATTTTATTCTTACAACATAAATATTCTAAACATGCAACATTACAAATAAAGATTAATTTCATTCAACAAATACAAATAAAACAAAATCATCCTGTAAACTATGACAAAATATGTTTGAAATATAAACACGCGTTCGCTCACTAACAGTTTGAGAACTGCTGATCACACCGTCGCGGCGATTCTGAACGACTGGAGTTACGTCAGAGCGTCGCGCTTATAAAAGCGTCGAGCTTTTAGCGAGAATATACGCATGCGTAGTAAACAAGATGAATTTGAGAATTTTTGGTACATTTTTGAAAAACAAATATTATAATCGTCACTCTATTTAAATATTTAATTTACGAATATCGCTAAATATTTATTTGACCTCAAAGTAATACAAATATTTATTGAATATTACAATTCTTTGGTTTCAATGACAAAAACTAAACATAAATTGTGATTAAGGAGAAATACTAGTAAATAGTATTTTCGAGTTGAATTCAGAAAAAAATATTTTTATGTCTGGTAAACACCTTATATCAAATGGTTATTTGCGCTCGAAACACACACAAAATTTTTTCTACAGTCGCCACAATGGGGTCATCCACTATAACAAAAAATAATAAAATGTACACTTTGTACTTGCAGTACTACTCAATGAATAACGATTATACTTATAAATTTTAATTTTCTATTTTTTGAGCTATTACTTCAATCTAATCTAAGCACTTTTACTTTTATTTTTGTAAATGAATGCCCTATTTTATTTCTGTATTCCTTTACACAGAAGTACGGCATTTTATTTGTTTATGTAATATACCGACAGAGCAGTCGTATGTCAGATTAACTTGTGGAGGAGGTAAATGTGTAAGTAACTACAGCGCCATTAGTTTTTGACTAAACGTTCTCATTAGGAATGTAGAAAAGTAACATTTCTCAACATTTTATAGTTAGAAATTCGGACAGCGAGCGTTTTGTCTTAGTCGCGCATGAGCGGCAAAGTGACATTTTGACAAATGCGAGAGCAAATGCCTACTTTGTATATAGACTAGAAAAAATATATTATTAATACCGAATCTGCCGAAAAGAATGCTCCGTGTCCAAAAAATGAAATGTTTTAAAACGACGCCCGTGCTTTTGGAATTTGATTCATTTATACATTGCAAGCCAGGTAAAACAAAATGGTTTTTACTGCTGAAAAGACGAAATGATTAGCGAGCTTGTCACCTCCTACCCGGCGTGTATTGTCCAATATTTTATTTGTTAAGGCTTGTTCATAATGTATTTAATTTATAAATTTAGATTTATAATTTAGATTTAGTGCACTGGTTCATGATGATTTATATTTACAAATTAATCCAATCAAATAAATAATATTCTTCAATGATTTGGTTTTCTTGTCTTACAAATCACAGTAATTCTACATCAAAAACCAACACCAAGTTTAATTTACAGTAAATATCCGTTTGACGTATTTTTAATACTGGCAAACAACTGCCACATTATTTTGTTTATTTAGTTATTTGTTTCTAATTTAAAGAAGACTGTTCTGATTTAAAAATAAAACTACCAATATAAAAATTTGTAAATCTAAATGCATCATGAATCAGCAAATGCTTTTATGAACATCTTGTATTTCTAAATTTAACTTTTCGAATTTAAATTTATAATTTAAATCCATCATAAATAAGCCGCCTTACTCTCTTGAAAATCAAATTTAAAATTATAACCAAAACCTGTTTAACAAGTTAGATGTCAATTTTAGTTTACTAACAAGTAAAAATTAATTTTCAAAAGTAGTAGACGGTATCACTAAATGAAGTGTACAAAAGAGAGTAACAAATATTAGTTACTTACGTATAGAATAGAGAGTCGAAAGAAAAGGTTTACGCCTGAGGACGAAATTCGTGCAAGGGTGTAAACTTCTTTCGGCCTGATGTACAACATTTTATGCACAACTGCTATCATATGAAATATTTTTATAGCTATTTATGTAATAAGTTGCGAAAAGATAGTGTTTTAGGCACGCGACGTGAAATTTGTAAGCACGAGAGTAAGCGTTTGGTACAACACGTCCAGTGCCTAAAACACTCATTTCGCAATGTATTACATACAAGATGTCTTATAATAGCGTTTTAAAACAGATCATTTATTCTCAAATATCAACATTTTGAATTTTTCAAAATTAAAAAGTAGGCAGACGTCAGGTACCTGCATTTATTCGTTGCTAAATAAAATACTTTTAAACAGTAGTGCTTAAAAGTAACATTTTACTCATTAAACTGTCACTCTTTCGCATTAAACTGTCACTTTTAAGCATTAAACTGTCACTTTTACGCATTAAACTGTCATTTTTAAGCACTAGTGCTTAAAAGTATTTCATTTAGCAACGAGAATGACAATCAAAAAGTTGTTATAAAATGCTAGTATAAAAAATCTGTTGTGACCAGCACAAGACCTCTCGCCATTTCCATATTAGGCTATATAAGTATTGTATTGCACTTCGCTTTCGAACCGTCGTTTTATAACAAAATATTATAGAACATTACCCAAATATTGTTTTTTATTATATTTAACATGTCTTCTGCACACATATAATTCTAATTATATCTATTTTTCATTGTATGAGGAAGTTTCTAAATATCAGAGATTGTTCCAATTCATTAACCAGATTGGCGGTATTTCTGATGGATATATGCATTTTACCACAATTTTACCTATAATTTCAAATATTTAATTAATAAAACAATAAGAAAAATTAAATATACTTCCCAGTAAAAGCTATCAGAATGTCACTAAAACTGTTGATTTTTGACACTGACATGTGTCATTTACAAATTATGTTATAAACATTGGAATTTGTCAACTGGTTTCCTTAGTGCCGTAGCCTCTGCGATTAGTTTACTCTATAAATTATAGTGTCTTTATCTCTGAATCTATACAAGATATAATAAAATTTTTAAGTGTATTAGATGGAGAATTTTATATTCTTCAATATTTAATAAAAAAAAACCTCCCAAAAAATTAAATTTAGAAGAATTTTTCTAAGAAACTACTACTTCCGGTTGTTCAATTGTTACCAAAACCTTTTCAGCTTTTCCCAGGAATGTCAGATTGAGGAAACTGCAGTTAAATATTTTTTAAGTCTTATAGTTTTTGAGAAATCATGACTACAACATCCAGACATACATACATACATACACACACACATACACACATACACACATCCACACACACACACATCATTTTAAAAATGTTATAATCGGATTCTAGGGACCTTAAATCGTGCTTATTCAATAAAATCTGGATATGCGAATTTTAGCATGAATCCAATACCTCTCTTAGCGAGAGGTAAAAATTATTTTTTAAATACATTTAAAACTTGTTGCTATGTAAAAGAATTACGTGGCCAGGTGGCCAATTTTTAAGTGTATTAGATGGAGAATTTTATGTTCTTCAATATTTAATAAAAAAAACCTCCCAAAAAATTATATTTAGAAGAATGTTTCTAAGAAACTACTACTTCCGGTTGTTCAATTGTTACCAAAACCTTTTCAGCTCTTTCCAGGAATGTCAGATTGAGGAAACTGCAGTTAAATATTTTTTAAGTCTTATAGTTTTTGAGGAATCATGACTACAACATCCAGACATACATACATACATACATACATACATACACACACACATACACACATCCACACACACACACACATCATTTTAAAAATGTTATAATCGGATTCTAGAGACCTTAAATCGTGCTTATTCAATAAAATCTGGATATGCGAATTTTAGCATGAATCCAATACCTCTCTTAGCGAGAGGTAAAAATTATTTTTTAAATACATTTAAAACTTGTTGCTATGTAAAAGAATTACGTGACCAGGTGGCTATGCGCCAAGCCATGAAACAATAAGCTTCAAGCTTTGGATGCAATTTTTAAAGAAATTCCTCAAGCACTTCTAATAAAAGCTAGTGAAGCTTCAGCCATCTGATATAATTTATTAAATGAAGAGTAATATATTTCCATTTGTATTTTTGACGGTTTATTTACCAGGCGTCGATCTTTTGCTCTACTTTACCGCCCGCAGGATGAAATCCTTCAGTTTCTGACACAAACCAATTGACTCCGAAAGCGTGACGTCAGAATCGACCGGGAATTACAAAACCTGAAAGTAGGCTTCCGGTTTCTTGACTGCATCTTGAAAGAGTTTATTGTGAACGAACCGAAGTAGCGCCAAATTTAAATAGCTGTCATTTGTCTTATTTGAAAACTAGAAAATGTAATGATGTGATTTTGTTACATATTCCTGTTTTATGTATTTAAAGTAAAAAAATAAATTAAAATATATGCGTAATTTGTTTTAAGAAACCTTATATTGAAATAAATTTTAATAAATTCCAAGAAATAATGTTATTGTGGTTCTTGTCATTCTTCAGCGAGGATGAAAAGATTTTCTTCTGATTCTAAGTTATAGACCTAGCAATTGTTTAAAGGAGTGGTATTCTGCATCTGATCACTTATTCTGTCCGTTCTTACTTTCAATTCGATTCGTAGTGTTTTAGTCGCGCTTGTTATCTCATCTGGTACGATTTTGAACTTTTGCAAATTACAGTGGTACAAGAAAATGCAGTGGAATAAAACCATGTTCATTTGGTCTGTGATGTCCATTGTCCATGAAATGGTTAATGACGCAGACCTTAATATTATAAAAGGAAAAGTGTATACATTATCTTTCTTAATTTTCGTTGGCTGTTACGATCTCTCACTACAGTTACTAATTTTGTTTATTTTATTTTTGCATCCCCTACATACCCTATAAATTTATAACACGTATTCATTAACACTCTTTATATTATTTATACGTATGTGACAAATATATTTTATTATATGATAATCTACTTTTGAAATTTTTCATACCTACTTCTTTTATTTTCCATGTCCAATATTTGTCATATGCATTATACATTTTATTAATTGACTATATTGCAAAATATTGTTATAAAATTAGCTTTATAAGAAACAATTTTTAATGCTAAAAAAGTTTTATTTACACTTTACACATTACAGCTTTGATGACAGCTATTTAAATTTGGCGCTTGTACGGTTCGTTCACAACAAACTCTTTCAAGATGCAGTTAAGAAACCGGAAGCCTACTTTCAGGTTTTGTAACTCCCGGTCGATTTTGACGTCATAACTTTCGGAGTCAATAAGAGCAGGCCGGTAGGTAATGCCACTTCTTGTAAAATCGACACGTATTTTTATCATAAATATATCTACATTGTTCAATTAATTATTAGCTGGACATCGTTTTCAATGGCATTGTCAAGACAATGTGACAGAAATATTCAAAAATAACAAAATAATGACAGATGTCAATTGACTGTCGTAATCACCAGAATCAAGCTGTCGTCCACTAACATATACTCTTCTGATTTGTCAGCATTAGCATTATGACTTAAAATTTTGAAATTGCCATATTCTAGAGTTACGGCAAAATGCTATGGTTAAGGTTATAGGTACATGTACCGCAGCACGTATTTGACAATACTCGAATTATTAATGCAAAGTCATAATGCTAATGCTAAGGTAAATTCTTAAATTTACAGCTGACATAAACCAGCCTTTAGTTATAAACAAACAATTTTAATGAAGTTGTACGTAAACAAATTAACGCATAGGATTTACTTTTAATCAGGGTTGATTAAGGTAGCTATCGCGTGGCTATCGCTAAAATAACAAATTCAGTTGTTTTTTAATCATTCCAATCATTAATGATAGCCATGGTAATTAGTAATTTTAATTAATTAACTACCAGAAGTAAATACTTATTTTCATATTAATAATGAAATGATACTTATAAGTAAATTCTTACTTACTTTTAATTATTTACTTACATATAAAATACAGTAGTATTACGTGTGTGTAAAAATGTAAATTTTGACCTTTGTTAACAGTTCATTGAGAGTCAACAAACTAATCTAAAATTCAGTTCTATATAAATTTTTGAAATTTTAAAAATGTTTAGTTGTGAAAGCAGCGACAAGGACGAAAATATTAACGAAAAAAGTGTTGTCTTCATCAACACCAATTTGTGCTGGGACTCTGTCGTATCACTTGGCGATCGTATGACGATACGTCCCAGCACTGATAACTGATGCCATGTAATAGTTACAACTTTTTCGGCTTTTTTTTTTAATTTTGACTTACTATAGTCTGTTTTTAAACTACAGACAGTGTTTTAAAAATTCGGCTCTGAAATTAACGCTTGTGAGCAGTGCCGGCTTAAGGCGTGAGCCACTTAGGCACTGGCTTAGGGCGCCTGACTTATTGGGGCGCCCAAAAAATATAAAAACTAAAGACAAATATATAAATAAACAAAAAAAAGTCAATGTATGGAATATATACCTGTCCTGTATTATAAAATTTTAGAGCCCCTCAAAGTTAGTTTTGTGTAAATAAATTGTGTAATTTATTGAACATGCGAACATGCGAAATAATCAAGTCAGGAAGAAATGATACATAAATTTGAGATAGTGAAGGCACGGAAATTTACCATATAATTTAATCATTCTTGAATTCTCGTTAGTTTTAAATTCCGATAGGTTTTTTACCTTCCGTCACCTTTAGGTAAGGAAGGTATTGTTCAAATACTCTAAAAATGCGTACACTTATGTAACATTCTCTTTACAATCAAATAATATTACTATCCTGTTTATATCTCTACCAATTTTTGAATTATTGCCCCAAAAGTCAATATAGCCCACTTTTAGATAAAAACTTAAAAAAATTCAAAAATCTAATTTTTATGTGACTAGATACTCCTCAATGCGCTGATTCCAAATTTTAAAACCGCAGGTCCATATCTCGTTTCGTTCTCGAGATATTTAGATTTAAAATTTTGCGAAAAACTGCCCATTTTTGGATTGGGTCGAGATATGAATTTGGCGAATTTTGCGACAACGCCATTCGATTCTACAGACAAAAATACATAAGTATAGCAATTTTCATAATTTTTGTCCAACCGGTTCATTTTTTATTAATAAAAGCTTGAAAACCCCTGAAAATGACCAAAATCTGAAAAAATCGTAAGGGGTACCCCTTACGATTTTTGCGATTTTTGGCCATTTTCAGTTATTTTGCTTTAGAGATTGTATGTGGTGTTCAAAAATTCTGAAAATTGGTGTACTTATGTAATTTTGACCGTAGAATCGAATGGTGTTGTCGCCAAATTCATATCTCGACCCATTTTTGGGTTATTACCTAAAAATGGGCAGTTTTGAACAAAACTTTGAATATAAATATCTCGAGAACGAAACGAGATATCGAACTGCGGTTTCAAAATTTGGAATCAGTTTTTATCTAAATGTGGGGTATATTGACTTTTGGCTCAGGGCGCCTATATATATTGAGCCGGCCCTGCTTGTGAGTGGTTATTGCGCAGACGGTATTACATGGTTGAACGAAGGTTGAAATTTAAATTTCGTTAGGAGTAAAACCGTCCGCGGAGCAGCCACTCACAAGCGTTGATTTGAAACCCGAACTTTTAAAGTGTCTATAGTTTAAAGCAGACTACAGGGACGGCAACATATCTTAAAAATATTTTCATTTAATAAACCAAATAAACGAACACAGAGCACCACCTCTGCATTCATTGCTAACGCCAGGAAAGTGTTCTGATAACCATTCCACACTTTCGGGTCTAAAGCAATAACATTTCTCAAAATTTTGTTTACTGGGATTTTCTCTACGAATTTTGTAATCTTTACCGGCTCGTACGGCGTTAAAGTATTTTCTTATAGCATCAGCTTTTACTGAAATTTTGTTAATACGAATACTTATAAAACTGTCAATTTGAGCATTTACTTATTTTTATTAATACCACCCATTGAAATTAAGAGTGGAATAGGTTGTCTCATACTTGAAGGCAAACATTCGCTCGATTTATTATTGAAGCATGAAGCATGATGATATTTTTAAAAGCATGATGATATTTTTAAAAGCATGATGGTCGCTTTAATGTCATACTGTAGTATCATTATAGACGGATCGCACTAGCGTGATAGGTAGGAAATTCGTGTGAATATTTGCCTTCAAGTAGGAGGCAATCTATTAGAACACTTTTTGTAACAATAGATGTGGAAAATAACTTGTTTACTAATATTATTATTCGTTTTTAATAAAGTTTGAATGTTAATATTTGTTTTTTATTATCATTAATTTCATGACGAAGGACAAATAGAAAATTTTCCACTTTTAATTTTTGATATGTTTTTGCTCCCTGAATCAATATCTCAAAAGTATTGGCGCACTTTTGAGACACTTTTATACATAATATTATTATTTTTTATTATTGTAAACCGGCTATCGATGATAGGATTATCTTCTTCATTCTTAGATGGGACATGGTTATAACAATAATAATAATTAGAACAAAAAATAAATAAAATATTATTGTACGTGACAAATTTATTGGATAGAAAAGTCGTGTAGATATTACTTGGAAAATTTATATAAATATATAGTTTATCAATAGATATATAAAACCGCAAATTAAATTCATTCATTAAAACTGATTAATTATGTTTTCCAGAGGAACAGGATCGGATTAAAATATATTTAGAATTGATAATTTTGACTGACATAATGTTGATTTTTACGGATTTTAAACAAAATTATGTGCTGGTTTGTAGGAAGTATATACGAAGTATAATTTAATTTATAGTAAAAAAATAGTTTTAAGAATATTTTCAATACTACTCTGCGCATTTATCGCATTCCCACCACAAATAGAAAACACAATATCCTTTCAAGATAAAAACTAACGTAAATGGAAATTATGTATTAGTTGCGTTTATGTTTTAGTGTTATTACACCGCATTATAATTTCAAAGTAGTTATCCACTAATTATTAAGCATTTATGCTATCAAAATCCCGTTGATTTCCACCGGTTTGTAGTTACATTTCACCGCTTTGCCGCGCTTCGCTGCAGATGTTGGTAGTGCCGTACGTTTGACATTTGCTCGAAGTCTGTCAAAGAAATGATAGTTGTCAAACATGAGAATCAATAGAAAATGTGGTGGTAAAAAGTGTAAATAAAATTGTTTGAATGAGTGAAGATTAAGATGTAATAATGTAAGATATTTGGAGCATATTGGGGCGAAAAATTCATGCTCTCCTTTTGCTAGATTGATTTTATGCTCTCCGTAAATTTATTACTGCTTTGAATTAGTAAAGTGAAAATGTCTGGGATATTTGGCTACAGCCGAGAGGCTGTAAGGGTTAAAGTAAAGGTAAGAATATTTATAACATATGTTTAAGAAATATACATTCTTTTATTCGCATTATAAGTACATGATTTGATCTATTTATATTCAAATTTTTCGTTTCTTCCCTCTTATTTATTATTCATACCCAATTTTTTATTACCTTTGTTATTTATTCATTTTCTGTTGAAGTAACAATCCATAAATTTTTAATTATTAGTTTTATTTCCGCATTTTTGAAATAAATAACTTCCTTTCAGAAATGCGAAGGTTTACTTCAACCAGAATTCAGGAAATTTAGTGTAGATCCTCAAATAACATCTTTTGAAGTCTTGCAAAGTATTTTGGGTAAAGCATTCGACATTAAAGGAGAGTTTACAATATGTTACCGTACTTATGATGTTCACGGGCATGAAACTTACTTGCCATTATTATCTGATTGGGATTTAGATGCCGCATTTTTAAAGTAAGTGTTTAGAGTTTATAAAATTAGTAATTGGAATTTGGTAGTTTTAAAATGAAATTACACAAAGATCACTGCACTCTTAAATTTTTATTACTGAACAATTTTAAAGACGAATATTTTAATAATATTCGCCGTTTTTAATTAAGCTCATTTGTGTATATTGAAGTTTTTAATATTATTATTCAAAATAATAATATTAAGAATATTTCATATAAATTAAAGAAATGCACGTAGAAAAATTATTCGTATTACTAAATTTTATACATCATAACTTTAATCATGTATTTTTTGAAATGTTTGTTGCTATTTATATAATTTGTAGGTAATGCTAATTTTTCTCTCATGTTTCACAGATATTACATAATAAAATTGAAGTTAATTAAGAAGTACAGTAATCTCTCCATTTATGCTGTCTCCATTTTCACAAATTCACTTTAATAAACAGGTAGTCATCATATGTCACCACTATGCATAAATTTAAAATATTTACGGGAGAAAATGGAGAAAACGCTTAAACTTTACATGTATAATTAATAATGAAAACAGAATGTATTTAAATTCTAATTATTCAAATTTAGAACATTCCCAATTTTATTTATTTTATAATCTTATCGAGGGTTGTGTAGTAAACACAGATACTACAGTAAATGCATCAATACACTAAATAAATTAATTAAGTAAGAGTAAGAGTAAGATTGAAACATTGAGAATACGGAACTGGTTCTTATTTTAAAAAGCTTTTCAAGTACCCATTACGCGCAGTTTATACAGGCGTAAATACATAGATTGATTACTGTACAACTGTACTTGAATTTATCCAATTTCAGTAATACCTTGAAACACTTGTAACACCTTGCTTTATACACTATCCAACTTTTGTGTTTTTAAAGAGATAATATAACTTACCTACTTAAATGACATTTACAAGTTTATCTTTAATTGCAGTTGAACATTACAGTTAACTTATTACATATTTTTACCGTTTTGTTATGGACTATTTATGTTTATTATCTTAATGATGTGTTTATTTGTTTCTAACTACATTTATGATTTTAAAACATGAATATATTGTTTTATTCAGGATTTTTAAAAATCATTACTTTGATATATCTTTTTTTTAAATATATTTTTGAAAATTATTTCTATATTTGAATATTTTTCTGATGATGTAAGGGGTTCTTATGACGGAATTATCCGATCTTTTATACTCTTTACATGTATCAGCCGTTAGCAATTAATTTATAATGGGCCACTTGATGATATTTTGCTTGTAATCTCAGAAGTATTACCACAAAGTACAAAAGAACGGTGAATTAGACATAAAATCATTAGCAAAATCCTGGAACAACTGAACTGCTGATCATATCACTCAAAAACATGTTTTCTCTTTTTATGTAGTGCTATCTACGTCACAGCTTTCAAAGACTTTCTAAGGCGCGCAAAAATAACAGATTTGAAAATAAATGAAAAATATTTCGATTTTAGGTATTTTCTATTATTATTTAAATAATAATAATAATAATAGCATTTATTGTAACAAAAGTTTAGTACAAAAAACAATAACAACACTTAAGGTACAAACGTCAAAGTCAAAGTCAACCGTGCATCTCATATGTACCAAACAAGATTTAAAAAACAGTTATTACCACCACATCATAAAACTAAATTTTATCAAGAACATTTGTTCTACAATGGCTCTTGCTTCTACAATAGGCTTCCTGAAGACTTAAAAAATATAAATAATCCTATTTCCTTCAAGAAAAAGCTAAAGTCCTTTTTAATCAAAAAATTTCTGTATTCGGTAGATGAATTTATGCAGCTATGTGAATGTGAATTAATGAATTTTATTATTAAACACTAAATTCGTTTAATGTTAATGTCCCTGAAAATTGTTAAAGGAACTCAACTTTCATGTGAAATTTCAATATAAAACTATCATATTTCTTTTACTTACCTACTTACCTTACATAGAAGAAATGAAATAATGTAGTTATACTCCATCAGAGCCCATAATACTTCTGTTGTAACCGGCTCCGAAGCATGTCTCTGTTTACGAGTTGATATGAAACCTTTCGAGGAAAGTTCTGATGACTGGGATGTACCTTCTACTGTATCCGTTATAACTCAGTTTAGAACTGGTACTGCCCAAGAAGTCAAACCTTCTCAGAGGCTGCCAGGGTTGATTATGAACCAAGTAAGATTATTAAAACTTTAAATAAGAGTTAAATAGTAATAAGAATAATATAATAGGTGGAAAGAACTTTTAATATGGTCCAAAGAGCTTTTAATCTTGGCGAAGATGTTAACAATTTCTTACAGCAGCCACCTCGACCACCGTTATCTGATTCAGAGTTTAGAAAATTTTTAGATCCTGTAGGACAAATACTTCATACTAAAGATCTTAGATCTGTTATATATTTAGGTGGAATTGATCCTAGTTTAAGGTCAGTATCTATGCCACCATTTTGTATATAACACTAATAATCTACTTATAGAAAAGTAGTGTGGAAACATATACTAAACGTATATCCAGAGGGCATGTCGGGTAGAGAACGAATGGAATACATTAAAAGAAAAGCTGGCGAATATATTGCGTTAAGAGATGCATGGAAAGATGTATTGCAGAGAGGACCAGTCACGGGTGATCTTGCCTATACAACTGGAATGGTGAGGAAGGATGTTCTAAGGACGGACAGACATCACAAGTTTTATGCGGGCAGCGACGATAATCAAAATATTGCTTCATTGTTTAATATTCTCACTACGTAAGTTTATATTATGGTATGAAAGCTTGAATAGGTACTCGTATATTGCACTGTTTGCTTGGCATATGCTATTCGCTGAATTTTTTGCATAAAAAATTTAAATAGACCATAAACCAATTTTTATTGCGTTTTATGAAATTTTGTACAAAGATATAACGATTAATTAAAAACCGATGTGAAAATGGGGTCATTTCACATTTTCTGATTTATTTTTTTCTTGAAAAAATAGGTCAAATTAAACATGTATGTGTATGTTTTTCATCTTATAAGTCTTTAGAATCATAGATATGATTTTTTAAAAGTTGCGTTTAATTTCAAATATTTCAACGGCTGACGAAACATATTCACGGATACGACAGTCGAGCTCTACCGGTTTAATTTAGAACTATGACTATTTGGTTTGGTATTTATTTAAATAAATGGTTTATTTACATAATTTATACTGCACTAGTACTTTTATAGAAATTGAAAGTAATAATAATCTTCTCTCTTGTATAATTTGCTGTCATCTGTCACATTTTTAGGTTAGGTTACTGTTTCATGTTGTGAAGCGTGTGTGTGTGAGAGTGAATTATCTTTGTGTGAGTATGAATTTGTGTCGTCCCAAATTTAGTCCGTGTTTAAAACCGCGAAAATTTATTAGCAAATTTATGAATGAAAAGTAGCATATTTCAAATTATTTTCTATTACTATATTTATTAAATGAGATGGATTTCATGATTTTATAAAAAAAATCTACAATTATTTTTTTTGAAATGACCCCATTCCGTATAAATATTTAGCAAGATATGATTTTTTAATTTTTTTCTATGAGTTCGTAACGTCACCGGTGTTTGTTCAGTGGTACTGATAGTATTCTTTCATGGGAGCAAATATATATTTTTTAATATAAAAATTATAACAAATTAATTACATTTAATACAAACGCAAATAAAATTATATTTCCATTTTTTTGGTATTTAAGTGCGCGTGCGTTGCAAAAGTTTGATATAATTGTAGCGCTATTAATGAAGTGATGTAAACCAGAACTGCCTATGGACCTTTTACATCAAAAGAGAGAGATAGACAAAAATGGCATATATGTAGTAAATAAAGTGACAATAAGAAAGTTACAAACAAGATAAAATTATTGTTTTTTTTTTATTTTTTTCTTCAAATTATATTAATTTAACAAAGACAAAACAATTTAAACTTTTTTCGAGGATTTTGTGTTTTTAAAATATTTTTTTCTACTCCCGTGCGTGAAGTGAGTACTTCACGTATCAATTTTTATGTGTGAAGTTTGATTTTTTGCCCCAGTGCGTGAAGTGTTACTTCACGCACCGTTCATTATTAAAACTGAATTGTATTTTAATAAAACAAAGCTATTAAACACCCGTAACGTTGGTAACCATGGTTACACAAGTCGATAATACAGCGGCTTTACGTTAAAAGAATGACAATTTGAAGAAAAAATATATTTTATTGCAAGGTCGTAGAAAAAGTATAGTATGTAACACGTGTGTGAAGCCTATTTTACATTCGGGTGGTTTGCAACACTCGCCTTTGGCTCGTGTCGCAATCTCCACCCTCATGTAAAAATTTCAGTTTCACACACTTGCCACATAATATACTATTTTGTAGAAAATAAATGCTTGTCCTTCTAATCAATTTTACTTGCCACATGGTAGCACCTGAACTCTAGTTCGTAATAATTTCACTACATGACACATTGAAAAATGACGTCACGATGCAATTAAAATGTAAAAGGTCAATGGGCGAGGTGCTGTGAAATTATAGGTGGGATTCTCAGTTTTCATATTTCTGTCCAATATAATCAAATCCACACCCGTCACGTCATAAAATTCGTTGTAACTACATAATAAAGATTGTTTTTTTTTTTTTTAATTATTTAACTTTACTACTTATTAATCAGTAAGTATTTTACGACTTTCATGTAAATTTGTTCTTTTTTGATTATGGTTTATGGGCTCGTTATTGTGCAATTTTTGTGTTTTAATCTTTGTTGCTATAATAGATTATTTATTTGAATCTAAAAACGTGGATTTTTTTACATAAATTAATGCTAATTAATTCTTTACTTACGCCTTTTTGGTTGACGAAAAGTACCGTAGGAACGCCTATTTTCGGTTGTAAAACTTGCTGTACATAATTTTTCCTAAAATAGCCGTTTGCATTCCGCAAATGCTTTTCCAAAGTAGATATTTTTTGTTGCATGCTTGTTTACTGGCATTAGCACTTTTTTGTACAATCTAGATTTACTGTATGATGTAATCAAATATTGTAGTTATGCCCTGAATCACCCAAAAGTCAGCTACTGCCAAGGGATGAGTGACTTAGCTTCTCCTTTACTTGTCACAATGGGAGATGAAGCCCACGCTTACATTTGTTTCTGTGCGTTAATGACACGTCTTAGTACGAATTTTATGCTGGACGGCATAGCTATGACTCAAAAATTTACGCATCTAGCGGAAGGGATTATGTATTATGATCCAGAGTTTTACAATTATCTTAAAAGTCATCAGGTATGTGACATTTTTTGTCAGGAAGTAAAAAAAATTAAATGTGGGGAAAATTCTAGGCCGATGATCTTCTTTTCTGTTATCGTTGGTTGCTTTTGGAAATGAAACGGGAATTTGCTTTTGAAGACTCTTTAAGAATGTTAGAAGTGTTATGGAGTTCCTTACCCGCTCAAAACCCTGAAAAAGAGTTGCAACTCTTTGAAACCAGATTTTTACCTCCTGTTAATACTACCCCTCCTGTAAGTCCTCTTATTAAAACCCCTCGCGAAAACGCTTACACCAAAGTTTGCGCTCTTCGGAGACAAACCTCTTCTATTTCTCTCGCATCTTACATGGGAAATAAAGTTGCACCCGTCAAAAGACAAAACTTTAGCTTAGATGAAAATGTATGCCGGTTAACAAAAAATTCCGTGGATTTAAAATATCGAAGTTTGGATGATGCAATGGTTAATCTAATCGGTAGCAAAGAAACGAAAAACAGCGATTCGGAAAACCACAGTAATGATTCCAGCAGACCGAGATCTGTGTCCCCTTTAGAACAAAAATCAGATTCGCAGGTTGTATTGAATAATAGGATCAATAACACGCATCAAAAATCAAAAAATACTTTGTCTTCCAGCATGAATAATCTTATGAAACCATCTAAAAAAGCTGGACACTTTAAAGACCTAAAAGAACGAATCGGTATTTTTTCCTCTTTAGATAAATTAGATACCCAACAGTCTATTAAAGAAGAACAAGAAATAGTTACTGATAAAAAACCAATGGGTAAAATTGTTAAAAACTTCAACGAATTTTTAAACTTTGCGTCACCCAAAAAAACAAGTGCCTCGTGTTCTGATTCTGTAGATAATCCAGTAATAACGTTAACACCAACTGATTCTAGCCAATCAAAATCCCGGAATGCCTCAACGAAATCCGATAGCGTTGCAGAAGATCCTTTCGATGGTAGTAGCCCCGATGATTCCCAAGAATATTTCCCTATGACTACGTCTATGACGCGAGAACTACGACTAGAGCTTGAAAATTTAGATCGGCAAGTTTTTGGCAATAAGTACAACCAGCATGTAAACTTAGACGATTCAGATTCATGTAGCAATGAAAGTAGTTTAGAAAACAATAAAACAAAATGTGATTGTGTGGTTTCTAAATCCGAAATTCCGGATTACGATACGGTAACTGAAGTAGCTGAAATTGGAAGTACACCTAAACCAAATTCCTTAAAACTTGAAAATAAATTGAAAAAGACTGATGATATTTTTGTGTGGGAGAATCCTTTGCACCAATCTAGTCCTAGTTTAAACGTTAAATCTAGCGCCCCAAACCTTCAAACTCCTGACGAACAAGCAGATTTAGAATACGACGGAGATTCGGGCGAAATCATCGACGAATCTCGAGGAATGAAATCTGTTACCCCTATCAAACTAGTCCGTAAGACCCAAAAATCAAAAAAGCAAAACACCGAAGATGAATGTCCCGTAGAAGAATCTAAAATAGAAGAAGAAAGAAAAATTCCAGAGATAAACGTCAACGGAGGAGTCCCCACCTTGACGAATTCTTGCGAAGAAATAACAGAAATAAAAACTCCCGGAAATGGAATGCTGCCTCCTCCGAATGAATTTGGAGGGGGCAATCCATTTCTAATGTTTTTATGTCTCACTGTGTTGCTTCAGCATAGAGAGATAATAGTTAGGAATGGTATGGATTATAACGAAATGGCGATGCATTTTGACAAAATGGTACGGAAGCATAATGTGAATAGAGTATTGAATCAGGCAAGGCAAATGTATACTGGGTACATTAAACAGCATAATATTGCTCAAACCAACAATTCACAAAATGGTGAATATGCGTAGTAGTGCTATTTTATTTCGGTACTGCTCGGAGTTTTATTTATGATTATATTTATCTGTGATGACTTATACGGTATTGTATTTATTTATAAAAATGGAGGATTCCACGATTTACAATTTATATATTTTAATTAACTGATAATGAAATCATTTTTAATCTGTAATATTAATTATGGGAACCAATCGTCAACTTGTACAAATTTTTATTGAAAATTAGTAAATGAGTATTAGATTTTATTTTGTCGTTGTGGAGTCATCCATTTTTGCAACGAGTTCTTTTTTTGACTCTTGTTCCTAACTTTTTTTTATAACTCATTTAAAGGTATTTATGCCGTCAAAAGATATTTAAACTTATGAGTAAGGCTGGTGCATAAAATGTATAAGTGTTTTTATAATAAGGATAAATTCTTCTATATAAATACAGTATTTTCTTGGCTATTTAGTTACAACTAGAGGCCTTTTTATATAAAATTCTATTAAAAGTAGACTGCTATTTATTTAACGAACTCTAAAGGAAATAAATTATTTATTTTTGGACACTTTTGTGTCTTTGGAGTGACACTAGAGCAGTGCCTAAGTAAAACAACAATCATTTTGCTCATTTCGATAGCATTTATTTGGAGTCAATTAAATCATAAATCAAAATTGCTTAAATTGTCTTATCATTCCATTTCATGTACATATTATTTTGCGAAAAGACAATAGTATTCAGAAGTGTGATGATTCTGAAGCATGTAATCAGACTAGACATTACATTAATGTATAATGTTTGTAAATAATATAAATATACGCTCATATTTCCTTCCTTGAAACTCCAGTAGCAATAGACAGCGTAGAATAAGTGGCATTTATTATTGAAGGTTGGATGTTATGTTTTTTATTTCCATTTAGAATCGGCACAAGAATTTGGTTAGCACCCAGATATCTTATAATTCACAAGGGTAGCATTTGTTGTACTTACGTATTGTAAATAAACATATAATTATAAGAATAATCATTTTTAAACCTTAATCTGTATAAATACTCCTAAAGAATGTTACAGTAATGGGGTCATACCACATTTTCCAATTTATTTTTTTCCTGAAAATATACTTAAAACCACTTACAGAAATATGTATTTTGTGTCACATAAATTTCTAGTTTTACAGAAATAATTTTTTAAAGTTTATATTAAATTTCAAATGACGTCATGGGTTTGTGACCGTGACCGTAGTCCCTCCTATCGAATAAAAATGGAACTACGTTTGATGTTTATGTTATTTGACTTGAAAGCAAACGTGACAGCAAGTTATTTTGTACTCGTGCTTTTGTTTTTATTGTATATTGAATAATTTGATTATGGAAATTAATTTTGAAGAAGCGAATTCAAATAATTTGCAGAAAACAATATCATACAACCATGATAATATCTAAATCATACATAATTTGTATTTATTAGAACATTTCGTTATTTGTACTTACATTTAAACAAAAACAACTTATTGCAAAGACATTTACTTTGAAAATGTTGGTTATGTTCGAAAAATGTGACAGCTCTGCGCTGCGCTGACATTCATGTACAGTACGTACGTGCACGAGTACGTGTTCGTGAATATCATTGTATGTGTGTACAAACCCATGACGTCACAAAATAAGACTCAAAATGTTTAGAAAGAAAATCATGAATGAAAAGTATAAGAATATTAAATATTTTTCATGTACATATATATAAAATTATGTATTTTTTTTAATTATATAAAAAAAATCAATATATATATATATATATATTTTGTATGACCCCATTACCTTTTTATTTTTTTCTAAAAGTTGTCTTTCCTGATGACGTATGGGGCTGTTTTGGATGTTTATGAATTTTATTTTTTAAATAGCTGAAGTAATATAAGTATAAATGAATTAAACATAAAACAAAATGACTATAAAATAGTTTATTAATTAAAAATTATCTTACAAGCAATAAAATACATAAACATACTGGCAATATAATAATCAGTCTATAACTTACTGTTCACAAGGTGGCCACTGAATATTCTCACAGTCTTTACTGTTATTAACGATAAAAGTTCTCACAATAGTTTGTAACGAACTTCTGGCTAACCGTTCCTCTGTCAATTGTACTAATAATACGCCGATACTTCTATGTAAGTCTCTTACTTCTTCTTGGAGGGATTTCACTATATCTCCTAACGATTTTCCCGCATTGTCAATCGTGGATTTGTTTGATTCTGATAATTTATCTGTAAAATTAAAAATATTTAAGTTACGTGTTGTAATAGTGTAAGAAATATAATACCTGGTTATAGTAGAGTATTAAGAATGTAAAAAGCTAAATTATAATAATAATACTAATAATAATAATTCAGGCTAGTTTATTAACAAAACTTATAAATATAATCACAGATTCTACATTTTTGGCACCATTACAAGGCACATTCGAGTATTACAGTGAACACATTATAAAATAATACTATCCCATTATAAAAACTAAATGTAATAAATATAAATAAATAAATATATCATCGCAGCTTATTTTCATCTCTGCTGGATGTTTTAGTTTGCTTTAACAAATTTCAGTAATGACGATATACGTATTTAATTGCAGAGGGCGTGTAACAGATTTCAACAACGGGCAGTTATAATTTGTTTTAGAGAATAAGAGAATTCACAACTAGAATAACATTCTACAATATAATGCACTTCATTGAACTCATAACATACTGGCCTTTTTCATACGAATTAAAGAATTTTCGTCTTTAGTTCCAAATGCACTAAATGACGTCATAATTTATGATTTAATTTAAATAAACAAATTACGAGTTGTGCTACAATTTGTGTCATTTACTGTCGAAAGAGATGAACGGGGGTCGTTCCAAAAAATGTAAAAATATATTTACCTAATGCGCATATTAATAAAATTTAAACTTATTATATTTTTCATTTATGATTTCTTTCATAAACTCGCTGGTTTGTTTCTGTGACGCCGTAATTTCGTACAAATGTCAGAGCAGAGCTAAGGTGTATTCAAATTCAGAACCGTACCTTTTACTCTAACATAACCAATATAACACACAATTTTGAAAGTGACGCTAAGCTTGTAAGAGGTGGTTTTTGATTTATAAAAAGTATGTGCCAATAATAAAATATTCTAAATTAACAACATAAGACAAAGGGCAAAACCACTTGCTGCCAACATTTGAAGATAATATACAAATGTCAAATGTAATCAACTTATTCAACAGGGAGAGAAATTTTTAAAAAATATTTTCTTTCTGCAATAACAAACGTTGCATAATAAAAAGTTTTTGTTTAACTAGGCACTAAAATACCAGATTTACAGCAAAGACTGCCGTTTCATTGAATGCTGTCAAAGCTGTAAATATGTATTTTTTTTTTTTGCTGATTTTAGAATTAAAATTAATTTAGTGATTACTTTTGATACCTATTTTGAAAGTTATCGCCATCAAATTATGTTGCTATGTGTTTGTTGAACAGTTGCTTTGCGTTTATGGAACGGTTGCTATGTAAATAGCAACAACAGGCAGTAAAAGTGATATTTTACAAACTGTTAGGTGTCAAAAAAATCGTACTTTTAATGTCAATCGGCCAAAAAATATTTTATACATTATACCCCTTTTGCTAGATCAAACGCCCAAATAATGAGAGACTTAGCGCAAAGCTTGACGTAGAGGGCACCATGGAGCTATTTTCTTAAGCCCGTATTACAAGGTACAAATTTTTGTAAGAATGAAGAAGAAAGTACACAGATATTCTTGTGTATAATCATGACTTCATGGTTGTGGCACAATATATAAACACAAATATACAATAGGTACAATGAAACAAACATTGATATAATTTGACAAATATTTAAGTTTAAATTTATTGTTTTTATTTTAATTAATGGTTATGGTTATTTTTGACCCTCGTTTGACGTTTCAATCTTTTGAAGGTCAAAAGTAACTAGCGAACCTATCGGGAGAAATACCGTATGAAGGCTCTCATTGTTCATTCCAGTAAATTGTAGAGTTCAATAAGTGCACGGAAGGGAAATATTTTAATATTAGAATTGTCAGAATCAAATTCGGTCACTTAATGCACGTTATGCCCTCAAATTTATTTATTTATACATATAATAAATAATGTTAGTTAATAAATAATTCGTATACGCATGCAAATAAATATTCCCAATCCAACAGTAGAGCCCTAAGCAACAAAAAGCAAAGAAAAAGCGCGTCAATCAAAGTGTTGGGTCCTCTTCAACTGTTTGAGAACAAACGAGCCACAACACCAGGTTGACGCTCTGGGAGTGTACATATGCGGTCGGGTCTGTTGACTAAGCAACGGATTAGACCTATGTAAATTTAAGTTAGAGCGCAAATCTATCTGCTCTACTTGTTGGTAGGTGTGTCGTTGAAGCTCATGCAACTGTACATTACCACTGGATAAGAGATCCACTGCTTATACCATCACCAACCATGAAACAGAACATGCCGATGTCAATTTACCATCAAATAGATAACGATTTACTTTTTTAAATTACACGGACTTTTTACTGAAAAATTCAAGAAAACAATAGGCAGGTTTGAAGACCACACTTTTATTTGCTATTTTTCTCTCTACATACAATACCGAACAAAAATATAGGTACACCTATTGATTTGTAAAAATCAATTTAGAAAACTGAATAAAACCGAACATTTTCTCTTATTTCACAACTGTAACCCTGTCGAACTTAATTTCAGAACTCATTTGTAATTCAGAATAATAGTCAATTTAATTTTAGAAAGCGTCAAATGTAATTCAAAATAAGCCGTTAAATTTTAGAAAAAGTTAAATGTAATTTAGGAAAATATTACCCGTATTTTGTATTTTCGTCGAAAAGTTTCTAATACGCCAAAAATATATTAAAATTTCAATAAATACCGCCCGAAAAAAACAACGGCGCGTATGACGTCATCTATACCAGGAACATTCGTTCCTAGAACTGAGTGAGACGGATATATTATGACAAATGTACACGGCCCCAACCATATACCTATTAGCCTAATATACTGCTAATCCTCCGTGATTCATCCGTTAAAGAATATGAAACAGAAGATATATCTCCATCGCTCACAAGCGATACAGTGCTTTGGATGCGCATGCTCGCATTCTATAATTCTATTGGCTACTGGCGCCGCTAACAGAGATAACGAAAGAGTGGGATTTGAAAATTGAAGTTTCCTGTAAACCACGTGCGTTATTGAAGTGTGATAGACCAGAAAAGTGTAACGGTCAATTGTAGGCGCCAAATTCAAACTCAGTTCATAACGCTGAAAACATAATTTTACTCCCCATGTATTTCTTACCTAGAAAATTTTTGCTCAATTTTAAGCGGTGAGAAATCTCTTAATTGTATAAAACATAATTTAATATAATTTAAAATATTTGTTTAGTTATCATAATTTCATTGAATTTTAAATTTCGCGTTATGCTAATGTTATTATACATAAACAATATTAAATTTTAATGATAATATTATGTATAAGAATTCTTTACTTTGTTGATATTTGTATATTTATTTATTTAATTCTAATTACAAAATTGTCACTTGGAAGGAAATTTTCCTTACCGCTAAGAAATATATTTTAGTTTCACTAGCATGCGCATACAAAACACTGTATCGCTTGTGAGCGATGGAGATATATCTTCTATCTCATATTCTTTAACGGATGCACAACACATTGGTGAGATAGGGGATTAGCAGTATATTAGTCTAATAGGTATATGGCCCCAACTTACATGTTCCAACAGCCAATAGCATTTGCCAATATCCAGCACTTCATGAATATGGCTGATACTTAATTTTAAGCGCTCGATTTAAATGCATTAAAGTTACATTTTGATATTAGTGTAATAAAAATCAGAAAATTAACGATTATATTCACCTTAATATTACTTATAGTGTGTTCAAGAAAAATCCTAATTTGGAGTAGGCTATGAAGAAAAAACGTATGTCAATTTGACCCGAGATATTGTGAAAATTGTTATCTACAGAAATCAAAGCTTTTCTTCTTGAATCTTTATTTTAGAAATAGAAATAAATTAGAAAACGGTGAATGACAATATTCTGTATGCTTCTTTATTATCTTTTTTCCTTAAAATTACATTTCACGATCAATTTTGACAACTTGACTTTTGAATTGAATAATGATCAGACATACGTTTTTGTAGCTTACTCCAAATTAGATTTTTTTCTGAACACACTGTACATGATGAACGATATACAATAAGTATTTTTTAAAGCAATAAGACTTGGAAACCGCTACAAATTCTGAAATTAAATTGATAATTCTAAATTACAAGTGATACTTTCTGAAATACTAGCTTCAAATGGAAATTTAAAAAAATGTCTAGACTTTGCTAAGCCCTTTTCAAAGCCAGAGGAAGTTTTTCCAAAGAATCGAATCAAAAATTACACAAAGTAATTTTTCTCGTAAGGTGCTAATATATTTTGACGGTTTTGTAAATATTTTGCTCAGGTTAACAACCGACAATCTTCAGGTACCATTAAAATGTAAATAAAAGATATACATAGATAAAGTACCTATCTCTTCTTTGTTCCAAATATAACTTTTGAATTCATGAATAAAAGAGTGGCCTTCAATTTTTTTTACGGGTATTAAAAGTATAGTAAGAAAAGCTAAATAATTCTTTTCATTGACGTCCGTTTTCTTAAAATAAACTTAACGACATTTTTCCATTAGTTTGATTTATTTTTTGTTTCTATTACTAATGTTCTATTTTTATTAAACAGATGTTCCGAATGCATTTTGTAGTTAAGTTACAGAAACAGAAATTTTGTAATATGACTCATGCTCAAGAATATTATTATAATTTCAAGAATACAGTACGAGTAATAGTTTGGAGTAAATAAGCGTTATAGCTCTTTACTCAAAGGTAACAGTAATTTGTATACAGGATGATTTTTATAACGACTGTAACAAATTTTAACAGCTTGTTGGGGAGATTTTTTCGAGGGAAAAATGTCATATAAACTTAGGACCTATTACCTTTAGTTACCAAATATTTCTTAAACTGGCAATATTGTTGTTAATTATTTCCTTCTTTCACATGAATGGTATGAGTGCAGCTGAATATGGTGATATGGTTTAATTTATGGTTTTGTAATGGTAATAAGAGTACAAGAACTACAACCAGGAGACTATGGTCTTCGCTTAAAATTTTATCGCTGGTTATTTCGTTAATTTTGTTTACCTTTGTTTAATTGTAGTATATTATGCATCGACCTTTAAACTAATGGACCAAGTGTCTCCTATTCTTTTATTGTTAGAATAATGCTCCAACATAAAAGGATAGAAATATGAAATATATATTCTGTCCTTTAACAATACGGAAGTTCTCAGTTAAAGCATACTGCGCATACGTTCGTACTCATTGTGCATCTTTTTCAGCTATATGTAAACCTCTATACACCACTCTCTATCACTAACTAGTTGTCAAAATCTACATTTGACGTTTCGTGACTGTGTATTATTTACTTTTGTGGAGAACATTTACAATTATTTCTGTCAATACATACGTATATGTGTTGTGAGGTGTGTATGCGACAAAATAATGGGGAAACGGTGTATTTCGTGCAGTCAGCAGTACGTACGCGGTTCAGCTTTGTCATTTCATATGTAAGTTCTAATTAATTATTACTTGTCCCCTATTGTTATATAATAAAACTAATTATGCACAAAAAAAAAAAATCTATACTCTTAGCGATTATGCACTAAGTTCAGGACAAATCTTTTTCTTATTTTGCCGGGTTTTCTTAACTTCCGTAATGTTAAAGGATAGAGATACTGTGTCTGCACCGTTATGGCGGGACAAGCGTTTGGTCGTACGCTGCGTCTATTAGTTTAAAGGTCGATGATATTATGTAACAAGTTTTATAGGATTTTTTTTTTTGTCACGAATGGAGCGAGTTTATAAAAACCGAGTCACATACTATGCTTTTTCTACGACTACAAAAATTAAACCAGCAGAAATTCAAAAACATATTTTTTAGGTCACTTTTTTAGATAATATTTTCCGAGTTGTATACTCTAGTAAGTGAAGCCAACTTCAGCCAATGTTTAATGAATCAGCAGTTACTGGTCACTAGTCATCCTGTATTCAATACGATCTTCAGCTTGTCAAGTTGTGATTGAAGATGTTTCGCCATGGAAACCAGTACGTTGTCATTTTAACACAGGGAGTATAAAATAAGTTTATTTTGTTAATTACATAGGCCCGTATTCTCACCTCTTGAAGTAGCGCTATTTCGATTTTTTAAATTTTGTTTTATTTTATGAATAGACAAGAATAGGTTTCAAATTTTTGTAAATGAAACCTATGATATTTAAAATAAGTAGTATTTATAATTTAATTTATTTTTATTTCTCTTATTTTGAAATAAAAAATCATAATACAAACAAACCATCGCCATTTTTAAAGTTCTGTCTTTTGCCACTTATGTTTTGATATTGGAGTTCTACATAATTCAATGTCTTCGGACGGCTGTAGAAACTTAAAGAATTCACATTTATCTTGTATTCTTTATAATTATAGTGGGAGTCACTGTTACAAAGACATTACATTCACTTCATTTGTCATATTTGGCACCATCTTGTTGCAACTGTCATCATGACAGCGATTTATTTATATTATAAGCAAATGAGTCACGTGTAGTTCAAGAAAAATATCAATAGATGGAAGTACGAAAATATGTCTCTGTCCCTCCATTTGAAAATGAAGTGTTTTTGACTTTATGGTAATTAAAAGGAATAGGGCTAATGTTTCTATATTTTTTTACTCTAAATGACCAGAGGAATAAACTGTTAAAATTTGTTACACTTCTTATAAATAATACTGTATATTATTCTATCCAATTCGTCGTCTTAAAATATTTTCTAAGCCACATAAAAAGCTATAAGCTTTTTACCTTTAGGAACCCCCCATTTATATTTACACCCACCTGTACTTATAGTGTTTTTGGGTCTTGTCGATGTGCAGTACGCTTCAATAACTTTCAAGATTTGCGCATCGTCGTTGTGTGACGTAGTTCTGCGGTATGTACATCGGACAGGGGAACCATGTATGGAACCTAAGGCTAGACAAGGCCGCAATGGCGGAGAAGGCCGCAAACAATTTGCTGACCACCCGCCATTGTTATTGAGAGAAAGATTTGTGGACGCAGTGCGATTATTTGGCAGGTTTCCGTTTGGGCGGTTGGTTGGTGTCGTCGCTAGAGGTGACATCTACAGACAAAGAAAAATCAAAATTATCCAAATTGTACAGACATAAAATAATCTTTTCCCTGGCATACAAAAATGTTTTATTTATGAATAAAGAGTGTAAGTAAGCGCTTATGGCCCAAGGCGGGCGCTAACACAAGGATCATAAACGCTATTGACACTAGTATAATTTTATATACAACTTCCATTTTACAAATATGCAAACAGAGCAATTAAGCCAAAGTTTTCAACATTTTAACTATTTCTAATATCACTTTGACGATAACTAACCTTAGCTTTCAATCTTTTATCCAGCAACATTTCAAAATTTGTTGATTGCGTATAACTGCTAAATAATTTTTATCAAATATTGCGATAAAAATATCTGTAGGTCTAAACAATATCAAGTAAAATATCTTCTTGATAATATAGATAAGATAAAAATAAAATATAAAAATTGTAGGCATAGTTGCTTAAAATGTACTTATGCATTGTGTACAATCATTTGAGAATAGCCCTTGTTATTTATCTACCAACGTATTTTTTTTTTTTTTTAACCTCTCAATAGAATTAAATCCCAATTACTGAGTATGTTCATTGTTCACATACACAAACATCCATGCCTTAGTGGGATTTGAACCCAAAACCACGAGCGCACAACTAAGAGGCGTTTCTGTAACCATTGACACACCGAAGCCGGCAAAGGCAAATGTTTAATAAAATTATTTTCGTTCGCCCTGAAACTATTTCTGTACAATTTATTAGACAGGGATGAATTTATAGGCAATTTTGCCACTTTTTTTCGACATATACAGCACGACTTCGAAGTATGAATTCATACCAACACGAAAAAAAAATCGCAATAAACATTGGTACTGCAATACTTCCTGACAGAGATACCGACGATTTATTTTAAGTGAAGCCCAGTACTGAAAATAGTTGGGTTTTGTTTATTTCATTTGACACAAGTGCGACTTATTAATTAAATATTCCATCGTATTTCAATCCGATATTACACCTGTTATTCAATATTATTAGAATATTTCTAATTCAAGATAGTATTTCAAAGCCTTCTATATGTATTTAAAAAAACGTAATATTTTAATCATTCGCATTGTATTTTTAAGTAGTACAGAATTATGTATCGAATGCAATGGCTTTCATTTTGAACAGTTGCTGTAAGATTATTTTTATAATTAAATAGTTATGACCGAATAAAAAAAAATACTATTTCCTGTTTTTTTATGTAATCCTCGGCATTTCTGTTAGGAAGCGTTATGGCACCCGTGTTTAATGGATTTTTTTCTTGTTTAGGTTTACACTTCGAACCCCCCTCCATTATGCAAAAAACAAAAAATCACCAAAACGTAACATATCTGCTTTTGCCATGTAACTACAGATGTATATTACGTACATATTTAGGGATTTATAGAAATAAGCCCCTCAAAGTGAAAATACTTAGGTTTAAAAGCACGCTGGCAAATTAATTTAGGTTCAGGAATGCTCAATTTTTGTTTCATCAGTTATTGTTCGTCGTTAGTTCAAATTCGTTCTTGTTGGAACATACATCTCTAAATTATTCTCTAGTTGGTGTAATGTAGTGGGTATAATATTATTGTGGTAAATATTAATCTGCCTACAATATTCAGTAATATTTAAAATTGACTATCACACAATTAAAATTATTGTGTATTGTAGTATACAACAAATTATTAATATTGTGTCTTGTTTAGAAGAATGAAAACAACGTCGAAATATTAAGGAGGAATCCAACATCAATATCAGGAGGTTAGTGAGTTTAGTAAGTGTCTCAACTGCGGGCAAGGGCTTCAGTCTCAAATAAGCTTGTGTATTAATATTAATCATGCAATCCATCAAAGCACTGAACACAGAAGCAATCAAACCCTTGCCTGCAGCTGTAGACTCTTCCACAATCCCTTGAATCATTTCCTTGGGGAGCTTGGCTTTCATCCACCAATGCGCGTACAACCCACTCCTGAAGATCTCCTGCGTTTGCTTCTCTTCTTCAAAGGAAAAATTCTCACAGCTTTTCGATTTCTCCGTAGGGGGATTCCATTGTTGTTGTTTGTCAATTAGTTTTGGTTTTTGTTCTTCTTTCATGGACATAACTTTTTCGTAGATTTGGTTTTCTGATTCCCAAGGATGTGGAGTAGGGTAAGGGGACATATCACTACTAGTAGAAGTTACAGAAGTTGTTGAGTCTCTTGCACCGACTAGAATTCCTATGTTTTCTGATGTTGAAGCTTGACAACTTGTTCTAGGTGTTGATCCGAAAGGGGATGTGCATCTGCATTGCGCTTCAAAATCTCTTGCTTCGATTTCTGATAAAGAAATGACATCTCGATTATCTGTTTCTAAATTATCGTACATGTTTGGTATATCCGTTAAACTGTAATGATCTCTATTGGGAAACATTATGTGTCCTGTAACTTCATTGGCTATAGCTAAATCTGGAGAATTTAAAGTACAGCTTCCCGCCATTCCAGAATCTGAAGATCTTCGGCTGTAGCAAGGTTCGGTACAACAGCGGCAAAATTGAGGATGATTATAATTTGGATGGGCATTATTTAAAGTTAGGTAGTGATAACTAACACATTTTCGTAATGAGTTAGTCTTTTTATCTTTTCTTAGATTTAAAGGTTGATTTTCTTGAATACTCGATCTTCTTTTTATAGGTTTATCTTTACTAGTTGATGGTTTTAATTGTTCTTCAAATTCTTTTGGCACAGAAGATTGTCTTTTCGGTTTATCCGAGTTAATACTATGTTTTCTTACATTACTAAACCTTAAATTTAAATTAGGATCTACTGAAATATCTTCGTTTTGACTTTTTCTAATACTTTGCGTTTTTATTGTTAAAGGAGACATTATCCCGCTAATAGTTCTGAACATCGATGGTGGTTTAATAACAGTTTTCGACGACATTTCTGTTTGATCACTTTCTACTGATTCCGAATGAATTAAATGTTCTGTAGAATTATACAACAATTCAGCAACTATGTTATCTGGTACAGGAAGAGGATTTACTGGAACGTCTAAGCAACTGGAATGAGTGGTAGTGTCACAACTGGACTCACTATCTGTCCTTGAAATTGTTTTCTCAGCTCTGGAAACTGTTTGTTCTTCTTTAGTAACTCTTTTCGTTAAATTGCTTTCACTATTCGACTGCCATTGTGGAATATACACCATTGTTAACGAACTTTTGTTGAATTTGTTAGCCACGAATTTTGTTGGTAAACTGTGGCGCGTTTTCATCACGAATTGGTTTAGGCCTAATGTGGATTCAATTTCTGTAGCTTCGTCTATATTTACCAGATCTTCACAGGCCATAAAAGGTTTCGGGACATAATCAAAACTAGATCCTTGAGAGTCTTCAGAAATTTGGGGAGTTACTAATTTTGTTTTTTCTGGTTGTTGTTCCTGAACACTTTCTGCTATTTTAGGTTGTTCTATATTTTCCCCATGATCTATAAAACTTTCATAGATGTCCTCACAATGACCCTCAGTTTGAGGGTTGAAGTATCTTATAAATCCGAAAGGATTACTGGCAGTACTACCACTTAAATTAGAGATATTCGAAATACTTTCACTAGAACTATTACGAAATATAGCGTTTTGTCTGTGCAGTTTATTATCATCACTATCTTCATCACTACTGTCACTATCACTATTGCTTTCGTTATTACTTTTACGATCTTTATATGTTTCCGTTTGTATATAACACTCAGTTTTATGTTTTCTTCTCACAACTTGGCTTAAATCAACGTTGTTTAAATACAAGTATTCTGGGTACAACATATGTTTTAATAGTCGATGAGTAATCACTTTTTCTTTAACAAGACGATAAAAAGATTTTGTTAAAGTTGAATATGGAGATGCGGGAGGGTAAAACCAAGGAGGTAATGTGGCTTTGAAAGAAATTGGAGGATTGTAAGAATAATTAAAGATTGAGGATCGTACTGAATAACCACGCCGATCAAGCTTAAGAAAAAATAAATATTAGACAGAATTATTTGTTGAAAAATGTTTGACTTACATGCGGAGGAGGTGCAGGAACATTTTCGTTAGGAGGTGGAGTCTTCTGATGTCCTTTCGTATGCTGCCTCAACAATTCTACCCAATTATTAGCCTCTTCTTTGCTTTGACAAATCGCTACTATTTTTTCTATCATCGGTCCGGAAATCTCAAACGCATTTTTGAAATTTTCATTTTCCTCCAATTTTATTACAGTAATCCCCGTCAAAGGAAGTTTTCCCTATAAAAATATCATAAACATACCGAAAATACTTTATGGCAAGTGAATTACCTCGTAAATGAAAGCGCTCATTCGTTGACTGACACTGAGAACCAGCAGTGTGTTGGGAAATAGGACCAAGTAACGGTCTTGGTGTTGAGGGCCTACTGCGACAGACCCCATGTGGAGGATATCCCCAAGTTGGGCCAAGGATTGGCCCTCCCAGCCGCGAACTGGGCCCGTAAGAACTTGAAGCTCGAGTTCTTTTTGGCGTCTTGTCGCCGCGCAAGTTGCCTACAAAATTAAAATATATTTTCATACTTTTCTTTACACTAAGAATTTATTTGATGCTTGTTTTAGTTACAGTGGTGATCAGGCATTGCAAAAACCCTATTTTTATTGGCCTTTTTTCAAGTTTCAGTGTTTAATTCCAATTTAGTGAATTTAATACTGTTATTTTAAAAAAAATAATTGGGTATTCTATTCTATCTAAAAAAATAACCAATTAATATAAAAAATCAAAATTTATATTTTCTAAAATTAGTTTTCTTGTGATTTATTTTGGCGCTAAAAAGGTATCACGTGGATTATGAGATTGTGACGTACGACTGACTGATGACATTACTAACAAATTTTGTACATACAACTGTACTATTAACAGGAAGCAGATTTTGTGCCAATGAAGCGTTGTCAACTATCTTGTTCGTATCAGTTTTATTACATTTTGTGTGTTTACAAGTTTCCTATCTCTATATATTTCCTAAATGTCATCAGCTTCTCCTAAGTCACATCGGCAAAATTCAAATGTGTATTACTTAAAAATTCATATCTCGCATAAATTAAATAACAAACTGTTTTCCTATTGGTTATGAATGACGTATGTACTCCGACGTCATATGAGTGAGGGGTTGTTTTCATGACTATTTCTGGCGCCAATCTTTTTATTTAATTATTTACGAAAATAACAATAAATTATTTTTATTACTACGAAAAATGTCGCATAAACTTTCATTTAAAATACTTATAAAAAAATGTGAAACAGATTCATTGTATATTAATGCAATAAACATTATAATTTCACAAAGATTTTCGTAATAAACATTTTTTTAAAATTTAAATGATCAGATTAATTTTTAGTACTGGTATTACAGGATTTCCAAGAAAGTGTGCTTAGGTTTAATGGGCTCTATTTGAATTTAATTTTTAATCTAGAAGTTTGTCACTTTATTAATTAAAGGTCATATTTCAATTTTTATCCTGTAGTTAATATTTATATATTTCTTAGGGCCAGTTTTACAATCTCCGGTTAGAATTTTAACTGCAAGTTAAATAAACAATATTGAATCGGATTATTGACAGCAATGATCAGTTTGTCATTTGACAGTTTATTTCGTTTCAATTTTGTTTATTTAACTTAAAGTTAAAATTTTAACCAGAGATTGTAAAACTGGCCCTTAATCCATTTTTAGATTAAAATACCACAAATAACCTTTTTCAAACCCTGTACATTGGCATAAATATTTACATACTTTGGTACTGTAAAAAATCTCAGTTAATTCAGTTATTAACTCATATTTAATACAGTGATTAATTTAAATGAAATTTCTTCTAAATGATTTGTGAGATATATAAAACAAACAAGTGGGTATTTCATGGGTTTTTTAAGTTTTTTTATAGGGGAAAAATTGACGAGCCCTGATGATCATCATAAGTTGTATACTTACTGCTATTTCTTTATAGACAGCTACTGATCTTTGAGTATCTCCTCTATCAGGATGGTTAATTTCCACATGCCTTTCTAACTCTTGCAGCATTCCACTATACTTATCTAATCTTCTAAATGGTTTACTAAGTCCTGTAGTAAGAACCAATAGACCTGGAGTTGCTGCTCCACATGATTCCATATAGGTAGCCAATTCATCTCTGAAATTATATTCCATTAAAAAATAATCACTACATAATAATAATATTCATAATAAAAAATTACTTGTATAAATCCAAAATGCATACAGCCCTCGGGTGCATAGAACAGTACGCTTGATGCACTTGTTTGATCTTCGGTGCCCAAGTTAGAAATATTTTTCCTACGCGTTGTTCATTGCTGGGTTTCGTTTCACATTCTTCCAAAAGTTCTAATAATTGCTGATGTGTTTCAAGAACTTCATTAATGTTTCCTGTAAGTTGTCTATATTCATCTGCGCTTAATCTATGGAAATATAATTGTTAATATATGAACAATAGCAGGATGTTTGTAACATACATTGTTGCTTTTTCAAGTGGTTTTAAAAATGTTTTTACTAATCCTTGGAGTTCCGTTACGTGTGCTTTTTCAGAATCGATTAAATCTTTGAGGACTACTGCACGGTATTGTCTTTGCTGAGAAACCGGGGATACTGGAGTGGTGACTTCTGAAATGAAAATGTTTCTTTGTAATATACGTTAAAACATTGATTAAATTCACTATTATTAGGAGGACAAAATACGAAAAAACGTTATAATAAAAGAACCTTGCATTAATTAAAAGTTTTAATAACTAAAACATACGTTTTAATCCAAGCAAATATTTTTCTTCCCTTGGCATTTTTTCGTAAAATCAAAAATAAGTTTTTTTTCCTTTTGTAAACAAAATCCGGGGACATACTGTAGAAGTCTAAATTTACATCTACGGTAACCGAGTAAAATTAATTAAAAGATGTATTAGAGTTAGATCCAGTATGTGCTGTATTTCTTTTTTTTTAGAAAACGATGTTTCGGCAACCAAGAGCTGCCTTCATCTTCTTAATTACATATTTATTTATATTGTTCCTGATGAAGGCAGCACTTCGCTGTCGAAACGACGTTTTCTAATAAAAATTTAATAGAACTAAATTCACATATTGTTATTTCTGTTATGAGTTCTGAAAACTTGTTCCAATTTTCAAAATTTTTTGTTGTAAAAAATTTACAAAGCCCCCATAAATTTTTTTCGGGGCAGTTAATAATTTTAAAAAACTGTCTTTCTATGCTAAAGGCCTATGTCATGGACTTTCGTTCTCAACTTGTATTTAGTGGTACATTTTACTGACAAATTGACAAAATGTATTTATATTATTTTGAAATCCATTAATGCGTTTTAGTATTTAACCAAGCATATTTTTAATTAAATGTCATAAATAGAATTAATAGATTTGGCTGAAAGACGTAAAGAAAAAATATTTACATGAAACGTAAATGTAACAAAGTACTGCACTTGGCTGGTTTGTTTGTGATCATATTTGTATATTTTAAAATTAAAAGTAATTATGAATATATAAAATTACTTTAAAAATAGAAAATAAATAGATAAAATATAATAACAGATTTCTCAGCAGTGATTATAATGAAATATTGGAAATTTAAATAAAATTATGGAATAACAATATAATTCCTTACAATCATTGCCGAGAAATCCGTTATTATATTTAATCTATGAACCAGTACGGCGTTACTCCCTCCTAACATAAATATATTTAAATAAATATAAGCAACAATGTTGAGTGTTTGTGATATTCTTAGTTAATCAAAATGAAATTTTAATAGGCTTCGATTATATATGAATAAATTGTAATATTTCCCTCAAGTACAATATTAGTAACACAGACAGACAGATACACAAACATTAACGTAAAACTTTTTACTTAAACCATGCCTTTCTCTAATAATATGGAGGTGTGGTCACTAATAAATACTCTCTTTATTTAAATATAATGTTAGTACATAAAAAAATGAATAGTTACCTTTAATTTCTTTGACGAAATTAGCCGGAAACCACCCAGTTTTATCCCCTAAAGTTCCTTCCCACCAGCCCCCTTCTTCCTTTTGAGTTACGGTTATTTTGTCCCCTTTTTTAAACCATAACTACACACAACAATAATATTAAAACATATTGACACTTAATAAAATCACATATCTACTTCACCTCATCATTATTGGTTCCCTTAAAATTATACAGCGCTTGCACGATTGTTGCCTCCGACATTTTTGCCAACTTTTGACCGGAAATCTACAAAAGGATGATACTATTACTGTTTCTAACTGGAAAATTAGTTCATGCTTTTAAAATTAGAGTTAAGAATAAAAACATTTCATAAATTTTAAATTATCAATAATATAAAAGCAGGGTTTTTAATGCTTTTCGATGCCAAGGCGATTTTGGCCTGTATCAATGAGCTCAAATTATTCGCAAATGTTGTCACATTCTTGGCAAGAATTCCTTCTTTTAGTATGCTAGTATTGGCAAAATGCCAGAGTTATAATTTTGCTAACTGATGGTTAATTATTTGCCCTTTCTCAAGAATTACTCACTAGAAGAAATCACATTGTATATAATTGTGTTAAAAAAAATAAAGCTGTGACCTATTTAAAAAAAAAAAATATGCTAAAGAAAGCGAAGGTCCTTTTCTTTATTATGGTTTATTTATTGCATACCATTGACCTCGTTCTAGGTTTTAATGCACCGAGAAGGTTACGAACGCTTTTAAGTTTATGTAAATAAATGAATAGATTTTTAGAAGTTTATTGACATTTCTTAAGTTGTTTATTAGAAAGATTCTTACGAATTAATGTACCATTTGAACAAATATTTTTTGCCTTCCAAGAAGCCTTAAAATAGCGCGAACAATGAATTATACACAGTAAGATTTTTATTGAAAATAACTTGTTAAGATACACCTGCTAGTTATCTTTGTATAAAAGATAAAAATAGGATTATAGAAATAGATATGATAAAAGAAAAGCAAGCGCGATGATTAGCAATAAAATAAGGAAAGTTATATTAATATATTTTATTGAAATAATACAAAAATAAATACATTATTTTATGTTAGGTTTGTTATTTTTAATTCAGTTATTTAGTTTCTTGATGTAAATGCGTTATTTTATGAATCATGCCCAAAAATGAAGCTTCATGCCCCATGGTGACGAGCCGCCACTGGATGTCACAACAATACATTCATATTACTTACTACTTATCAAGTATTTCCCTTATAGAAAACACTATAACAATTAATTAAAATACAGTAAGGTTTATTAATTAATAAACTATAGCTAAATATAGCGTCTTTTTGTAGAAAACGACATGTTTTCTTCATCCAACACAATCTGTCAAAAATAGAACTAAATTATGCGTCATCCCAGTCAGTGTTGCCAATATCAGATTTTTAATAATTTATGACAAATTCTGATATAAAAATATAAAGTAACATAATTTATAATTTTAACATAATTATTGTAAAGGACGAGTTTTCTCAAAATTTTGCAATTAAATATTATTTGAGCGCTATAGCTTTGTTAGTGACAAAGCTTTCATTAACGTGAATGCAGCTGTTTTAAAATTAAGTAATTTGGGACTTCCCCATTCATCTCACGCACGTTAACCGTACCGTGATCGTGAATAGTATATCTGTGTGAATTGAATAATTTGTTTTTTGGTTTTTAAAGTGAAATGGCAAATACAAGTAGTTATGTAAAGAAATTAAGTTTTTGTACAGTATAATTGAAATGAAACGACCCTTCCTCCTAAATTTGAACATAATTTTTGGTAAAATCATAACTTTGGTAACACTGCTCCATAATTTTTTCATACTGCTGGCAACACTGATCCCGGTGCGCAATTTACTGTTTCACATTTCATAGTTGTTAGAAGTTGCAAGTAGACTGAAATTGTAAAAGACATATTAAGTGCAAAGAAAATATAGGTAATATAAATCGCATTAATCATGACACCGCCAATGGAAAGGATTCAGGTTTTAGATTCAATTGAAAAAGACATAATTAATTGTCTTCATAACGCAGGTTTGTAAATATTACAAAATAGACTTATCCATTACATAAATAACAAGTTCATACAGTTTATTACATAAATAAACAAACTTAAACACCTATTAAATAAGTTACAAACTTTATTTTAACATAACCTCAACCAACAGGCCAAACCTTCCTCGAGCTCAGTAAAGAAAAGTCCAGCTTAAAACAAGCTGAAGGCCACACACATCAATTCCTTAAAACTTTGGGTCAAGTGGAACAAAAGCTCACAGAACAAATAAACTACCTGACGCAAGTTTCAACAGGTCAGCCACATGAAGGATCGGGATACGCCTCCCAAAAGGTTCTCCAAATGGCGTGGCATCGTTTGGAACACGCTAGATCCAGAGTAAATGAACTAGATAGGATAAAAACAAGACATGTGCAAGGGAGGCCAAGAACAGCACAACCTGGAATAGCTGGGTTACCAAATTCAAGTGGAAGTGCTTAGAAGTGAAAAACTTTATTTATAAAATATATGTAATTAGGTATAATAAATTTTTCTTAACTTTAATTCTGTAATGAGTCAACTTCAAGGCGTATTTTACGTATTGTATCTGAGTTTGTGCGGCAACATCCTCCTATGTATTTGATTCCTAGTTGTACCCACGTTTTTACGTACGATTCCACGGGTTTACATTCTTCCTTGTTAATCCATCTAACAAACAATAAGTTTTGTAAAATATTCATAGAACATTTATTTCAAGTCAAATACTACTATAACTTTTGTATAAATTTCGTAAAATTATATAAGTAACAAATAGTTATTTTTTATAGTAGACGATAAACTTCTATTTTATCGAGGAGCGAGAGGTGTTAATTCATGAGCAATGAAATCACGAGCGAATTATTTTTTGCGTCAAATTGATAATTAGTTTTTGTGTATAATTTTTTTTTTTTTCTATAGATAAAAATAACTACCCTTAATACTTAAATAACTTTATCTACCCTGGCAATTAAAGTGCTATGATCTATTAATTTGAATCAAGGTGTGGATGATTTAAATCACATTATTTTTTAGTGAACCTTTTGATTATAGTACCTTATTCAAAGAAGAATACATGTAAATAAATATATAATAATAAAATAAGAGGTTTTGTCACATAAGAAATAAAATTATTCACATAGACAACTGCAAATGCTTCATTGTAAGCGTAGGACGTGTTTTTTCCCATTTAATTTAATTTACTACAAATTGAGGAATCAGCTGGTCACAATAAAAGTGTTAAATAATTGTCCTGATTATTATTGTATTAATAATTACTTTATGTTATATTAGGGTACACTGTAAAATAACCTTTTGATTAGAAATTATTAAAATATTAAATATTTAATGAGATACGTGGTGTTAACTAAAAATCTGGCCATAGGTGTCTAACATTGGAAAACAGTTTTTCTTTGCGTAAAAATCCCTAATTAATTTTAGACAAACATGTTTCAAATAAAAGTTGTAGATAATTATATTCTACGCCTGAATCACTAAATAGAATTTTGCACGTTTGGTAACCTGTAAAATCGAATTTGAAATAGGGCTGTTGCAAGAACTTTTATGTGACTTCTAAGTACTAATTAAATATTGAAATTTGTGTTTTTTGAAAAACTCACGTGATCTGAAACAATGTTACGTCAGAGTACATACGGTTTAACATGTGACAAACTCGCCTACTTTTGTTTATATAAATAACGTAAACTGTTTTCCTAATGGCTATGTACTACAACGTTATAGGAGTGGGGGATTGTTTTTCATTGCTATTTCTGGCGCCAATCTATTTATTTACGAAAATAACAATAAATTATTATTATTTTCTTTATTACTATGAAAAATACTATACAAACTTTCATTTAAAATACTTTTTAAAAAATGTGAAACCATCTCATTGTGCAAATATTACTCATTTGGAGCGATAGCCATAGAATTGGAACAAAATTACAAAGAAATTCATATTTGAATAGTCAAAAAATTATTTTATACTTTACAAACTGTGAAAAAAATAATAGTTATTTAGTTTTAGATTTTAAAAATAATACCCGTGTAATGATTTAGGTGCAGAAATGAATTAGTTGTAACTTGTATTTGAAAACCGAATTTCTGACAGTTCGAACGATACGCATTCCTTTGTAACTTTGTTTCAATTCCAGGGCTATCGCTATAAATAAGCAATATTTATACAATTTCAAATTCGATTTTACAAGTTACCAAACGTTCAAAATTAAATCTGTTTAGTGATTTGGCGAAGAAAATAAATAATTATCTATAATTTTATTTGAAACATTTATGTCTAAAATGAATTGGGAACTTTTGGGCAAAGAAAAACTGTTTTCCCATGTTAAACGCATATGGCCCGATTTTTAATTAACACCCTATATATTTTTTTATTCGAAACATTTCGGTTTGTAGTACAATATGAGTTTAATGAAAAAATGTGATTTAAATTTTAAAAATCCGTACTCACACTGCTTTGAATAGAAGGAAGCATAATTATGTAAATATCTGCTATAGAAAAAAATATTCGATATTAGTCCTAACAATGAATAAAATATACTACTACATTGTCTTTTAAAACGTTATCAGTAAATTTGAATTTATCGAAGTTCCGCAAACGATAATACGTCACCAGTTACAGTCTGAATAATATATATGAGGTGCGGGAGGCCACGTGACTTTGACAAGTGCTTGTGGGGCCCAACATGGTTGCCAAGAATACGGCTTGTGTACGTTGCCTGTGTTGCCAAATAAATTTGAGTGTAAAATTAATAAATAAAATTGTAAAGCTAGTTATTATTAATGAATATCATGTTGTTTTACTTTTTAACACATAAACTTAATTTTTAAAATATACAAGACGTTCAACTTTCATCTGATTGTTTTCTTTAAATTTAGCGCGCCAAGAAATCTTTGTATCGTAGATGGCAGCACAAGTCGCATAATTTTTAAAAAATATTTTAAAAATTAAGTTTATGTGTTAAAAAGTAAAACAACATGATATTCATTAATAATAACTAGCTTTATAATTTTATTTATTAATTTTACACTCAAATTTATTTGGCAACTCAGGCAACGTACACAAGCCGTATCTTGGCAACCATGTTGGGCCCCACAAGCACTTGTCAAAGTCACGTGGCCTCCCGCACCTCATTCCGCACTCATTAAAAAAAAATAGTCCAGAAAAATTTATAATTTTTTCCATAGGTTAAATAATATAATTTCTTAAACTTAGTTTTCGGTTTACGAATCAGTACCTTAAGTCTGTCTGTGATGCAATTTTGTAACTAAAAAAAATAAAATAAAAAAAATAGCTGCATTTTGTATTTAACGATACCTGTCATATTTGTTTTAGAGTCTGTATTTATATTTAAATATGTATTTAATCTAAAAGCATATCGAGATAAAATCAAGATTTCTAACATTGTTTTCAAAATTTCGCTAAGTAAATATCTGTTTATAATTAGGAATTAATGTTGAAGTTTATTTTTCTTTGCATAAAAAAAACATTAAAATTCTTGAACAAAACAATTTATTAGATTTTGGTCTTGTCGTATTTCAATAATCTTAATATTTTTTCAGTTTTTTTGTGTCTTACCCTTTTTCTTTGTCGAATGTTTCGCCACTATTCGGATATGTTAAGAGCGGAATAGTTTTTTCTCTACCATCATTAAAACCTTTGAATAAACTCTCTACATATTCTGGTTTTGTACAATTAACTCCTATCGCAATTATTTGTTCCGGATTAATATCATATACCCGTCTAGCTATAGTTTGAAAATGTTCATCGTGATTCGTATTATTTTCATCTTTACAAGAAAATGATATCCATGCGCGCATATCTGGATAGTTTCTTAACAATTCCGCCAATATTTCTGCTTCCATATATGTTGGAATAGTTTCAATTGCTAATAAGTCTACCCCAGCTTTGACTAAAGTATCAATTCTGGGTTTGTGCCATTCTTTTATAGTAGCAGCCGGAGTATTTTCGAAGAAATTTCCACTGTATTCAGAACCATCATGCAAATAAGCACCGTAAGAACCTACAGAACCAGCGATTAAGATTGGTTTTGTAGATCCGGATTCTTCTCTGTACAGTTCTTTGGCTTTTTGAGCAAGTTTTACTGCTCTTTCTATGAGATCTCTACATTCATTTTCGGATAAATTTTCATTTAAATGTCTTTGAAAACCAGGAATACTGGCTTGATAAGTGTTTGTTTCAATTATATCAGCACCAGCTACAAAATAATTGCTGTGATATTTTACTGAGAAACATGATGAAATATTTACCGTGTAAATAGTCCAAATGTGTTTGAATTATTGGTTCCCAGTTTTTATATAGTAAATAAGAAGTCCAAAGGGGGTGAGATTCATAATTAGTGCAATATTTTGCAATTTGAGTGCCAAATCCCCCATCTAACACTAATATTTTATTTTCGGCACTCATGTTTAGAATACTTGAAGGCACACAAGAATTTTGTAGTATATTTTTAGTTTTTTCTTAAGTTAATGACCGATTGTGAATAAGGTTAGAATATATTTTGAAATGTAAACACCTTGGAAACAATTTCTACTGAAAGATATCACGCACAGTGCACAATAGTGTTGAGCCGTTAAGCGTTTTGTAAATACATAAACATTTTTATCAACTCTGATATCAGGGTCAAAAGTAATACTGAAAAAAATTAGTCACCACTTCTGGCAAACAGAAAAGGGCGCCAAGTAGAAAAGCAAAATAAAAGCTTTATTCATTTTATTATATACATTTTTTTCTTATTTTATAAATATTGCACTGTTTAATTAACTTACACATATAATCGCAAATTTTGCGAATAATTATTGAGCAGAAAGACAAATCAGTCTTACCATAAATGCTATTTTTAAAATTAAGGGTACATTTAGTTTTTTCTAAATTTATTTAATTGCCACTTGGTAACTTCGTTTCTTATTCTGCTAACATCGGCTGCGTAGGTTCTACAACACCCACCGACAAATGTGATACCCAAATCCAGCCAGGTTTTAATGTAGGCGTCAACTGGTTCACATTTGTCTCTGTCGATCCACCTAATAACAAAGAAAAAATAATTCTTACCATTATTTATGCAACAAGAGTAAAAATTATAGTCTTATTTCACGAATAGGAAATTTTCAAATTCAATGAGTGAAATAAGATACTTTTTACTCGAATTGCATAAATTTTTTTTACGTCTGCAATAAAAGTGTGAAAAAAAGTGCTGTAACGTTTCATCATTTCACGCGTTTGCGTTAAAAAAGTGCACTTTTTTCACACTTTTATTATGTTAGAAAAGACATACTTTATAAATTCATTTTAATGAAAAAAGTGTACTTTTTTTAACAGACAAAAATATTAGATATAATTGAGAAAACAGTTCATTGTACGACTTTGGTAATTTTTCTCTGTACATATAATAAAAATAAAAACAAGCCTTTTTTGCGTCTTACCCTAATTCTGTGGTGTAGTTTTCACCGCTGTTAGGGTAAACAATTAATGGAACAGGTTTATCTTCCCTTCCTTTGTTGATTCCTCTGAAGAGGCTGTCCACAAGACGTGGCGCAACGCAGTTTACACCTATAGCAATGATTTGTTGAGGGTTGAGGTCATAACACTTCCTAGCTACTTTTTGGAAGTCTTCTCCGTAACTTATGTTCTTGCCGTCTTGCTATAATTAAATTAAAGAAATTAAATGATGTTCTTTTTCTCTATATACGTATTATTACATATTTTAAAATGAAATATTAATAAATACAGTTGCGTCTAAAAGTTTTGAGCCACTCACATTTTTACACTATAATATATATTGTAAAAGTGATTTTTCTTTAATTATTATGATGAAATATGAGCTATGCAATATATAAACATTTTAATTTACACACCAAATTACAACTGATTTTTAAATATTCCCGCCATACATGTAGCATATAAATAGACACAAAATTGACATCACTGTAAGAGACAGATAGAAGATCATCCATCCAAACAAACCTCCCATCGTTGTCTTACGTCCCGTTCCCTGTTCCTATCTGTCATTGTGTTTGCATGTGTTATTTAATGTTAAACCTAATTCTTTATTGTGATTTGTACGTTGTGTTTAATAAAAATGAGTTTAAAACCAGAAGATGTGTCTGGGGCAACTTTTTTGTTTGATAGTATTGAAGATCATTCGATTATTCAACTAAAACGATGGCTAGAGTGTAAAGTCTACGGCTGATGACAGGTCTTTGTTTGGACGTGGTAACCCTAGCAACCTTGAGTTGTATGCTTTGCCGTTAAAGGCGCTCGTGCAAATTGCAATTTTGTAAGTGTCTATTCTCGCTACATTTGCTACCTAGCAAATCTAGCGAATGCTAGACTGCTAGACTGGCAGAATACTTCCGTTTCGCTAGTTTTGTTAGCCTCATTGAACGCACCTAATTTTCAACCCTGTCGTGGAGCTTATTTCAAATATCAAGTCGAACTATCACGAAATCCTACGAATATACCCAACGCACACAGCGCACAGGAAAATGAACATTGGTCAATTTCTGTGCTGTGCTAAATGGGGGATTACACCATTTTTTTTTTATAATTTCATCTGAAAATATTAGGAAAACTAAGACTATTGATGAAAATCCGGTGAAAAAATTCCTATTAATAAGCGAGTTATGGTCTCCCGAATTTTGAAAAGATTGAAGTGACGTCACATTTATGTGTTTTTATATCAAACTGTTTTCATCATGGACCTAAATGTTCTTGAAATATATGCTATTTTAAGTTATATTTACATAAAAATAAATGAATATTATAACACTGTATAAGTATACATACTTTATAATTACAGGTGTATTTAAATTATTAAGTTTAATGCAAGAAATTTATGTTAAAATAAAAACTGTTTGGAAACTGTAGTACAGGAATGTTAGCCCCACCTTTCGAATTTGAATTTCTTAACTTCCATTGGTAGCAATCCCACCTCCTAACACGCTATTTGTAATGCACGTATAGGCGGTTTCTCGGTCGCCAATCAAAATATTTTCATATTAGTGTCGAAGCGTTATAGGCGATCTCGATTAAGATCCCAGCGCCGAAACGGTGGGCTAAGGAAGCTGCCAGATAGACATCATACTCGGATATACTCAAGGAACGTAGTACTGACAGACAATATTGGTGTTGAAAATTAATGTTTTTTTTCTGTATTCCATATTTATTTTCATATATTTAAATATTAAGTTTGTTGTCAAATTATTCTACTTGTTTTTAAATATAATTTTTGTAGTTAGTACCTAACAATACTATAATTTTGAAGTTTTTCTAGGTTATGGAATTTAATAAACACTCATTTTCCCTTGTTCAGTATTTTTAATACATGGGAGGTAATGAAAATTCAAGGATATATGAGGGCGAGGAAGTTTATAAGGCTGGGCATATTATTTTATGCGGCGTGGTAAATAAAGATTAGTATTAGTAGTCGCTGCAAATATATACAGTATGTTAATTAAAAACCTAGCCATAGGCGTTTAACATGGGAAAACAGTTTTTCTTTGCGCAAAAATTCCCAATTAATTTTAGACAAAATGTTGCAAATAATTGTTGTAGATAATTATATTCTACGCCTAAATCAGTAAACAGTGTTCATTTTGCAAGTTTGGTAAATTTTAAAATCTAATTTGAAATTGTATAAAAATATTTCTCATGTCCAGCGATACCCATGATATTGAAACAAAGTTAGAAAGAAATGAGTATCGTTTTAACTGTCAGAAATTCAATTTTCAATTAAAGGTTGCAGATAATTCAATTCTGCACCTAAATACTACACAGGTATTATTTCTAAAATCTTACACTTAAATTACTTTTAATATTATTAGTTTTTCACATTCTGTAATACATAAAATTAAATTTCTGACAGTTCAAGCGATATGAATTTCTTTGTAATTTTGTTTCAATTTCATGGGTATCGCTACAAATGAGCAATATTTGTACAATTTCAAGTTAGATTTTACAAGTTACTAAACGTGCAAAATTAAATGTTTAGTTTAGTGATTTAGGCGTAGAATATTAATATCTACAACATTTATTTGAAACATTTTTGTCTAAAATGAATTGGGGACTTTTGCACAAAGAAAAACTGTTTTCCCATGTTAAACGCCTTTGGCCAGGTTTTTAATTAACACACTGTAAATGCGGTTTTGATATATTGCAACAAGTATATAAGTTAACGACTTTGTAATTGAATAATTCATTTAATTGTGCTGATTTAGCTCGTTTCCTAGCCCTTTCTTCCCTGTCTTTAGATGGAATCTTGGATGGAAACGATGATTGTGGCAATTTATAAGTGGGTATTGCAGTTTTTTTCGAACGTCTAAGTTTACTTTCATTTGTAAATTTAAAAAATGAATCTTTGGTGAAATGAAGGCTGCAAACTTTCATGTAAGGGCTTGAATTTTTGACCATTCTCAGATTATTTATCCAGATTTTTCGCTTTTTAACTAATTCGCCGCCAAATATTACTTTTGTTTCTCTAATGGAAAGAATGAAAAGATAAATTAGGATCTTTCTTTTTTCACGAATTACACTATGGAACACAGCAATAATAATTTGATTTTGACATTATAACAAGAAATAAATGGATAAATAGACAAAATATGTAGCGTACACCTATAAAGGTTATGACTTATGTTTGGTAATGTCTATCTGAAAGCTTCCAAAATCTGCCACAAGATGGTATATCGCTTAGGAAGAGTTGCCTATAACGGAAAACCCTTTATTTCCGAAATATCTCAATTATACCATTTCATTTTTTTATTAATATTCGTTACTCAGCATATACATTCGTATTTTTTTACTATTTTCCTTTAATTCGATTGAGCCGTAATCCCCCATTATAGTCGCGCTGCTATGCGCTGTGCGAGTTATAAATCCATCTTAAATAAATCCTCCCTTACCCGACAACTAAAACTCAACCAGAACTTTACTTCCGGATATTCCCTCATGAGTTCCACCAGTGTTTCAGCTTCTAGCAGACAGGGTATTGTTTCCATAGCCAGGAGGTCGACCCCCGCGCGTAGCAGCGCCTCTATACGAGGACGATGCCACTCAGCAAGTGTGTCTGACGACACGCGCGCCGCGTAGCTGCCGGTGTATTCACTAGCGTCGTGCAAAGACGCCCCGTACGGACCAACGCTGCCTGCTATCAGAGGGCGCCGTTTGCCTGGAAAATAGAATGGGAAAGTTGAAATTTAAAGAATATAAATATTGAGATTTCGGAAACTACAGGTGAGCAAAACCAATTGATAGTCACGTGACCCGCAACTTTCCTCAATGACATCAAAACTAGACTTCTTGGAAGAAAAGTTTGGTATCTAAGTTTTGGGCTTTATTATAAAGAATTTTTATTTTAGTAATTTTATTAAATTCGACAACATAATCTAAAATAATAACAAAACAAGGTACAGCGGTTGTCACGTGCCTATCATTTGGTTTTGATCACTCTACAAAAGATATAGCGCCTTGGGGGAGGGGGGTGTTCTATCTTAGAGGTTCTTTTGTTTGGGCAAAACTCTAATAGGTTCCTAAATAATGGTGGAAAAATTAATTTGATCAATTTTTGAATTACTTCTAAACTGTCACTGTCAGTAATTTATAAAAATGTGTCGAAGGTATATATATTTTTTATTCTATGTCCAATGCTTTAAGTAAATAATTTTTTGAGATATAACACAAATTTATATTTTTTTAAAAGGAACCCATATTTAATTTTACTTTAAAAAAAGACTTATTTTTTTCTTTTGACTGGTATAAATGCTGTTTTTTAAATTAGGTTTACTTTTCAAATATAACAATACAGGATTGTTACGTGTATATTGTTAAAAACCTTTCAATTTTAAACTAAAATCAAACCAAAAGAATCAAATTTCAATACAAATTTAAAGACTTTTTGGACAAAAATTTTTATTCTATAAATATATTTTTTTTTTTTTTTCATTAATTTGTATTTATTTCGAAAACTGACTGACGTGAAATAAACATGTTTTTCGTGATTATGTAATCAAACTTAAAAAAAGATAAAATTCTTTTGTCAACAAGACAAAAATAAAATTTGTTGAAGTACTCAGTGAGACAATAGTTTCCAATTTTCTTTCGACTTCATTAGCATGGAGTCATTAACAATTTTTTTTATTGACCACTTGGTGACACTTTACTTGAAATCGCGCCAAAATCGACCCTTAAACGTTATTTCTGCGCACGCGTAATATTGAAACTGAATTTTATGTGCTTACATGAGCAGTTTTGAAACTAGTTTTTAAGTCAAACCCATAATTTTAGTTTTGATTTGAAATAATTCAAAATTGTTTTAACGCTGTAGACTTGGCGTTTTCAAAACTAAAAACGTTTTGAAAACGGTTTCAAAATTGCATGTAAACTCAGTAAATGAAATCCATGCCATAAATATATGGAAAATTGTTTTGTAATGTTTTTTTTTTTGTGATAAATGATATAAATACAACTTGCATACCTGAATTGGGGTAATCAGCAATAAATTTATCACACGCAATTCTCGCCATTTCTACTGCCTTCGTCATCAGATCCAAACTTTGATCTTCAGTCAATTTCAAATGTTCCACAAATCCTCCAATGCTTGCTTGATACGTATTTGTCATTATGATATCGGCTCCAGCTGAAACAAAAGCATTGTAAACATTTCTCATACGTTCTTCGCATTTCAGTGTAGATATATTAAAGGAGATTTGTTACATCCAAACAAATACATAAACCAAAAACAAAACTAAAATTTACCAAACAAAATAAACAATGGAACGAGCAAAGCAACAAACTACCTTCTCAAGGAAAACAAACAGCTCGCTTTTCTTATGTTTTACAACACCGTCTAGGATGATAAAAAAAGAGGAATTTCTCTGTTCTTTGACTTCATCTTTTATCTCAGTTACATTACTCCAGAATTATTTCTAAGAAGATATAGAGACATACAGAAAAAAAACATCTAGATTAATTGTAGTTAAATTAACTAAAGTAAATCCTTATTTTTCAGCCTACAAATATGCTTCATTAAAATATCTAAGTTCATTTAGTTAATTTTTTAAAATTTTTAATAACAAATTATAGTAAATTTAAATACAGAATTAGATGAAATGATTACATTTCTGTCGTAATAAGTATTGAACTAAATCTAAATGAAAAAATTAACTAAATATGTATTTAAATTTTCTATTTAATTACCTAATTCAGTAGATAAATTACCGAAAATTGTAGGACAAAAATAATGAAGCCAAAATATACTAAAATTAAATAAAGTAACCGTTTGCATATTGAAATTATTGATTTTTTGCAAAATATTTATTATCTATTTCGGAAAGATTTATAAATTATACTAAATTATTAGACATATTGCCTAATAAAATAATATCTAAACATAATTAGACAAAATTTCAATTCCTTTTTTTACCTCTCGTAAGAGAGGTATTGGAAAGAGGATTGGAATCATGCTAAAATTCGCATAACCACGGTTTTCCGCATTCTTACATTCCTGAGAATAGCTGATTAGATTTTGGTAACAATTGGACAAGCGGATGTAATAATTTCTTTAAAAAAATCTTTTAAATATTATTTTTTGAAAATTTCTGTTATTAGTATTATTGAAGAACATAAAATTCTAAATCTGATACATATAAAAATTTTATTATATAGATTCAAATGTTTATAACATAGTTTGTAAGTGACAGATGTCAGTGTCAAAAATCAACAGTTTTAGTGACAATCTGAAAGCTTTTTCTGGGGAGTACATTTGATCTTTCTTATTGTTTTATTAATTAAATATTTAAAATTGTAGGTAAAATGCATATATCCATAAGAAATACCGCCAATCTTGCTAATGAATTGGAAGAATCTCTGACATTTAGGAACTTACCCATTCAATGAAAAATAGATATAATTAGAATTGTATGTGTGCAGAAGACATGTTAAATAAAATAAAAACAATATTTGGGTAAAGTTCTGTAATGTTTTTGTTATAAAACGACGGTTCGATAGCGAAGTGCAATACAATACTTATATGACATAACATAGAAATGGCGCGAGATATTGTGCTGTCCACAACAGATTTTTTTTTCTGTCCAACAGAGTAAAATGTTGGAGAATATATATTTACAGATTCTAAAGTGCAGGTTAACAAATAAATATATATTTATTAACCCCATTATTTGATGTTTCGTTTCGATACCATATTGTGAATTTAAAAAATAGTTAAAATTTAACTACTATAAGCTTAACCAGTAGCGTATACAAGTGCTACTGAGTTTAACCGATGCAACTGGGCAATAACTTAAATAAATAAATAATGTTTCAGGGTATAATCAACTTACTATCCGGGTACTATGTTAATAAGTTATATCATTCTCTTGGGATGCAATGTACAGTATCACTTACATATATGTCTATATGGTTATTTTATATATATGACTATTTTCCCAAGAGAACATTGGTTAATAATGGGGTATTCTAATGTAGTAAAATTTAAGGTAAAATATATCAATACAGGGTGGCGCGCTTAAGACGATCCACCCGTAATAACGGTTTATGAAAATATCAATTAATTGACATGCTTGTATAGCATTTTTCAAGAGCTTTCATTTGATATGTCACAAGGGGTATATTGTCATTTTAGATTTAATAATTGAGAGTGGTGGGGGCATCGACCTTTAAACTAATGGACCAAGTGTCTCCTATTCTTTTATTGTTAGAGTAATGCTCCAACATAAAAGGATAGAAATATATATTCTATCCTTCAACAGTACGGAAGTTCTCAGTTAAAGTATATTGCGCATGCGTTCGTAATCATTGTATATCTTTTTCAGCCATATGTAAACATCTATACATCGCTCTCTATCATTAAATAGTTGTCAAAATCTACTTTTGACGTTTCGTGACAGTTTGTGTATTATTTATTTTTTTGGAGAACATTTACAATTATTTCTGTCAATACATACGTATATGTGTTGTGAGGTGTGTATGCGACAAAATAATGGGGAAACGGTGTATTTCGTGCAGTCAGTAGTACGTACGCGGTTCAGCTTTGTCATTTCATACGTAAGTTCTTAATTATTACTTGTCCCCTATAAATAATATGTATATAATATATTGTATTAAAAATATATAATAAAACTAATTAGGCACAAAAAAATTAAATCTATACTCTTGTCAAATCAATTTTTTTATTTTGCCGCGTTTTCTTAACTTCCGTACTGTTGAAGGATACAGATACTGTGTCTGCACCGTTATGGCGGGACAAGCGTTTTGCTCGTACGCTGCGTCTATTAGTTTAAAGGTCGATGGGTGGGGGTGAGATTAGTGAATTAAAAAAAAAAAAAACAAAAATATTAATAAAATGTGCCCCCCTAGATGTTAAATCATTTAGCGTAAACCGGGTATGTCTATCACAATTCATTTCAAAGGTATTAAGGGTGGATCGTCTTAAGCGCGCCACTCTGTAAATGTAACATTGTGGATTATGCTAAAAAAATAAACAAATGATGTAAAAAAATCAAAATTAGCTTTATCTAACATGAGTTTTCATGTAATTTATATTGGCGCCAAAAACGGTATCACGTGGTTAGTGACGTAACAGTGACTTGTTACACATTTTGTACATATAACTGTACTAACAGAGAGCTGTTTTTCTGCCATTGACGCGAACAAGACGCTCTTGTTAGTTTTAGTACACTTTGTGCGTTTCTATATATTTCTTATATATCATCAGCTTCTCCTAGGTACGTCATTTCCGGTAAAGTTCAAATTTTCAAATATGTAATATTTAAAAATTCATATCTCGCTGAAATTAAATAAAAAATCTGATGTGGCCAACACAAAATCTCCCGTTATTTAATTTTTACATGCATACATACATAAAATCACGCGTTTCCCACTTAGTGGGTTAGCAAAAACCCGGAAACAATAGTAACAATAAGAAAAGGGATAAGAGTAAGAGCTCAGCTGACTCACTTCACTCTTTAACAACATTCTTCTTTCGCCTTGTCCACACTCATCATAGCATTCATACATAAGAACATATTAAAGTGACTGATTTTCGGTAGCGAATAACCGCATCTGGACCACAATAATAGTTACGCAACAATCATCCTTCCACACATATCCCTATCCATTTTTATTAATTTAAATACATACTTACGTATTTACTAACACTGCAAACTGTTCCACTGCATAAAACTATTGATTTATTTACTATTTTCTTTTTAAAATGTCACTATTATTAATTTGAAGTGATTAGTTTTTTGACAGTGACATTTACTGTCAGTTACATTCATTTGAAATATGAACTGTGGAACAAAGGAATTATTGTGTTTATCTTAGGCTTCGCGACTAATAAAAAAAATTATTTTTAAATTTATCTGTCAAATATATAGAAAAAGTATTAATGCATTCCTGTAGAAAATTCAATAATCTTTGATTTTCATAAGACATAAAATGCGAAAAAATGGCATTTAATGGTATTTTTTGAAGAAAAACCATTATGAGCTTCAGGTAAAGTGCCATTTCCGGTTATCCGATTTACACCAAAATCTAATGGCTTCTTTTCATATTAGAATAGGGTATAAATACAAGGTTTCATAATTTTTTGAATGATAGTATTTGAGTTAGAGCGAAGACAAAATCCCTACACATACACACACACATACATACATACACACACACATACATACATACACACACACATACACACATACAGACATCATCGTGAAAATGTTAAATTTATTCTAGGGACCTTAAAACGTGGTCATTTACTAAAATCTCGATAAGTGATTTTTAGCACGATCCCTATACCTCCCTTACCAAGGGTAGCGGGAGGTAAAAATATTTTTAATTTATCTGCAAAATATATAGAAAAAGTATTAATGTATTCGTGTAGAAAATTTAATAATCTTTAATTTTCATGACATAAAATGCGAAAAAATGGCATTTAATGATATTTTTTGAAGATAAACCATTATGAGCTTCAGGTAAAGTGCCATTTCCGGTTTTCCGATTTACACCAAAATCTAATGGCTTCTTTTCATATTAGAATAGCATAGAAATACAAGGTTTCAGAATTTTCTGAATGATAATATTTGAGTTAGAGCGAAGACAAAATCCCTACACATACACACACACATACATACATACATACACACACACACACATGCAGACATCATCGTGAAAATGTTAAAATTGGATTCTAGGGACCTTAAAACGTGGTCATTTACTAAAATCGCGATATGTGATTTTTAGCACGATCCCTATACCTCCCTTTCCGGTTATCCGCTTTACAGTAAAATCTAATGGCTTCTTTTCATATTAAAACGGAATGGAAATACAAGGTTTCAGATTTTTCTGAATGATAGTATTTGAGTTAGAGCGAAGACAAAATCCCTACACATACACACACACACACACACACACACACACATACATACACACACACATACACACATCATCGTGAAAATGTTAAAATTGGATTCTAGGGACCTTAAAACGTGGTCATTTACTAAAATCGCGATATGTGATTTTTAGCACGATCCCTATACCTCCCTTACCAAGGGTAGCGGGAGGTAAAAAGTACATTTATGGATATGTATGTAATATAAATAGCTACACAGACAATGTTATTTATTTATTAATGTAATGAATGAGTGAGGTGACAAGTCTTTGTCGTTTTGCAATAAAACAAAATTCAGGAAAACAGAGAACAGATTTGTATAAATAATAAAAGAACGCCTAGATGATTATATTTACTTATTTATAAATTATTTATATGTATTTTCGAAGAATTTGTTTGCACTTCAATTTATATTGTACAAATAGGTTTAAAGCGGGATAGAATTTTCCCCTCCTTTCTATTTATCTTCATTCTTCATTCAGCGACGTAAATCGACGTTTTATTGTTTCGCACGCAAGTGTAAAATTAAAATTCATTCTTAGCGGAAAGAATAGACATGCGAAAATTGATTTTTAGTTCAGTGATTTTTTATACAACTTCCCAAATTGGGAAATTGAATTTAAATTTTATTTTACGAAAATAGAGTTCTCACATTTGCATGCACTATGAATTCTATTTGAAATTTATTAAACTAATGACAATGATAAATGAATATTATTCTAGTCGACTGTATCAATATTCTGATTATTATTAATATCTCGTTACCAGGATGTTGAATAAATATAAAATTAGACAAGATATTTAATATTAGTAATACAGCGGAGCGGATTAGTCTGGTTTTACAGATAAACCTATTTGTGAAAACATGCTGATGTTTTTATAAATATATTTTTAGCGTATTATATAACAGTATGATAAAAAAGTAAATAAAAGATAGATGATACATGTTTACTTTGGAATTTAAATTAGATAAATAAGAACATAAAATATTTTGGTTTAATCAGTTATCTATAAATGGGGTCATTAAATATTTTAAATTTTTTTTGCCGATTCACAATAAAAATGCGAATTTTTGCAGCATCTATGAAACGGCAGTCTCTGCCTGTAAATCTGGTATTTTAGTGCCTATAGTTAAACAATAGTTATTTATGTATTAAGACAATGAAGTTCTATATTTTATCATGAATGTAGTATTTATTTGCCTCGGACATTGAAGTTATCGTAAAGAACACTCCAACTTATCCATCGGAATTATTTAGTTTGTTTTTTTTTTCTCATTTTACTTACAAATTTACTGTTGTACATTGTACACCTGCCCAAATTATCTTACATGTACCTCAATTATCATAAGGTTGGCAACAATGCAACTGCATGAAATCGTCGTATACTGGATTACTTTAGTGCCGATTTCTGAGCTTTTAATGACGATTTTTGTGCACTTTAGTGACGATCTTAAATAAATATTTTCTGATAATTAAACTTTTCATTTTTGAATATTTTTGATGGAGTTTTAAAATAATACACTTCGCCATGCTATTATTTCACTTTTTAAAAGTTCCCAGCTAATCTTCTCTTGGAATGCTTTCAAAATAATTGCTGGGAGTCATAAAAACAGTCAAAACTGTCAAATTTATTTCTGGTGGATTAAAAACTGCCAATGCTGTCGAATTAATTACTAGGGGACTTAAATAGTGTGTAATTAATTTCAGGCTGACTGAAAAACTGTCAAAGCTGTCAAATTATGAATCATGATTCAAAAATACTCTTTGGTTTTTTCCATATTTCACTTACAGTGGTACTAGTAGATATATTAAAACATAAATTACACAAGGCAACCTCTTCATGCACGAGTTTGAATTTCGAACACGAGCGCGTAGCGTGTTTAAATAGCTTCTGTAAACGAGGGTTTTATACTATTTTCTCTGTTTTGGCTTTCATTTACATTATTTCTTTATAAAAATAGTTGACAATTATTATTTCATTAAGGGAGATTTTTGACAGAATATTTAGGTTGGTAACAATGTTTTATATTTTTGTTCTCTCCGATGCCAGGATATTTTGTGTATTTAGTGCCAGTCTTATCAATCTCAAATAACAAAATGTCACCAAAAATCGTTTAAGAATGAAACTTCTTCTAAGCGTGAAATAGTTATTTACTTATCAAGGCAGGGAAGTTCGTCTTTTTATGACGAATATAATATAATCATAATGAGTCATGAAAAGGAACTTCATTGACAAGATATGTATTAATTTTTTTTTTTTTTAACAAGTAAAACACATTGAAAACTTAAGGAACTTTACTTAAAATTGTAATAGTAATATTATACGCCAAGGTTGAGAAGATAATCATTATTGACCCAGCGCCTATTGTAACCCGAGGGCGAAACCCGAGGGATATAAGGCGCCTGGTCTATAATGATCTTCTCAACTGTGGTTTATATACTATTTTTTTCACTACTAGCACATAAATTCTCTTTAATTTTCTTTATTGATAATAACAATAATTTTGACATTAATTATAACGTTACTTATTTGTTAATATTCACAAAAACAAAGTAGGCTGCATTTGTTTTTATCTGACGTTTTGCTCATTTCGCTGGTTTGATAACCTCACTTATGGGCCTTGATTTGTATTTGATTTAGTTATTTAATAAAAACACTTTGTGCTTACTAATTTATTATTATTTTTAAATAAAACTATTGAAATGTATTTACCTACAAATACAAAAAAATAGTGATTTGTTCAATCCTACATCTACAAATATTTCACATTTTCACCAAAACAGCACAGTGGCCAGGCGAGGCCGGCAGCGTAGGTCAATTTAAAATTATAGTGGCAAATTTAAATTATATACTTAACACCTTTCTTGAGTTTAATGAGTTAAATAATATTTGGATTTGGAGGCTTGAATTTGATTGAAAAGTGACAATTTGCATTATAGACCAAGGTTAATAATAAATTATTATTGACCTAGGTTACCGTGGTTACAACCAAGCGGTAGTGGAAAACAATTTCTCATGTCAAATAAAGGTAAATAATAGTGGGTTCCTAGGCTAGTAGTGAAAAAAAGAATTTAAAACATATGTACACTGGACATCATTTATTTTAATTTTATAATTTTATTTCATATTAAAACGTAAAATGTGTTTGTGTAAATATGGCAATGTTGCATTTTACTACTATTTTGCGGCAGGGAAGTAGTAGATTACATGACGATTTCAGGAAAATATATTATTTTACCTTGTATAGATTGATCATACATTTGTTTATGATGGTCTACGGTTTGTATAAAAAAAAATAATTAATCATGAAATAGCGGACCACTTTGGGCTATAAATAGATTAGTTATTAATATAAATAAATATATTATATAACAGCTCTTAATTGGATGCTGGATATGCAAATTTATTTTATACAGATATCTGTAATGACGATAAATTTTATTACTAAAAATAAAAGAAGTAGATTGCACTAGAAAATTTAGTTTTTATCATGTTTTTGCGACGGTAGACTGTGTAAAATAATCGAATAATTTAATTAAATTTTATAATTCGCAATAAAATAACCAAAATTAATTTTGTTTAAGGGAAAAGGGTAAAGTGGTTACAATGAAAATGTCATTTCGCTCATGTTTGCAGGAAAAATGTAATAATTTCATAATTGAAGCATATGTATATTAGATTAACCATTATGCCGGCTAAAACAAACTTTAATAATGACAAAAAGCGCATGAATTCAGCAAAGTTGAGATATTTAATTACAGCGACCATCTGTGCATTTATTTCATACGAACGTTACTCGTGCCGTGCTCTCTATTTCCCAGGGAGAAATAATAATAACAACGCGAATAAAATCAGCCCCGCATTTACGACAAGCAGTAAACGCATAAAAATAAAAGAGGATAGCTCTCTGAATTGCCGCGAGTCCCTTTTGTTTTAATAAACATTTTTTTATCTGCTGCGTGGCTGCGAGCGAGTTTTTGTCGACAGTTGACTATCGCAGTAGAACAAAAGACGAACGGAAATGTAATAAGGACCCCAGGAGACAAATTGTCACCTCCGTCTATGGAAACGAAAGGCGTAGGAAGCGATCACAATGGAGGTTATTATTAAAAAAGTTTTTGACTTTGGATATTATGACGTTTTTAACGATGCCTGGTCTGTAGGTAGTTCTGCTGGAAATTATACTTCGTTTATTAATTTCTTCAAAGTTTATTCATGTACATTGCTTCCAACATTTTTTTAATATTTCCACAATTTTAATATACATAAAATTAAAATTTCAATACAGCCTACACAAGTTTCACAACAATATTGTGAAGCACGCACTTTAGAATTCTATCAAATGAGGCATTTGTTTTCGCTTTTCGCCACGATGCGAAAATTTGGTAGCATGCGTGTCTCAAAATATTCGCGTGCAAGTTTACGACTCGAGGCGAAAGTGTCAAAGTAACGTCATTATTTTGCCATAATTCCATTCAAAGCCAATTTATACATTTATTATATACAACTGTCATAATATTTTTTATTTTATAAAATGTATAGTATAAAGTCAAAAAATATCCGAAACAAAAAGCGAATATGCATGCTATCGAGATTCGTAAAAGTAAAATCGCATTCGCCTGCGAATGATAAATATGTAAAATAATTGTAATGTATCTAGCAGCCCAAATAACTCCATGGAAACCAGTTGAAAATTTAAATTTTTGTAATTGACAGAAAAATGTGAGTAGTCTTTGTCAAAAATTCATTTACTTTACTGAAGGCTTTTTCCGGGAGTACATTTAAAATATGAAAATATATTAATAATAATTAGAATTTTTATGTCTTACTAGTATGTTATTGTTTTATAACAACCTCAACATTAGGTCCGTTATTGAGTAAATAATGCCCCAGGGCGTATTAAGTTGCTATGGTAATGTTGACAACAAACTGAGGTTAATAATACTGATACTAACATAAAGTGCAGTTCAGGTTAAAAAGCATTGTGAATTGTAGTCGTTTATAATCATATTTGTTTCATTACAAATACAAACCAGCATACTTCTTATTCTTAGCAATAACATTGCTCGTCCATATTGACAGAAAGATACCACAAGAAATATATTTTTTGTTTACAGAAACAAAATATTACCTAGATACCCCATTCACAGGCTACTTTGTAAGTTGTATTAAAATTTTGTGATTTATTATTTTTGTTTGATAAATTCTAGTCAGACAAAATGTTTATTAAGAATTTTTACTAAGACATAAAACGTTGAAGGCACCACGGGTGTTAAACGACAATAATGCCTTCGGTCAACGTACTCGCCTCGGGCCAGAGGCCCTCGACAGTACACTGTTGACCTCAGGCATTATTGTCCTTATGACAACCCTTGGAACCTTAATTACTATTGTGTGTGTACCAGAAATGTTAAATACAATATGTACTTATATAGTCTGATATGGAAATGACGAGAGGTCTTGTGCTGGCCACAACAGATTTTTTACTGTGTAGTAATGATAATAGCGATAATTATGTTCTATATTTTTATTTTTCGTACTCACCTCTAAGAAAATCCAAGTGCGTATCGATTATAGCTTGAGGATGTGTAGCTAAGAACCTAGCACTCCAAAGTGGGTCGCCATCAATAGCTTGATGCACGTGGCAACTCAGCTGAGTGGCGAAACCTCCATCTAGCACCACCACGCGATGGGAATCATCTCCTGCGGCTCTGTTCATTCTCTATGTGGGGGGAAATTACTTTGAAATGTGATACCCTGTAAAAGAAAAACACTTGGTTAATAATAAGAAATTCATAGATGTAGTTAAATTAAAAAGAATAATAAGTAAATATGACAAAATAAGTAAATTAAATTAATAGTGCTCGTATTTTGAGAAAAAAATCTTACACATATTTAAATGGATATTACAGAGTGATCAAAATTAACTGATTCAGTTGACAATACTTGTAAAATACTATAAAATGGTTAGACACTGTTGGTAGTGACATTTGAAAATTTATATTTGGGTATATTTATAATTTTTACCTCTCGCTAAGAGAGGTATTGGAATCATGCTAAAAATCACATATCCAGTTTTTAGTGGATAAGCACGTTTTAAGGTCCCTAGAATCCGATTAGAAGAGCTGATTAGATTTTGGTAACAATAGGACAACCGGAAGTAATAGTTTCTTTAAAAAAATCTTCTAAAATTATTTTATAAAAATTTCTGTTATTACTATTATTGAAGAACATAAAATTCTACATCTGATACATTTAAAAATTTTATTATATCTTGTATAGATTTAGAGATAAAGGCACTGTAATATTTAGAATAGTCTAATCGCAGAGGCTACGGCACTAAGGAAACTAGTTGACAAATTCAAATGTTTATAACATAGTTTGTATATGACGGATGTCAGTGTCAAAAATCAACAGTTTTAGTGACATTCTGAAAGCTTTTTCCGGGAAGTATATTTAATCTGTCTTATTATTTTATTAATTAAATATTTAAAAATGTAGGTAACATGGATATATCCGCCAATCTTGTTAATGAATTGGAAGAATCTATGACATTTTGGAACTTCCTCATACAATGAAAAATAAATCTAATTAGAATTGTATGTATGCAGAATACATGTTGCATACAATAAAAAAAACAATATTTGGGTAAAGTTCTGTAATTTTTTTGGTATAAAACGATGGTTCGATAGCGAAATGCAATACAAAACTTATATAACATAAAATGAAAATGGCGAGAGGTCTTGTGCTGGCCACAACAGATTTTTATTAAAATGATTGTTGTTTCCTTTACCCACGTACTTTTATTTCTTACATGACCTACAGACCAATAATCTAAGGCTGTGTTTATGTTGGAGCTGCGATAAACGATAAGAGCGACGATACTAGCGAAGCAAAGATAATTATGTCATTATTTTATATGCAGGTGTTTATATTGGAGCGACGCGTTGAGACATGCTTGGCTGCCGAGCAACGATAAGAGCGGCGCTAGTATCGTCGCTCTTATCGTTTATCGCAGCTCCAACATAAACGCACCCTAAAGCATTCACTCAAAATCCTATTAGCTGTCAGCGTCTGCTCTGACATAACATTTTTGTATTTGTCAAAATGACATGTCATATAGTATTTCCGCCTTCACATGGTGCTGTGGAAACTGTTCTTGTGTAAACTGTGGAATAAAAAGATCCCAAGAATTGTATTGTCATATGTAATATAACAAGTGATATGATTATCATCGATGATATTTTTGAGTGAAACCGAGTTGCACGAGCAATATCTTCGATTATTAATCATATCACGAGCTTATATTTAATGAGAGAATATAATGAATTTTTGTTAAAATTAACTGTCAATGTTGTAAAAATCCCTTAGTGACGAATGTAAATAAGGTGTTAATTTCTTTGTTTTTTATCATCGCTGTGATAGACATGTAACTAGGAAAATTCTGAATGTTGATTGGCGGAAAACATGTCACGTGACTAATGAATTATATTCTCAACTGAATAAGATATTTTTAATCACTCTGTAGAATATTTGCACATTTTAAAATTTATAGTTTCGAAATATTACAGATTTTATAAATAGGTATTATTATATTTTTATTTTTTGACATGTCCTTCAAAAGTTCAGTAGCTTCTTACAAAATTTTGTTCCGAATTAAGAATTGCCCTTGATTATTTTGCCTTGCTCTCCGAATATATGAAAGTATTGTTGTTATTCTACATTTCATATAAATTTTCGTCATCCTTTTGGAATAATTATATAATTCTAAATTAGGTTTTGGTTATTAACCATTAAATAACCTGGTTGCAGCGGTACCCTTTCACACATTTCAGATTATTGCACAACTTTTTATTGACTTTCCTGTTTTTTACTCTATAATTTAAATTATTCTGAATTGTTTTATATCTGGCGCATTAAATTATTTTGTACAAATGTATTCTTGAAATCTCATTTAATTACAATGTAAGTACATATTCCATAATTGGCATCTAAAAGTCAATGAGAAAACTTCGTATTTTCTTTGACTTTTGTTGGGTTCTTAATAAATATTCCTGCTCGTGCAATGAAGTAAGAAAATTGTCTTGACGAAGCCATTTAATTCGTATTTATGTCCTACGCTTACACACTTCCGTTGTCTTTTGATTTCCACCGTTTTTCATCCGTCTTTTGTTTTTATGACAAAGGAACCGCGGTCAAAGCAGAGGAACAGCACGTACGAGCAAAACTAATAATATCTGACATCCCTTCGTGACAAAAACAACAATGAAACTAGAATAATATCCACTGAGAAATGTGTCACGAAAGTAAAAAAAAAAAAAATACGGTATAAATATTTCAGCTTTTTTAAGATTGCAGTATGCAGTCCCATGTGGAAAATAACCATGCAGTTTGGATGAAACTTTCAGACTGAAATGCAGTTTGTACGCGCTGATCTGCTTTTCAATGTCACTAGTTCACCAAGCCTTCATTTTCAGGAGAAATAAATTGTATTTCTAGCAAAACGTGATCGAAATGTTGACTATTCATTTAGAGAGCGAAAATGTTGTATTGTTCAGAATTTTATTGATTTGTTTGTATTTGCTTTCAGCAACTATTTGATAGGATTTAAACTTGCTGACAGTTGATCAAATACAAATAATAAATAACCAAATATACGTATGGGGCCAAATGTGCCATTAAAATGCAAATGAAATTGTCATTGCGATGGAAGTATTTCAAATATAAATTTTAAGAATTATTGTTTTAATAATGAGCTTGATTCACATTTTTACCTCTCGCTAAGCTAAGAGAGGTATTGGATTCATACTAAAATTCGCATATTCAGATTTTAGTGAATAAACATGATTTAAGGTCCCTAGAATCCGATTATAATATTTTTAACTCTCGCTAAGAGAGGTATTGGAATTATTCTAAAAATCACATACCCATATTTTAATGAATAAACACGTTTCAAGGTCACTAGAATCCGTTTGTAACATTTTTACAATGATATATATATATATATATATATATATATATATATATATATATATATATATATATATGTGTGTGTGTGTGTGTGTGTATGCGTATGTGGATGTGTTGGATGTGTGTATGTGTGTGTATATGTCTGGATGTTGGAGGGACGATTCCTCAAAAACTATAAGACATACTAATTAAAATATAATACTAATTTAATGTTATTTTCGTAAATAACTAAATAAAAAGATTGGTGCCAGAAATAGTCATGAGAAATAACCCTCCAGTCCTGTGATGTCGGAGTACGTACATACAATATGTCATTCATAGCCAATAGGACAACAATTTACGTTATTTATATAAATAAAAGTAGGGTATAGTTACTCACATGTTAAACTGTATGTACTCTGCCGTCACATTCTATTTCAGATTACGTGATTTTTCCAAAATATTACACAAATTTCAATATTTAATAGTTAATTGTCGGCTGCAGTGGCTCAATGGTTAGAGCAACGCCTCTTGTCATGAGTGTGCTCGGGGTTCTGGGTTCGAATCCCACTATGGCATGGATATTTGTGTATGTGAACGTACTCAGTAATTGGGATTTAAACCTGTTGACAGGTTTTTTTTAAAAAAAAAAAAATATCTTCTAGATATTTCGTGATATTTTCAAATTTGAGGCTCTTTAAAGAACAATATCTCTTAAAATTTAGTACTTAGAAGTCATATAAAAATTCTAGCAACAGCCCTAGTGATATACTTATTCTATTACACAAGTACAACTTATAAAGATATCATAAATGGAGTTGCATAGCTGTACGTACATAGACGATTCGGAAGTCTCGGATTCGATTTTGATCGACGTCAAACTTGAAATATAAAAATTATCCAATTTTCAAACAGTACAAAAGTGACCTTTGAGCTTTGAGAAATAATGAGGTGAAGCTGGTGAGACAAGGTGAGGTCAGAATAACAACAAGTAAATAACTATTATGACCACTTCTAAATTATAGTTTCGATAACAATATTTCAATTCTGTTATCTTTGTTTAGTCTGGATGTCAGTCGCTTAGATATTTAATTTATTGATAATTAGCTCTGTAAACTATTGCTAGCCTACGTGTAAGGTTGATGTTTAGCTATGGATGCTGTATGATAACCTTGCACCCTACATCCCTTAGATATGCTTTACTGAAGATTAAACCGTTTGTTTTTAGACAGTTGAGTTTAGATACTCATGTCGAGAATACATGTAGTCTGTGGTACTGTGGTGCCGGTTTACACGCCAGTACGCATATTTAGTGTTACAATTTAACAATATAATTATGTTTAATGTAGTCGTTAATAATAAGTTGTAAATAAATACATACATTAAATTTAGCATAAAACATATTAAATGTGTCGGCCTCCATAAAAGTGATCGTCAATCATCTTTAAAAAGCATTATTGTCGGTCATTTGTGTCGTGCAACATAATGAAAATGGCTGATAATATCTAATAAATACTGTGGTGAGTGTTATTTTCGTGCCTGATGTTATTTTAAATGCATTATTTGTTGCAATAAAGCTTTTTAAATAGATGACTTAACGTCTCGAAGAAATTAACTTACTCGCCTTTACGGGCTCGTGAGCTAAACTTTCTTCTCATGAATAAACATTATTTTAACTCACTTGGTGTATAAATATCTATTAACCCTGAGCCTGTCGAACTTCTGTAGAATGCAATGACGAGACAAGCCATCAAAACCAGAGCAACCAATATTAATTAGCAGTTGACGAATTTGCAGTACATTTGGATGTACTCATGTTAGTTATATAATGTAGTAGATATCCTTTAATCTGGAGATAATCCGATCTCTTCAAAATTCTTTCCTGCTGTTAGCAACTGAGAGTAAGAAGTTAGTAGGTTCCTGCTGTTGCTGCTGCGTTATTCCTGCCACAGTTCCTGCGGAGAGCGGTGATTACGAGGCGCGCAGCCCATGAATATCTAACGATGACGAACAATGCGCGAAGGATAGTTGAGAAACACGTCAACGCACTGAACTACTACAACTCACCTCTCAAATACTTTCATCGTAATGCACTTCAAAATGTATGAAAAGGGTAAAGAATGTGTAATGAATATATTATGCAAAGATTCGACTCACAACACCATAATGCAGTTAGTGGTCTGCTCTTTACACTCTTTACGAGTTTAGTGCATGCGACGTAGAATAGACAATAAGGGAATATCCTACAAAATATGACGTGGGTTTGTTTATATGTTACAGGGATCGGAAACCGCAGAAAAATGGGTTCGGTTGGGGTTCGGATTCAGAAATGAAAAGAAAATTGTATTCAGAAAAAGTAAGTTTAGGTAAGTTGACACCGGTTTATTTTCGGTTCGGGTTCAAAAAAATAAAAATCTGTTGTGGCCAGCACAAGACCTCTCGCCATTTCCATATTAGGCTATATATGTATTGTATTGCACTTCGCTTTCGAACCATCGTTTTATAACAAAATATTACAGCACTTTACCCAAATATTGTTTTTTATTGTATTTAACATGTCTTCTGCACACATATAATTCTAATTATATCTATTTTATATCATTTTCATGTCAGAGATTGTTCCAATTTATTAACCAGATTGGCGGTATTTCTGATGGATATATGCATTTTACCACAATTTTACCTATAATTTCAAATATTTAATTAATAAAACAATAAGAAAAATTAAATATACTTCCCAGAAAAAGCTTTCACAATGTCACTAAAAATGTTGATATTTGACAATGACATGTGTCATGTTATAAACATTAGAATTTGTCAACTGGTTTCCTTAGTGCCTCGGCCTCTGCGATTAGTTCACTCTATAAATTATAGTGTCTTTATCTCTAAATCTATACAAGATATAATAAAAATTTTAAGTGTATTAGATGGAGAATTTTATGTTCTTCAATATTTAATAAAAAAACCTCCCAAAAATTATATTTGGAAGAATTTTTCTAAGAAACTACTACTTCCGGTTGTTCAATGAATGTCAGATTGAGGAAACTGCAGTTAAATATTTTTTAAGTCTTATAGTTTTTGAGGAATCGTGATTACAACATCCAGACATACATACATACACACACACACATACACACATCCACACACACACACACACACACACACACACACACACACACACATACACAGACATCATATTAGAAATGTTATAATCGGATTCTAGGGACCTTAAATCGTGCTTATTCAATAAAATTTGGATATGCGAATTTTAGCATGAATCCAATACCTCTCTTAGCGAGAGGTAAAAAAAATATCATCTGACATAAATTGTACTTAGGCATTGTAAATAAAAAGCAGACTGTGCAGTAATAACAAAACAATATTTACTCTATTAAATAATAAAATGAAAAATACAAAGAATTATTTACAAGATAAATACTCGTGCCAAGAAATTTACTTTGTAAAAATATCTGATCACATTTCTTTAGACATATTTGCTCGTTGAAGTTGCAAAAAAAATTCAGTGCAGAAAATGCCCGTTCCATACTAATTTGTGTAGATGTAACAGCTAACAATTTTTATTCCTCCCAAACTTTTTGGAAAATCTTAGAAAGCCTTCATAAATTTATAAAAACTACTTGTAAATTAGGTTATATTTTAATTTTGGTTAGGCATTTTCATCATCTTTCAATAGTTTTTCTAATATGTGAATCTTCCTAATCTTCAGATAATGAAATAAAATATTAAAAATGTAGGCACAAAACAAATATTATTTTAATTGTATGCAAATATGTGACACAGAAGTATTGAAAACGATGGTTCAGTGAATCCGGTTTATTATTAGCTGAGCTGACACTTTTTACCTCTAGCTAAGAGAGGTATTGGAATCATATTAAAAAACGCTATCCAGATTTTAGTGGATAAGCACGTTTTAAGGTCCCCAGAATCCGATTATAACATTTTTACGACCATGTCCGAATGGGTGGTGTGTGTGTGTGTGTGTGTGTGAATGTTGGAGCCACGGTTTCTCAAACACTATAAGACTTAAAAAATATTTAACTCCAGTTTCCTCAATCTGACATTCCTGGGAAGAACAGATTAGATTTTGGTAACAATTGGACAACCGGAAGTAATAGTTTCTTTAAAAACTTCTTCTAAATATATTTTTTTGGAAATTTTTGTTATTACAAATATTGAAAAACATAAAATTCTCCATCTAACACACTTAAAAATTTTATTATATCTTGCATAGATTTAGAGATAAAGACACCATAATATATAGAATAATCTAATGTTATACATCGCAGAGGCTAAGTCAATAAGAAAACAAGTTGACAAATTCAAATGTTTATAATATAGTAATGTTTATAACATAGTTTGTAAATGACAAATGTCAGTGTCAAAAATCAACATTTTTAGTGACATTCTGAAAGCTTTTTCTGGGAAGTACATTTAATCTTTCTTATTGTTTTATTAATTAAATATTTAAAATTGTAGGTAAAAGGCATATATCCATCAGAAATGCCACCAATTTTGTTAATGAATTGGAAGAATCTCTGACATTTAGGAACTTCCTACCGATGTCTACATGTGTTGTAGATATTGGCGCACCCAGTAACGGGTAATATGCCGTGATGATATATTTTTGTTTTTAGGTATTGGATAAAAGAAATAAGCAGGAATGCAGTCAAAATATAAAATTTATTCAGTCAAAAACCGGCGTTTTGATTTCTGTTGAATCTTCTTCAGGACATAAGACTGATATTTTATAATAATTTGTTACAGTGTAAAATCAACCACGTTGATCTCGTCGAACAATAAACTAATGAATAAATAAATAAAGCACTTCATAGATAATATTATAAATCAAAATAAAATAGAGTAACTACAATCCTATCATAATGGTACTATTTTATGCTAAAATTCATCATGTACTGAACTAAACCAACTACAATTTAAGTCCTTCTTGCAACAATCTAACTTCATCTGCACATCACCCTTTGAATTTCGTCCTTTCACACATGGATACCTACATAGTTGCGAGTTGGCACCTATAGTAGTAAACTGCGAGAAGTAAACTCATGGAAGAGATTCACACTAGCAGTAGAATCTCTCTACTACAGCATGTGTTTATTCTCGAGTGTCGAAAGCACATAATAACGTCCTGATGACGTGACGAACTGCACACGCACGCACACACAACACATGGAAGATGTGAACGTGAACGCCAAATGAAATTTTGTTATTGCAAAGTGGATAGTAAATAGTAGAGCGGAAAAGTAAAGCATGCACTTCATAGTAATTGCTTGTAATAGTTATTTACATTATAAACTAATAAAAAAATTTAATCGAAGGCATAGTTAATGCAGAGCACTGTAAAACCTTTGAGATTAAAAAGGTTCTACTGTCTACTATTTTAATAAAAAAATCTGATGTGGCCAGCACATTACCTTCCGTTAATTTTGTACAAATCTCACACTAAAAGTTCTTTGGAAGAGATTTTATATATCCAGTAACATTGTAGCACGAACATATACTATTCCCACAAATTCCATGCCGAAAGTTCATTGGAAAAGATTCTACAAATCCATTAAATTATGACATGAACATACAATATGTAAATTGCACTTGACACTGATCTGTCAATTAGAATTATTTGAATATACCAGATGTTTCCATGATTATAGCAAAGCTGGCTGATTTATGAAAGTTATTCTCTTTATAATTCTTAACTATATATCTATTGAATATAAAGGAAAATATATACTCATACCGTATAGAAAACAAGATATTCTTTTATATTGATAATCACATAAAATGTCAAATTTTTTTATTTAACTGCGTTTTTTCAAGAAAAACTGTTAAAAACTTCAAATAAGGGAACTTCTCTTCGACCAATTATACCAAAATCTAATCAGCTCTTCATATGGATGTAAAGAAGAGGAATACGAAAAAATTATAATTTTAAGAATTGCAGTATTGCAGTTATTGTCGGAGAAATTTTTGTCACACACACACACACACACACACACACACACACACACACACACACACACACACACACACACACACACACACACACACACATACAGACACACATACAGACGTCAACGTAAAACTAGTAAAATCGTATTCTAAGGACCCTATTCTTATTTATTTAAAACTCACCACCGATTTTTTTGACCAAAGACAAAACCTCCCCAACCTAAAGGCGACAGAAAGTAAAAATTGGAAAAAATATTAATACAGAGTGATAAATAATCCGTATTTTTTTAAATTTGCTAAATATTAAAATAATTCGAAAAAAATAGCAATAGCATTAAAAATTCTGTGTTGTACCAAATAAATAAAATATGTTTGCTTGAATTATTTGTTAATTTTGACAGTTTTACTTACTTTTTTCACGAAAAATAAAGTAGGTAAAATAAGAGTATCAGTTATAGACACATTTTCAAATCGGCACATTACTCTTTTTTCATTCACCACTCTCACACGGTTAAAAATAGGATAGAGCGGTTTCAAAACATGCATCCGGCATGAAATTCTCCTTCTTATTATATATTTGATGAGTGGTTCACAAATAAAACACATTGCAATTCCAAAAAAAGTCTTCAATACGTAGGTAGTAGGTATGTATTTTAAAGCTGCTATATTAGTATAATTTTTTAATACAATGATTTTGTTTTTCCGTAAAAATGCGTGTCAATAGAAATATGCTAAAAATTAATTTTCCAGTTTTTTTATCTCCCAAAATTTTAGAGAAGGGACAGATTTTAGTAAATAAATATGTATTAAGGTCCCTAGCATCTGATTTTAACACTTTTGTGGATGATGTGTGTATTGCTAAACTAAAAGGGGCCCTTCACTTGAAGTTATATATAGTTTTTCTTCAAATCTAATTTTGTTAATTTATATTAAGTATAAAATTTTTAAAAATAATTGGTTCCTTTTTCATTGCTAAATATTTTTATGTTTTTTACAGTTTTCTTAGTAAAATTTGCTATTTTCTCTTAATACTAATTACACTAAGTTTATTACGTAAACTAAATTAGTTTCAGTAAAAGTTTTCCCCGTGTTCACCATAATAATTAGAATTCTTGTTTGCTTAAGAAAACAGTAAGAATCCTCCAACGAAGTTATTTGAAACTCTGTAGTCTCTTCTGTGTTTAAAATAATCTACTCCAACTTGCATCGCTTAATTATATGAAGTAATGAATGGGTAGAACAGAATCGTGATGCATGACTGAAAATGTGTTTTATGTGAAACGGAATTAATTAATTAATTTACGATCATGAATATGGGGCGCCATTAATAATCTGCTATAGACTAAGTGGATTCAAACCATTACAGATAGTTAGCAAAAACTTTGCTAGTTGCGATAAATTTTAATATACATACATCGATATAGAAACTTGCTAGATCGAGAATTGGATTAGTTAATAGTAACATGAAGTTTATGCTAAAAGCGAAGTTTCTGTAGAAATTTAGCTAAGTTAAATAGAATAATTATTAAACAAAAATTCTGATTTCTAATTATTAAAGTACGAGGTCAGAAGAAATTATAAATTACAATTGATACGATTATCAGAAATCTTTGTTTTGTTGCCATGATACCATGACAGCAGTTTTGATTATTGCTTAAAAATACGAGGCATACTTGCCCACGTATGGTCCGGGACACGAAAGATGAACTATAGAAAACATATTAGCACAAACCACTGTCTAATATAATATATGCTTTTAAATCCGAACGAAAAACAATTAATTTACTTTCTACATACCGAATACCAGTTGTCCAAATAAGTTTTAAAGCTATGCAGCAGTCTTTCTTATATTAGCATTTGATCTGTGCAATGGGGTATTCCGACATTTTTTAAAAATATTTTTTTTACATTAGTACAGACCAGTAGGACTCTGAATATCTAACTTTGAGTAAGAAAATGTATGCATCACATGAGATATGAATTTTTAAAAATTTCATCGCAATTCAAATTTTCTTATCATGGCGCGCTTATGACGTCAACTCGATGGTGACATCTGCAACGAACTTCAGCGCCTAAATCCACATGTTCATGACAGCCATTTGCTTGTTTACATATGATTTTAGTAGCAGCGTGTATTTCGGTGTTTGTCATGTGTTTGTTTATGATAAAAATAGGAGTAATAATTATAAAGTGGACGAAATGTCAAACAAGAAATATAGCCGCGCGTGTTAACTACTGGCACCATCTGTGCCATCATTATATACATTCTTCTATGCTTTAGTATCTCACAGGCATTAGGAACTTACAGTTGCGCTCTTATAGGCACCTCAGCTACACTTTATACAGGTACATAGTTGGTTTTGGGTTTTGGGTACTCTGAGTTCTACAATGGATAATCAATTGCCGGGACCATCGGTGCAAAAGAAAGTAAGTTCTTGTCGTGACAAAAAGTTTATATCTTATATCAGATGCAGAATTACAGAACAAAAAATTTGGAGAAGTATTAGAAAACCAAAAGCGATAATATAATATAATCAATATGTCGGGAGTAAATTGCCAGGACTAAATGCTGACATGCCAGTGAAAGGAAAACCATGAGCTGGTGTAAAAAACTCATAATACATCTCACATCACTAATTTCTAGAGTCCCATTACCAAAAATGTAACGACACAAGTGTTCTGTCATATGGCATAGTAAAAATATTTGTGATATAGTTAGTTTCCACAACTAAGACCCGGCATAACAGGCAGTAACAGGGCAGATGATCGGCAGTGAACGTGTTAAACGAAAATATTTACTCTGAAATGAGTAACAGATTATCAACTTGACGTCACAAATTTCACGGACGTTTCTTATGTCTTATTATATTTTTCTACTATATGAAGATGGAAACTATAGAAAAAAGTTATTATTTTGCATTAATTCCATATCACCGGAATACCCCATTGGTGCTTGTATCAGTTCCTTCTTGTTTACACTCGGATCATAAGCATTCACAAATGAGAATTTATGAATACATCAAAAAATTTCTTGTCCCAAGAAATATGAAATCTGAAGTACTAAATTAGTAACCTATATATTTTCAGAACAATTTTCTAAATAAGCATATTTACTATTTTATTTGGAAATAAATTATTTAGCCACATTTACTTGTATTTCAGTTTTTTATAAAATGGCGAACATGTAGCAATATTATGCATGTAAAATAATTCAAGATATTTTAGCTAAAGAGCTGTTGTCGTATTTAATCTCTCGGAGGCACTCATATGCTAATACATATCGCACCTCGGGGAAATTTTACAGACAGTTGACATTAGCATTGACCTCATTTGGGAACTAGGGACAAATCTAAATTATCTGATTTAAAAGCTGTCACACTCTAAAAAATTTTTAGCCTTGTAAAATTTCGTACATTATAAATAATGCAATATAGTAAAAATGGTACGGTGTTAATAATGTGATTTATAAAAATCTTATATTATTTATTGTATTTTTTGAAAGGAAATTTCTTTTTACACTGTGAACAGTGCTTTCTTGTTACTAATGAAACAAGTTTAAAATCGCAAGGGGTACATTCACGTGCAAATGTACCTAACTACGTAGTCTCTTGTGATATATAGAGGCGGAAGAACGTTTATTTCTGTGTAGTAAGTTGTATTGTACAAACTATCATTTAAAGTGAATTACTATGATTTGTGTAAATGTATTTTCTAACAAAGGCGTCAGGTTTGAATATTTTCCATTACCGGTAAGTACCTTCATTGCTTCATTTACTCTACGGGCTACATAAAATGCTTCTTTTGAATGAGATGATTGTAATATACATTTTTCAACCATTATTCTTCATTATTTATAATAATACGTATCTTGTAAAACCATCACATAGTCAAAATACTCTGTACTTATGGTATTACTCGTTTAACACAATTTTGTGTTATATTTTTCATAACATGCTGGTTAAATTTTGAAAGAATTCAACTTGTACTTTTAAATGAAATTTGAAAATGGTAAACATAGAGTTATAAGCTTTGTTCGAGCAGACAATTTGCAACAGTTTGACGTACTGTTGTACTGCGCATGCGCCCAACTCTGATAGTTTCAAATTAGTTTAAAATTTTCGTTGCTCGAACGCGTTAGTTACTTTTACCGGCGGTAGTTGTCTCATGTTGACGCCAGCTGTTTTCTGTTTTATTTCTGAGCTGTTTAGTGTTTTGACTGATGTCAGGTTGACACTAATTTGAAATCAGGATAGTTATTTTCTTTATTATACTACATGTTTTTAAACAATACGTTTATTGCAGACGTTGAAGATTTGATATACTAGACTCATCACTGCTTGATATATTTAAATCAGACATTTTAAAAACTACTTGTCATAAGAAATAACCTAATTAACGAATTATATTGTTATTATTCCGTAAAGTAGTTAATTTTATTTAAATTTCCAATATTTCGTTACACATTTTGTAACTTCATCATTAATAAGTCTTTCCATGCGATTTGACGTTAGAAATGCTAGTGCGCATGTCACGGATTTGAAATTTGCAAACAATCCTCAAATTCTCCTGACTGTTTCAAACCAACGAACACCGAATTCGATTTACCGCTGCTTGAACGCCAAAATTCTTATGCGCATGCTTCTGATAGTTCGTGACAGTTTCTGACTGCTGCTCGAACAAAGTTATAGTAATTAAGGTAGCAAGGGTGTTATAAGGACAACTGTTGACCTCAGGCATTATTGTTCGTTTAACTTTCACGGTGCCTTCAACGTACATAATGTATGTCAATTTTAAAAGTATTCTACGGATTACAGATCAGAAAGTTTTATTAAAATTTACGAAGTAGGTAGACTATGAATGCTTGTGTTTGTTTTTAGGATTCATTCTAGTGTCAATATTAATTTCTTGGCAACATTATCATAGAAACAACTCATAATGCTCTTGGGCATTATTTGTTATGCAATTACCCTGGAAGCAGGGTTATGATGATGAGAATATAATTCATTAGTCACGTGACATGTTTTTCGTCAATCAACATTCAGAATATCCCAAGTTACATGTCTATCACAGCGATGATAAAAAACAAAGAAATTATCACTTTATTTACATTCGTTACTAAGGGATTTGTTTTCTTTATTCACAACATTGACAGTTAATTTTAACAAAAATTCATTATATTCTCTCATTAAATATAAGCTCGTGATATGATTAATAATCGAAGATATTGCTCGTGAAACCGAAGCAGCACATTTCACTCGTCCTTTGGACTCGTGAAACCTGCAACTCGGTTTCACTCGAAAATATCATCGATGATAATCATATCACTTGTTATATTACGTATGATAATAATATACTGGTTAAACATTAAATAGTTAAATATAAAGACATGTAAATAATTTTAGTTTAATGTTTATTTAACCTTTAACCGACTGAGTGGGGTAACTTAGTGACCCCAGGTACACATTTTACTTAATATATCTTAGAATTTTTTTTTTCTTATGTTGAAGTTTCATGTAATCATCCCTTCTGTCACCTACTTTCTGGTAACTTACCCACGAACTGTTAAAAAAAAAATGGTACAGATTAAAATAAAATTAAATAGAGCAATTCCACCACCCGCACTGCTAGCCGCCAACAGAAAGAGGGGTAGGTGCTTTCTCTGCACACGACAGAATGACTAAAAATTACGCTCAGATGCTCAAAGTGTCAATAAAACACTGACAAATTAAAAAAATAAATACTTTTTCTGAAAGCTGCGCCAATGCAGATTAATGTTGGCAGAGTTTTTCTTTTCCTTTTCGAGATATTTTTGCATACTACACAATAAATATGTTTTAGTTTATGAATGAAGCTTTAATAAACCTATTAATCATATATTTTAGGTTCATACATGTATTAAGTAATTATTACATAAGGGGTCACTGAGTTACCCCACTTAGCTGTTTACGTCGAGTAGAAACACTCAGTTGGTTAAGGGTTAACACAAATTTATAAAACTTGAACATGTTCAAAAATTCAAATTATCAGGAAACAAAAAACTTCTCATTTCAGAACCATTTATTGTAAAGGCGGATTTATGCAGCCATTTTCATTTACATTTACTTTTTAATGTAATTTTCATTTAATTCTCATTTATAATTTTTAAATATACCTATTCATACAAAAATATACGACAAAAATAAATAAAAATGAACGCATGCGCACATATCAAAATACGCTGACAGATGATGAACGTCATAACTCCACTTTCATTGGAATAAATTTATTAATAAAAATGTTCAACAATAGTGACAGCGAAGAAGTTATGAGTTTAGTTTTAAACGTGTTAATTGCAATAAAAAACCGTAAAAAGAAACGATAACGGAAATACATAATGACAACCAGCTGATCAACTCAAATTCTCGTCGCTGTCATGCCGTACACGCATGCGCCATTTATAATTTTCATTTATTAGATAAAGTTGGCCATCTTTCAAAATAAATGAGAATGAGAGATAAATGAAAATGGTGTATGCATGGTTACATTGGTTTACATATATTTATCTTTTAAATGAAAATTAAATTAAATTAAATGTAAATGAAAATGGCTGCATAAATCCGGCTTAAGATTGCGGCAATTTTTCTCCATACATATAATAAGTATAAAAAAGTTTAGATTTTTTGTGTTTATTGGAAATTGATGAGTGCAATTTTTTGTGATGATTATATATATCTACTATTAAAAGCGGTTAGTAGGCGTCACTTTATGGGTTATCAAAGTTTTCTTGGAAAGCCCAGAATCAATCAATTAATATTTACTATCAAAAGCAAGAAGATTGTCGAGCGTCGACTGTTTAATCACAAAATCTTACTACTATTTTAATATTCTCAATATGTTAAGTAACCAATGTCTCTGTAAGTCTCGGGTTAAGATTATGCTCGCCACGTCTTAGGAGCCGAAGTTTTAATTCACCCCGTGGTGGAATTTATTTCGGTAGCACGTGGCTCCAACGATGCGATGTCGGGAACCAATGGTTCACTTTGCAAGATATGCGCGCATATGGGCAACAGCTTCACACAGAGTTAGCTGCTATTACTTGCACAGATTAAATTGCACGAAGGATATTAATTTCAGGACAGTTTTTACATTCCCGAATAAGAAGAATTAACAAGATACAAAGAAAGAGAAAATTATCAGAGTTTTGGTTTAATTCATTTTATAGGGCAGGGATGGCGAACCTTTACGTATCAACGTGCCATTTTTCTAAAGAAATGTTTAATGAGGTCATAGACGTGCCATCAAATAATTTTGACTTTGTGATTATTGGGAAAATAATAATAATAAATATGTACTATCAACTCAAAACTCTTTATTTACTACAAAAAAATAGGAACATTTTGCAATGTTTCAATTATACGAGTAATTTAAATTAAAGTAAAATTAGTGTAACTTCTGTTGTTGAAGATTAGATGACAAATAACATATGTTAGGGTTGTAAGATGTTACTTTTAGCAGAATGCATGCTGAACTGGAGTCATCTGTCAAACGGTTTCCAACCGAGTCTTTAATGTTATTCATCCCTGAAAATAATGACTCGCAGGCATAGGTTGATGAAAATATTGTTAAAATAGCATGAGCCAGCTTCTTCAAACAATTAAATGTGTCCAGTAACGTATTCTATGTTTCCAAAATTTTGGTATTAGCATTTTCATTTATGTTACTTGTCAATCTTTCTGTTTCAATTAATTCTAACTCTTTCCTTGTTTCAATAAATTTTTGAATCCATATTGACCTAGACTGGAAATCAATCAGCTGTATTTCAAATTCTTCAATTTCCAACCAATCGAATTGGGACAAATTCAGTTCATCAAATGACGTCACATCAGGGTACATAATAAACTTGAGTATTTCCGATAATTCTTTGAACTGAGAAAATCTCGCTGAAAATTCCTTGATTGAAGAATCAATCACAGAAATAAATTCTTCAGTAACTTGGTCTTCATCTGGTTTCTTATGTATTTCTAAAGCATCTAGTGCATCATAATGAATTTTGTGATCAGTGACGTGCCCAAAATATTGTGTCGCGTGCCATTAATGGCACGCGTGCTCTTGGTTCGCCATCCCTGTTATAGGGGATCTAATTAATGATATTTCGTTTCAATGTTGAGTAAGCTTAACAAGTTTCTCAAATAGGACTTATTTTAAGATTACGAATAATCTTTAATTTTAATACAAAAAAATAAAATAAAAATGTGGAACATATAGTATCTCCCGTCAAATTCATGTTGTGTTGCATGAAACAAGTTTCAATAAATATATGCATAATAAAGAAAAAATAAATAATAAGAAATAATTATCCGAATTTTGGACAAATTATTTCTGATTGAGAATCAGCCTATCGAAATGTATACAATCTCATTTTTCTCATCCTGTGTTAAAGGGAAATTACGTCACGCCACACATCCAAAAACACAGACAAAATCGTAAAAGTCATCACGTTTTGGTGAGAACTTATTTCTGATAATAGTAATTTACGTAACAAGACCTGAAAGTTATACTTTACTGGGTGAGCCCAGTATAGACACTTTCAGGTCATGTTGGGTACAATATTTTTTTTGCGATCCTGAAAAAAGAATAAAAAAGTATTATTTTATTTTTTACTGCGAGCACATAAGAAATAAATAAACAACTGATCTCCATGGATACATTTAGCTTTACCGGTCCCGGGATCGGTAAAGTACTTTCCGATCCCTTATAGACAACTTTCCGAGCTAGCTCAGCAAAGAAGGACTTTCCGGGCTAAATAGCGATCAGAAAGAGCTCATTTTCTGGGCGATCGCGAAAAAAATATATTAAAAATTATTGTTACTAAATATAATGGTAAATGTTAATATAGGTAACATTTGCTTAATTTTAATAACAGTCCCTCGTACCGCTATGAATCATAACGGGCTTGTTGTACATTGTTTTCATAACAACCCCTGTCATTTCGGTAAATTAATTTGAATGTAATTACAAACACGAGTAAAAACTGTAGTAGTTAAAATTAGTTGGTAGCGCAAAATAGTAATTATTACATACCATCGTTACATAAGTATATGGTGAATTTTACACAAAATATCAAAGTTTCATCAAAACTCATTTAAGAATGAAGCTTTTTCTAGCATCAAAGAAAATGTATTCCAGCTAGCTGGGAAGTAAAGTATGTAGGTAAACAGTACTTGACTTCCCAGCTGTTTGAAGGTTTAAAACTAACCGCTTTTGAATAATATTTATTTCTTGTTAATATCACTAGTTCTGAAACTGCAGTTTTGCGATTGCGAGTATATTTTGACAACACTCGAGAAGCCGAAACACTTTCTGGACATATAATACACATTTTTTTTGTGCCGGTTCCTCCTTAAATTTATTAAATTAATTTCATTGCACTTCCATTTTACATAACCTAAAAAAAGGAACATATATTTTTATCGGTTATGCATTGCAAGTTTAATTATAATTACTTACATTTGACCATAAAATGTGTAATACAGTAAAACATTAGTTATACATGTACCGGGTGTCTACTTTTTTTTTCCGAACATAGGAAATTCAATGTGAAAATTTTGATTTTGCGATATCTTTTTACCTATTAAATTTAAAACAAAAGTGTAATAAAGAAAAATGTTCACAATGAAAAACTGTATCGATTGAATGCCAAGTTTGTTGTTTAATTGTTTCTTATGTACGAGTTAGAAGCAAAAGAAAATACACAAATTTAAGCAATTATGTTTCTTATTTCTGACATATTTGACAGGTTTGACATTTCTTTTTATTTTATTCTTATCAGAATTTTGATTATTATTATCTTCTAAATTAATAATAATAATAAAATATCTGATGTGGACAACACATGACTGCCTTGTACGCCTAGCGTTACACTATACATATTTTATTAATAATTAAAATATGTATTATTACAGACCCAATCATTAAATTGCACGTATTGGACATAATTTGACATTGACATTAAATTCTTTATATTTTTGTTATTTTTTGTCTTAATTCATAGCAAACTTAATTACAGAAACCAAAAAGTACATATTTGTAAAATTTACATATCTCGCTTATACAAAGAGCTAATTTAATCATACTTGATATTTTCGACGGAGAATTCAATTTTCTAAAAGCATTTATTGTTAAATTCAAAATAACACCATTTTTTTTAAAGAAAAACTGATAACAGCTTCAAGTAAAGTATCACTTCCGGTTAGACTATTTTAACCAAAATCTATTATGTTATTTCTATTAATATAAAAGTATAAAATACCAAATTTGAGAAGTTTTGGTTTATATTTTAAAATAGTTTTTCATTAAAATCTATTATAGGCTTCAAGTAAAGTACCACTTCCGGTTAGACCATTTTAACTAAAATCTAATATATTATTTCCATTGATATAAGAGTCTTATATACCAAATTTGAAAAGTTTTGGATTATATTTTAATATAGTTTTTCATTAAAATCTATTATAGGCTTCAAGTAAAGTACCACTTCCGGTTAGACCATTTTAACTAAAATCTAATATATTATTCTTATTGATATAAGAGTCTTATATACCAAATTTGAAAAGTTTTGGGTTATATTTTAATATAATTTTTCATTAATATCTATTATAGGCTTCAAGTAAAGTACCACTTCCGAATGTTATGTAATGACCAAAAAGGGAGGTGCACAACTAGATGTTATAACAGTCCCAAATACAAAATTTTAACTTTCTACGGCTTCCCGTTTTTCAGTTATGCGAGATACGTACGTACGTACGTACATACGTACGTACATACGTACGTACAGACGTCACGCCGAAATTAGTCAAAATGGATTCAGGGATGCTCAAAATGGATATTTCCGTTGAAATCTGGAAACCGAAATTTTTCGCGATTACAATACTTCCTTTACTTCGTACAAGGAAGTAAAAAGAAATGTTATGTTAATCTGTCAAGAAACATAAATTATTGTTGTTTTTTTTTCATGGCACTCTAATAATTGCCTTAAATCGAATATTTTCTTTTGCCTCTAAATCTTACATAAGAAACAATTAGCAACAAACTTGGTACTCAGTCGATGCAGCTTTTCATTCTAAACATTTTTCTTCATTACATTTTTACTTCCTTGTACGAAGTAAAGGAAGTATTGTAATCGCGAAAAATTTCGGTTTCCAGATTTTAAATATCCATTTTGACCATCCCTGAATCTATTTTGACTAATTTCGTCGTGACGTCTGTACGTACGTACGTACGTATCTCGCATAACTGAAAAACGGGAAGCCGTAGAAAGTTAAAATTTTGTATTTAGGACTGATATAACATCTAGTTGTGCATCTCCCGTTTTAGTCATTACATAACTTTCGCAAGTGGTACTTTACTTGAAGCCTATAATAGATTTTAATGAAAAACTATATTAAAATATAATCCAAAACTTTTCAAATTTGGTATATAAGACTCTTATATCAATGGGAATAATATATTAGATTTTAGTTAAAATGGTCTACCCGGAAGTGGTACTTTACTTGAAGCCTATAATAGATTTTAATGAAAAACTATTTTAAAATATAACCCAAAACTTCTCAAATTTGGTATTTAATACTTTTATATTAATGGGAATAACATAATAGATTTTGGTTAAAATAGTCTAACCGGAAGTGATACTTTACTTGTAGTTGTTATCAGTTTTTCTTGAAAAAAATGGTGTTATTTTGAATTTAACAATAAATACTTCAAATAAAAGTTTTAGAAAATTAAATTCTGCGTCGAAAATGTCAATAACTTAATTTAAAAATTATGTACTTTTTGGTTTCTGTAATTAAGTTTGCTGTGAAGTAGGACAAAAAATAACAAAAAAATAAAAAATTTAATGTCAATGTCAAATTATGTCTAATACGTGCAATTTTATGATTGGGTCTGTTATAATACATATTTTAATTATTAACAAAATATGTATAGTGTAACAGGCGTACAAGGAAGTCATGTGTTGTCCACATCAGATATTTATTTTAAAATTAATAGGTAAAGAGATATCGCCGAATCCAAATTTTAACATAGAATTTCCTATACCTATTCGTGAAAAAAAGTAGACACCTGTTATACTTTTGTATGCTTTCAATGGCGATCAACTAAATTACTTATTCATTTGTATCACTTAAAGTTAGTTGTAGTTTCAAAACAATCTAGTCTTAAAGTTGGAACTTATAATAAATCTATACGAGATGACAAAACGTAGTTATTTAAGTTACTATAATTTATTTGCACCGCTGACACATTTTATGCTAGGCTTGAACAGAAAAATGCAGATCAAAATTTTGACAGCAATAATCACTTTCCCATTTGACATTTCGTTTCTATTTAATATTATCAATTTAAAGAATACTTAAAATTTAAGCGACAGCGGTGCAATCGGGCACTAGTCCTAAAATTTGTAAAATTTTGCTAAGTCTTGTACTGAAAAAGTGCTAAATTGACCTATCACCAGAACAGTATTGGCTACTTCTTTTACCGGCCTAGCCTTGTAAATAAGTGTTTTCAGACGATTTGAAGTTCTGTAACAGTACAAAAAACTATTTACTATACTCTTGTAGAAAGCATGTTAAACAAAAACTATTGCCAGATTTACTATCTATGGAGTCAGTTCTGCCCTGGGTTCAGCGTTGTACAATTACTTACATAACACTCTGTATATACTGAAATAAATTTATCTCCGTCATGCTCATCCAGAGTTTGTATTCACTTTTTCTTGTTTTTATTGATCTTATATGAATGAGCCCACGTGTACTTTGTGCAGAAGCATTACTTGGAAAAATTTAATTACATGTTCCTGTGGTCATCGTATGATTATTCACCCAGTGGGTACTTGTAATGATTTAGTGTATGTTTTCACCGAATATTCCCTTCCAAGCTTAAAAGCACAAAGCTGGACTATCACCCCTGCATCTATATCATACCCTTGGAGGGCCCTAAAACAATAGCAGGGTGTTTTTGGGCGCTAAATAAGGGTTGATAAATAACAACCCTTAATTACGACAAGTGTCCGCGTACAAGTGTACGCATATGTCGGCGCTGCTAAATGAAAACATCGCGGTTTATTACTACATAGTCGAATAAAAAAATCACTGCTCATTGTTATTAATCACGTTGGTGGTGGAAAGTGATCAATCACTTATGATTATCGCGAGTTGCTATCACTTGAATCATTCAATCTCTCTTGATTTATGGACGGAGGGTTTATAGCAGGGAAAATACTCAAATAACAGATATAACTATTCATTTTTGTATTCATAACGTTTCCTCGTAAACTTGAAGTATATAAATGAATATATCATGCCTTTGGGACAGTATAACTCACATGATAAGAGAATATATTGAAAATAGGATATGTCAAATTCCATTCAACAAACAAACGTTTTTAACTTAGATTTTTACAGTGTATCTGACCTTTACCATAAAATTATATAGGGTAAATAATAGAATCCGTAACATGGGCGAATAATAACATAATAGTAATTAAGGTACCAAGGGTTGTTATAAGGACAATAATGCCTGAGGTCAACAGTGTACTGTCGAGGGCCTCTGGCCCGAGGCGAGTACGTTGACCGAAGGCATTATTGTCGTTTAACACCAGTGGTGCCTTCAACGTTTTATGTCTTACTAGAAATTCTTAATAAACATTTTGTCTGACTAGAATTTATCAAACAAAAATAATAAATCGCAAAATTTTAATACAACTTACAAAGTAGCCTGTGAATGCGGTATCTAAGTAATATTTTATTTCTGTAAACAAAGCATTTTTTCAAACAAAAAATATATTTCTTGTGGTATTTTTCTGTCAATATGGACGAGCAATGTTATTGCTAAGAATAAGAAGTATGCTGGTTTGTATTTGTGATGAAACAAATATGATTATAAACGACTACAATTCACAATGCTTCTTAATCTTAACTGCACTTTATGTTAGTATCAGTGTTATTAACCTCAGTTTGTTGTCAACATTACCATAGCAACTTAATACGCCCTAGGGCATTATTTACTCAATAACGGACCTAATGTTGAGGTTGTTATAAAACAATAACATACTAGTAAGACATAAAAAATATCATTCACAATCTGTTATACGTTGTCGTCAAATAAATATGGACCGGAGATTTCTACACTATTTCAGAGACCATGTTGAAAGTGCTAAGTTATGAAGAAGCGGCAACACTGCATGGCAAGGGACAGGGTGCGGAGAAGGGAAAAAGGTGAACATCAGTCCATACTAATTTGACGGCGAGTTTAGTGAGATGAGTGTTTCTAACCTACCAAACTTATTGTTCACTTCACTTCCCAGCTAGCTGGAATAGTATATCGTACATAAGTAATGGATATGCCGTTCCAAACGTGTTATACAATATACTTTCTCCAGCAAGTTTTAGAAATTATAATTCAACTGCAACCAATAAATATTTTGTCATGAGTAACATTATCATAGGTTTCTATGTTAAAGAAGACTAAACAAATTATAATAAAAATATTAGTAAAATGAATATTGAAAACTCAATGATTACTAATTGATTGTGAATAAAATAATATACAGGGTTTTTAAAAAAAGTAACACAAATTATGAGGGCATATAGTACTGACCAAAATTATTAAAAAGCTTAATCAACATGGGTCCGATCTTCAATAGGGCAGTGAAAAATAAGTTTTTTCGGAGTTTACCGCTGCTATCTCGAAAACTGTAGGAGTTACGATTTTGATTAAATGAGACATTTTGTTTACCTTTCAAAGGTCATTTTAGATTGTTTTTGTTTTTCAAAAAAAAATCGAATAATTGTAATAAGGCTTGTGGCGATCTTGGTCAATATTTAGTTTTCAAATAGTTTCGTTCAGCTCAGCCATCTATGTAACTCACAGCTCAGCTGTAATGGAGTATCTCTCGGCTCGGTATAATGAGTAATATACTATTCTATCAAATGTTACCTGTCTCATAAAAAGTAAATTCTGAATTTTTGACGTCAATTTTTTTGAATATCCGTTTTTAGTACCCGAGTAACTTTAAACTTTAAAGATATGTTAAAAGTAGATCTAGTGTAATTAACAATTTACTCTTAAAATATGTAAACATTATGCCAATTCTTGTTTTGAAAATAGTCAGAATTTGATACCAGAACTGTAATTCCATAAAAGTCCCTACATTTTGCTGGCCTAGGCCAGTAAAAAAGTGTTTCTGGACGATTAAGAGATATGTAAAACTACTTATACTGGACGGAGGCACTTGCTGTACATACTTTTCGCGAGAAGGTATAAAAGAAGATATTAGAAATATACTATTCAATTTGAATATAGTTAAACAAAGTAGGCCACAGCTACAGAATACTTATGCAATATGCATAAATATCCACGTGTAAGCCACCCCTAAAATCCCTTACACTTTGCTTATAGTGAAATAAATTCTACATTTGAGTTTCCACGGATTTAACATTCCAATTAACCGTCAGCGAAGCGGTGTCTTCGGCCTAATAAAAATATCTCAGCCGCTGGTATAAATGTCCAAGTGTTAGGCGTGTGCCTACACATCACAAGGAATTTCATTTACATCCACACATAGAGGCAGACGTCCTAGTTACAGCGAAGTTCTATCCTACAAGGACTCTAATCATATATTACAACCAAACTAAATGAAGACTAAATTGTAACGTGGAAATGTAATTGTAATATATGGGAAATTGTGTGGATTAAGAGTAATGATATACATACGAAGGAAATTTGGATGTATTATAATTATACAATACTAGGAATATGATGATAGCATCAGAGACATAACAATCCTGGTTGAATCTTGACTTACATGTATAGAAGCTGTAATTTATCTAGAGAATGAAAACTGACATATTTTGTTTAATAACCTGTTACTCATCGGGAGCAAGAAGTATGCGCCACGAGCTACAGGCCAATGTTTAAATTTGTCCGATTTAGTTTAATTCACACTATTTTTATCTACAGGTATTCAATAAGACATGCAAAAGGTCCTATTTCTAAATCCTGTTCTTAGGACCTCTGGCAAAGATGGACACGTTAAGTATCTTAATCTTAGTTATTCTCTTTAATCTTTTTATATTTGTATTTCTGATGAGAACTTAGTTCTCGAAATAAATATCTTCTTTTACCTCTCGCTAAGAGAGGTATTGAATTCATACTAAAATTCGCATATCCAGATTTTAGTGAATCAGCACGATTTAAGGTCCCTAGAATCCGATTATAACATTTTTAAAATGTCTGTGTGTGTGTGTGTGTGTGTGGATGTGTGTATGTGTGTGTGTATGTCTGGATGTTGTAGACACGATTCCTCAAAAACTATAAGACTTAAGAACTGTTTAACTATGGATTCCTCAATTTGACATTCCTGGGAAGAGCTGAAAAGGTTTTGGTAACAATTGAACAACCGGAAGTAGTAGTTTCTGAGAAAAATTCTTCTAAATATAATTTTTTGGAAGTTTTGTTATTAAATATTGAAGAACTTAAAATTCTCCATCTAGTACACTTAAAATTTTTATTATATCTTATTTAGATTTAGAGATAAAGACACTATAATATATAGAGTAATTTAATCGCAGAGGCTAAGGTACTAAGGAAACCAGTTGACAAATTCCAATGTTTATAACATAGTTTTTATATGACACATGTCAGTGTCAAAAATCAACAGTTTAGTGACATTCTGATAGCTTTTTCTGGGAAGTATATTTAATCTTTCTTATTGTTTTATTATTTAAAATGTAATGTAAATGTAAAATGCATATATCCATCAGAAATACCAATCTGGTTAATGAATTGGAAGAATCTCTGACATTTAGAAACTTCCTCATACAATGAAAAATAGATAATATATAAGTTCTGTATTTTTTTTTTGTTATAAAACGACGGTTCGAAAGGGAAGTGCAATACAATACTTATATAGCCTAAATATGGAAATGACGAGAGGTCTTGTGCTGGTCACAACAGATTTTTTTTTGGATAACAGTGCGCTTTTGTCTGTTCAAAATTGTGATTCGAGTAACACTTTAACCTTTATGATTTAACATTTCTCGTCTTGTATGTTTGAAAAAGAAAACTGTTTGGTTAAGGATAATTTTAATTTGTTTTAGTTGTCCCATTGAAGTCAAAACTTTTAAGTTTCAGCCGCTATTAATTTAAATCAATCAACAGAAAAACGCTCTCTTTTGCTGATTGCCATTAAAAGTGACATTTTTTGACAGCTAAAAAAATGTCACTTTTACTATTTATTTATGGTTTAGTAACAAGATTACAATAAAAAATAAACAATACATAAAATTTCACTTTAAAAGTAGGTTTTATATTCTCAAATATTAAATGGTGTTTATTTTTTCGTGTTAAAAATTACACCAATTTTAAAAATCCTTTCAAAATTTCTTGCCACGAACCCAATTCTTCTAATTGTATTTATTTGAAAATTGGAAGAAGTGGGTTTCTGAGCTTCTTATACTATGCTTCCTGCTTCTCAGAAACTTAATTCCTAACCACCGTCCGGGTCTGCAAATTGCAAATTTGAGACAGCGTTGCCACTACGACTATAGCGACGACCCCTTACGACGTTGCCACGCTGTTCGACGCACCACGCGTCGACTAATTAGCAAATAATTTAATTAATACTTGCAGTGTGAGCAAAGCGTCGTGAGAAAGTGTCGCAGGAGAAGCAGGAGAGGAGATCCTGCAGGATTTTTTAGGATTAGCTGGGGTTGTTAAGCACGTAATTTAATACTGTTATTTTATTTGTGTTCAGATTAGGGATATTATGAACAACAATTACTCCTATTTTTAAATTGAAAACAAGATTAATGAGAAAAACACAAAGGGTTGAGACTAGGTACTCGAATTTAATTAAAAAAATAAATGAAATATCTTTTGAACAAAACAATATGTTGAGCAAGATTATTACTTGCAAGGTGATCGACGAAAGTTTATTTTGCGAGATACAACATTTATTATTAAGTAAAATTAAACTAGACAAACTTTGACATAATTATTATAAAATAATTGATTGTCACTATCACATTAACATTTAATAACAACACTGTTAGAGCACTTCAACTTTATGGAACGAGATAACAAAAGGACAAAATTCATGTAGACAGTGGCGGATTACCCATTAAGGCAAAGAGGCATATGCCTAGGGCCTAGGGGTCCCAGGCTTTAGTGGCCCCAAATAAAAATATTTTTCTATGGTACGAAATAGATGAATGTATTCAGTAAACATCATGAAAATATTAATTATTTTATCAAAACTACAAAATTTCATTTATTTACCACCAAACTTTTACTTTTACTTTTTAACTTTTTAATTATTTTTTGGGGGTCCAATTATAATTTGCCTAGGGGTCCCAACTAAAATTGTTTTCATAGCTCGGTATGTTTTATTTTGTATGGAGTTTTATTAATACATATTTTGAAAAAAATCTAATTATGATAAAAATTATCTTCCACGGTAGAAAATTAGTATCAATTTACAGACAATATCAAATTATGTTACCTATATTACCGACATTTGGAAGAGTCAACGGCGTTAAATATTTTGTGACATTTAGTTTGTTTTTATCTTTTAAAATTAAACTGTTATTTATTCAAATCGTTACGTTAGGATGGTGTTTACGGAAGTACATGAAAGTTAATTTTGGAAGCATACTCGTATTTTTATACTGCGAGGAATGATACAATTGAGTGGAAGTATGTACGACCCTATTTCACTATCACAACGATGCGGAAATGGCTATTTATGATATGAGTGTTAAAAGTGACGTTATATTTTGTGCGAAGGAAGTGTAACACGACGCGAAGCAGAGTATTTTAATATTATATATATATATATATATATATATATATATATATATATATATATATATATATATATATAAGCTTACATGCATTTTTGAAAATGTTTCAGTTTTTGTCAAAATACACGAAACTGTTTATATGGAGTTTTCAAAACAAATGTACAGATTGATTTGAAAACAATTTCGGCACATGTGCATTTGGCTGATATAAGTTACAGATCCTCTTCTTTCCAAATATACTTGGTTTTGCCGTTATTCATTTTTTTTTAACTTATTTAATACGATGTAATGTTCCACTACCCACTAAAAATGCACAATAGGCTATTCCACCGTAATCAAAAATAGTAAAAGTTTATTGAAAATATGAATGATAATAGTTAAAGGATAAGGAAAATTATATTTCTTTTATTATAAATTATTCCTTCTAGAAAACATGGGGAGTTTTGCTTTTGATGATGTAGGACATGTGCATGAGTGTTTGAGCAAATAGGATCCAAGTATGAACTCCGACTTTGAGAAGCCCCGCCTTAACTAGGAATGTACTTCTTCGGGTGTGTCGGATCTGTTCGGTTGCTGTTTTCTTTTTACCTTCCGTCACCTTTAGGTAAGGTGTGTGACAAATTTTTCTCCGACGATAACTTCAATACTACAATTCTAAAAATTATAATTCTTTCGTATTCCTCTTTTGTACATCCCTATGAAGAGTTGATTAGATTTTGGTTATAATTGATCCACCGGAAGTACCCTTATTTGAAGTTTTTAACAGTTTTTCTTAAAAAAACGAAGTTAAATATTATTTTTTGACACTTTGTTATTATATTTATTAAAGAAAATACTCTTCTCTATATGGTTTGATTATACATTTTCCTTTATATTCAATAGATGTAGAGTTAAACCATTATAAATAAATTAATTTTCAAAAAATTAGTCAGCTTTGCTATTTATCATGGAAACAGCTGCTCATTCAAAAAATTCTAATTGACAGATGTCTGTTGCACGTGCAAAACCAAATATGGAAAGTATGGGATTAAAAATTAGTATGTCATAGTGTTCCTCGCAAGTGACATGCAGTGAAAGGCTAAAGAGAAGATGGAAGGACTGTATCGCAGAAGACTTGAGAAAGGAAGGACTGTGTGAAGAACATGCGTTGGACAGGAATGAGTGGAAGAGAAGAGGAAACAGCGACCCCTAATAAAATAGGGGAAAGCTGAAGCAGAAAGAAATGTGTCAAGTGCATTTTACGTAGTGTTTGTTTATGTCATAATTTTATTGGATTTATAGAACCTTTTCAAATGAACTTTTGGTATGGAATTTGTAAAAAATAGTATGTGTTCGTGTTCGATTTTACATATTATATAGAATCTGTTCCAAGGACCTTTTGGTATGGGATTTGTACAAAATACATCGAATTGACGGAAGGTCTTGTGCTGGCCACAACAGATTTTTTTTTATAAAATGAGAAAAAAATGAAATAAATTAAAAATAATAATTTATTTTATGTCTCTAATAATGAATTATAAATATTACAATTTAAATATACATTATTTTGTAATTTGTTTAACATTTTTTCGTGGCTTGTGAGCCACTGTTTGTTTACTTCTGGTATATCCACATTACCTACGTCACAAAGCACATGCAAAATTCGGACCTTAATATCTCGCTTAATAGGAGGAATTTTTTACTCGAACTTTCACATGTAGTCTTATATTTTTATGTACTTCAAGAAAAATTTTTTTTTTAAAATGTCGTGGAATAGCCTATTGTTGGTTTATTTGTATAGGTTCGTAACACACAGCGGCAGAAACAATATGCTATGTACGCATGCGCAATATTAAAACTGAATTTCAAGTGTTTACATGAGTAGTTTTGGATCTAGTTTTCAAGCCAAATCCATGAATTTTAGTTTTGGTTTTAGATAATTCAAAATCGTTTTGACACTACACATGGTGTACGTTTTGAAAGCTGTTACAAAACTGCATGTAAACTCAGCATATATTTCACTTTATTGGGATATAAATATACTATGGTTAAAGTATGTACTTCAATAAGTATTATCTTTGTGGGAACATTGTCTGTTGTCTGTCTGGCATTTTTCTATTTTTGGCATTTTTAATTTTCATTTGCGCTCAGTGGAGAGTTAATATCTCACTGCGTGTTTACTGAACTGTTATAAAAAGTGATTAAAGGCGGAAGAGGTTGTAGACCTGTCAAAGAGTTCATTACTTCTTATCAGGGATGTTCTGATAAAAATTAATGAGCTGTTATACGCAAAAACAATATCCACATCGTCTGAAAAATCATACGAGTATGAGTATTTTCTCCTCCCTCAAGGATGATGAAAGGTTAATAATTATTGTTTTAATCGAATTTTGGAACAATTATATAACTTATCAAATTATGAAATATCCGCGGACATATTGTTTGAAAGGTCAAAAGATTGCTTTGAGTTTATGCAAAATAAAACAATGACATAGTTCACTAGATTTGAAATGAAGCAATGCACAGAAAAATATAATATAATATTAATTCATTTGTTTCTACAAATGTATAAATGTAAGTATCTTTTTATTATTGTTGATTCAAACAAGTTTAGGTATACTAGGTATTTTAGAAATAAATTTATTAGTTTTCAAATCATGGGCTTTTCCACCAATAAATTACAAATTTTATTACATTCATATTAAAACTGTATAGGGATGCCGTGAAACAATCCACTCTCGTCTCGTCTCGAAAATTCGAGAGTCTTACAAAAAAAATCTGATGTGGCCAACCCATAACCTCTCGCTGGGTATTTAACCACGCAGTATAAATAAAGCAATCATTATGTTCAAATATTATTACATTGACTGATAAAAAATTTTTTTTTTACATTTAACAAATATATCATACATAAAATAAATTTCACAAATCTTGACAAAAGTAATAGAAAAACAATAAAAAATATAATAGTACTCGCATCTTTACACAGTCTTTTCAGGGCCATACACCGGAGAAGACAATGAAGCAAATCAATAGTACTTCTAATATTTACGTATGATGGAAAATATATTATTTTTACAAACCTTAATTTAATTAGAATCAAATACAGTCATACAAAAAAGTCTCCGTACGACAGTAGTTTTAATGTATTTTAGGAAAAATAGCAGTCTAAAACCCAATATATTTAATTTCCTTTTAACCCAAAATGAAACGCCGTATATTACCTTATTATACATATAAAATAAACAAATAATTTACTTAATTTATTTATATTATGGGATAAACATTGACAGTATTCATAATTTCATGGCAAAAAAGTCTCCGTACGATAACCAAAATATTTAAATAATAAACCATTTATTTATGTTTCATAAAGAAATATAATATTTGGAGGGTTTTCCTTTGATTCTTCCACCAGTAACTAAGCGATGAGTCATTGAATCTACCAAATTTTTGGTCACTTATGGCATTATATTCTGCCATTTTACTTGTAATTAATTTGAAATTATTTTTTGCTTTATATTCTTAGTTATTTTAAGAATTTTCCGCACTTTCTCAATCTGGTTAAAGTCCGGAGACTGCGAGGGATTATTAAGCATATTTTTAATATTATACAGTACACATTCTCTTATAGACGCGAATTATTTGTCGAATTTTTCTGATGAATGAAATTAAAATTGTCTGTTAAGGCCCTATCTTTCGGCACTTTGTTTTAAATTTGCTTTTAAAATATCGAGGTAACCTTTGCTATCCATTTTTGCAATAATTACTAATTTTCGTACACCCGCTGAGAAAATATAGCCCCTAGACATAAGAATTTAAATTTAATTACAAGTAAAATCGCAGAATATAATGCCATCGGTGACCAAAAATTTGGTAGATTCAATGACTCATCGCTTAGTTACTGGTGGAAGAACCAAAGGAAAACCCTCCAAATATTATATTTCTTTATGAAACATAAATAAATGGTTTATTATTTAAATGTTTTGGTTATCGTACGGAGACTTTTTTGTCATGAAATTAAGAATACTTTCAATGTTTATCCCATAATATAAATAATTTAAGTATATTATTTGTTTATTTTACATTTATAATAACGTAATATACTGCTTTTCATTTTGGATTAAAAATACATTAAATATATTGGGTGAGATTCAGTGGGTTGTATTAGCGTGTTTTAAGCTAAAACAGTCCTTTGTCAAAAATATTTAGGCAACTTTGTAATACCTGTCAGAAAAAGTGAGAGACCAAAGGATCAAATAAAGAAAAAAATATTATTAACAGAAGAAAAAAGGACAAATGTCAAAACTGATCAAAACGGGGGTTGAGCTATTTTAAATTTCATTAACATTCAGGCATGAAATATTTGACACATAAAATTTGACATATTTCTAACCTAATTTTGCAATAATGAGTTTCCTTCCATTTACAATAATACTTCTTCATTTGACTAAAGGATATCTGTATTACTTTTCCATGTGGTAAAATATCTAAATCACAATTGAATCTCATTGATACATGTGGAAAATATTACAATGTTGCCATATACTTAATACAAGATTTAATACAGACCTTAATACAACCCACTGAATTCCACCCATTGGGTTTTAGACTGCTATTTTTCCTAAAATACATTAAAACTACTGTCGTACGGAGACTTTTTTGAATGACTGTACATTACTACTATATTCTCCTTAACACGGTTTCATTATTAATTTTAGTGTAATTGCTTCCTGACAGTGACACTTTTTAAATATGTCAAAATTGTTATTAAAGTTTTTGTTTTTGTGTGACGCATAGGCAAGATGATGTATAAAAATAAATTATTTTATAAATTTATTTACTAAAAAAATCTGTTATGAAACAAAATATGGTATTTACCAAGACGATTAAAGTTTAATTATTGATTAATAGTTTAACAAACTTTCATGAAACCGGGTATCTGTTTAAAAAATAAGGGATTAAGATACGAATGTATTTATCTATGATATTTTTTCTGCATCATCATTCCTGTTCCGAGAAGGTATAATAATATTTCACATTTGATTTCTATTTCTCTTCTCATCGTTAAACAGAGCTCAATGGCAGTACGTTTGGGATGCTTGGCGTTTGTCAGCGTTTTTCAGCCTTCACTCTGAAAGAGAACTCCCTTTCATATTTTCCATCTGTCATTTTTCACTGAAAAGGACAAATTTTTATCTTTCTGGTTCTTTTTTGCCGATTTTCTGCGGTATTAAGTACTTCATTTGAAGACACAATAGTAGGATTAACTAGTCTTAGTTGTAGACTAGTTAAAAAGTTTCGTGATAAGCTCTAGCAAAATGCTGTAGACTGACAAATTATGCTATTAAAGTATAAGTAATATTATAAGCTTAGTATTCGAAATAGCGCGAATTCAAAGGCTATTATTAGCTTTAAATTCATGCTGTGACTTAATAATATGAACCTCTTTACAAGTTCTTCAATGAAACATGTACACCTTTCAAATTTAATTACATATACGTAAGGTCTTTCGATAAATTGTACAAGTGCGTGCTAATGACAAATTGATAAATTGACAAATTAGGCTATTCAAGTATAAGTAATATTATAAGCTTACTAATCGAAACAGCGCGAATTCAAAAGCGGTTCTCAACTATTATTAACTTTAAATTAATGCTGTGATTTAATAATATGAAACTCATTACAAGTTCTGCAGTGAAGTACACCTTTCCAATTTAATTACATATACGTAAGGTCTTTCGATTAATTCTACAAGTGCTAATGACAAATTAATAAAGCTTTTGTAGAATGTCAATGTATTTAATTAGTTCCACAGCACAGAAGAACACAACAGTTATATTTGTTTATAAATACGTAATATTTACGTGCCTATAGAGGGTCGAAAGAAAAGGTTTACGCCTGCGGACAAAATTTGAAATCCGCTGCGGGTGTCAACTACAACTCACTATTGCAATCAAATGGAATGTTTTTACCTTCCATCACCTTTAGGTAAGGAAGGTATTGTCTTTGGTCAAAAAATTCGGTGGTGAGTTTTTAATGAATAAGCACGTTTTAGGGTCCCTACAATACGAATTTACTATTTTTAAGATGATGTCTGTATGTATGTATGTATGTATGTATGTATGTATGTATGTATGTATGTATGTATGTGTGTGTGTGTGTGTATGTGTGTCCGTGTGTGTGTATGTATGTCCGTGTGTGACAAATTTTTCTCCGACGATAACTTCAATCAATACTACAATTCTAAAAATTATAATTCTTTCGTATTCGTCTTCTGTACATCCATATGAAGATTTGATTAGATTTTGGTTATAATTGATCCACCGGAAGTACCCTTATTTGAAGTTTTTAACAGTTTTTCTTAAAAAACGTAGTTAAATATTATTTTTTGGCATTTTGTTATTATATATATTAAAGAAAATACTCTTCTCTTTACGGTTTGATTATACATTTTCCTTCATATTCAATAGATGTAGAGTTAAAGCATTATAAAGAAATTAATTTTCAAAAATTAGTCAGCTTTGCTATTTATCATGGAAACAGCTAATACATTCAAAAAATTCTAATTGACAGATGTCTGTTGCAAGTGCAAAACCAAATATGGAAAGTATAGAATCAAAAATTGGTAGGTATGTCATAGTGTTCCTCGTAAGTGACATGCAGTGAAAGGCCAAAGAGAAGATGGAATGACTGTATCGCAGAAGACTTGAGAAAGGAAGGACTGTGTGAAGAAGATGCGTTGGACAGGAATGAGTGAAAGAGACGAGGAAATAGCGACCCCTAATAAAATAGGGGAAAGCTGAAGCAGAAAGAAGGAAGTGTCAAGTGCATTTTACTTAGTGTATGTTTATGTTATAATTTTATTGGATTTATAGAACCTTTTCAAATGAAATTTTGACGTGGAATTTGAAAAAAATAGTATGTGTTCGTGTTCGATTTTACATGATATTATATAGAATACGAGATGTTCCAAGGTCCTTTTGGTATGGGATTTGTACAAAATACATCGAATTGACGGAAGGTTTTGTGCTGGCACAACAGATTTTTTAATTATTTTTTAATCACATTTAAAGCTTGTTGCTATGTAAAAATATTACGTATATTTCTGCGTATTAAGATGTAATGTACAAATTATCATTTCAAGTGAAATAATATGATTTGTGTAAATATTTTTTTCTTAAACAAAGACGTGAGGTTTAAATATTTTCCATTGACTGATATACAGTGCGGGACACCAATCTTGACTGAGGGGTAAGGAAAGTAAATGCTCATATCGTGATATTCCATAGACGCCGTCAAATAAATATTATTACAGTAACTTTGCTCTTGTAACGTATTTGTGTACACTTATGATCCGACTGCAAACAAAACAGAAACCGATATGAACACCAATTGCTCCAATCGATTACAATAAAGTGTAGTTTTAATACTTATATGGGCAACTGTAATATGTTCTACTAGGTATGCGGAAAGTAAATTAATTGTATTTCTTGTGGATTTAAACGGAGTGCATATATTAAACAGTGATTTGGGCTGACATATTGTTCATGGTTCATCTTTCGTGTCCCGAACTGTGCGTGACACCATTTAGTCTATATAAAATGTATTCTATAGATGAGATTCTTGTAAGGTCTCGCTTTCATATTCATCTTTGCACACATGGTTCTCTTTTTATTTGTAATATAATAATATGCATCTTGTAACACTCAGTACTTAGTAAAAATACACTATTTGGTGTTGCTTGATTAATACAATATGCTTTTAGGTTATGGAAAAATGCGTGTTAAATTTTTTAATTGAACGTAATACTTTTGCAGTTTTGTATCAAAATTGTAAATGTTAAAATTTACATTGTATCGAGTGGACCCTTATAGAAATATTTGCAAATACTAATTTGGTTCTTGCAAAATTACAAACGTTCCTTCTTTTATTTGTATAAAATAAGATAAAGGCTAATATGGATTGTTTTTAAATATTTTGCTGTTTTTCAGAAATATCTAATGCAATGTTTAAAATATCTTTCATAAAGTAAAAAATTCGTAAACAATGCAAATGAAATATCTTATCTCTATTATAATAATAATGTGTTGCTAGGTAAATACTTGATAAGAAATGAAAAAAAAAACCTTTAACACGATAAACTCTAAACTTTGTCTTATAATTTTAATACAGGCTGTTAAAAAACAAGTGTAACAAATTATGAGGATATATATTACTGCCTAAATAAGTTTTAAAGCTACGCAGGTTTTCTTATATTGGTAGTTGATTTGTGAAATTGGTGTTCGTATCAGTTCCTGTCTTGTTTACATTCGGATCATAAGCGTAAACCAATAAGTTAGAAGCACAAAGTTACTGTAATAATTATTATTTGACGGCGCCTATGGAATATCGCGATATGAGCATTTATTTCACCTCAGCTCAAGATTGATGTCACGCACTGTACACTAACTGTGTGAAAAGTAAATAGGCGCTAACTATTCGGTTAATTTAACTGTCAAGTAGATAAATAGGTAGTTAATAAAAATGTGGGCCGATATTTCAATCTCCGAACCTGATAAATATTGGTTAGGAGATTGAAATATTGGGCTTGAAGTAATAAAATTTACACTGTGAATGAAACAATTGTAATAATTTTTATTAAAATTTTGAGTAGAGTACTAACCTAATTCTTAAGAACATTAACATTTTTTTGACATAATTACTTCCAACCTAACCTAATTTTTATTCATATTAAATGTACACTTTGTAGAATTCTAGAATTCTGTAAACTATTATGAGAAAGAGCATACTGCTAATATTTGAAGTTGCCTGTATATACAGTAAGTATTATGAGAAATAGCACTAACATTTCAATTGTAGGAAAAATGTTTTTCTACTCCCGTGTGTGAAGTGAGTACTTCACGTATCAATTTTATCAAGTCAATAATACAGAGGCTTTAAGCTAAAAGAATGGCAATGTAAAGAAAAAATATATTTTATTGCAAGGTCGTAGAGAAAGTATAGTATGTAACACGTGTGTGAAGCCTATTTTACATTTTACAAAATTTCAGCTTCACACACTTGCCACATAATATACTATTATGCAACATGTGTGTAAAATATTGTTTTTCTTTATCTCGTGCTATAATTTCCGTACTCAATTAAAAAAGAAATACTTTACACTACACGCTTGTTGCATTAATAACTATTTGAATTAATAAACACGCACACATACACACACACACACACACACACACACACACACACACACACACACACACATAGAGTGGGGAATTTTAGCTCAATCGAATTAAGGGAAACCAGTTTTTATTTGAACATAAATTTCTTGCATTAAACTTAATAGTAATTTAAATACATTTGCAATTATAATGTATGTAGACTAATACAATGTTATAATAATCATTTATTTTTTAAAATATAATTGAAAAATAGCATATATCATTTTTTTTTTCAAACTTTGGGAAACCATAACTCGCTTATTAACAGGAATTTTTTCATCGGAATTTCATCAGTCTTAGTTTTACTTATATTTTAAATCAAATTGTAAAAAAATAGTGGAATCCTCCATTACTGTGCATAATGAAAAAATGTTAGTAAGCAAAAAAAAATAAATACTGTACTATAACTATTGCTGCAAGTGTTCCGTCAAAGTCGTGGCAGAGCGCGGGAAAATTCCAACAAAATCGAAACAGTTGGAAACCCGTTTTATTAAAGTAGGTAAACAAATTGTGGATAACTTTGCTGCAATTATTTTTATTGGGTTAAAAATTAAATTAATCTTGATATGTAACTTTCTGGTGGTAAAAACAAAATTTTTAAAAATGCAAAAAAATTGCTTAAAGAAATTTTATAATCTGATTTTGTGTTGATAAATATTCCAATATGATCTAAAATATTTAAAAAGTGTTTTTGCCAAAGCCACAAAAATATAGAAAAATTTATAAATATAAATGAGCATATACGTCTGTGTAGCGAGAAAAACAAACATTTCTTATATTCATATCTTCAAAATCAATATTTATTTTTATCTTTTCAAAAATATTTCTCACTGACTCACCTATGTCCTTCCTTATGGGATTCAACTGTCACGTTGTTTGTCACTGAACAATCGAACGTCAACTGAATGGACCAGTCAGTATGTAGTTCCTTGTTCCTTGTCTCTTGTCTTTGGTTACTAGATAACGGACCAACGCTACCAACTGATCGGTTACTCAGTTGTTTAAAATTTCGCTATATTTAGTTCTTCATTCGTTTGTTATCATACTGTGGTCTCTGTTTGGCACTCGTCCGAAACGTTGGTGTGTTAGTAAATATAAGTATGTGTGTGTAAATGTTTGACCTTTATATTAGGATGTTTATAAAAATACACACGTGATGGAATGGAATTATTTATATATTTTTAGTTTTTATTAGTTGTTTTATTGTGTTTTTTTCAAAAGAAATATGAACTCCAACTTCTTATGCTTTATTTTTTTGCTGTGTTTTATTTTGTTAATTTTTTTATTTGTTTCAGATGTGATCATGCTGAAAATATATTTCGCTGCATGCTCTAATAATGTAAGTAAAATATAACTGTATATTCATTTTGAATATACATATACAGGGTGTCTCTTAAATAGGGGGACATGGCTTAACCACAGATTCCTGAGGCTAAAATAAGACGATTTAACCAAACTTGCTTCTACCGGAAAGTGTACCATTTAGCCAGAATTCTGCTTCAAAGTTCTTCGGAAAAAAATTAATTTTGCTTATAATAACCGGACGCTTTATTCAATTTGGATGAAATTTGGTATGGCAGTTTATATGATTATAAGTCATCTTTTAAGATGATACTTGTTATTATTAGTGAACCACTAGTGTATGAAATGTAGGTGCCCCAACATTGATTAGACCATAACTTTTTAATGGCCACGCCGATAACGTGAAATTATTTTTTTTCTGAAAGATACATTCAATAGTAAACTTTTTTCTCTCTGTGTAATTTGTGATATCTGTTACGGTTCAGACAGAAAAAAATAAAACCTGAGTGACTGCATCGTGAATTTTTTAAATTTAATCTAACAGTCTCCAAATGTCAAACAATTAATTTTTAAAGACAGTAACGAGTTGTCAATCTTCTCAGCTTGTTTAGGAGTAAGCTAACATATTTATTCGTGTTATTTATAATAATGGTAGTAAAATACTATTAGGCTGAACAAATAGATGTTACTAGTTTCTGAATATTGCGAAGGAATTTTTTGACAACCCAAAAACAATTGTTACTGTCATTAGAAATTCGTTGTTTGACATTTGGATAGATTGCTAGATTAAATTTATTTTTAAAAAATTCACGGTGCAATCACTCAGGTTTTATTTTTTTCTGCCTGAATCTTAACAGATATCATAAAATATACAGAGAGAGAAAAGTTTACTATTGAATGTATCTTTCTGAAAAAAAATAATTTCACGTTATCGGCGTAGCCATTAAAAAGTTATGGTCTAATCAATGTTGGGACACCTACATTTCATACACTAGTGGTTAACTAATAATAACAAGTATCATCTTAAAAGATGTCTTATAATCATATAATATGTCATACCAAATTTCATCCAAATCGAATAAAGCGTCCGGTTATTATAAGCAAAATTAGTTTTTTTTCGAAGAACTTTGAAGCAGAATTCTGGCTAAATGGTACACTTTCCGGTAGAAGCAAGTTTGGTTAAATCGTCTTATTTTAGCCTCAGGAATCTGTGGTTAAGCCATGTCCCCCTATTTAAGAGACCCCCTGTATATTTGTTAGTTACCTATATTATTAATATATTTGTTAGTTATCGAAATTTTTATGTGTATAATCTTTTATGTAATAATATGTATATTTTGATTAAAAGACCAGAAGAATAAACACTTACGCAAGTGTAATTTGTACTTCTTAAAAGAAATGGTTGCTATGGTTACGGCATTACAAACTAAGAACCTCAGACCAAATATAAATTAGACGCCGAATTCCCTATGCAGCGCAATGGTTTGTTGTGAAGCCATTCCTTCCGTGGTGAGGGGTTAGGTGGGGATAGAGGGAACGAGGCGTTTGTTTTGTATAGCGTGTTGCTTGCCTAGTTTGTTCAAAACATACTATTAAATGCCATTTTTTCGAATTTTATGTCTCATGAAAATTAAAGATTATTTAATTTTCTACAGGAATACATTAATACTTTTTCTATATATTTTACAGATAAATTTAAAAATTATTTTTTTTATTTTTTATTATTAAGATAAAAACTATTCCTTTGTTACACAATTCATTTTTCAAATGAATGTAACTGACAGTAAATGTCACTGTCAGAAAACTTATCACTTCAAATTAATAATAGTGACATTTTAAAAAGAAAATAGTAAATAAAGCAATAGTTTTATGCAATGGAACAGTTTGCAGAGTTAGTAAATACGTAGGTAGGTATGTATTTAAATTAATAAAAATTAAATAGCGGGAGGTTTTGTGTTGGCCACATCAGATTTTTTATTTTGCAAATCACTTAATAGGTTTCAAAATACAAGCTGCTGTTATTTTCAAACTATTGCAAATGCAACCCGAATTTCATGAACGCCGCTAGCTAGCTCGGCATGTCCATTTAAGTTCGTGCTGCACAACAAATGGTTGTATACGGCGTCTAATTTATATTTGGTCTGAGCTAAGAACTGTCATCAGTCATTCCAAATTCAACAATGTAAACGTTGCAAATGTCATTTGATAATTATTATGGTTATGGGGTCCACCACTCTTATTTTTGTATTAATTTAAATTAAAGTTCATTTAATTTTAAAGCAATTCGTATTATTAAAAAGTCGTAATTGTTTTTAGTTTAATTGCATTTTATTTTTTACGAAACCATTGCTATCTTTCTCTCACCCGTTTCTATAGTAGGCTGCGCGAGAAAGATGGCAACACTGTGACGTCACTGTGGCACTGAAAACAAATTCAAATATCTCGCAAAGTATTTATTAAAAAAATGCTTTTTTATCTTGATCGTTATTTATTGGCAACACTGTGACGTCACTTTGGCACTGAATACAAATTCAAATATCTCGCAAAGTATTTCTTAAAAAAAAATGCTTTTTTTATTTTAATGTTATTTGTTGGCAACACTGTGACGTCACTGTGGTACTGAAAACAAATTCAAATATCTCGTAAATTATTTAATAAAAAAATGCCTTTTTATCTTGATCGTTATTTATTGAATAGCACTTTAAGTATAAAGTGAACATTTTATTATTTTTTGTTATAGTGGAGGACCTCATTTATATTAGTTATTCTAGGTCATCTTCTAATTTTAGACATTTTTAATGCTATAAAATAATTCGGGATAGAAAGCTGGGTTATAAGAGGTTCTTTGTGTCGAGATGGTCTGTCTCACTCTTGCATGTGACGTTAATTTTGTAAATGTTTATTAAATCATGTTAAAAATAAATCTGTTTTCAGGAAGTTTTTTAATCTTATCATAAACAAACAAAAGTTGATATTTTGTCTGGTTAGCTTCGATAAATGATTGCAAAATAGGTTATTAAAACAATCTTCTTATCTAGCTTATATAAAAAATGAAAGTTCGATGTCTATCTCTATACAAATCGTCACCGTTTTACATATCCAAATTTTGTAGAGATTTTCTTTCAGCTTCCGTGTAAGTAATTAATTTGAAAATTTTGCATAGTTTTTATTTCTTTGTACGAACTAAAGGTAGTATTGTAATCGCTTTTGACCATTCATGACTCCATTTTGACTAATTTCGTCGTAACGTCTGTACGTAACGATAAACCATAGAAAGTTGAAATTTATATTTAAGGCTGTTATAACATCTAGTTCTGCACTTCCTTTTTTCGCCATTATATAATTGGTACTTTACTTGAAGCCTATAATAGATTTTAATGAAAAACTATATTAAAATATAATCGAAAACTTTTGAAATTTGGTATATAAGAATGGAAAAAACAATAGATTTTAATTGAAATGTGGTAACCGGAAGTGATACATTACCTGAAGCTGTGAACAGTTTTTCTTCAAAAAATGCTTTTATTTTGATTTTAGAAATAACTGCTTCAAATAAAAGTTTTAGAGGATTAAATTTTGCGTCTAGCATATTAAGAATTATTAAATTAGCCATTTGCAAAAGCGAGATATGTAAATTTACAAATTATATACTTTTTGGTTTTTGTAATTAAGTTTGTTATGAATTAGAAAAAAAATGATGTTAATGTTAAATTATGTTAAATACCTAGAATTTCATGATTGGGTCTGTTATAACACATATTGCAGTTATTAATAAAATATGTATAGTTTAATAGGTGTACAAGGAAGTCATGTGGTGTCAACATCAGATTTTTTTATAATTAATTTTCAAAGTTTACATAAGTAAAGCATTGGCATTGGTTTTGAGAGCGGCCGAAAGCGGTACTAGCGTTGCTAAAAACAGGGATTCGGGAGTACTCGCAAGCATTCAGGTGTGCGCCCATAAAATAAAAAAGTCTGATGTGGCCAACACAAAACCTCCCGGTATTTAATTTTTACATACTTACATACGTACATAAAATCACGCGATTTCCACTTAGCGGGTTAGCAAATACCCGGTAACAATAGTAACAACAAGAAAAGGGATAAGAGTAAGAGCTCAGCTGACTCACTTCAGTCTTTAACAACATTCTTCTTTCGCCTTGTCCACAATCATCATAGCATTCATACATAAGAACATATTAAAGTGACCGATTTTCGGTAGCGAATAACCCCATCCGGACCACAATAATATTTACGCAACAATCTTCCTTCGCCACACTTTCCTATCCATTTTTATTAATTTAAATACATACTTACGTATTTACTAACGCTGCAAACTGTTCCATTGCATAAAACTATTGATTTATTTACTATTTTCTTTTTAAAATGTCACTATTATTAATTTGAAGTGATTAGTTTTTTGACAGTGACATTAAATAAGCCTTTTAGAAGAACACCAAACATTAAAAATATAGAAAATTTATAATTTAATTATTATTATCCCATAATATTTGTAACGGGTACAGCTAATACGAAATAAACACATGCAGTTGTAATTTCACGTAAAAATCCATAATGAAGTTCAAGGAGCTGATATGTTCTGTACAGCTGATTACATGCAAACATAATCAAGGTTGGTAAATAAAATTATCATTGGGATAAAGTGCGAACATCTTGGTACATGAAAAATTATTTATATTTGAGTGCATGATGTATTTGTATTTGTCCTTCGCACTTGATTTGAATAATGATTACATTGTTTATGCAATCAATCAATAATGTTTAACTTTTAATTGTTGTATTTGTAGCTTTATGTAGTTTCAGACAATATTTTTTGTACTGATTACAAAACTTCAGGAGAGGGGGTCCTTTTTATATTGAATAGCAATAAAAATTTATTTTTCCTTTGTTTTGTCTGCAAAATATCTTTCAACAGGCGCTGTAAGTTCGTTATCGTCCCTAATTTTTTCCCATTAGTGTTTTTTTCAGATTTGGAAACAAAAAATAGTCACAGAGGGCTAGATCTGGACTATAAGGCGGATGGTCAATTTCTACGAAGCCACGGCAGATTTTGAAAGCAACAGGCAGCAGGCAGTTTGCGAACCTCAGTTACGTATAACGTAACGCGATGTTCAGTTGGATATTAGGGAGTTATTGCAACTCCTAAGATGAAAGAACGTAAACGTTAACCTTATGTACAAAACACTTTATTTTAGAAATAAAGGGCTTTCAATTTCAATGTTTACCGCATTTAATTAGTGTATTCACGCTAACGTTAACGCTAAAAGCAACACAAACGAGGTTACATCCACACTTTTCACCGAAACATAACCTCAAAAGATACAGAACGTGTGACGTTAAACGCTCGTTATTCCATTGCACATAACGTGTCTCCTTATTCATATTACGTGAACCTTATTAGTACGCATGCGCACTCAGGCTGTCACGTGACATTAAAGTGCACGTTATTTTTGCGTTGTAGCTGCAATAACTCTCTAATTTTTGAGTTGTACGTCACGTTACGTTATACGTAACTAAATTGCCTATTGCTGCAATTGTTTTGTAAATTGTCACACACGTTACCAAGGCATACATGATTAAAAAACAATATACTTAATGAAAAACAACATTAACATTGAAAACTGCCTAGACCGGGAATATAGAAACGACCCCTCGTTCTTAATCTATTTGGTGTCAACTTTATTATTCATAAAAATTCTAAGTTTAAATAATTTAATTAATTGAATAAATATGACATAATGGATGAAATATACATCCTATTACTGATTCATTGTAGGCAATCTATATTCCTATCTAACTCAACGCTATTTTCTTACGTGAAATGAAGTATAAGAACAATGTCCTTTACGTTCACCCGAACGAAACTATGCTTCAAGAAGAAATTTGTCACGCTCTTCATTAAAAACCATAATGAATAGAAATTACTTACAGATTTTTCACGAATGTGTGCGAAACAAATATCAAATGAATCAATATACGGCAATGATATTAATCAAATTTTCATGCACCTGTCATCATCTGTCATATATATGGAATGTAGGTTTGATGAATAATAGATTTTTTTGCAATACCTTATATGGCACAAATAAGAATATTTCTGGTGCATATCTACGCATAAAACTAATTAGTGTATATATATATATATATATATATATATATATATATATATATATATATATATATATATAGGTGATAGGTAATTACGACTGTAATTAGTTAAGGAAACTGGATAGTGGGTTTGACAGTCAATTTGTAGGCTTCAGTGTAATACACTCTTTTTAATTTGTCAAGCTTTCGGTTATATTTTTAACCATCTTCAGGACAATTAGTTGAGATTTTTTGTAGAATAACAGCATTTACAGACATGTAAATTTTGAAACATGCACACGCGCATGGTTTACTAAAATAATGCGTCGAAATAACTGAATTACATATTAAAATCTTTGGCCAAAATAGTTATCACAGTAAAATTGATAAATTACAAACTAATAAAGCAAACAATTTTGTTAAAATAATGTTAAACTTTTAAAAATGTGCACAAGTTGTCGACGTAAACACGTGTACAACACCATTTTGTGAAAATTAACTGTCAATCTATATATATATATCCTGTACCAACATAACATGTCCGTGTGTGTGTGTGTGTGTGTGTGTGTGTGTGTGTGTGTGTGTGTGTGTGTGTGTGTGTGTGTGTGTGTGTGTGTGTGTGTGTATGTGTGTGTGTGTGCGTGTGTGTGTGTGTGTGTGTGCTCGCGTGCGTGTGTGTGTATGTTGGAACCACGGTTTCTCAAATACTATATGACTTAAAAAACATTCCTGGGAAGAGCTGATTAGATTTTGGTAGCAATTGGACAACCGGAAGTATAGTTTCTTTAAAAAAATCTAAGTATTATTTTTTGAAAATTTCTGTTATTATTAATATTAGAGAATATAAAAATCTCTATCCGATACATTTAAAAATTTTATTATATCTTCTACGGAGTTAAAGATAGACATATAAATATATAAAATAGTAAGTTGTAAATTAATCTCGCAGACTATGGAAATCAAGTGGAAAAATTAAAATGTTTGTAATTGACAGATAAATGTGAATGTCAAAAAGCCAGAGACGTTACTGAAGACTTTTTCTGGGAAGTACATTTAATATTTCTTATTTTATTATTAAATAAATATTTAATTATAGATACATATATTACATATACCCTTTAGAAACATCGTCAATCTCATCAATGAATTGGAAGAGTCTCGAACATTAGGAAAATAAAAGTGAATACAATGAATTCAAAAATAAAAAAATATATAAAGAAGATATGTGTTTTTGTGTGTATCAGAAATGTCAAATATGTACAATACTTATAAAGCCTAATATCATTTATACAAGCTTTTAACAGTTTTTCTTGTAAAAAATTCAATGAATATAATTTTTTACAAGAAAAACTATTAAAAGCTTGTATAAATGATACTTCCGGTTATCCGATATACACTAAAAACTAATGAGCTCTTGCCACATTAGTGTAGAATCGGTATACAAAATTTCACATTTTTCTGATTGATAGCATTTGAGGATCCATATACACACATACATACCCACAGACATCATTGTAAAAAATTTAAAATCGGATTCTGGGGACATCAAAATGTGCTTATTCACTAAAATAAGGTATATGGATCGTGCTAAAGTAGCGGGAGGTAAAAATCCTCATGTTTAACATCACTTTAAAAATTGTAAGAGAGAGTTCTAATTTAAATAATTCAGTTCAGCGTTGATGACATTTGACATATAATTATTTTTGGATAAAAATTATGATTAAAACTTTGTTTGTTATAAATAACTTTTTATATATTCTTTGAATTTTGAACCTAATTCCAGTAAACAGATATCACAACTCAATTAAAGTTAAACTATGATTTTATTTTAATTAATGAATGAAATATTCAAAAAAAACCTAATGTTCACTTGTTGAAAAAATGGAAAAGCGAGAACAATCGAGTAGTTTTTCATTCGTCGTTTGTTTTTGCTGAACCATTCGTTTGCACTTTTCCATTAGCTGTAATTAAAAAGTGTTGGGCTTGCCGATAATGCAGGGCGTGGAACAAAGGGCACACGGCCATTGGTCCTATGCATATGAGAGAGATAGAGTACGTTGCTGACTGTTGCTCAATTAACATATGTTTGCTGGGTGTGAACAGTGGCGGAGTAAGATGGTTTACACCCCAGGCAAAAGGGGGAAACTTTATTGATGCATTGAAAACTTTAATGGAGGGTAAACTAATAGAGCAAATTTTGGTGGAGTTAATACCAGGCACTAAAGTTGTGCTATGAACTATATTCAATAATTCCTTTATAAATAAATCAGTTATGTGGTGCCAAGAATTTGGACAAAACAAACAAAAGTAATATTCCCGGTGGGCCCTACTTTTAATTTTAGTTGATAAAGACGTTAGATGTTTTTAAAAGAAAGGTATGCCGCTCAGATAACAAATCGGTAACTTTTGACTTGTTGATACTATTTGTATGTCTTTGGTCTGTATACAGGGTGTCTCAATAAGCTTGCTCACTATTGGTAACTTTTTTATTTGAAGAAATACGAAGTTGGTTAAATTAGCAAAATTGTGCCATTTTATATTAGAAAGTTGGTCATGTAGACAAAATAAAAATTGTGTCAGCGGGTCTCAAAATTTGGGACAGAATATATATTTTTTAAATGGAACTATATATTTTTTATTATCTTATTAGAAAGAGTATTTTTTTCTCTTTTCAATAAGGTAATGTTGTTTATGTACAATTTTTTCAAATAAACGAGTTATTTACGTTTAAAGATAAAAATTATCTTTTATTAGTTTAGGTCAAGTAAACTATGGAAACAATTGTCTTTTATAAAATTATTATTTTATTAATTTATTTTACAATAATAACAAAATAAAGAAAATATTCAAATTTAAAGCCATTATTTCTTTCGCACATTTAAACTCTTTTGAAAAAAGAGCCGACATTTCTACTTAACTGGTGTCTAGATATAACTTTCCATATAGTACGATCATATCTAACTTTTCTTCATTTGTAAAGTTATTAAACATTATTAAACACAGAGAACTTTACGGGAGAAATTATTAAACGTCAAACAAACAAAGAATCAATTGTTTCCATGGCTTACTTGACTAAAAAACTAATAAAATAGTTTACAAACTTTAAATTTTTAACCGTAAATAACTCGTTTATTTGAAAAAATTGTACATAAATAACATTACCTTATTGGAAAGAGTATTTATTTCTCTTTAAGATAATAAAAAATATATGGTTCCATTTAAAAAATGTATATATTGTCCCAAATTTTGAGAACCGCTGACACAAATTTTATTTCGTCTACATGACTAATTTTCTAATATAAAATGGTACAATTTTGCTCATTTAACCAACCTCGTATCTCTTCAAATAAAAAAGTTACCAATAGTGAGCAAGCTTATTGAGACACCCTGTATATAGGTATTCTAATATTAACAACCAAAATTGAAATTTAGAATAAATAAAATAAATAAAAATATAAATATATCATCACGGCATATTACTCATTTCTGGATGTACCAATCTGCTTTATCGCAGATATCGGTAATGATGATGACATATTTGTACCGTGCGGGCGCTTACCAGGCGTCACCTCACGGGCACTCATAGCTGGTGTGGAGAGTGTACCACAGGGGTCACTTTTGTGCCATTTAAAATTTGAAAAAACCCGGTACCCCTAGGTTCGGGACCAGACACTCAGGCACGATGCCACGGGACAAAAAAAAAATCTGATGTGGCCAACACAAAACCTCCCGCTATTTAATTTTTATTAATTTAAATACATACCTACCTACGTATTTACTAACGCTGCAAACTGTTCCATTGCAGAAAACTATTGCTTTATTTACTATTTTCTTTTTAAAATGTCACTATTATTAATTTGAAGTGGTTAGATTTTTGACAGTGACATTTACTGTCAGTTACATTCATTTGAAATATGAACTGTGTAACAAAGGAATAGTTTTTATCTTAGGCTTCGCGACTAATATATATAGAAAAAGTATTAATGTATTCCTGTACAAAATTCAATAATCTTTAATTTTTATACGACATAAAATTCGAAAAAATGGCATTTAATGGTATTTTTTGAAGAAAAGCCACTATGAGCTTCAGGTAAAGTGCCATTTCCGGTTATCTGATTTACACCAAAATCTAATGGCTTCTTTTCATATTAGAATAGGATAGTAATACAAGGTTGCAGAATTTTCTGAATGATAGTATTTGAGTTAGAGCGAAGACAAAATCCATACACATATACACACATACACACATACAGACATCATCGTGAAAATGTTAAAAATGGATTCTAGGGACCTTAAAACGTGGTCATTTACTAAAATCTCGAAATGAGATTTTTAGCACGATCCCTATACCTCCCTTACGAAGGGTAGCGGGAGGTAAAAATAGAAAAAGTGTATAAAAATAATTCGACAGTTCATGCAATCTAAATCTCGCAAATCCTCCGTTTTAGAGATATATAATTGATTCATATTCATTAAATATGAATAAATTTTACAATTTAGTGTACAGGATGTATATCGAAAAGAGAGACATAGGCGTTTAACATGGGAATTTAGTTTTTCTTTGCGCAAACGTTACCTAATAATACTTCAAATAAAAATTAGAGATATTTAATTTTGCATCTAAATCATCAAATTATTCTAGCTCTTCATATAAACGTAAAATTTAATTATAAAATTAAGGTTTTAATTAGCTTTTAGTCTAGGCAGCCATGGATTTATGACAAAAAATAAACTGCAATGTTTTTATCCCTTTCCGCACCCTGTCCCTTGCCCAGCGGTGTTGCCGCTTGTAACTTGACATGACCAGGAATGAACGCAAAAATGTCATATAGTACATTTAAAACTAATTAAAATTTTTAATAAATCGTAAATGAAGAAAATATTATAACAAATAAGTAAGGTAAGACAGTAACACATAATATAAAATATAAAAATTGTCTCTGTGGAAAATTTGTATTTATATTTTGACCACATCAACCTAAAGTCCCGTTTGCGTTAAAATACGATAACCGGTAAAATCTAAATAAAAGGTAAGAATAATTGATTATTAGGTGAACAGTAGATCTGCCAACACAACATGCTTCTGCTGTCAAATCCAAAGTTTTCTTGTTATTTAATAAATTATAATTTTTACCTGTCGCTAAGAGAGGTATTGGATTCATGCTAAAATTCGCATATCCAGATTTTATTGAATAAGCACGATTTAAGGTCCCTAGAATCCGATTATAACATTTTTAAAATGATGTTTGTGTGTGTGTGTGGATGTGTATGTGTGTATGTCTGGATGTTGTAGACACGATTCCTCAAAAACTATAAGACTTAAAAAATATTTAATTGCAGTTTTCTCAATCTGACATTCCTGGGAAGAGCTGAAAAGGTTTTGGTAACAATTGAACAACCGGAAGTAGTAGTTTCTTAGAAAAATTCTTCTAAATATAATATTTTGGGAGTTTTTTTTATTAAATATTGAAGAACATAAAATTCTCCATCTAATACACTTCAAATTTTTATTATATCTTATATAGATTTAGAGATAAAGACACTATAAATTTATAGAGTAATCTAATCGCAGAGGCTAAGGCATTAAGGAAACCAGTTGACAAATTCCAATGTTTATAATATAGTTTGTAAATGACACATGTCAGTGTCAAAAATTAACAGTTTTAGTGACATTCTGATAGCTTTTTCTGGGACGTATATTTCATCTTTCTTATTGTTTTATTAATTAAATATTTCAAATTATAGGTAAAATTGTGGTAAAATGCATATATCCATCAGAAATTCCGCCAATCTGGTTAATCAATTGGAAGAATCTGGCACTTAGAAACTTCCTCATACAATGAAAAATATATATAATTAGAATTATATGTGTGCAGAAGACATGTTAAATACAATAAACAACAATATTTGAGTAAAGTTCTGTATTTTTTTGTAATAGAACGACTGTTCGAAAGCGAAGTGCAATACAATACTTATATAGCCTAATATGGAAATGGCGAGAGGTCTTGTGCTGGCCACAACAGATTTTTTTCAGGATGTAACGCCATTTTTTTTTTAAATTGTGTACATTGGCAATAATTGTTTTTGCTAGCCCATTTAAATTTTGTTTCCTAAACGTTTATTATAAGAACCGGGACTATTTAATTCATGAGTTTCACTCATTTTCTCTTAAAAAGTCTAAATATAATGCAATTTATAGGATTATAGTATTAGTAAGAATAATTTAGGCCTGCGAAGTAATAAACACCGAAACAATGTTGTGCTGCAACTGCCTTGCTTGTCTATAGCTCCAAGGACATAATTTTGAGCAAATTTTGTAAGAAAATATTGTGATATTGAATTTTGTGCAACAAAATTTTAAAATTGATATTGTTATAACCAAAACTGTTTGCACTTGTGAGATTGTTTGTTGTTGCATTTAGTCACAGTTATAATTACACTGTTTCGTATTTCTTGCACAATATTCTTTTATTTTGGCTTCCCAAATCTCTTTCGCAGGCAGGCCCGGATTGCCAATCAGGAATTTAAAAATTTCACTATTTTAAGACTGATTTTAACCCTTTTTTATTTGCCAGGGCCAGATTTATAGCAGCAAAATAAAAAATGGTCCTTGATCCTGTTAAGTATTTTATTGATAAATAAAATGCTCATTAGATAAAAACATTTCTTAAATATGAATCACTACGCATAAATAACATATTTAACGTGCTTAACGAAGGACAAGGTTATCAATAATTTTATTTGTCTGTTGTTTCTGAATGGTACGTAATCATTTTGTATTAGTCTAAATCTCAGACCAAATATAAATTAGACGCCGCATTCCCTACACTGCGCAATCGTTTGTTGTGAAGCCATTCCTTCCCGTGTGAGGGGTTAGGTGAGGATATTATTTTCCGTGCGAAGGTGATTTTGTAAGGTTAGGTGCGGTAAAATATAAATATTTGATAACGTCATTGTAAATATATTTTTTCTTTTCTAAATCACTTAATAAGTTACAAAATGACAGCTGCTGTCACTTTGAAGTCACTTTCAAACTATTGCAAATGCAATCCGCATTTCATGAAGGCCGCTAGCTAACTCGGCACGCCCACTTAAGTTCGTGCTTCACTCTGAAATATGCTGTAAATTGCGAATTTTAATTTGCGTTTGTTTCGTAAAATAAAAAGAAATTGTGATTAATTTTAGTCCCACATTGTGTAGTTTTTAATTCTGAACAATTTTTTTATTTACAATTTTTCTCTAAAATTAATATATCAGAAACTACAGCAAAATGAAAAAATCTGTTGTGGCCAGCACAAAACCTTTCGTCAATTCGATGTATTTTGTACATAAAAATGAAAAATATTCTGTATATCCTGTAAAATTGTAACACGAACACACTATGTTTTACAAATTCAATACCGAAAGTTCCTTTCTCTATTTTATTAGGGGTCGCTGTTTCTTACTATTCTCTTTTACTCATTCCTGTGCAATGCATAATTTTAACAAAGCTGACTGATTTTAGAAAGTGAATCTCTCTTAATGTCTCTATAACTCTATATCTATTGAATATGAAGAAAAATGTATAATCAAAACGTATAGAGAATAAGATGTTCTTTCATATTAATAATCACAAAATGTCGAAAAATGATATTTAACTGCGTTTTTTAAAGGAAAACTGTTAAAAACTTCAAATAAGGGTACTTCCGGTGGATCAATTATAACCAAAATCTAACCAGTTCTTCATATGGATGTAAAGAAGTGGAATACGAAAGAATTATAATTTTTAGAATTGTAGTATTGGAGTTATCGTCGGAGAAAAAATTGTCACATACGGACATACACACACGGACACACATACACACACACACACACACACACACACACACACATACAGACATCATCTTAAAAATAGTAATTTCGTATAGTAGGGACCCTAAAACGTGCTTATTCATTAAAAACTCACCAATGAATTTTTTGACCAAAGACATTACCTTCCTTACCTAAAGGTGACGGAAGGTAAAAAATAACATTTTATTCCCTATATTACGGATTACAAATAGACACCCAGTATATAGAACATAGACTAAAAAGTTGTGTTATTATTAAATTTTCAATTGTATATGTGCAAGATGATCAAAGACACAATTGTATTGTATTGTAGTAGTTGCAATTTTCTATTTTCTAATTGTCGTGCGCCACTGTTCTGTCTCTCAATGCTTCAGGTACTCATCCTGTTGTACTCCTGTTTTCGAATTCGATTGTATCCTTTATCCTCTCTTGTTGATTAGATGATTGTCAGGCGCAAAGCTCGGTGTTGTTGTCTACCATCCGACATCTATTTATCTACCTGATGCTTGATGTTTATGAATTATTTATTCCTATTTGTATACGTTTGTGCCTCATTCAATTACTTATATGATGAATTATCTTAGATGAGAGCGCTACACTCTTGAGATGTAAAATTTCATTATGCTGCAAATGTTCTTTAATGTAACTCTTGAATAGAGGATTTTAACAAAGTTTATGAAAGATGTGGAGTATTTTCGCAGATTTATGGATGTTTTAATAACAAATAAGAAAAATTTGAAGTGCAAAATGGCGATATTTTTAAGTAATCCATCTTTGTGGCTTACTGGTTCATTAGGTTATCTGAAAGAATTTATTTTACATTGTTGACAAGATCATACTGCGCGATACAGTGACGGCGAAATATTTTCTTGCATGGAAACAATGCGACATTTTTTTTTCATATGTATCGAATTTTTGTTAATCGGTTTTGACGAAGAAATTTCAGGTATTACGAAAAATTGATATTATTTTGGGACATAATGGAATTTTTAAGTTATTGCCATAACGAATTCAATAGTAATTTTGAAATGTTTATTGTTTTCCCTAATTATTTTTCAGGAAAATAGTTAAAAAAAATTTGTAGAGAAGAAAATTTTGCATATGATGATATTCTAATGCATCATTTTCTATTTTCCGCAACAAGAAAAACAAAAAAAAAAATGTTAATACACGTATTAATCAAACCAGTACCTCTCGCTAAGTATAGGATTCGTGCTAAAAATCGCATATTCAGATTTTAGTGAATAAGCACGTTTTAAGACCACTAGACTCAGATTTTAACATTTGTACAATGATGTGTGTGTGTGTGTGTGTGTGTGTGTGTGTGTGTGTGTGTGTGTGTGTGTGTTCATGTGTGTCTGGATGCTGGAGAGACGGTTTCTCAAATGGGGTATTCCACCATAACAAGAAAATTTAAAAAAATTCAATTTAACATGAAGTATGGCTCAATAAATAATAGTTAAAACAATGAAAACATTTTTTAAATTGTTATCTTTCTCTCGCAGCGTACTCAGAGCAGTGTGTGTGAGAAAGACAAGTATAGGGGAAATGTGACGTTACACTGATTTCTAGAAAATAAAATACTGTTAAACTATGAACTATTAAGATTTTTTAATACTATGAATTGCTTCAAAACTGAATGAAGTTTTATTTAAAATAATAAAAATAATTGAGTGGAATACCCCATTATATAAGACTAAAGGCCAATTTAACTACGTATTCCTTAATCTGGAATTAATGGAAAGAGCTGAAAAGGTTTTGGTAACAATTGGACAACCGGAAGTAGTAGTTGGAAAATCTATATTATGTTTTCTAAATGTTTTCATCAACTTCAATTTCAAAAAGAGTACCTATCTTCAATTTCAGAAGTAAATTTAATTTCGGAAAAGTAAATTGATATTTAGATGTTTTTTTTTTTTTTGGAAATTGGAGTTATTTTTTCTGAAATTGAAGTTACTTTTCCTGAAACTGAAGTTGAAAAGGTATAGTTTTTAATATAAATGACCTGTTTTCTAATAATAGCTAAATAACTTTTTTAAATTTCGATAGACATAGTTATAAAGTTTTAAGATCTAATTTTAATATAAATGACCTCCATTCTAAATATGGCGGAGGACTCCATTGGGTGAAAAAATAAACAAAATATTAGAATAACAAATTGAATCTATTATGCCACTTAACAAATAAAATAAATATATCGTCACGGCTTATTACCCGTTTCTGGGTGTGCCATTCAAACCCCGGCCGTCCCTCCAATTGTAATAGAAGGTATGGTTTAGTCGTATAAAATAAAAAAAAAAACAATTTTTTTTAAGTAGTGAAATATGTATATTAGTGAAGAAATAAAAACTAACATTTGTATATTTTTTTGTATTTTTTTTTTTTAAGAAATTATATGTTACGCTGCTGTGATTAGTACTATCGTGTTTCTAATGAAACAAGTTTAAAATCGCAAGAGGTATGTACTCGTGTGGTCGTGTGTTCATACCACACACTCTCTTGTGGTATATTAAAGCGGAGGGACGTATATTTCTGTGTATTAAGTGATAATTTATACAATCTAACATTTAAAATGAAATATGAAGATTTGTATAAATGTCTTCTTAAACGAAGCCTTCAGGTATGAAGATTTTCCATTAACCGGTAAGCACCATCATTTACTCTATGTAATATACATTAATGTCTTGATGTGATGACACACATAAGGTCTTGGCATCAGGCTTCAAATTTATTGTTCTTTATTTATAAGTACATACATACATATTTATGCATCTTGTAACAATCATTACATAGTCAAAATATACCATTTCGTGTTATCATGTTGACATTAATGTCTTGATGTGATGACACACATAAGGTCTTGGCATCAGGCTTCAAATTTATTGTTCTTTATTTATAAGTACATACATACATATTTATGCATCTTGTAACAATCATTACATATTACATAGTCAAAATACACCATTTCGTGTTATCATGTTGAACACAATTTTGTATTTTGATACTAAAATATACATATTAATTTTGAGCTAATTCAAAGTGTACCTATTTTTATATCAAATTTGTAAGTGGTAAAATTTGCACTAGCTAGTATATGGGGCCTAATTTAGATAAGGATAACAAGGTATTTGCGTACCCTTAGGCCCGTAGACCGCGAAAGTCGTAAACCTTTTACTTTTAACTGTATTACAAATAAAAATCTTTAATTATAATTACATACAATAAATAAAACTTTAATACGATAATGAAAATGATTAACCGCTAATCAAACAATTATTATTAATACTCAAGATATGTAATCTAGTGATTCTGGTGAATATGAATATGGTTCACAAGATTATTTGTACACTTCATTTTTATCAGTAAAAAGTAAAATAAAAATCTATTGTGGCCAGCACAAGACCTCTCGCCATTTCCATATTAAGCTATATAAGTACATATTGTATTTAACATTTCTGGTACACACACACACACAAAATATATTATTCATATATTTTTTAATTCATTTTATAAATAAGTTACCTCCCTTCTAAATGTTCGAGATTCTTCAAATTCATTGACGACATTGGCGGTATTTCTGATGGGATGTTACGACTTGATATTTGATTGACAGCAATGTATTCCATTTAAAATGAAACATAGGGAACGAGTCTGGCAGAAGTATTATATTTAAATATGGTAAGAAATTTAGTGGTGTCAGAAAACCACTCGAAAGCACTGAACATATTTTGGGAACAAGGTGCACACAGTATTTTTTCTACATCTAAATTTAATTTTTGGAAAACAGTTATAATTATTTAAACAAAATTAACCTCTAATGGCATCTTGTCAATATGACAGAAAACCGTTGAATTTTCCTATAAGTTATAATTTGACATTTGAATAATAGCAAAGTATTTTTGTCTGTTTCATTTAAAATGACACATGGGGAATGAATTTCACAGAAGTATCTATTATATTTAAATATTGTAAGAAATTTAGCCGAGTCCAGAAAACCACTCGGGCACAAGGTGCACACTATATTTTTTCTATAACTAATTTTAATTTAGAATGCAGGTATAATTATTTAAACAAAATTAACCTCTATTGACGTCTTATCAAATGTCAAATTCGTTCCCTATGTTTCATTTTAAATGGAACGCGCAAATACATTGCTGTCAATCTAATGTCAAGTCGTAACCATGGATATGTCAACCTAATGTTTCACGTTAAAAAATACTCACGGTATATGTATCTGTACTTTTAAATATTTAATTAATAATAAAGTAAGAAATATTAAATGTACATACTTTCCGTAAAAAGCCTTCAGTTATGTTTCTGGATTTTTGACACTGCCATTTTTTCTGTCAATTACAAACATTTTAATCTTTTAACTGGTTTTCATGAAGTTGTTTGGGCTGTGAAATTCATTACAATGGATTATTTTATATATACAGGGTGTCTCAATAAGCTTGCTCACTATTGGTAACTTTTTTATTTGAAGAGATACGAGGTTGGTTAAATTAGCAAAATTGTGCCATTTTATATTAGAAAATTGGTCATGTAGACAAAATGAAAATTGTTTCAGCGGTTCCCAAAATTTGGGACAGAATATATATTTTTTAAATGGAACTGTATATTTTTTATTATCATATTGGAAAGAGTATTTTTTTCTCTTTTCAATAAGGTAATGTTGTTTATGTACAATTTTTTCAAATAAACGAGTTATTTACGTTTAAAAATAAAAATTATATTTTATTAGTTTAGGTCAAGTTAACTGTGGAAACAATTGTCTTTTATAAAATTATTATTTTGTTAATTTATTTTACAGTAACAACAAAACAAAGAAAATATTCAAATTGAAAACTATTATTTCTTTCGCACATTTAAACTCTTTTGGAAAGAGAGCCGACCGTTCTACGTAACTGGTGTCTAGATATAACTTTCCATATAGCACGATCATATCTAACTTTCCTTCATTTGTAAAGTTTTTAAACATTATTAAACACAGGGAACTTTACGGGAGAAATTATTAAACGTCAAACAAACAAAGAATCAATTGTTTCCATGGCTTACTTGACTAAAAAACTAATAAAATAGTTTACAAAATTTAAATTTTTAACCGTAAATAACTCGTTTATTTGAAAAAATTGTACATAAACAACATTACCTTATTGGAAAGAGAAAAAAATACTCTTTCCAATAAGATAATAAAAAATATATAGTTCCATTTAAAAATATATATATTGTTCCAAATTTTGAGAACCGCTGACATAAATTTTATTATATTATATAATATATAATTTTCTATCGCTAAATTTGTAGAAGATAAAAATGTTAAATGTGTCGCATAGAGAATTTTATATTCTTTAATCATTGTAATAACATAAATTTTCAAAAAGTAATATTTAGTTTTTTTTAAGAAACTATCACTTCCAGTTGTCCAATTGTTACCAAAACCTTTTCAGCTCGTCCCATTAATGTCAGATTAAGGAATATGTGGTTAAATTGATCTTATAGGATTTGAGAAACCGTTCATCCAACATCCACACGCACACACACACACACACAGACATCATTGTAAAAATGTTAAAATCGTACTCTAGTGACCTTATTCAATAAAATATGGACTTTCGATTTTTAGCATGAATCCGTTGCGTCTCTTAGCGAGAGGTAAAAAGTGTTTCCAAAAATGAAATTCATGTAAAAGAAAATAATTATAGTCTTCTTTCGGTATTTCAGAATCAAATAATAGTCATCAATTTTAAAAATTGTTTAGGTTATCTTCCGATCACAACAAACACCGTATGGCTGCCTCTGGTCAGTACATGCTCGAAGGCTGTTATACACGAGGGTAACTTCTGTGAAAAATATTTTATTTTTAATGTATTGAATTCGAAATGTCGTTTCCACAATCGTCAGTTATTGTCATATTACGTATGACCACAAACCGTATGTACTTATTTATTTTTGCGAATTTAACTTTCCTCCCCCCTGGGTACGACCCTGGCGGAAGTAAGCGAGCATTGTAGCGCTCAACAGTTTGTAAACCCGTGTGACAAAGAGGATTTCAACTCATCACTCGAACCTGCACGGTGGCATCGCCGGTTTACTCATTCTCTCTCGCATTTATTCTCCTGAACCTGGAAGCAGTATCCACGATGCAGGACCTCATGTGCCATTCGTGCATTGGCCTAGTTAGATTCGAATACAATTGTAGATGGAATTCGTTTTAAGAAATGTAAAAAGTTATTGGGAAGATTTTTTTGATTTTTATTTATAGTTGCGGTGCGGTGATCATCTGTCTTTTATTTTAAAAGACAGTATTTGTTCAGCAAGCTGATCTATTGTTATTTGTTCCTTCAAAACCAACTTTTATTCTTTATTTCGAATGATTGCAGCAAACAGTGTTCCAATGAAAGTTTCACATCGAACAAAGCAAATTTTTACAGAAGCACCTAACAATTGTAGTTTTGTACAAAGGCTGCATTACCTAGTTGAATGTAGCATGTTGTTCTCTTTCATTAAATTTCTGCCGTAAAATCATAGATTTGTAGTTGTATTTTTTACCGTTAAATAGTATTGTGAAATTGAAAGCTTGCATTTATGTAAAATGTAATTATTAAATATATTCAGAATTAACCGTGTTGGTACTTTTTACCTCCCGCTACCCTCTTGGTAAGGGAGAAATATGGATGGCGGAAAAAATAGACACAAAATTGACGTCACTGCAAGAGAGAGATAGAAGATCATGCATCCAAACAAACCTCCCCTCGTTGTCTTGCGTCCCGTTCCCTGTTCCTAACTGTCATTGTGTTCGCATCTGTTATTCAGTGTTAAACCTAATTCTTTATTGTGATTTGTACGTTGTGTTTAATAAAATGAGTTTAAAACCAGAAGATGTGTCTGGGGCAACTTTTTTGTTTGATAATATTGAAGATCATTCGATTATTCCACTAAAACGATGGCTAGAGTGTAGAGTCTACGGCTGATGACAGGTCTTTGTTTGGTCGGGGTAAATTAGTTTTTAGCAGTCTCAATGATATACTCAAAGTTTGTATTTGCGACTTGTACATCTTACGTAAAAATTTGCTACGATATTCCATTATAAATTTCATTATAAATTATGATAATCTGTTTGACACGATCACAAAATTAAGACTGTGTCAAACGAGCTTTATAGTCGTGCAAAGAGTGCCTACAGTTTGTTAAGCCGTTTAGAAAAGTCAGAAGAGGATTTTTCACAGAACCGGAAATTTAATTTCACTAAGTAATTTTCTTGGTTAAATTTTTATAACATTGTTCTATTTTTTTTTTTAATAATAGTCACTAGAAAAAAATTGCTGTCGCACCGTAAAACGGTAGTAAGTGATTAAAAAAAAAGAATCTGTAAAAACCTAACTTTGTAAATAAAATGGAACATACCTTTGAATTTATTCAAAAACAGATTATTTTAAATTTTTTAACTGGTTATGACAAAAATACCTAAAATTAAAAATACTAAAGAAAATTCATTTATACCTTAATAATGAGGATTTTTTGTCGTAAACATAGATGCTACTATAAAAATCTGATATGGTCAACACAATACCTCCCGCTATATATTTTTTATTAATTTAAATATATATACTTACATATTTACTAATGCTGCAAACTAAAGTTCTTTTGCATGTAACTATTGTTTTATTTCCTATTGTCTTTTTAAAATGTCACCATTATTAATTCGAAGAAATTAATTTTTTGACAGTGACTTTTATCTCTCAGTTACATACATTTGAAATATGAACTGTGTAACAAAGGAATTGTGTTTATCTTTAAAACATAGGCTCCTGGATTTTTTAAAAATTATCTTTAATTTTTATAATGAGAAAATGTGAAAAAAATGACGTTTAATGATATTTTTTGAAGAAAAACCATTATGAGCTTCAAGTATAGTGCCATTTCCGGTTACCCGGTTTACACCAAAATCTAATGGTTTCTTTCCATATTAGAATAGGAACGAAATGGTATTCGAGTTAGAGCGTAGACAAAATCCATTACACATATACGCACACACACACACACACACACACACACACATTCACAAACACATACACACAAACAGACATCATCGTGAAAATGTTAGCATTGGATTCTAGGGACCTTAAAACGTGGTCATTTACTAAAATCTTGATATGCAATTTGTAGCACGATCCCTATACCTCCCTTACCAGGGGTAGCGGGAGATAAAAATGAAAAATTTAATTACATAAAGATACATATGCATATTTCTTTTATTTTAAATTGTTAAAGAGTATGGATTTATTAGTTTATTGCTAAGAGATGTTAGTGTAAAATTTTAATTTAGAGTCGGGTTGTTCAAATTTTTTTAATAGCAAATTTTTTAACGACCTTCCTAATAAACATTTATTTTTCTTCCGAAATTGTCATACAGGTTGTAGGTACCTATACTCATATATTTGAACGTTACTGTATGAATGGTATAAAATTAATTCACATTTGCATAGATACTTCAACAGTTGATTAATAATCCGGTCGATTAATCTACTACTAGAACCTAATGAAAATTTTGTGATTTGAAGGTCAGAGAATTTATTAAATTTTCAAATATTACTTTACAAATCATAGCGAAGCTTATATTTGAAATAAATTATCAATTTTCCATTTGTCTTACTGTATTATTCCTTCGATGCGACACCATAAAACAGTTCCATTATTCTACTCCACACATGTATAAAGAATAAAGCCCATAAAATGTGAAACCACTGTCAGGATACGGATGTAATTAATCAAACCTCGGCAATGAAATAAGTAACTCGATTTGAAAATCCCGCTTGGTAGAGCGACAGCCACATCGATATCCGTTTCCTTTACCTGTCCTTGTTACTCCCCATGCGCTAGAAAGAGATGGAAGGTGATGCCTTCACGAGTTTACTGCTTTGTTGATCAGCAGGATTTTTATTAGGAGGGTGGATGTTGGATGTAGCGAGTATTACAATGTTTAGAATACAGAATTGAATTTTGTTAGCTGAATTTTAGTCGAATAAGGATAGTGATAGTTTTATTTTTACATCTACAAGTAGTGCTATTCAAATTCCTTGTATAACGGTATGACACGGTACTTTTACAGTTAGAATATAATTATATTTTATATTTCCAAATGTAAATTTTAAATTCGATCATTCACACGATAGCACCATCAAACATGGCGGTATAACTCAGTGTATGTTCTGGTGACTAAGCGGTTGTCTTCATACTTTTCTGTAATTTCAATGCAACGAGGGATAGCAAGGAAATAAAAAAGGCACACTCATATGAGTATACTTGATAAATTGTTCATGATCATGTTCTTTCATTTTCGTAAACAAACTATGACAATACCCGTTTACAAATCTTGATCTGTTCTTAGGCCTAATCACGACCCAACAGACCGTCTCGTCTATGTTTTTTACGTTTGTGTTTGTTTTTTTTTTTTACCCCTCGCTAAGAGAGATATTGGATTCATGCTAAAATTCGCATATCCAGATTTTATTGAATAAGCACGATTTTTAAGATCTGATATTCCTGGGAAGAGATGAAAAGGTTTTGGTAACATTTGGACAACAGGAAGTAGTAGTTTCGTAGAAAAATTCTTCTAAATATAATTTTTTGGAAATTTTTATTATTACAAATATTGAAGAACAAAATTCTCCATCTTATACACTTAAAAATTTTATTATATCTTGTATAGATTTAGAGATAAAGACTCTATAATATATAGAATATTCTAATCGCAGAGGCTAATGCATTAGGGAAACGACTTGACAAATTCAAATGTTTATAACATACTTTGTAAATGACATATGTCAGTGTTAAAAATCAACAGTTTTAGTGACATTCTGAAAGGTTTTTCTGGGAAGTATATTTAATCTTTCTTATTATTTTATTAATGAAATATTTGAAATTATAGGTAAAATGCATATATCCATCAGAAATACCGCCAATCTGGTTATTGAATTGGAAGACATTTAGGAACTTCCTCATACAATGAAAAATAGATATAATGGGGGATTACGGCTCAATCGAATTAAAGGAAAATAGTAAAAAAATACGAATGTATATGAGTAACGAATATTAATAAAAAAAAAAATGAAATGGTATAATTGAAATATTTCGGAAATAAAGGGTTTTTTGTTATAACACTTCGACACTAATATGAAAATATTTTGATTGGCGACCGAGAAACCGCCTGTACATGCATTACAAATAGCGTATTAGGAGGTGGGATTACTACCAATGGAAGTTAAGAAATTCAAATTCGAAAGGAGGGGCTAACATTCCTGTACTACAGTTTCCAAACAGTTTTTATTTTAACATAAATTTCTTGCATTAAACTTAATAATTTAAATATACCTGTAATTATAAAGTATGTATACCTATACCGTGTTATAATATTCATTTATTTTTATGTAAATATAACTTAAAATAGCATATATTTCAAGAACATTTAGGTCCATGATGAAAACAGTTTGATATAAAAACACATAAATGTGACGTCACGTCAATCTTTTCAAAATTAAGGAGACCATAACTCGCTTATTAATAGGAATTTTTTCACCGGATTTTCATCAATAGTCTTAGTTTTCCTAATATTTTCAGATGAAATTATATAAAAAAAATGATGTAATCCCCCATTAGAATTTTATGTTTGCAGAAGACATGTTAAATATAATAAAAAACAATATTTGGTTAAAGTTCTGTAATTTTTTGTTATAAAATGACGGTTCGATAGCAAAGTGCAATACAATACTTTATAGCCTAATATGGAAATGGCGAGAGGTCTTGTGCTGCCCACAACAGATTTTTTTTATTATGTAAATCAGCAATAATAAAAAAAATATTTTCGATATTATTACAAAACTCATCTTGTATATTAGCGTTTAACAAATCTACAGCATAGAAAAATAATATCGTAACCTAAAATTTGAACTTTACAAATGTCAAAATAAAAAATACAGAAAATTGTAAATTACAAATCAAAATTTCAAAATTCAAATTTATAAATTAAATTCATCATAAACCAGCCCTTAATATAATGTAACTGAACGCACAATTCAGTTTCTGGTTCTGTTTGGGAACAATGGTACACAATAGAGGCCGAAGTACTTACCATAAATGAATAGAAAAAAAATATGCAGAAACTTAAATTATTACCGCTGCGTTGAGTAGTAAACTGCAAAACGCAACGGTAATGGGCTACTTGCGTACCTTTTTTTATTTAATATTTTTCAAGAGAAGGTAAAAACTTGCTACCCATATTTTTTCATTTGACAAAATTTTTATTAATTAGCCAGAAAAAAAAATGAAATTTGATTATTTGAATTCCCGCCATGTATGACGTAAAATTACGCCGCACCAATGAATAGTCGGAAAGCCACAGCGTGGTGCCGTCCCATAGTAATGGTATGTTTGTGCGGGTAATGTAGATCATCTGTTTGACGTTTCAATAATAGTTTGAAGGTTAGTATTTTAGTTTATCTTTTTGGTATCGATATTTTAAATTAGAAGTAACTACCTATGTGTTTATTTATATTGTAATTCATGTATTTGAGAGACCAGAGAGAGAGAAAAATGAACTAATGTCAAATTCCAATTAAAACTTTCTCGTACGCCGTGCCATCTATTGATAACATTCTTAAACATGCTTCCCCTCCCCAGTTTAATATAAAGACGTCACAGAAAATTTTCTTTCTTAATTTAGTAAAAAACAAATAATTATTTTAAAATAAAATTTATATTTTTATATGTTTTCAATATAACATTACGTATATAGTGACAGAAATCGGATTTTCAGTACCACGCAAGTAGCCCATTACTGTCGCGTTTTGCTGTAAAACGCATAGCGTAGCAAAAGGAACAAACCTAAGTAATATTTTTCCAACAACGATGCGTGAAATCTGCAATCATCTCAGACGATTTTGTAACAAAAATACGTCAGACACACCATCTCTGTAACATTTTTGTTTCGTTTAGGAACGTAATTGTTAATTATGCATTGATTCTTGACGAGTAACACGTTTTCTCACTACTCGAGTTTTTGTAAAAAAATTCATTTATAAAGAATAGCTATATCTGACTACTTCGCAATATGAATCAAACAAGATAGGAACTTATAACTTTTTTATATTTATGGACCTCATAATTTATATATTTCTCTCGAAATGGCTCGTCTAATACAAATCACTTTCATTTTATCCTTAAACACATCTCCATTTTCTCTAAAAAATTCACTACGAGTATGCAGGCTTTGTAAAGTCTTCTAAAAAATATTATCGTGCAAAAAATTCTTTCGTCTCATTTTCCCTAATTTCGACAAGGAACATATATCACAAATCCGCATGCCGTTTATCTCGCTGCGGGATAACAATGAGACAGGGCTGGCATTAGGGGGAACACATGGCGAAATAACTTTATGGAACCGACTAATAAATTAGCCTGTCAAAGCCTTCCAAATATTCTAATAAATGAAAAAATGAATTAAAATATCGAAGAGAGTAAATAGTTTTTAAAATTAGGGATCCCAGAATTTCAAAACGGAAAAGCGGGACGCTACAGTGTTAGTTAGGTTACGTTAGGTTCAATGATTAAAGTACGAATCAAAACTCTTATTGGTTGAAATATATAGATTTTTAACTTACCTACAAAACCTGAATATGTTATTCAAGTATTCCGCCATTAAATAATGGGTTTGAATAATTCTATTATGCATTGTATCTCATTCGGCACATTTTCCTGTGGGGGTATTGTCCCATATGTCTTGCAAGGTAAATTTTACTATACGCACTGGATTTTTACGAAGTTGTTTTTCATTGTCTCAATTAGAAGCTAAATCTGGACTAAAATATATCCTTAAAATACAGGTCGTGTAGGTTTTATAATTTATTTTACAAATATGTTATACATATGTCCACGGATCGAGTTCCAAAGAGGAAAAACTTTTTTATTTTACAAAAAAATGTATTCTTGATAATAGTTTGGGGATGTCTCGAAACGGCTATTTCAGTTTTAACATTTTCAAATTTTCCTTTAGTTTCAGATAAAAATCGAAAATTGGTCGTTTTAGTTGAAAATTATTCTCAGTCCCAAAAAAATAAGTTTGCGTTGCTATGGTACTGTTTTGGTTTTTTTTCATTCAGTATGGAACCAGTTGTTAGTAATTTTTTGACCAATTTTCGTGCACCTCTATTTAAAATGTAAATATCCGGAAACTTTTGATTAAATTCTTCGACAACTCGACGGATCGCTTCATTACATTAAATAAGGTAAACTCGTTCGTCTTTTGACAACGATTATGGTTGAGTTTCCTAACTGACAGTTAATAAAAATAAATAAATAACGGCAATTACCATGACAACGCAAACTTATTTTTTTGGAACTAAAACGACCAATTTTCGATTTTTATCTGAAACTATAAAGAATTTGAAAATGGTAAAACTGAATTGGCCGTTTCGGGACATGCAAGAACTTTTATCAAGAATGCATTTTTTTTTGTAAAATAAAAATAAAAATGTTTTTCCTCTTTGGAACTCGCTCCGTGGACATACTGTATATTATAAATGAGCAAATTAAACATAAACGATAAAAAATAAAAATAAATACTAAATGGAACAAAAATATAACAATCTTGATGTCATAAATATGAATTTATCTATCCATAAACCAGAAGGTCCAGCAGTATTTGTTAACAATTCCATGTCGTCATTTTTACTTGAAACATTTTTTTGCACTGGAATGAATTTCTTTCATTTTTTTTTATAATCAGATAAAATCCTTCACATGTAAAATCGTAGAATTGAAATTTTACAACTATGATTGATTTCTCTCTGTCGACTGTGAGATTTCATGAACTGAGCTGATTTATTGATTCTCCAACATAAGATATTCTGAAAAGTGGGACATTTTGATGTCCCCCCCAGTTATTGTTGGGGACATTGGGACAGGCTCCTAAAAATGGAACTGTCCCGCCTAAATCCGGATGAATGGGATCCCTAGCTTATGCATAATTAACAAAATCATATAGAGCAATACAAAATAAGTTCCTTACGGCAGTAGTTTCAATCATTTTCTGTTTCTGTTTAAAATTCTCCTTTTAATTAGGTTTACTTCAAACTTTGAACCTGTTATTTGATCCTTTGTAGCATTGTAGCTACCTAAAGCCTGTATCCCACGATACAACGTATCGGCAATTTAATGCAGTTAACTGCAACAGTTGCTCGTATGTGTGACAAAACGCTGTGTGCTAGGCAACTTTTTAGCTGCAATTAGTTTAGATATATGCAGCTAAACTTTTTCGATAACGGCAACTTTCTAGGAGCAACTCGTTTGAGCGCATGCGTTAGCTCATGCAGCATGCAGCAACCAAAAATAACTTATGTTTGAAGCATCGTATGATCACGCAGGCGTCATTCTTGTCAAAATCATACTTTTATTGTCAAGAATACGTGTGCTCGCATAATAAGTACATACAATTGAAGACTGATATTTTAAATAATAAACATGTGGAAGAGGAACTGATCAACCTCATGAAAAGTTACCTAGTTTTATGGGATCCTAAAGATCAAATATCAAAATTTCCCTATATCTGGTAGAAACTTTAAGTAACGTATTTCCCTAGATTCATACATAGAACATACATTCCGTGGGATAGAATAATCGGCAACTCAAGTTGCTCGTTTTTTTCATCGTGGGATACGGCCTTAAATTTCCCCACTTGAATATGGCATTGCGCATTATCATTTAAAGGTAGTTCTCACATATTTAAATTCGCTCTATGATCTATGCCAGCACCTAATAGGAAACCATATTTTCTAACCAAATCTTTTATTATTTTATAGATTTATTGGCTCTTCGCCAAGTTGCTATTGAAAAGTTGAAGGAGTTCCTCAACAAAGTATTATATTTCTTTAACCCTTCGGAAGTGGCGCTTTTTCTTTGACACGGGCGGTGGCGCCGAGTCTGAGAGACCCATGTCAAAAAAATATTATCGGGGTATTTTTGTTACAATAATGGTATGAGTTGATAAATTGAATCTTTTAACCTTCCGTCTCCTTTCGGTAAGGAAGGTATTGCCTTTGGTCAAAAAATTCGGTGGTGGGTTTTTATGAATAAGCACGTTTTACGATTTTACTAATTTTACGATGTCTGGGTGTGTGCGTGACAAAAATTTCTCCAGCGATAACACCAACATGACAATTCTAAAAATTATAATTCTTTCACATTTCTCTTCTTTACATTCATATGGGGTCCCGTGGCCGCGTATCTTAGTCTTTGGCCGCGAACCTGGGGAACCGGGTTCGATCCCGACAGACGCCAAATATTTTCAATTTTAAATGGCACAAAAGTGACCCTTGTGGTGCACTCTCCACACCAGCTGTGAGTGCCCGTGAGGTGACGCCTGGTAAGCGCCCACATTATAAAATATATCGTCATCATTACCGATGTCTACATGTGTTGTAGATACTGGCACACCCAGAAATGGGTAATATGCCGTGATGATATATTTATTTATTTTATTTTACATTCATATGAAGAGCGAACTAGATTTTGGTTGTAACTGAACAACCGGAAGTACTTATTTGAAGTTCTTAAAAGTTTTTGTTGAAAAAACGCAGTTAAATATCATTTTTTGACATTTAATGTTATTAATACGAAAGAACATTTAATTGTCTATACGGTTTGATTATATATTTTCCTTCATACGAGATATAGAGTTACAGACTTTTAAAGAGATTAACTTTCATAAATCAGCCAGCTACGCTATAACCATGATGGAAACTGGAGATATATTCAAATATTCCAATTGACATGTCAGTGTTAAGTGAAATTTACATAGTATATGTTCGTAATATAATTTTACTGGATATATGGAATCTTTTCCAAGTAATTTTCGGTATGAAATTTGTAGAAAATCGTTATGTTTATGTCAGAATTTTAGTGGATATATAGAATTTTTTCCAAGGAATTTTCGGTAAGAGATTTATGAAAAATACATAGAAATGGCGGAAAGCAATGTGCTGGCCACATCAGATTTTTTCTGAGAAAACTAACATTTTACATACGGGGAATTTATTTTAACATGCAACATATGGCGAATCACTTCCATGATTTGTAGTTTTGTATTATTGTATTGTGATTCACCACAATTATCAAAACTAATTTCCTATAAATTAGCCTACATACGATTAACAAATAATCAAAACATGAATGTTGGACATATTAAAAAATTTTAGCTTACAAAAATTCATAACTTTCATGCAATAAATGTTAAAAAAAAATACCCTCAATCACTCTGAGGCAATATTCTAGTCGGTCGTAATAAGAATTGACACCATTTGTGATGTGTTTTGGAGGTATCTCCTGTGCTGCAATACTCTTTATAATGTTGCATTTTAAAATGGACAAATATTACATTGCTGTCATTTTTGACAGTAGTGAGTAACCATGGAAGTGATGAACTCTAATGTTGCATTTTAAAATAAATTCTCTGTATAGAAGTAAAACAAATGAAAAATTAACTCTCAAAATACAAACTAACAAAAAATTATCGGTGTGCTAAAAATCGGTCGGATATGTCGGCGCTACCTCCGAAGGCTTAAAAATAAATGTATAATTAGTTTATAATTTTAACTTTTTTGTCATGAAATTATGAATACTGAAATGCTGCGATGATATTTTTATATTCATATTTATTTTTCTCTCTATCTAATTTTACCAACGTTGTCAAATTATTCCAAATGCGGCGTGCAGTATTCCACCCTCACTAATTTTTAACATAATAACCCACTGTATTGTTTTTCCTCAGTGGCGTGTTTTTGGGTTGGGTTAGAGTTACATCTCACCCTTATGCCCCCTGGGAAAACCGCTGCGAGCCCATGACTTATGCGTGACAGGTCCCTGCCACATATAATAATTATACTCGGTGTTGGACATAGTGCCAGACCACGGGTAATATACAGAGTGAGAAATAAACAATTAGATTATGTTGTGAGGGCGTCGTTATTAAAATATTTAAAGAGAAAAAAGCTTAATTAAATATGTTATTGCTGCTGTTCTACAGATTTCAGTTATCTTCATTTGGATCGGTCTTGTTTTATAGAAGAAACAATAAACAACTTAAGTATGTGCTCTATTTTTCAAGAAACAGTTTTAATTTTTATGTCAATCAAAAAAAGATAAAATTTAATAGAAATATATATAAAAAAATATGATGTGGCCGGCACGTTACCTTCCGACAATTCTATGTATTTTGTACTAATCCCATACCAAAAGTTCATTGGAAAAGATTCTATATTCTATACATTCATTAAAATTGTAAATATTCTAAAAATCCAATAAAATTATAACACGAACATACATTATACAGGGTGTCTCACAACTCGCGCCCCAGAGCGAATGAGGAAACACGAAACTGCACTCGGATGTGTAATTTCGAAGAAAAAAAAATCTAGCTTGAAAGATATTAGAGAAAAGACGTCCTATAATTGACCAATCAGAGACCTACACCTTTAAGGTGTGTTTGCCTTAATTTTACGTTACTAGGGTTTTATACAAATCAAATCTTCTTTAAAAAGTGTGGGCGACTGTAGTTTTCGAAAAATGTCAGTGTCAAATTAAATACGACAAGGTGAATAAAAAAAGGCAAATTCTTACCATGTATTCAGCCGCTGATTACTTAGAAATGATTATAATATTTTCGTTTAACACATTTTACACAGCTGCTACAACACGTTGCATTGTACGATATAAATGATGATCTCGGATGACACCTTCGCTAACCTAAATTTGTTGACAGTGACAAGTCAACTCTAAAGTGTCAAATTACAGTAACAGGCCTATTCTACTAAAAAAATGTATAACGATATCGTTACTGAACGACTGTCGCTAAGCATTTGGTTAAACGACTTTAATAACGACAAATGCCAAAAACCTATTCTACTAATCATATCGTTATAAATTATCGTTATCAGGATTATAACGATAATATCTAACTTCATGTATGTTTTCACAGAATAAATTTTTATATGTTTTTCAATTTAAAATTGACATATCGATTCATTGTTTGTTTATTTAATTAAATTTGACAATAGATATAAAGAAAAGGGCTTCGAGGACAACTCAAATACAGTATGAAATATATGTTGAAGAACTGGAAAATAACAGTTCATTAAGAATTAATAAATTGTACAAGTTATTTAAATTCTGTGGGACCGGGTAAAAGGATCTGATGTATCACGCAGTGTACGATTATATAATCCGACATCCCTATACAAATATGTATTTTTTAAATACATAGATAGTGCATCTATATTCTATATTATATTATATATCAATATATTAAATAATATTATCTAAGGATAGAAAAAAGAAAAAGTTTTTTCGTTGCAGAATGTATTTGAAAATTATTTATTTATTATTTACATTCTGCAACGAAAAAACCTTGGATTTTTCTTTTTTCTACACTTATCAACATGCAGAACAGCCTGGAGTCCTTCGTCCACTAAATATTATCTAAATCTAAATTTTTAAATATATTTCTGAAATATAAATAAAATGTCTAATACTAAAAAGTATAATATATTTAATTAGTGTACAGAAGTGAATAAATACTCATCTTTGCAGAATCTCTTGCTCAGTTACAATTAACAAAATATCTTCTTCAGCCATTTTTACTTTTGTTCTCAAAATATGTCTAACTTTACGACTTCAACGATGCATGCGAACCTGTCGTTATTAAACGATATGAAATAACGATATGTAACGATTCGTAACGATAAATAAATTAACAGAATAGGGTTTTGGCAAAAATCGTTATCATAACGACTTATCGCCTAGTAACGAGTCATAACGATACATATTTTTTTAGTAGAATAGGCCTGTAAGTCAAACAAATTTTGTAACTCTTTAGTAGTATTTTTAAAACCTAGAAATCAGTTTTATTTTGTAATAATATCATCACACCTCAAGATATTCTTCCGGGATTGGTGGATTAAAAAGTCTTGTAACTCCGTTATGCAAGCAGCCGCAAATTATTTTTTCTATTTGTTGTCGGCAAGTGTCAGTTTCGTCTGGGGCGCGAGTTGTGTGACACTCTGAGACTGATATCTGTCAATTAGAATTATTTGAATATATCAACTGTTTTCATGATTATAGCAAAACTGGCTAACTTATGAAAATTAATCTCTTTATAATTTTTTAACTCAATCGCCCCAATTCTGTGAGAAAGTTGTTAAGACTTAGCAACATTGCTATAGCAAATAACCAATAATAATTACGAACACTGAATAAAACATGAAAATGACAGCCTTTACATTTGTTTCTATTGGTTATACATAATTTTTAGCAACGTTGCTAAGACTTAACAACTTCCTTACAGAATTGGGGTGAATATCTATTGGATTTCAAGGAAAATGTATAATCAAACCGTCAAGACAATAAGATATTTTTTCATATTGATAATCACATGAAATGCTCAAAAATCATATTTAAATGCGTGTTTTTTTTTTGCAAGAAAAACTGTTAAGAACTTCAAATAAGAAAACTTCCGGTTGATCCAATTATTACTAACGTCTAATCAGCTCTTTATATGGATGTAAAGAAGATGAATACGAAAGAATTATAATTTTAAAATAATTGTAGTAGGTATTGGAGTTATCGCCAGAGAAATTTTTGTCACACCCACAAACAGGCACAAGGATACACACACAGACACACATACGGACACCATCGTAAAACTAGTAAAATCGTATTCTAGGAATCCTAAAACGTGCTTATGCATTAGAAACTCGCCATCGACGTTTTTGACCAAAGATAATACCTTATCCTTACCAAATGACGGAAGGTAAAAATACCAATTTGTTTGTAGGATGTCAAATTTCATTATTTAATAACAAAAATAAATAATATCAAATTTATCAAAATATGATTTTAAAGCAGAACATAGTTTGTATTCAAACAAATATTTTTTTAAAAAATCGTTCTTTAAACATTTAAACAAGGGTGAAATTGAAATTTGAATTTGACATTTCTTATAACAGCGTTTTAGTTAAAACCGAGCTCGCACTACCACCCAATGTTTTTAGCAACGAGATGACCTGTTTTTAAAATGAACTTAAGAGTTTTCAAAGATTAACTCCATTTTTATCAAAAAAATAAAATAACAAACTAATTTTAAATATAAATAAGTATTAAATGTCAGATAAGTCTTTAATTAATTTCATAAATTGCATAGCAATTTCTAAACAAATACTTATTGTTTGGTCAGCAATATCAACAGATCTACTGGGACCAGTTTGACAATTATTTTGTGCATTTCAAACTGGAATTTAATTTTAAAGATAAAATTAAAATTTCATATACCTGCTGCTCCACTTTAAATAATATACGTAAAACTCAGACAAAATATCCCCAGATATATTAAAATATAGTTTATTGTAAAAGCTTGTGGAATTTTGATTACGAAATATTATTAAAAAAGTTTCTTATTGTTTATTCATAATCAGTTATTACATAGAAATTTTGAAAAAAAAAGAAATTTTATATCTGAGATAAAGTAGGTAATGAGATTTATTTATTTATTTCTATTTATTCTAATATTTACAATTTAAATTAATATTCCCTAAATTTCTTGTGTTGAAATATAAAGCAATTATTTTAATGATGAAGATTGATAAAATTATATCTCCATAAATATTATTTAAAATTAATTTAGATATACAATTTTAGGAAATAATCTCGGAAGTAATACATGCGAGATATGTAAATGAAAATGAAAATTTATTATTTTGTGATTTGAAAAAATGTTTTACATGAAACAAGAATGATGGCTGTAATTTCGTCTTTTGTTAATAATTTTAAAGTATTCTCCACATAAGAATAGCATTGCGCAATAAAAAATGACATACGCAATTGAAATAGGTAAATATACGGGGTCTATAAAGCATTTTTGTGTTGATTTAGACTATTTAAATACCTAATAAAAGCTATTGAAAAGACCTAGAATAATATTTTTACCTGTCAGGCGTCAACACAGATTATAAGTGCGAATGGAAATATGTCTAAACTACATAGAAACGTAATATTTTCTTTGAATACATGTTAAATATGCTTAACTTTGTCATAAAATTAATCCCGTCTCATAAGTGATTTTACATTTTAACCACGTCTGCTTTTTTTAATACAGATCTTTTCTAAAACATTTTTATTAGGTTTTCGTATAAAAGATCTTTTTGATGTTAACTGTTTTGTTTATTATAAAAAATCCATTTCCATAGGCTATATAAAGTATTTAACATTTCTTGTACACACACAAAAATTCTAAGTACCTGCATCTATTATTAATATATTTTTTAATTTATTCTATAAATAAGTTTCCTCCCACTCTTCTAAATGTTCGAGATTTTTCAAATTCATTGACGATATTGGCGATATATCTGATGCGTATATGTAATATAATAAATATACTCAGCTCTCCAGGCCGTGTAGGCCCATGGCTTCCCTTGTAATATTCTTCCACTGTATTCTGTCCTGTGCTCCATCTTTCCAGTTTTTTATCCCTAACACTTGTAAGTCTTTTTGCACTGATATGTAATATATGTATCTATAATTTTAAATATTTAATTAATAATAATAGAATAAGAAATATTAAATGTACTTCCAAGAAAAAGCTTCCAGTAATGTATCTGGATTTTTGACACATCTTTCCGTGAATTACAAACATTTTAATTTTTCAACTGGTTTCCAGGGAGTTATTTGGGCTGCGAAAGTCATTACAAGGGATTGTGTTATACATTTATATTTCTCTATCTCTAAATCTATAGAAGATATAAAAAAAATGTTCAATGTACCGGATAGAGAATTTTATTTCTTTTAATATTTGTAATAACATAAATTTCCAAAAAATAATATTTATAATATTTTTTTAAGAAACTACTACTTACGGTTGTCCAATTGTTACCAAAACCTTTTCAGTGCTCCCCATTAGTGTCAGATTCAGAATGCCTAGTTAAATTGGTCTTTAGTTTTATAGAATTTGTGAAACTGTCCCTTCAACATACACACACACACACGCACACACACACACACACACACACAAACACACAAAAACACACACACACACATACACAGACATCATTGTAAAAATGTTAAAATCGAATTCTAAATCATGCTTATTCACTAAAATCTGCATATGCGATTTTTAACATGAATCCAAGGTCTCTCTTAGCGAGAGGTAAAAATGCATCAAATAAGTTAAAATTGATATAATAGGTTCTTGACATTGATATAAACGTTAAATAAAATACCCGTCTTTAAGTTTTTGCAGAGTGCCATGCAAGACAAAACAAGCAATTCAAATTGTATTGTTTGGCCGATAAAAGTTAGTTTATTAATTGATTTTTAATTGTTCTTCTGCGAGGTAAATGTATCCATGGTTACTGATAAAAAAAAAATGAATGAAATCAATAATTATTAAAACTTTATGACAGATGTTATCTGCCAAACTCAAGCCATACTACCATTAACATTTTGTGTTATTAAATAGTTACAAATTTCATTTTATCTTTCATTTGTGGATGGAATATTTTCTGTATCTACTCTTTTGTTCTAAATTTAACACAGCAGAAATAACAGCCATATAAGAATTTTACCATTGACTGCCCTACAGCCTTAAAAAAAAAGAAAATAGAAAGCTTGTAGGTATGGATTTATTTAAATTTAATTTAATGTTTATCTAATATGTGTTACAGAAGGGGCTGGCATTCAGATGCCTAGATATTCCATACCTGATTCTATTACCTGGAGGACCTCACCGTGGCGAATGGTAAGTTCGGTTTTTCATCCAATGTAATGCAATATTTATTTACTCTTCCTTGTTCGATTTCTATTTCTTTTTGTCAACATTTGCCGTACCTCTATCTCACGGATAAAATGTATGCAAATAAAAGTTGAAATGTATTTATTCTCCCTGGGTTAAGTTTACATCATTTTCAATTCTAAACGAAGAGTAATATGTGCAGATATAATGTAATTTGTATATATTAATTCTAGATATGCATAAAAGATAACTCCAGGCTCTCCTATGTATATTTACACTTTTGACTCTATGTTGAACCTGTGAAACTTTGTAATAGCAATTCCATGAGATTGTAGATTGCTTTCTTTATAATTTGCAAATAAAAATGTTGATCTTAGTTACCTACATTTAAGTTGTGTATTCTGCTATTTTTTACCTCTCGCTAAGAGAGGTATTGGATTCATGCTAAAATTCGCATACCCAGATTTTAGTGAATAAGCACGATTTAAGGTCCCTATAATCCGTTTATAACATTTTTAAAATGATGTCTGTGTGTGTGTGTGTGGATGTGTGTATGTGTGTATGTGTGTATGTGTGTATGTCTGGATGTTGTAGCCACGATTCCTCAAAAACTATAAGACTTAAGAACTGTTTAACTATGGATTCCTCAATCTGACATTCCTGGGAAGAGCTGAAAAGGTTTTGGTAACAATTGAACAACCGGAAGTAGTAGTTTTTAAAAGAAATTCTTCCAAATATTAATTTTTGAAGATTTTTGATATTACTAATTTTGGTGAACAAAATTCTACACCTGATACATTTAAATTTTTTATTCTATCTTCTATAAATTTAGAGATAAAGACGCTATAATATATAGAATATCGAGATATAACAAGTCGAGTAGGCGAAGTACACTAAGGAAACCAGTTGACAAAGTCAAATGTTTATAATATAATTTATAAATGACAGATTTCAGTGTCAAAAATCATCAGTTTCAGTGACATTTTGATAGCTTTTTCTGTGAAGTATATTTAATCTTTCTTATTGTTTTATTAATTAAATATTTAAAATTATAGGTAATATAGGTAATATGCATATATCCGCCAATCTGGTTAATGAATTGGAAGAATCTGTGACATTTAGAAACTCCCTCATACAATGAAAAATAGATATAATTAGAATTATATGTGTGCAGAAGACATGTTAAATACAATAAAAAACAATATTTGGGTAAAGTCCTGTAATATTTTGTTATAAAACGATGGTTCGATAGCAAAGTGCAATACAATACTTATATAGCCTAATATGGAAATGGCGAGAGGTCTTGTGCTGGCCACAACAGATTTTTTTTAATAGTTTTATAATATTAAGTAGGTATTTAAAAAAATTATAGTTTAAATTATTTTTTCTTATTTCGTGCTTACAATAGTAATTTGTTTACTGATCTGAACCTATCTGCAGATGTTTTAAATTTCAGAGAAATTTCATATAAGTTTAAATTGTTAATAACTCGCTACACGCTCATTGGAGAAAAAACCTTTAAATACATGACATAAAGACAAGTCAGAGTGGTTGTTGAATTTGTAGGAAAGCGTTGAAAAAATTATTTAAAAATCATCAATAATTTACTTCTTTCGTTGCCATACGAATGTAAACTGTTATAAATAACAAACCTATTAGACTAAATATTAAATACTTAATTCTCATTTTTTGCACCTTTGATTCAATATGGCGGCTCACGCCGACCCCAAGGTCACAAATTTGAAATTTTCATCTTCTTCTTGATCTAAACAACATATGTTAAAATCGTTTTACCCCACCTTTTATAGGGTAAAAACCTATATTGACTGGACTAAAAGATTAATCGATTTTTAAATGTAATTAATAATTTTTTTGTAATTTTCCGCTTTTGAAGGCATATCAATTTATGAAAACAAAAATTTTAAATGTAACTAGGGAAACAATAGGTCTGCAAAGTTACCTTCTTTACAGACCGTTACCATTACCAATGGTCTGCTAAGAGCTTTGGTCTTCAATTTCATTTTCTGTACAGAAACGATTTGCGAAACATCTATTTTTATCGATCGTGAAAAATAAAATTTTGTGATACTGACTCGAAAATAGTGTTATAAAGCTCATCTTTGTACATTTGTTTGTAGGGATTTTTTTTGTAAAGTTTTAGTTGGAAAGTCCGTGACAAACACAAAATTGTTACCATATCATTTTTTATGAACACTTTCGGCAATTAGGTTATTCTTAATAATAATAATAATAATAATAATAATAACAATTATTATTATTATTATTATTATTATTATTATTATTATTATTTCGAATGAAAGACAGTACAAATTTTATAAATTAATACATAAAATAATAAAACAAAACAAATTAAATATTTTTGATCTTAACTATCCAATTTAGTGCATCTTCTGTTAAATGATGGAGTCCGGAAAAACCTAGCTGAAATTTAGATAAAGGACATTCTTCTACAATATGTTATTATTCTTTATAATAAAATAATTACATGAAACTCCACATTTAACGTAATAAATACAACTCTAACTTAGCATTTAAATGACTTGTAAAACCTTGAAACTTTAATGTTTTTTATTATTAAAAATTTTGAAATAAATATAAACTAAAGCGAAACAGGCAAAATACTCGTAATATTTGAAAAATGTTTTAAAATTGTTATATTCGTACTATAGTCGTATTAAAATAAGGGTGTAACACTTCTTTTTCAACATTCTTGTTGATCTTATTAATTAAAAAAAATGTACGCATTAAGTAGACATAAAAATTCGTTAACTAGCTAAAAATACTCTCCATAAAATTAGTTACAACGAAGTTGTACTGATGAAAACTACGATAAAATAAGTCGTAAAATATTACAGTACTTCAGGCAAATTTCTCCCAATGAATTGACACTATAAACAAATATATCAACGACAGATTAAAAAAAGTTTAGCGGTTAATATGGATTGTAAGCCATTTTTATTCCGACTGTAAGAGATATAATCTACCAACCAATAGCACAAACATATCATAAATTAAAATCTGTTATTGACTAGCTGTTTTTATCCTTTCAAAAGCACCTTTTTATTGCGAATGTCAAGTGATGAAAAAAGTAAATTAAACGTGTTTTATATCTCCCAATGAAATTTAAATTTATTTTATTTACAAAACAAATAAAATAGAAATAAATTACCGTTCCGGATATTGGTCTACAGCTCCACAATTTTTATTGCGGTTTGAATCACAAAAACTAGTTTATTTTTATTGGTAAAATTCTATTGTTTGCCGCACATTACTAAAATTTAATTCAAAAATAATCTTCTACAAATAGTTGTAGGGTTTGCATCTTTATTCGGGCACAGACTTTTTCGATTGTTTCATTTTTCTTGCACAGATTTTCGCTCTTTTCTTCGTCAACGTCTTCTCTACGATCCCATTTTCTCATCCCAATCTTTATTTGACTTTCCTCGTTCTCTCTTTTCTCTTATTTTAAATGTCCATACTTCTTCTCTTGTCGTTCCCTTCAACTCAGCTGTCTTTCCCGTAGAGTGTAGAATAGGACTAGAGAGAGCGTAAAGTATAGGTATGGACAAAGTTTTTGTTGCCATGAGACGGAAGGGGAATCTCGTGGCCGCCATCTTGGGACGATCTACATTATAAGTGCACGTACTTCAGTTTTGTTACAAAAATACAATAATATAACAGAAAATGAAGCTATTTGTAATTAGCAAGATTTAATTCAGTAAGAAACGTATTAAAATTAATTCAATTTAAATTTGAAAGAAATTTTAAGAATGATAGTAGACGCTCCATGGTTTGTTAACAATAATGTTATACACAACGACTTACAGATGAACACAATAAAAGAAGAAATAACAAAATACAGTGAAAAATACCTAAAAAGACTAGACGTACATCCAAACCAAAATGCAGTAAATTTATTAGACAATAGTATGGACACGTACAGACTAAAACGACACAACACATTAGAATTACCTTTTAGATTTATTTAATAATGTATTACTTAGTTTATGTTAATGTTATGTAGTTAGTAGTTACTTTGCTTAGTTTATTCTAAAGTTGGCTTAAAGAGAACATGTCGCTGGATATGTTCTCTGCATGATATTTTAAATTGTTAAAAAATTTACTTATTGTCAATTCTTGACAGATTGTAAATAAATATGGGAAATAAAAAAAAAAAAAATTTGAAAGACCCAAAAAATTGTAAAATTCTTCAATTTTTGGTACCTATGGGGTCCCGTGGCCGCGTGCCTGAGTGTCTGGTCGTGAACTTGGGGGAACCGGGTTCGATCCCGACAGACACCAAATATTTCCAATTTTAAATGGCACAAAAGTGACCCCTATGGTGCACTCTCTACACTAACTATGAGTACCCGTGAGGTGATGCCTGGTAAGCGCCCATACGGTAAAATATATCGTCATCATTACCGATGTCTACATGTGTTGTAGATACTGGCACACCCAGAAATGGGTAATATGCCGTGATGATATATTTATTTATTTATTTATGGGATTTGTAGAAAATACATGAATTGACGGAAGGTCTTCTGCTGGCCACATTAGATTTTTAAAGTTTTAAGTCTATATTTAAAATAGTCGAAACAATTTTTTAAAACTTTCTAACCATTTGTATAGATTTTATAATTTATTGAAAATGTAAACAGGCCGAATTGTTATGATTTTGGGTTCGTACAGTTATGTTAACAGTTGAACAAGCACTATTTATATACCCTGCTTTTGTTGGTCTCTGTTTGCATCGTCTATTATTCCACGCACGACGCGGATCTAGCAGCCTATGCACAGGAGACAAAAAAGAGTTTGATTTGGGTTAGGCGGATGTGTCTCAGTCACAGTCACCGTAGCTCCTGCTCCGAACTCCTCCGGGACCGGAGTTATGCTCGTCTGTCCCGGAATAAAACTCCACAACTCTGGCAATGCAGTCTGCATAGGATACATTGCTGTCTTTTTGCCGGAATGTAAACAAGTTTACATTACAGTCAGGAGTGATTAACTGCAGGAATATGAATGAATTAAAAGATTCCATGAAATGTTTAGAAATTTTATCAAGGAGTTTTTCTTTATTACCTTCCGTCAGCTTTAGGTACGGAAGGTATTGTGTTTGATCAAAAAATTCGGTGGGGAGTTTTTAATGAATAAGCACGTTTTAGGGTCCCTACTATACGAATTTACTATTTTTAAGATGATGTCTGTATATCTGTCCGTGCGTGACAAATTTTCCTCCGACGATAACTCCAATAATATAATTCTAAAAATTATAATTATTCTTTCTTTACATTGAAGAGGTTATTAGATTTTGATTACAACTGATCAACCGGAAGTACCCTTATTTGAAGTTTTTAACAGTTTTTTTTTTATATTGGCAGTTGATCTGTGCAATTGTTCTTTCTTATCAGTATCGGATCATAAGCGTACTCAAGCTAAGTTAGAAGCAGAAAGTTACTGTAATTATTATTACTTCAGTAAAGTACATTCACACTTTAGTGTAATTACAAAAATATCTTCAGCATATTAGAAATAATTATTAATAAAATTAAACAATATTTGGGTTTAGTTTTGTATAAATTTATTAAAATTAACGTTTCGACAGCAAGGTGGTATCTTCTTCAGGTTTTTATAATAATAACAACATAAATAAATATGTAGTCAAGACTAGAAGTATATAAAATCATAGGTACATTGATAAAAGGTTATTACATAAAACATACAAATGAAAATAGTTATTTACATTCGAGTGCGTGTAAGTTGTATTTTACAGCGCGACAGCTTTGTTTAAGGCACGAGCCCTTAAGGCGAGTGCCTTATTAGCTGGAGCGCTGTAAAATGCTTCATGCACGAGAATTGTATCAAATTTGTTGGCCGACGATAATGAAAATCACTTTTTTTAATGAGATTGGTCATACTTCTGAAAAGGGTTAGTTTAAAATACTGGGGTTAAGTCAATTTCCAAATTTGATTTTACTTACCTTCATGAGAGAACTTCTTCTAGCGAAAATTTATTTGTAATAATAGACGTTGTTTATGACTGATAATATATTTATTTGCTCATGTTTTCTTCTTAATAAATAATAGGTAGGTGTCGATATTTGACATTTCAGCAATTTTCGCCTCGCGTATTTGACAATACCGATCGGTGACTATATCGGTAACGGCGGATTTTTACAATAATGACAGATGTTGCTGCCGTGATTTTAGTTTATATAAATTAATTTTAAATATAGGAAATGTTAAAGTAAAAAAAATAACTTATGTAGGTAGTAGTTTTTTACATGAACTTTCTTATAGTAAAGATGATTTCTTTTCTAAATGCCCATAACCGTCCAGTGTATTTTGATTATTTTACCGAATAGTTAGACAAGTTACAACACAGTAAGCATAAAATGTAGGTTACACTTGCTGTGTATACAATTGTAAAGTTCCTATTACACTTCAGGAGGGCAAAAAGAAAATTACAAACCTATAACAGGGTACCTTGCTGTCGAAACGTTGTTAATTTTAATAAATTTATATAGAACTAAACCCAAATATAAATAAAATAAATAAATAAATAAATATGTCATCACGGCATATTACCCATTTCTGGGTGTGCCAGTATCTACAACACATGTAGACATCGGTAATGATGACGATATATTTTACCGTGTGGGCGCTTACCAGGCGTCACCTCTCGGGCACTCATTGCTGGCGTGGAGAGTGCACCACAGGGGTCACTTTTGTGCCATTTAAAATTCGAAATATTTGGCGCCGGTCGGGATCGAACCCGGTTCCCCCAGGATCGCGACCAGACACTCAGGCACGCGGCCACGGGACCCCATAAACCCAAATATTGTTTAATTTTATTTATAATGAGTTCTGAAAGCATCTTTCGAAACAATTATTCTTATTTGACAATAGTTTTATGAAAAGTATATAACATAAGCGTTATGGAAAATGATGGTCACCCGAGAATATTAAATCAAAATATTGTTTAAAATTAGGGTATGTGACATTATATATAGAAATACTCTTTCGTTGTATTAATTAATAAAATCAGTTCAAGTTCCCAAAGCTTTAATTCTAGAATCATATTACATTAAATCTGAAAGGTATTCGGGGGTCTCCATATTTCAAACGTTTGCATTATAACTCCTTCCCCATTCTAAGATTTGCTTTCATCTCCATCTCTCTCTGTTTCTTGTCTTGTGTGGGAAAGTGTAAATATTTGATGTGATAGATTTGTCTGCGGAGCCATTTGGCGTTGACCGCCATATTGTACGCACACTGCGGGAACACTAATAAGGCTCTAGCTCTAGCGCCTTCACAACACAGCACTCTGGAAATTATGTCTCAAATCACGGTATCATCTTAAGACCGCTGTAAACCAGAATAGAAATCACGATGGAGCAGCGAACAGCAAAATGTTAGCGGGGTATTTGTGATAGCACACAACAAAAAGAAATATAAAAAATATATATCATCGCTGTCTATTATCCATATCTGGGTGCGCCTATATTTGCAGATTCTGGTAGTGACGATATTTGTAATTGAAAAATGGGTAGATATAAAATTAATCAATTTTCAAATATTATTTCACATTTTTATAGCGTTATATTAGTACAGGAAACATATACAGGGTAGAACAAATTCAAGTTCCTTATTTGAAAAACTTTCTTATTATGCAAACAACAGAAAATTGATGTATGCCTTTATGGGCCAATTTTTGAAATATCTTTAATAGGCACCACAGGAATTTTCTATCTTCTTTTGTTTTTGAGCTAAAACTTGTTTTTCGCTTATTTTGAAAATACCTCATATCTCGCTTATTATGAGAGATACAGAAAAAATGTTTAGATAATTTTATACAATTTGTTACATAGAATAACGTGGCATAATTAGATTTTTTCAAAACTTAATATTTCTCGAGAAATGGGAACATAAGCAGAAAATAGACTCATCTTTTTACGTATTTTATAAGCTTTTCAATGATATATAACAAATCTACATTCTTTTGTTTTAAACATGAATAATTAATTTTTGGGGTGAAAAAATATGAAATTTGTTAACAAACAAATGAAAAAATCAATTATAGATCATTTGTTTATTTTGATTATATATGTATTAATCAGGGCATCGAACCCGAACCTGAACCGAACCAAAACCGGAACCAAACCGTAACATTTTAGGGAACCCAAACCGAGAACAGAACCACAGATATATTTTTAATTGAACCTGAGTCGAAACGAACCGAGTATTAAAATTCAGGTTCGGGGTTCAACTCCGGTTCAGGTTAATTTTTAGTTCGAAAAGTAAATACAGCTGATAATCGACGTCTTAGGCGTTTGCTTTGCTGTCTGGGCTGACTTTTCGTGAAAATTGTGTTCGTTTCTTGTTGCGTTTTGCGTAAATTCTAGTTCTCATTTTACATTATTTCGAACCTGAACCGCGAACAAAACCGCAAATTTTATTAATGCTTGAACCAGAACCGCAATGTGCATAGTAATAGTAGCATACAAAATATTTGTACACCTACATAAAAATCTGTCCACAATTATCAGAATTCTGTACATAATTCTGTCTATATATCGTGACAAACGTACTTTAGATTAATCTAAGTATCATCTAAAGTCTAATAAGTTTTATTGTCTTTTATGTTTTAGATTTGGATGTCTATAACCGTTGAATTCCTGTACAGTACAATCATAACTCAAAAAAAGACCTGAAGGACTCCTTCATGAACCAGAACAACCTAAATTTCGGTAAGTCATTGTCAAAATAAATATTTAATTTTCCCTGCTGTATTTTTTGTTTTGTTGGTTTACATCGTGTATGTATTTTGCAATATCAGCATTTGTAGTTAAGTTTAAAAGTCCATCCGTATAAGATTCTTTCTTGAATCACGTCACAATTCCCAAAATCCCGTAGCTGAAGTTTACAATCACTGCCTGCACCGCATTTCCCATTCGGTTACATTGCTTTCACACAGAAGCGCACGGTTAATAATGTACAACATTCATAAATAACCGCACTAGCACCATTGTACACATACGTGAAGCCTACATTCTCTACTCAAATAATCCGTTAACGTAAAAGAAAAACATGAAATAATGTACGAGCATACTACAGCATACATCTAAGGGCAATAATCATTAACGTTACATATATTATGAGGGTGAATACAATTCCTGAAAAAAGATAAGGAAATAGTTATTTTGGTATACAAATACAAGTGTCTCTAAACCTGTGTCAAAATATTTTAAGGGTAAATAGTACTAACCAAAATGACTAAAAGCTTAATCAACATGTGTTCGATCTTCAACTGTTTCTCAGAAAGAGGTCATTTTGTATTAGAAGCTAAGAAAAACTGACAAAAAAGTGATCGAATTAAATTTTGTCTATGCCAGTAAGAAACTATTAAAAAAAGTTATTTGAAAGTTAAATATTGGTCCAAGTCGCCACAACATTTTACTTAGTACAACTTTTTTTTTGAAAAATAAACACATCCTAAGATAAAAAAATCTGATGTGGCCAGCACATTACCTTCCGTCAATTCTATGTATTTTGTACAAATCCCATACCAAAAGTTCATTGGACAAGATTCTATATATCCAATAGAATTATGTAAATTGCACTTGACACTCACATCTGTCAATTAGAATTATTTGAATATATCAGTTGTTTCCATGATTATATCAAAGCTGGCTGATTTATAAAAGTTAATCTCTTTATAATTCTTTAATTCTATATCTGTTGAATATGGAGGAAAATATATAATCAAACCGTAAAGGCAATAAGATATTCTTTCATATTAATAATCACATAAAATGTCAAAACAAAGATATTTAACTGCGTTTTTTCAAGAAAAACTGTTAAGCACTTCAAATAAGGGAACTTCCAGTTGACCAATTATAACCAAAATATAATCAGCTTTTCATATGGATGTAAAGAAGAGAAATACGAAAAAAACAGAAGAGAAATACGAAAGATTTATAATTTTTAGAATTGTAGTAATGGAGTTATCGTCAGAGAAACTTGTGTCACAGAGACACACAATCATACAGACATCATCGTAAAAGTAGTAAAATCGTATTCTAGGGACCCTAACACGTGCTTATTCATTAAAAACTACCTAATTTTTTGACCAAAGACAATACCTTCCTTACCTAAATGTCACGGAAGGTAAAACAAAAAGTCTCATTTAATCCAAGTCGTAACTATAATACTATTCCAGATAACAGAGGTAAATCCTGTAAAACTCATTTTTTTTTTCTTATATCTCGGAAACTATTGAAGATAGGACCCATGTTGATTAAGCTGTTTTACTCATTTTGGTTAGTACTAAGGATACGCTTAAAATTTGTAGCACAGGTTTAGAAACACTATGTATAGAGCCGAAGTAATACTTTGTCGTTTACGAGTTGACAATTTTTCTCGCTCAGCTTATAGGGAATAAGGTCATTCCTAGTAACATCTAAATTTATCGTAACAGAATATAGGCTTCGCATTCCTATTACGTACTTAACGATCAGGCGATCCGGGTTCGATTTGGTTGTCCGTCCCCTATTAGTATGGACAGGGCGTAGTCGTGCGGCTCCGGTAAAACAGGGAAATGCTTTATACCTGCCAGCGTCTGAAGCTCAAGCTATAACACAATTATGATTATTGCTTAAATTCCGGGCATACTGCGGTCTAGGGATATTTTGGGCTCAGAAAGGAGACAGTTGTCGGCATCACGTCACGTGTTACTGTAATCAGAGCTTATATTTAGCTAGTTTTGTTAATTGACTTAATTATAACGTAGCAGATCGATCAATATTATGTAGAATTTACGCTAATTTCACTACGGCTTCCGATTTCTATTAATTCGAAGTCGTTCATAACAAGAACGAAGAAGCTTTATATATCTGCTCTTTATCCTTTGTTAGGGGGTTAACATACAGGGTGTTAAAAAATAAGTGTCACAAATTATGAGGGCTTATAGTACTGACTAAAATGAGTAAAAAAGCTTAATCAACATTGGTCCGATCTTCAACTGTTTTTGAGAAAGAGGCCATTTTTTTTATTAGAATCGAAGAAAAACAGACAAACTGACCAAAATTTTGTCTGTCAGTAAATAGACCATAAAAATAATAAAATTTTATATGAAACATTCTTTTGACTTTCTAATAGTTACGAAGTTATTTGAAAACTAAATATTGGCCAAGGTCGCCACAACATTTGTCTTGGTACAATTATTCGATTTTTTTTTTTTTTTTGAAAAACAAAAACACATCTAAGGTGACCTTTGAAAGGTAAACGAAAAAACTTATTTAATTAAAATCGTAACTCTTACAGTTTTCGAGATAGCATAGGCAAACCCCGAAAACACTAATTTTTCACTGCCTTATATCTCGGAAACTATTGAAGATTGGACTTATGTTGATTAAGCTTTTTTTACTCATTTTGGTCTGTACTATATGTCCTCAGAATTTGTGACACTTATTTTTTAACACCCTCTATACTCAAAATCTGTCGCAGCATTAATTCTTTCAAAACCAACGTTTCCGTATACACTTACTTATGCCTTCATCATTGTAAGAACTGGTTTATGTTGCATTTAATTTATAAATTTATTTACATTTCGAAATTTTGATTTAAAATTTACAGTTTTCTCTCTGGTTCTGAAAAAATTCACGTTATCGGCTTGGCCATTAAAAAGTTTACGGTCTAATCAATGTTGGGACACCTAAGTTTCATTCATAGTGGTTCACTAATAATAACAAGTATCATCTTAAAAGATGACTTATAACCATATGAACTGTCGTACCAAATTTCATCCAAATCGAATAAAGCGTTTTGTTATTATAAGCAAATTTTTTTTTCGAAAAACTTTGAAGCAGAATACCGGTTAAATGGTACAGTTTCCGGTAGAAGCAAGTTTAATTAAATCGTCTTATTTTAGCCTCAGGAATCTGTGGTTAAGCCATGTCCCCATCTTTTAGACACACCTGTACATAGATTGGAATCTTTAGTTAAATGGAAATATTTAAAATAAAAATTTCTTCTGCGGTGAAGATGTTAAAATCAACAAGAAACTTTCAGTGTTAATAACTCTAAGAGTCCCTTTGAATCTTAATGTTTTGGATTATTAATATTGATTTCACATGTCATTAATTCTGTAACTTAAACTGTATAGTACTAAACAGCTTCAAGATTCATGTCTACGTTGATTACTGTTGCAATAATAAGTATTTTGATTAATTGGATGCCGATTCCTGTAGGTTCCTTTACCATTAAACATTGTTTTTTGATAAACAATTGCCATTGGTTATTTTTACTAAAATTTTCTCTCTGGACTTCTAAAGGACTCAGAATGTATGTGGCTGGCTTTATCGTGAAAAATCGATAAGGAATCGACTAGGTTGTTACTAATGACAGCAAGCTGCAGGAAGACTGCATCGACCTGCTGCCACTGCAGGAACTTATAGCCACTTGCACCACACATAGCAGGGATACTTTGTTTCATAATCAACTCTTCATATGAACTTTGCTAAATGCCTTCGGCCACGTGCAAGTGACAAGTAGACGGGGAATTAAGTTTAACTCAAAACTTGAGACATTAAAAGATTGAAATGGTTGGTAAATACTTCATATTAGTAAAGAATAATTTAGTTTTCTTAACAAATTAAATAAATAATTTTTTCTTCAACCGTATTAAAAGGCTATGCTTTTAATACTGTTTTTTGTTTTAAAAGTTAATCTTTTTGTTACTAGTATAAAAATGTAACTGTTGCTAGGTAACACTTTTACTTACATGTATTAAAAGTACTTTTAATCCTGTATAGCAAATAATTCCATGAAACGATTATATGCGCACTCGTAAACTTCACGCGATTTTGATGGCAATAAATTTACCACTATTTTTTATGCACTTTCTTCAATATCAAATGGTAAATCAGATTCTTCACACCTAGACATTTTAATTCAAAATTTAAATGCAAATACGAATATTTATACAATTTTGCTACTTGACAGCACAGAACAAAGAAATATGTAAACAAAAGAAAAGTCATGGCTAACTACCCGCTGAGCTTCACATTTCGAAAACTTGTCTTCATCGTATTTAGATGTATGTATTCATCATATTTATTTCGGTTGAAGAAAAAATAGTATGTGTTATTCTGATTAAAAGTGTCTTTGTTTGATTCGCAATTTTTGTTTCGCTCGGCTTCGCTGCGCTTCGCCTCGCAAATGCAAACTAATTGCTCATCAAACAAAGTCTCACTTTTAATCCTAATAACACAATCTACTATTGTGTGGTTTGTATTAAAGCTCTGAACTTATGAAACAAAATTTCTACTTATCTTTATTTGACAATTTATTTACATACTACCTATTTACTATTATAATTTCTTCGCCCGCTTTACTATAAAAATCTGTGACTCATTGCGAAAACAACCATTGTCAACATTGCGTACTTTTGCGAATAAGTAATTTAAAATAAGTAAAAGAACTTTCATTGTTAATAATTCCGCGAGCTGGTTTACCCTTATCGACGATGTCTTGACCACTGCTTTGAGAATGAACACATACACTTTCACTTAACATTTATAGAGGTGATTGATGATTGATGAACACTTTTATGGAGACCGACACACAATATTTTTTTATACTAAATTTTATTTACATATATATTTACAATTTATTATTGACTACATTAAACATAACTAAACAAAAGTAAACATAACTAAGTTCTAAAGATGTCGATGCATCCCTAGGACAAAATACTCGCGTTACGCGAAACGCGAGCAAAAACTGTAACTCTACATGTCGCTTGGACATGAGAGACCAGCACAGTCTCTATGTCTTTCCTAGTATGAATATCTAAACTAGACTAAATAAAAACAAACGGTTATAATCTTCAGGATAACACATCTGAGGGGTTCAGGGTAAATATCAACCCTATACGTAGGCTGGTAATAAATTAGAGACTTAATTATCAATACATTAAATGTGTAAGCGGCTGGCATCCAGGTTAAACAGAGAGGAGAGATATGAGAAAAATGATAATAATTTCTAACAGAATTTTGACTTACAAAGATAAACTATAATTTAGAAGAGTTATTTGGTTGTTATTTTCCTGCCCTTACCTTGTCACAGTTAATATTCTATCAATTTCCTAACCCAAAAGTTTAAAAGTGTGATGAAATTGTTATCTCATGTAAATCAAAAATAAGAAAATTCTTTTAAAACTTGAGAGAGAAAAATAATCTTTTATCTTTAACACCTGTCACAAAGATTCTTGTATTCATTATCTGTATCGGCTTTTCGATCGCTGTACCAATATAAACATAGGTATGTTGGGTCACGTTGCAAAAATGTTTACATGTTTACATTGGTTATTATTGCAATAAGTATTTTCTTGTTTGTTTCCATGGTATTATTTCACGTTATTGGATGACGGTTCCTACGGGTTCCGTAAAGTCAGGGCCGGCGCTAGGGGCCAGGCGCCGAGACGTCTGCGTAGGGCGGCACTTTTTAAGGGCCGGCACTTTTAAAGTGCGGAATTTTTTTCGATCTACGGCAAGAGAGAAATTTTTAATTTGTAAATATCTTTTGTTTATTAATAAACACAAATTACTATATCGTTATTTATACAACAAGGAAAATTTGACCGAACAAATCCAATGAGTGAAAAAATTCAAATTCCACTCAAATTTTTTTTTTTCACGTCTGTAATAAAAATTTAAAAAAAGGCCATAACTGTTCATTATTTTACTCGTTTGCGTTTAAAAAAGTGCACTTTTTTCACACTTTTAGTGTATACTATAATTGAATATTTTAGTATACTTATTCCCTAAACCACTCCTAATTTTTTTATCACTGTTAGATTTTGATGTACATCCTTAAAAAGCTAAATAAATTCTTTTCAATGGTGTAAATTTCCAATATGGCGTCAATATGAAATGATGCAACTGGACATAATAGGGCAACTTTACCCTAAATTAAACGACTTCGTATCTCTTAGTTTCCAAGATCCTAATCCCCCCCTCCCCGTGATGGGGCGCAATAAAAACAGTTCGCCTCGGGCGACAAAATAATTAGCGCCGGCCCTGCGTAAAGTTAAACTTCGGTTGTATATACAAATCTATTGTTTTTTAGCCGATTATACAACCAATTTTACTTTTGATCGAAATCTGTCATTGATTATTCTTACATTAAGAAACAAATATATTAATAGAGTAATAAAATGCGGCATATAAAAACAACACAAGGTATAAGAAAATTCTCCACTCCAAATGATAAAAGGCAAAAACCTTATAATTTTATTTGCTCCCGTTGAATAATGCATTCTTTTATTCTTTATGTATTTGTTTTATGATAAGTAATACCATTCATTCTTCACTATAACAATAAACTCTTGAGTAATAAATTCATAACTCAAACTTACTCGAAATAAACTTCACTTTGCTATAGTCGGGTCCAGCAATAAAACTATAAATATCGTAATTATGACAAAGCGGCATATCACTTACTGTTTGCTTTATAATATTGAATAAAACAGGCCATTGTTTCCCCCGCACAAATGCTATTTTGTTTGAAAGAAATTATTTCAAAGAAAAATGGCATTAATGTTAAAGGAACCTTAAAGTTATTTTACTATGCAAAGCATGCCTTCATTTCAACAGAACGACGCAAATAATAGCCCGTTGAAGTTATAATGCAAACAGTAACCGATATGCCGCCTTGTCATAATGAGGTCATGCAAAAAAAAATTGTACCTTTTTTCTGTTTAAATCGAAAAAGGATAGTCTAATTCATCGATCAGTATGATTAAATTCTTTTTTATTTATATTTTTTGTTGCATAAAATCGTTTTAAAGTATGATATTTTTAAAAAGTTGCAAAAACCAGCCATGTTTTGTCGTCACAACGCTACGTACCAAGTTCAGACTCATTTCAAACAGACATTTTATATGGACACATAAAGAAAACTATAAATTGAGGATTACATATCTGAATATGCTTAATATATTAATATAATATCGTTCTATTTAATTTTATAAATATAATTTTCATTTGGCGTGAAATTATCTACGTTACATCAGATGTTTTTTTTCACTTTTGAATCTTTGAATTAGACGGTAGAAGGTTATAAACGCATGTGAGACATTGAATATATTGTAGAATATTATTTTATTCTTTATTTTGGCACGAAACAACGTTCCATAGACATGTTTACTTTCATAAATTTTAGGTTATCTTTAAATGTCACTTTGACGTTTAAGACAATGTAAAAATCAAAATGGACCTTTCACTCTGTGACGTCATTGGACAATGGACGAAGCCGGGGTCTAGCAGCCTCATTTTAAAGAATGTCATTTTCAATTACAATTTTTTCATGATTAAAGATCGATTTGAGAAAAAATAAAAAATACGGGTCTATTATTTTTCACTACTCTATCCATTAAAATTATAAAAAAAGTCGTGCATGACCTCATTACGATATACAGGTGTCTCTTAAATTGGAGGACATGGCTTAACCACAGATTCCTGAGGCTAAAATACGCTGATTTAACTAAACTTGCTTCTACCGGAAAGTGCACCATTTAGCCAGTATTCTGCTTCAAAGTTCTTCGAAATAAAATTAATTTTGCTTATAATAACAGAACGCTTTATTCGATTTGGATGAAATTTGGTATGACAGTTCGTATGAATATAAGTAATATTTTAAGATGATACTTGTTATTATTAGTGAACCACTAGTATATGAAACTTAGGTGTCCCAACATTGATTAGACCGTAACTTTTTAATGGCCACACCGATAACGTAATTTTTTTTTTTTCAGAAAGATACATTTAATAGTAAACTCTTCTCTCCCTGTTTAATTTATGATATCTGTTACGGTTCAGACAGAAAAAAATAATACCTGAGGGACTGCACCGTGGATTTTTTTAAAATAAATTTAATCTAGAAGTCTGTCCAAATGCCAAACACTTAATTTTTAATGACAGTAATGAGTTGTCAATCTTCCCAACTTGTTTAGGAGTAAGCTAACATGTTTATTCGTATTGTTTATAATACTGGTAGTAAAATACTATTAGGCCGAACTAACGGATGTTACTAGTTTCTGAATATTGCGAAGGAATTTTTATTTTAGCTTCAGGAATCTGTGGTTAAGCCATGTCCCCTTTTTAAGAGACAACCTGTATATAATTTTTTCTACGACCACCATGAAAAGTTGACATTTGTGCTCTATTTTGTCATCGTAAAGTTGATACTAACGAGCAAAAAAATACTTTACCGCACGTCTCCCATAGCAACGCGCGGTAAATATAAAATATAGGTTAGGTTCATTTTTACACTAGAACCGTGATACAAACAATATACCTATAGTTAGCTATATTACCAATTTAGTTAGGTTAGGTATTTAATTATATATAATAACAACTCTACTGGTGAATGTACATTGTATTACAACTTTAAATATTTAATAACACACATTTCATAATTAACAAACTTATTGGATTTAATTATTGGCGGATAATGTTAAAATTGAATGTGCACTTTTGGCAGTTTTGTATATTCATTCCAGAACTTGAAAACAGCTGACGAAGATAAATTAGATTCTGTGACTGTGACACTCACTATAGTTTTCAGTTCTTAACTGCTAGTGTTGATTTTAGTATGGAATAAATGGACCAAAGAGAAGACGATTTCATTAGATTTTTACAAAAAGTAAGCTAGTAAGAGATTTTCACTGTAATTCTTGATTTTCTTAACTTACACCATTCAATGGAGAGGTTATAATTCTTTTCGTATAATGCTTTTGATTTTGCAGATAATAAATTCAAGGAAGTATTTTGCGCAGTTTCAAATATATCTGGAGGAGTGCAGGAAAAATCACTATCTTTTCCTGACAGAATTTTGTATTTATTTACTACTCACATCGTCATGGTTACACACAACACAAAACAGAAATTGGTTGAGATTGAATTGAACTTACTAAATAGGTATTATTATTTTTTCTATTTTGGTTAGTAAAGTCGTAGAAAAAATGATGTGTGCATCTCTAGCGTAAAGTATCTTTATTGCTCTCGCTCGATTGTAGCGCTCGCTACTCTCGCGTTTCAATTTTCGAGCGCAGGCAATAAAGATCCACTTTACGCTCTTGATACACAAATAACTATTATTGCTGTACCCGACAGTCAATTTTCTGATTATATGTACGTAAGGAGCAGTTAAATTAGAAATTTATTTCCAATTTTCAAATAGCACAAAGGTGACTCCTGTGGTTCTCTTCTTGCATCGGCTTTAAGAACTCGGGAGGTGACGCCTGGTAAACATCTTATCTGTATATTGCTCTTTTTAAGTTGGTAAACTAATATCATAAAATCTTGATACAAAAATCAGGTCAACTTGTTAATATTTCAGCAAGTTCATTAAAGAGTTTTCCTCGATCGGAAGTAGAGAATTTATTCCGATCTTAATTTGGTGATAGCGAGAATAAAATCCATAGGCAACTCGTGACAGCTGCATGCGAGGGCATAAATATTATGTCTCGTTACTGCGTTGCACTGCGGCAACCGTTCAGTTTCAATTTATTCCCAAAAAGAAGGCACAGAGATTTAAAAAACAATGATAAACGATATAAAAATTGATGGCGAGAACGCTGAGCCGTACAGTCTGTTTGCAGGAAGGAATCTGAAGACGGCTGCACATTTGTTAGAGAGAAATAGCTTTCGTTGTAGTTTTTAAGACGTTTGCTAACAAGACGGAAGTTTTTAATAACGCATATCATAAAGCAATTTGTTCTATATTCGCATATTAATCGCATCGTAATGACGATGTACTGTTGAGAGTGTTTACTATGAATTACAGTTTCTAGAGGAAAATAACAAAATGACTTAAAGTAGCTAAATATCTATGTTGTACCTCTTGCGATTTTTTTAGATTTTGGGCATTTTTTCGGGTTTTTTTTTTATTAGAATTGTATCTGTTTATTCAAAATCTTCGGTAATTGGTTTACTTACGTAATTTTATCCGTAGAATCGAATGCTGATATTGAGAAGTTTATATCTGCTTCCTTTTTTTGGGGTTTTGTTCAAAATTTGGTAGTTTTCAGAATAAAATGCATAAGAATATCTTGGATACGGAAAGAGATATCGAACTGCGGATTAAAAATTTAGAATTTATTTAAATTAATAAAAATTATATTTTTTGATTTTTTTTAACTCTAACCAAATAATAATATGTGTGACTTTTTTTTGGGTAATAACTCATATATGAGGAAAGTTGTAAACTTTGTGATAATATGCATAAATTAAAATGAGATCTATACATATTCCAGCTAAGGATATTCGGAGCGCGAGATATTGAAGAAAAAATATGTTTTTTTAAATAAGTTCTAATTTTAATTTAAAACAGAAATACAGTGTGTTCAGAAAAAAACTAACTCAGAGTAGGCTATGAACAGAAAAATGTATGTCTGATCATTATTCAAATCAAACGTTAAGTTATCACGCTAAATTTTTGAGTTACCTAGGTAACGAAAAATGACAATAAATATGAATAACAACTAAAACAATTAAAAAAAAATATTGACTTGTTCACTTAACATAAACAATACCAATAATTGCTAACTGTCTCCTTGGAAACGCTCAAACTCACTGGATCAAAAATCAAAGGCGCATGATTTGCAATAATTTTCAGTTTTAAATGGTGATGCATTTATAATAAAAAATAGCGTATGTTACACGTGTTTAAGCTAGCCTTTAAAGCACTACAACATTAAAAACACTCCGCTACGCGCCGTGGCTTTGAACTTGTCGTGCGTGTTTTAAAGGTTAGCTTATACATTTGTATCATAATATACTATTAAATTGACATACGTTTTTTTTTCATAACCTACTCCGAGTTAGGATTTTTTTTTAACACACTGTACATTATTTATATATGTAACACAGATTTATTCTTAGAGGATTTACATATTTAGAAATATTAGAGTTGAAATTAATTTCTTAAATACAGGAAATTTTGGAAGAATATATTACTCATTAAATCATTACTTCAAATGACTCTACAACAAAATCATCTTCGCATAAATATGTATTATATATTTACAAATTTTATTTTATTTTCTTTTAAATATTTGGCCGTCCGATATTTGGTTATCCGGTCAAAAAATAAACTGGTTATCCGGTATCCGTCCAATTCACTATCCGTTCACGTTACAAACCACGTGATACCATATTTTAGCGTCAAAATAAATTACAAGGAAAGTCATCTTAGAAGAAATAAATTTGATTTATTTACATTATTCGGTTATTGTTTAGCATAATCCACAATGTTATATTTTACATATTTTACCTACTTTAAATTTTACTACATTAGAATACCCCATGACCCCATTACAGTAATGACTAATATTGCTATAACTGATGTGCATATCGTCATAATAATTGATTATTGTCATTTGAGAATTTAATTTCGAAATGATTTTAGGGTGTTTGTTATGTATCTGGTAGTTGTATTTGATAAATCTGTCTAAACATTTCATTATGATTGAGTGAAATTGTAATAGAATTGATTTAATAATCATATTGTATCTTGTATCAATAAACACAACTCCATTTTCATTTGTTCGATTTGCATTGAACCATATTTACACAAACAATTCAAGAAAATGTACTCTTACAAATTAAATGTTCCCAAAATAAAAAATCTGATGTGGCGAGCCCATAACCTTCCGCTGGATATTTAACCACGCAGTATAGATAAAGCAATTATATTCAATTATTTTTATATTTAGAGGTGCCACCATTGGGATCTCGAGAACTATAAGAGATACGATGTCGATTAAATGGAACTTTTTGTGCGCCTTTGGAAGATCATCTCAGATGTGCTTTTGTTTTTCCAAAAATTTTCATAGGGCATTAGATAATGACGAAAAACTGAATATTGTTGATTTTTTCTTTTTTAAATAACTTCTAAACTATTAGTAATTGAGAAAAACGTTTCAAATATAAAAGATAGATATTTTTATTATCTAACCAGTGGCGTACAAAATAAATTTTTATATCCGTAAATTTTCGAGATATAACACAAACTTATATTTTTTAAATGGAACCCATATATGATTTTAGTCTCAAAAAAATCCATATTTTTTTCTCTTTTCAATGATATAAGGGTTATTATGTTTTATATTTGATTTTCTCCTAAAATTTAATTTTTCTCTTTATTTTCCTGAATTTTCTTATTATATCCCAAAAAAACATTATTATTTTAATTAATGATATTGTATTTGATCGATATAATTTATTTTATGCCTTTATTACTGAATATTTTCATTCTAGGCTTATAATTACAAATTACACTATAATGTGCCAAGGGCGACCTGATACAAAATATTATAAAAATTAATTTAATACGAGTTTTGAGCAAAATTTTGTAACGAAATAAATTATTTAATAAAGGATTATTTCTAAATATAAATCTAGCAATATTTTCAAAATAATTGTAAATTTAATACAAAATACGGAAAAAATAATAACTCTGAAGGCAAAACTAGTATAAAACATAATAACCCTTATATTATTGAAAAGAGAAAAAAAATAATGATTTTTTTGAGATTAAAATCATATATGGGTTCCATTTAAAAAAATATAAGTTTGTGTTATATCTCGAAAACTTACGAATATAAAAATTTATTTCGTACGCCACTGGTTAGTTAATAAAAATATCTATCTTTTATATTTGAAACGTTTTTCTCAATTACTAATGGTTTAGAAGTTATTTGAAAAAGAAAAGTCAACAATATTCAGTTTTTCGTCATTATCTAATGCCCTATGAGAATTTTTGGAAAAAAAAGCACATCTGAGATGTCCTCCCAAAGGCGCACAAAAAGTTACATTTAGCCGACATCGTATCTCTTATAGTTCTCGAGATCCCAATGGTGGCACCTCTAAATGGGACACACTGTATATCATACACAAAATAAATTTCACAAATATTGACAAAACTATTAGAAAAACTTAACAAAAATTCAAAATAGTACTCGTATCTTTGCACAAAGTCTTTTCAGAGCCGTACCCAGGAAGACATTGAAGCAAATCAATAGTAAATATAATATTTATGTATAATGAGTGACGATATATTTAGATATTTTTTGTTAATTAAAAATATTTTTTCGTTTTTGCGAGAAGTTTTTGGGTTATGTGTAGGTAATTAATTCGTAAAAAGCAGAAACGTAAGCCCGTAAATGAATTCCGTATCGGATCCGACAACACAAATACAAACTCAGTGATGTGTCCATCGAATCACGTACTTATAAGCTCTATAAATGTTAATAGTCCAATTAAAACTTTACCGCGCGGTGTTTAAAACGTATTAGAGAGTTGTGAGTAACGTGTCGGCTTCGGCAACATGACAGGGGAGATATGGCAAAGTCGCACGCCCGAGGGAGACAGTTTTCACTCCGGAACTCCGGATCATCGCGGCGTTTTATTCCGGACTTATAAACCCGACTAAACTGTATGGAGAATAATTTAATTGGAATATACGTCAACTCTAATTCTAAACAGGTATATAAATTATATATGAAATATTCTTACAAGTAATTTATGTAAAATAAATAAAGAAGGTATAGTTTTATATCTTTATAAACTTGTCATATATTAAGGACAGAATTATTTTCTATAATTAATAGCTTGTAAACATCCAAAATAATCTAAGAAGGAAGTTATGGTATTAACTTTTTTTTGTAATTACCGCTCATAAGAGTTGATATAAATCATTTTTATTTTAACCATGTTTTACGGCTATGCAACTGCTAGAGTGATTTGCAGCTAATAGATTTTGATGATTATTATGAGGTATATTACAATATTACAAAAACAAACAATAATGTTTAACTTTCATTTATACTTTAACTTGAAAAACCAATATTCGACTGTGTTAGGATGGAGGTAGATACGGGACAGTAAGAATTCTTCGGACTTGCAGTCAATTAATAAAATTTATTCACGCCGACATTTCGACTATACAATAGTCTTCCTCAGGGTTAGAATGGTCTAGTCGAAAAAAGAAATCACATGTGGATAACGGAACATACAACACGGACAATTAAAAATATAAATAAATAAATATGAATAAATAAATAAATAAATAAATAGTTAAAAACAACATATCACAGAGAGAAAATCGTCAACAAAATTAAAAACTTGTCTTGGATGAATACAATACACATGGAAATACAAATAACTAAAGTAACGTATAAAAATTATGAAAAATCAAAGTTGAGGACTTACTTTAGTTATTTGTATTTCCATGTGTATTGTATTCATCCAAGACGAGTTTTAAAATTCCTGACGATTTTCTCTCTGTGATATGTTGTTTTTAACTATTTATTTATTTATTCATATTATGGTAATTATGAAATAATTATGATTTTCATGAATATAATACTAGAAATGAATAAGATTTTAGAGTATCAAAGAAAAAAAAATATGTTGTGGCCAGCGCAAGACCTCTCGCCATTTCCATATTAGGCTATATAAGCATTGTATTGCACTTTGCTATCGAACGGTCGTTTTATAACAAAATATTACAGAACTTTACCCAAATATTGTTTTTTATTGTATTTAACATGTCTTCTGCACACATATAATTCTAATTATAGGTATCTATTTTTCATTGTATGAGGAAGTTCCTAAATGTCACAAATTCTTCCAATTCATTAACCAGATTGGCGGTATTTCTGATGGATATATGTATGCATATTACCTATAATTTCAAATATTTAATTAATAAAAAAATAAGAAAGATTGAATGTACTACCCAGAAAAAACTAACAAAATGTCACTAAAACTGTTGATTTTTGACATTCAAATCTGTTATTTACAAATTATGTTATAAACATTTGAATTTGTCAACTGGTTTCCTTAGTGTAGTTTCGCCTACTCGACTTGTTATATCCCGATATTCTATATATTATATCGTCTTTATCTCTAAAATTAGTAATATCAAAAATTTTCAAAAAATAATATTTGGATGAATTTCTTTTAAAAACTACTACTTCCGGTTGTTCAATTGTTACCAAAACCTTTTCAGCTCTTCCCAGGAATGTCAGGTTGAGGAATTCATAGTTAAACAGGTCTTATATCTTATAGATTTTGAGGAATCGTACGTCCAACATCCAGCCATACACACACACATACACACATCCACACACACACACACACACACACACACACACACACACATACACATATCCACACACACACACACACATACACATATCCACACACACACACACATCATTGTAAAAATGTTAAAATCAGATTCTAGTGACCTTGAAACGTGCTTATTCATTAAAATCTGGATATGTGATGTTTAGCATGATTCCAATACCTCTCTTACCGAGAGGTAAAAATAAAGTACAAAAAATAGTATTATTGTTAAAGGATTGAATATAATTATGAACAGTTAATAAATAAATAAGATTAATGAAGGCATATTTATCAATTACTTTGTTAATAATGTTTATATTTTGTTTTGGATATGTTTAAATTTGTTAATAATGTTTACACTGTATTTATTTTGTATTTGGTTGGCCTTTAGCCTTTCATTCAATAAATCTATATTATTATTATGAAAGAAATAATAATAATTTATTGTTATTTTCGTAAATAAGTAAATAAAAAGATTGGCCCCAGAAATAGTCATGAAAAACAACCCCCCACTCTGACGTCGAAGTACATACAGTAAGTCATACATAGCCAATAGGAAAATAGTTTACGTTATTTATATAAATAAAAGTAGGCGTCAGTTTGTCACATGATAAATTGTATGTACTCTGACGTCACATTCTGTTGATTAACGTGATTTTTTCAAAATATTACACAAATTTCAATATTTAATTGTAAAAGATGAAATATGTAATGGATAATTCGTGATATTTTCAAATTTGAGGCTCTTTAAAGAACAATATCTTTTAAAAATGAAAAATTCTGCAACAGCCCTAGTGCATCTACTTTTGGGCAAATTTTTACGACACAATTTCTGAAATGTAATTGTATGAAACAAAGAGGATAAAAATAATGTAAACATGTAGCAATAAAGTTTAGAATGATTTCATTATAATTTTATATTTATTATATTAATTTTATTACCTCCCGACATAAGTAAGGAAAGTATTGTCTATGGCAAAAAACAAAAAAAATTAATGCGGTGTTTCTAATGAATAAACAAGTTTTAGGGTTCCTACAATACGATTCTACTGTTTAATGCTCTTCATGGTGATATGTCTGTGTGTGACTATATTTTCGTCTTCGATAACTCGAATATACAATTCCAAAAATTTTTAAACCCATATGAAGAGTTGGTTAGATTTTTATTATAATTGGTCAACCGCATGTACCTCTTCACTTAAAGCCCTTTTTAGTGTATTTCTTAAAAAAAGAAAAAAGCAGATACGTGTAATTTTCTGATTGTTTAAGTTTCATAAATCTTGCAATGTAGGTACTTATATTCAAATATTACTAATTGTTGTATGTCAGTGTAAACATTAAAAATAAGCCAAGAAAGAAGTTACAGGTAATGTGCTGGTCAGATTTTCTTTCACTAGATATTTGATTTATTTTCATATTTACAATAAGTATTTACCTATTTTATTGTTTGATGCGCGTTTGAATTTGAAAAAATTGCATCGTTTTGAAAAATAAACAAGGTGTCTCTTAAATAGGGGGACATGGCTTAACCACAGATTCTTGAGGCTAAAATAAGACGATTTAACCAAACTTGCTTCTACCGGAAAGTGTACCATTTAGCCAGAATTCTGCTTCAAAGTTCTTCGAAAAAAAAATTAGTTTTGCTTATAATAACCGGACGCTTTATTCGTTTGGATGAAATTTGGTATGACAGTTTATATGGTTATGTCATCTTTTAAGATGATACTTGTTATTATTACTGAACCACTAGTGTATGAAACGTAGGTGTCCCAACATTCATTAGACCATAACTTTTTAATGGCCAAGCCGTATTTTTTTTTCAGAAAGATACATTCAATAGTAAACTATTCTCTCTGTGTGTAATTTGTGATATCTGTTACGGTTCAGACAGAAAAAAATAAAACCTAAGTGACTGCCTCGTGAATTCTTTTAAAATAAATTTAATCTAGCAGTCTATCCAAATGTCAAACAATTAATTTTTAATGACAATAACGAGTTGTCAATCTTCTCAACTTGTTTAGGAGTAAGCTAACATATTTATTCGTGTTATTTATAATAATGGTATAGTAAAATAATATTAGGCCGAACAAACAGATGTTTCTAGTTTCTGAATATTGCGAAGGAATTTTTTGACAACCCATAAACAATTGTTACTGTCATTAGAAATTCGTTGTTTGACATTTGGATAGATTGCTAGATTAAATTTATTTAAAAAAAAAATCACGGTGCAGTCACTCAGGTTTTATTTTTTTCTGTCTGAACCGTAACAGATATCACAAATTAAACAGAGAGAGAAAAGTTTATTATTGAATGTATCTTTCTGAAAAAAAATAATTTCACGTTATCGGTGTGGCCATTAAAAAGTTACGGTCTAATCAATGTTGGGACACCTAAGTTTCATACACTAGTGGTTCACTAATAATAACAAGTATCACCTTAAAAGATGACTTATAACCATACGAAGTGTCATACCAAATTTCATCCAAATCGTATAAAGCGTTCTGTTCACTGAAATATATACTAACTGGAATGCGCGTACGAACCGTGACTGTGAAGCATATTGAAAGCCTGCTGCTGGAGTAGTCGGCAAACATCGAGACAGTTCGTGAGTAGACGGAAATTATTTCGTGTGGCGCATGTTTAAATAAATGAAGCATAATATGAAAACAAAGCGATCAGCTATGATACGAGTTATTCGGCTAGGTTCGGTTCGGCACGAACGTGCGCGAACAGGACTAGCCATTATTGTTCAATGAGCTTCAGTGCAGCGTACGCTGATAGGTAGAGTATGCGAGTTCCAGTTAGTATATATTTCAGTGGTTCTGTTATTATAAGCAAAATTAATTTTTTTTTCGATGAACTTTGAAGCAGAATTCTGGCTAAATGGTACACTTTCCGGTAGAAGCAAGTTTATTTAAATCGTCTTATTTTAGCCTCAGGAATCTGTGGTTAAGCCATGTCCCCCTATTTAAGAGACACCCTGTATAAAGTGATTAAAGAAATTTTTTTATTATCTGCAAGTAAAGTTAAAATTTGAAGTACCACGAAATTTAGTATGTCAAAATTGTGTGAACATATAAATTATCATAATAATAATAAACAATTCGGTTATAAAATTGATGTAAATTTTTGATCGTGTAAATCCACCATATGCATTAGAACACTGTGTTATATCTTTTCCTTAGAACAATTCTCGTTCTCGTTATTATTCCTTCTCATGTTCGCGATGTAATTACCGATGAGAACTTCCCAATCTCCATGCCTGGAATTCCCGAGGCGCAATGAAAACTACAATCCTGCAATCAGTTTGGCCAGTGGCGATCTGCAATCCTATTCGTATTCCCTCATTTTGCCATGCATAGCACACTACTACCATACCATACTGCCAAATCAGTGTGTAGTATTAATTCATCGCGAGTCGTTGACAAGTTCTGCCGTTCTGTTGCCTCTGGCCCTTTGCGAGAGTCATAGGCGTAGAGGAGAAAATTTTAGGAAAAACCATAATGAAAAATGTTGACAGATCAATATACACATTTATAAATACTCGTAATATTGTAGTCCTGTGCTATTATTAAAATTACCTATGTATGTACAGGATGTAAATCGAAAAGTGGGACATAGACGTTTAACATGGGAAGTCAGTTTTTCTTTGCGCAACCTTTACCTAATTATTTTATGCAAAAATACGTACAATGAAAGTTATAGAGATTTAAATTCTGCATCTAAATCATGTGATACAATTATTCCAGCTCTTCATATAAACGTAAAGATTAATATAATTAATATAATTGCAGTTTTTATGAGCTATTAGTCTAGGCAGCCATGGATTGTGACAAAAAGTAAACAAATGCGTTATATTTAACTTTCAATTATAACTAAATTTGGATTAGAATAGTAAATTAACACAAAACACAAAAAGATAAATGGGCTACTTGCGTGGTACTGAAAATCCGATTTCTATCACTATGTACGTAATATTATGTTGAAAACACGAATAAAAATATAAATTTTATTTTTTAAAAATGATTTGTTTTTTAGTAAATTAAGAAAGAAAATTTTCTGTGATGTCATTATATTAAACTCGAGAAGAAAACCATGTTTAAAAATGTAACGTATAGATGGCATGACGTGCGAGAAAGTTTTAATTTGAATTTAACATTAGTTTATTTTTCTCTCTCTCTGGACTGTCAAACATTAATTACTTCACAAATAAACACATAGGTAGTTACATGTAATTTAAAATATCGATTCCAAAAAGAGAAACTAAAATACTAACCTCCAAACTATTGTTGAAACGTCAAACAGGAGATCTACATTACCCGTACAAACAAACGCTATGGCTTTAAGACCATTCATTGGTGCGGCGCAATTCTACGTCATACATGGCGGGAATTCAAATAAACAAATTTCATTATTTTTTTTCTGGCTAACTAATAAAAATTTTTTCAAAAGAAAAAATACGTGTAGCAAATTTTTACCTGCTCTTTAAAAATATTAAATAAAAAAAAGGTACGCAAGTAGCCCATTAATTTAGTTCTAATGGGGAAGTTTAGCATGGTAAAAATTCTACATAACATACTATTTACTCACAAATATAACACAAATGACTGCTGAAATTGAATTAAAAAATAAAATTATTGCTCCATTTATTTATAATTAATATTTTTTAGATAAACTGTAAGTACGTCACAAATCAGTTATGCGCAAACTCAGACAGAAAGGTGAAATCGAACCACTTGAAGGTAGGTCGTAACAAAGCGTAAAAGCGCTTCACTGGTAACCGTAACCGCGTGCGTCAGTGTATCAGTCGACATACGTTGCGCCAAGCCTCTACCGATGTCATCACAGCTTAAAATCGGCTTTTCGGGAAAATCTGGGCATTTTTGAAAAAAATAAAACATGTTACATCATTTTTCAAGTCATTTCCCATGGAATAAAAAATAAAAAAAATCACTAAACTTCCCCATTGTCAGTTAAAAACAATGCAAGACTAAAAGTATATATTTATAATTAATTTTTACGTTTATATGAAGGGCACAAGATAAAAACCGCTAAAAACCAACAAAAACCATGGCAACCTGAAAACAGCCATCTAAATCGTCGTTTCATAAAATTAGCATTAATTTTTTCATGGACATTGGAAAAAATGTTGTACATTTTTTTATACACTAGCTGAACGTTTCTGATGGGTATATGGATAAATCACTTACAACAATAAAAAAGTTTAAGCTAATCTTCATCTTTGCATTAGTGAATTCTATTCTACTCCGGTATTTAAAATTTATAATATCAATAAAGGTAAGATACTAGGAATATATTAGACTGTATTTTAAGACATAAACTTTGAAAATTAGAGAAGAACTAGCTAACCCTAAAATAAGGATTAGCTTATTATTATTATTTTTTTTTTTTTTTGAGAATCGAGCTATTATTGTATAAATAGCTATTTATTCATTCTGATCATTAAAGTGTTGCTCGCGTAATGAGATTTCAATTGAAAAAATGTCACTGCCACTTTATAACGTAGATGTAAGAAAAACAAAATAAATAAATCAAGGGATTTTTGGTTTTGAATAACTTTGTTAATTTAATAACAGAAATTTATTAAGTGGTTTGAATTTAATTACCATATATTCACAATAAAATGTCACGAAAGAATTAAAATAATTTTATTTCATTGTTAATCTTTATGTAAGTAATTAAATCTTTCGAAAGATATTAAATTTTACTCAAATAAAATTGTGTAAAAGTGATTGTAAAAAAATAACCAACTTAAATTATTTTTTAAATAAAAATATATATTAATAATCTTCTTGATGATGTACCACAATATTAAACGAAGTTAAATTATTTTCATTACAAAATTCTTAATAAAAATAAAATATAATAATACTAATAATATTTTATCTTTTGTCTAAAACAATCTTTTAATTTAAGTTCTGTTTATATTAATTCAAACCAATGTTTCGGCAGTACGTACTGCTGTCTTCTCCAAAGTGAAAACATAGGTAAATATTAATTTTATGGAATTCTGTTTTTTTTTTAATTACTTTAAATACTTTGTTTTATTATTGCTAATATTTACCTTTGTTTCTTTTGAATTTTGAACTTCAAAGGAATTAAATGAAGAGACAAGTCATCAAAAGTAGATGAACCAGTGTTAGCTGCGGAAGTATCAATTTCTAGTGATTTTTTACAAAAACTAATATAAAAAATCTGTTGTGGCCAGCACAAAACCTTCCGTCAATTCGATGTATTTTGTACATATCCTATACCAAAAGTTCCTTGAAAAATATTCTATATATATAATAATAATAATAATAATAATTTATTACCCAACAGAAAAAATCCATTTACAAGGTAAATAAAAATAAAATAAATTAACATAATAAATACACAACAGTAATAAATCATATTTAGTTAATATAGTTAACAGCTTCAAAATAAGAAATTCCAGTAGAACGTAATGTGTACAGTGTGCAACAAAATATATCACATGAGGTACATATTTGGTTGTAATTATCACAACAAGTGAAAATGGGCGACCTGAGCAATAAATTCGTTTTCGCAATATTATTATAAAAAGTGTTTACTTTACGGGAAGCATATGTTGGAACTGAGAAATTAATTTCAGATAATAGCGCACTGCAATCAATGTCACTGTATAATAATTTGTGTATCCTGTATAATTGTAACAAGAACACACTATTTTTACATATCCATACTGAAAGTTCCTTTGAAAAGATTCTAAAATCTAATAAAATTGTAATACGAATACGAACGTACATTATGTATTGCATTTAACACTTCCTCCTGCTTCAACTTTTCCCTATTTTATTAGAAGTCGCTGTTTCTTACTCTTCTCGTCTACTCATTCCTGTCCGAAGCACCTTCGTGACACAGTTCTTCCTCTCTCAAATCTTCTGCTATACAGTCCTTCCATCTTCTCTTTTGCCTTTCTCGTACTTCTAGCATTATAAGTTCCTATCTTGAGGCGAGGCCGCAAATGCAAGTCACTGGCGAGGGACACTCTGTCACTTATATCACTTTATATACTTTCCACTTTGGTTCTGCACTTGCCACTGACATCTGTCAATTAGATTTTTTTGAATATATTTGTTTTCATAATTTTTGCAAAGCTGACTCATTTCCGAAAGTTAATTTCTCTTAATCTCTCTATAACTCTATATCTATTGAATATGAAGGAAAATGTATAATCGAACCATATAGAGAATAAGATATTCTATCTATTGATAATCACATAAAATGTCGAAAATGATATTTAACTGCGATTTTCGAAGAAAAACTGTTAAGAACTTCAAATAAGGGTACTTCCGGTTGACCAATTATAACCAAAATCTAATCAGCTCTTCATATGGTTGTAAAGAAGAGGAATATGAAAGAATCATAATTTTTAGAATTGTAGTTTTGGAGTTATCGTCGGAGAAAAATTTGTCACACACACACACGGACACACAAACACACACACAGACACACACACGGACACACATACACACATACACACATACAGACATCATCTTAAAAATAGTACATTCGTATTGTAGGGACCCTAAAACGTGCTTATACATTAAAAACTCACCACCGATTTTTTTGACCAAAAACAATACCTTCCTTTTGACGGAAGGTAAAAATCTGTTGTGGCCAGCACAAGACCTCTCGCCATTTCCATATTAGGCTATATATGTATTGTATTGCACTTCGCTTTCGAACCGTCGTTTTATAACAAAATATTACAGAAATTTACCCAAATATTGTTTTTTTATTGTATTTAACATGTCTTCTGCACACATATAATTCTAATTATATCTATTTTTCATTGTATGAGGAAGTTTCTAAATGCCAGAGATTCTTCCAATTCATTAACCAAATTGGCGGTATTTGCATTTTACCACAATTTTACCTATAATTTCAAATATTTAATTAATTAAACAATAAGAAAGATTAAATATACTTCCCAGAAAAAGCTATCAGAATGTCACTAAAACTGTTGATTTTTGATAATGACATGTGTCATTTACAAACATTGGAATTTGTCAACTGGTTTCCTTACTGCCTTAGTCTCTGCGATTAGATTACTCTATAAATTTATAGTGTCTTTATCTCTAAATCTATACAAGATATAATAAAATTTTTAAGTGTATTAGATGGAGAATTTTATGTTCTTCAATATTTAATAAAAAAATTCCAAAAAATTATATTTAGAAGAATTTTTCTAAGAAACTACTACTTCCGGTTGTTCGATTGTTACCAAAACCTTTTCAGCTCTTCCCAGAAATGTCAGATTGAGAAAACTACAGTTAAATATATTTAAGTCTTATAGTTTTTGAGGAATCGTGTCTACAACATCCAGACATACACACATACACACATACACACATCCACACACACACACACACACACACACATCATTTTAAAAATGTTATAATACCTCTGTTAACGAGAGGTAAAAATGTGTATGTATAGCATTTGTCAACAGTGTTTTATTTTGCAAAAATGAACATATATTTTTAGTTGTTTTCTTATTGATTTTCCTGTAACTATCTTATCCATATTTCTTCTAAATCGAAAACGCAATTTAGAATTCATATTACGAATAGATATCTATTACCTGGAAAAGAATAGTACATAATCGTATATTTTATAGATAATATTTATATATCCCGAATAAAATTTAGAATTTAAGCCCCACTACGTCTGTGGCGTAGCGATTGTGGGCGCTATCGCATCTGGAATGCAGTTTGATTGTCTTTGCGTCATGTGCAATTTGAATTTCTTTCTAATGTGCTCCAGTGAAGCTGGGAATGGCTGTAGTTTGATGAAGTTTTGCTTTGAGTGAGATTTGTTGATTGAAATCTGGGAGAAAACTTCCAGAGCTTTAATGAAAACTAAAATGGGATAGGACTGTGTTTTCCTACAGGAAAACTTCGCTTTACATAAGAGCGATTATTCACGAGAAGAAAGGAAACTTTAAAATAGTTCCGGAGAAATGTATTATTAAAGAAATGATTGATATATGGAAATAGGAACATTTAGATGTTAAATTGAAATGTGTTGATATGTAATTATCGCTATTGGATTTCTACCCACATTTAGATTTGGGTGATTAATTTAGAAAAGGACTGAATGTTAAATGTATTTTATTCTTGAAGAGATTAGTAATCCATCACAAAATATTCAAACATGGAAATTGGTAATACATAATTAATTAATATTAGAGGTTTAAATAAATAAAAATTAAATATTCGGGGCGATATTAAATAAACTAAAAGGGTAGTAGCAGCAATGGTACAGTTATAGGGGATAGAAGAAAGGAAATGTGAAAAAATATATAAAGCAATGTTAATACTGTTTGATTCCATGGCATAACGTGTACTTGTATGCACGGCTCAAGAATATGAATTGGAAGGAACATAAAAAAAAACATTACAGACCAAATAGATAGGTAGAAGGATAGATAATGTGATTATATTTTCAAACACCAAGAGGAAACAAACAGAGGCAAAATGAAGACAGAAAGAGGAAGAAGAGCATTAAAGTACGAAGAAAGAATAATAATGGAAGATGAAGAGTCAATTCTTTTAAATTGTTAAAAAGAACTCAAGAAAAGAAAAATAAACACACAAGAATTAACAAAAAAACTCAAAAGAAAATTCCACGGAAGAAATGACTATGCAAAGGTAAAAGTAAACAGTAGAACAGAATAACAAGATTCAATATTGAACCTCTAAAATAATGAAATCCTATTTAATTTCGAACTAAATGATGAGAAAATAAAAGCAAGTTTTTTTAAGTTTCGTGTTAATGGTGCCATTAGTGGTAGCACGCACTTTAGAATTCTATTATAGAAAGCAGGCGAATACGATTTTATTTTTACGAATCTTGGTAGCACGCACTTTAGAATTCTATATTCAATTTTTGATTCGGAAATTATTGGATTTTATACCATTAAAATAAGAAATATTATGACAGTTGTATATAATAAATGTATAAATTATATATAAATATATATAAATGAATAGAACTGTGGCAAAATAATGACGTTACTTTGACACTTTCGCCTCAAGTCGTTCGCTTACAGGCGAATATTTTGAGACACGCATGCTACCAAATTTTCGCTTCGTGGCGAAATGCGAAAACAAATGCCTCATTTGATAGAATTCTAAAGTGCGTGCTACCACTACAGATCGTTTAAATACTATCATGACACTTTATTAACAACAAGGTTTTGTCAATAATCAATAACAAAGGGTGTACGCATGTAATTAATTAAAGAACTAAATTAGTCTGCCTCTATATTTGAAAAAAATTTTTGTACGACTTGACATTTTTTTAACAAAATAATAAAAAGGGAAAAATATACCATACTTTATTTTGTACACCATTTTTTTTTAAATTATTACAATTTTCATTGGGTAAAAGTAAAAAGTGTGTGTGTATGTTGGAACCATGGTTTCTCAAATACTATAAGACTTAAGACGTGTTTAACTACAGTTTCCTCAATCTGACATTAATGGGAAGAGCTGATTAAACTTTACTAACAAATGGACAATCGGAACTACTAGTTTCTAAAAACAATCTATATCTCATTTTTTGAAAATTTATGTTATTACAAATTATAAGAATATAAAAATCTCTATCAGATACATTTAATTTTTTTTTGTTATATCTTCTATACTCGTAGATTTAGAGATAGAGAAATATAAATATATAAAATAATATGTGGTAATGAATCTCACAGCCCAAACAACTCCATGGAAACCAGTTAAAAATTAAATTATTTGTAACTGGCAGATGTCAGTGTCAAAAATCCAGAGACATTATTGAAGATTTTTTCTGGGAAGTACATTTAATATTTCTTATTTTATTATTAATTAATTTTTTTAAATTATAAGTACACATATTACATATAGGTATATCCTTTAGACAAACTGCCAATCTCATCAGTGAATTAGAAGAATCTCGAACATTTGGAAGAGTAAGAGGAAACTTATTCATAGAATGAATTAAAAAATAAAAATATATAAAGAGATGTAATTAGAATTTTTTGTGTGTACCAGAAATGTTAGATACCTATGTACAATACTTACATAGCCTAATATGGAAATGGCTAAAGGTATAGAGCTGCCCACAAAAGATTTTTACCTCTCGCTAAGAGAGGTATTGGATTCATGCTAAAATTCGCATATCCAGATTTTATTGAATAAGCACGATTTAAGGTCCCTAGAATCCGATTATAACATTTTTAAAATGATGTCTGTGTGTGTGTGTGTATGTGTGGATGTGTGTATGTGTGTGTGTGTATGTATGGATGTTGGAGGGACGATTCCTCAAATCTATAAGACTTAAAAAATATTTAACTGCAGTTTCCTCAATCTGACATTCCTGGGAAGAGCTGAAAAGGTTTTGGTAACAATTGAAGTAGTAGTTTCTTAGAAAAATTCTTCTAAATATAATTTTTTGGGAGTTTTCTTAAATTTTGAAGAACATAAAATTCTTCATCTAATACACTTAAAAATTTGATTATATTTTGTATAGATTTAGAGATAAAGACACTATAATTTATAGAGTATTCTAATCGCAGAGGCTAAGGCACTAAGGAAACCAGTTGACAAATTCCAATGTTTATAACATAGTTTGTAAATGACACATATCAGTGTCAAAAATCAACAGTTTTAGTGACATTCTGATAGCTTTTTCTGGGAAGTATATTTAATCTTTCTTATTGTTTTATTAATTAAGTATTTGAAATTATAGATAAAATCAACGAGATATAAGTAAATATTTACTTATAGTTCGTTGGAATGCATATATCCATCAGAAATACCGCCAATCTGGTTAATGAATTGGAAGAATCTCTGACATTTAGAAACTTCCTCATACAATGAAAAGTAGATATAATTAGAATTATATGTATGCAGAAGACATGTTAAATACAATAAAAAACAATATTTGGGTAAAGTTCTGTAATATTTTGTTATAAAACGACGGTTCGAAAGCGAAGTGCAATACAATACTTATATAGACTAATATGGAAATGGCGAGAGGTCTTGTGCTGGCCACAACAGATTTTTTTATTTTATAAAAAATGTTGTATTCATAATATAAAATTTCAAACTGAACATATTGACCCATATTACGAACGAACGAATACTTTTGTGAAAATTGATGTTTAACGGATTAACCTCAAAATTATACATTATAATGTAAAAGCGTGCTTCATAATACCACTAATATTATAATACATTAGTAAATCGGGTATCTTGTTTTTATGCTTATTATGTATGGACAAACAATGTTACAGTCATACAATGAAGAATTTTACAATATTTGTTTTCTGTTTTTGTAAAAAAGTCCTTAAAGCCTTAATAGACCTTTTCAATTTACATAATATGCCAATAATTTGCGGGAGTCATGGTTACGCGCTTGTGGCGTCTATGGCGTTTGTTTTCTCAAATTTTAGACGTAAAATGTGAGGATAGTCTTTGACAACTTTAAAAAACTCAATTCTCAACAGAAGTTATAAAAGCTTTTGTCGAATCAACGATGCCAATTTTCACTGAGAATACAGGTCTTTTAGTGACTGCAATATTTTTGACGCTGGCACTTGCAGGCGCCATTTTACTTACTACATGCAAAGATAGAGAAAGCTGTTAAATTGAAAAGATCTATTATTTGTACATATTTCAAACTCATTATTCTTTGCACAATCATAAAAGCGTATTTTATTATTATACAGTGCCGAATCAATGAATCCATTACCCAGTAAAAATTCGAGTTATTTAGTCGTGTAAACACTCTCCAATTCCGCGGAGCCTAACAAATTCCTGCGTCAATCTGATCATTACTCACGTCTCTCAAGCTTCTCATCGCGCTGCGATTTGACGTTTCCTGAAACAAAACCGGGGAAGCAGGAGAACGCCTCCGTACTCTTTCCTACTCCACTCCTGCATTGCCGTGGTATCAATTTGTATTCGCGCCAGTCATTAACCGTTCCCAACGCCATTCTCCGAACGCGGCGAACCGTGAAAGCTGCGAAAGTCAGGATTCAATTTGCGAAGGTGGGGTTTTTAATGTAGAAAAGCGGAGAGAGACTGTTTGGATATTGGTTTTGAGTTTGTTCGGTGGAATAATATAGTGTACTATTGTGATTGTAAGGATATAGTGAAATGATGAAGGAATGTTTTACAACCAGGGACCTGAACCAAAATGTATTTATGGTTCAGGTTCGTTTGAAGTTAAGGAAATAAATGTCGATTCAGATTTAGTTTTGGTTCAGTATATTGAGAATTATTATAGTTTATCGGTTTTTGGTTCGGATTCGATTTTCAGTTCAAAGCCCAAAGCGGTAAATGATTGCCAAAAATATGGTGGTATTAGTATATTTAAAATCATATTTAATTTTATAACATCTGAACCGCATCTGAATTTACAACGGTTTAAATTCGGTTCAGGTTTATTGACCTTGCCAATAAAGGTTCGGTTTACGTTCAGGTTCATCAAAAAATCCGGTTAATTCGGGTTGTCGGTTCAGGTTCGTGTTCAGTTTTAGGTGTCTGTTTACAACATAACTATAATGTGGGAAATTTTTCGATTGTAGTAAGATTAATTAGATACTTGGATTCTTAGTCGTATGAGCTATCCAGGAGCTGTCCAGGAATTATTTGAACAAATGACTTGAGCATGATAGAGCAAAATCGTTTGCACATTCCAGGGTCAACTTTTTGAGAAAAGTTTAATAGTCGCCACAAGAATTTTTGATCTTCTTTTGTTTCTGAGCTACAGGCAAAAACTTGTTTTTCGCTGATTTGGAAAATATCTCATAACCAGAGCTGGGCAGTAACTAGTTACTTTAGGAACTTAGTTACTAACTAGTTACTTTTACGTAACTTGTAACGTAACTTAGTTACTTTTTAAAATATGGTAACTGTAACTTGCTGCGGAAAAGTAGTTGGTAACTTTACGGTTTTTAGTTACTAGTTACTTGAGTAACTTAAGTTACTTAAAGTAACTCAGAAATTAGAATGTAACTTAAGTTAGTCAAAGTAACTTAAAAAGTGGAATGGAAATATTTTGTTGAGGCTGATGCCTTTTTTAGAAACACTAACTAAAACTGTTTTGTTTTAAATAAATGTCTGTCCAGAGTGGGAGTGTTGAGCGCAGCATCGCACATACCCTCTGTAATGTGTAACTTTTATTTTAATACATAATTAAATTCAATATTATTGTTGATTGATTTCAAGCCATAATAGATAATAAAATAAGTAATTATATTCATTAATAATAGAGTTTTTGTACGGTAAACAGAAAAACTAAAAATAACACACTATTTTAACTTTTAATTCTAGAATTAAAAAGTCACTAAATGTTAAATTTGACTTATAAAATATATTATTTTCAAATGTTTTTCTCGCTTACAAATGATACGTTTTAATAAATTATAATTAAACTGCCACTAAATCATCAAAATTATTCCAATTTTCAGGTTATACAAAAAATAGTGTATTTTGTTCGTTGTTCCAAGGGTTGCAAGACTTGAATTCGTCTCATTTTTGCAAATTCCCTTCTCACAAGATAAAATGTTACTTTTAATTTTTATATTATATTATACTGTAGGTCCACAGGGCCTTTTTATCAGATTTTTTATCACAGCAACCAGGCCCTGATGGCCCCTTGTCAACGTTAACGTAGTTAGTGCAAAAACTCCCTGATATGTATACTATACAATAACTAAGTCAACAGTCTAAGTCTATACTTCACGCCATTAAAAGTAGTTAGAAAGTAACTTAAGGTAACTAAGTTATTTTTAATGAGTAACTAGTAAATAACTTAGTTCTTTCACCAAAGTAACTGGAACTTAAGTAACTTAGTTACTTTTTTTTGGAGGTAACTGTAACTAGTTACATTTTAAAAGTAACTTGCCCAGCTCTGCTCATAACTTATTTATTACGGTAGTTAGAGAAAAATTGTTGGAACAAAATGTATGTAGGTACTTAATTTTTTTAAATAAAATAAGTAATTAAAATAACTATTTACATATTTAAATTAACGATTTTTTACAAAAAAATTATTATCTATTTCGAGTTAGTTAAAATGCTAAATTAAGATTTGTAAATTATACAAAATTATTAGATATATTGCCTAATAAAATAATATCTAATTATAATTAGACAAAATTTCAATTCTTTTTTTTCTGTGTGGAAGTAAATTTATTTGTCATTTATAAAACCGGCCATTAGTAACAGATATATTTATTTATGATAGAAATATTTTTTGCTACTTCATTGCAATTTTTATTAAATTCGAACAATAAATAGGCATTAATAATTTTTATGTAATAAATGAAAATTTAACAAATCATCAAAAAATAATATTAAAGCATGTACGAGTACTAATAACCATAAAATGAATAAAACTATGCACATCAAAAAGTAATAAAATAATGTCATATTTCAGCACTGATCGTTTTTAACAGGTTATAAAACAAACTTATTTATTCATAACATTCTAAATTGAGTACTTTATAGTTTTACTGGTTTCATACGCAATAACATTGCGCAAATATTTCTGTGTGAACTAATATTTTTTTACGACTATCTATGGAAGAAAAATAAAATAGTTTGACGTATTTGCATACTTGAATGTCTGGCATTCAAATAATCGGATTGAAAATCTATTCAGGAATACGACCACATGCATACAAATGTCTTTCATGTTAGATAAAATTGAGCTAACTAAAAATAAAAATAAATAAAAGTCAGGGTTTTTACACAAAGCATAATACAGAATATCTTTTTACATTATTACAACAGAAGAATGAAAGGATATTCTAAACAACGGGCTGATCCAATTAACAAAGGAAATTCTTCACAAATTTTAACAAAAATGGATCACAGTATTAAACCTAACAAGGTGTATTTATTCTTTTAAATTAATATACAGGGTGTTATATAAGTAAGCGTACAACGCGTAACAAATGGTAGAACTAACCTCATAGATATTAAATAGGGAAATAATTTTTATTTTACACGCTTTACGTAAGAACTGGAACCACTTAAAATTGACCAATTACGCCAATGTTCAATTTAAAAATCTGTTGTGTCCAGCACAAAACCTTCCGTCAATTCGATGTATTTTGTACATATCCCATACCAAAAGTTCCTTGAAAAATATTCTGTATAACCTGCAAAATTGTAACACGAACACACTATTTTTTACAAATTCAATACCGAAAGTTCCTTTCTCTATTTTATTATGGGTCGCTGTTTCTTACTCTTCTCTTTTACTCATTCCTGTCCAACGCATCTTCTTCACAAAATTCTTCCTCTCTCAAATCTTCTGCTACACAGTCCTTCCATATTCTCTTTGGACTTTCTCGTACTTCCGGCATTGAAAATTCCAATCTTGAGGCGGGACTGCAACTGTAAATCACTTGCGAGGGACACTCTATCACATTGACATATAATTTTCTGACCCTATACTTTCAACTTTGGTTTTGCATTTGACACTGACATCTGTCAATTAAATTTTTTTGAATATATCTGCTGTTTCCATATTTTTAACAAAGCTGACTGATTTTTGAAAGTGAATCTCTCTTAATGTCTCTATAACTCTATATCTATTGAATATGAAGAAAAATGTATAATCAAAACGTATAGAGAATAAGATATTCTTTCATACTAATAATCACAAAATGTCGAAAAATGATATATAACTGCGTTTTTTAAGGAAAACTGTTAAAAACTTCAAATAAGGGTACTTCCGGTGGATCATTTATAACCAAAATCTAATCAGCTCTTCATATGGATGTAAAGAAGAGGAATATGATAGAATTATAATTTTTAGAATTGTAGTATTGGAGTTATCGTCGGAGAAAAAATTGTCACACACGGACACACACACACACACGGACACACATACACACAGACACACACACACACACACACGGACACACACACACACACATACATACATACATACATCATCTTAAAAATAGTAAATTCGTATAGTAGTGACCCTAAAACGTGCTTATTCATTAAAAACTCACCAACGAATTTTTTGACCAAAGACAATACCTTCCTTACCTAAAGGTGACGGAAGGTAAAAAAAAATAAGTAAAACTCAATGGGCGCGTTCAGCACCCCGGCAGCGATGCCAGCGATGAGAGGTGCTGAACTCGATCATTGGCTCGTAGCACGATCACGATTTTAACTAAAACACTGTTTTAAGAAATGTCAAATTTTATTATTTAATGATAATAATAAATAGTAACAAATTTATCAAAATATGATTTTAAAGCAGAACATAGTTTATATTCAAACAAATATTTTTAAATAAATCGATCTTCTAACATAAGGGTGAAATTACATTTTGAAATTTGAATTTAACATTTCTTAAAACAGCGTTTTATTTAAAACCGTGAACGTGGTACAAGCGATTGTGTTCTATATATAAAAAAAATGTTGATTGTCAAAAATGACGTAAAACGCTTTTTGCATTGACTTACAATTTATATTTGGTTCATTGAATGTGGAAATTCCACTTACCTTAATGATAAACATGTAGTTTTTCAATGTGAAAGTCGCAAATACCTATTGGGTGGGATTCTGTAACTCGTCCGTTATCAAACGGTACCGTTATGACTATAGAAACGTATTTTTCATAAGCTGATTGGAAGATTTACGTCATAGTTGTCAAATAAAATGACATCTTCCATGTAACCATAGTGATAACGGTACCGTTTGACAACGGACGAGTTACAGAATCCCACCCATTATCTGCCGTGACACCAATCTTATATATTAGATTTGACAATCAATATTTTTTCCAGAGAACACATTGGGCCGGATTCAGCAGTCTTCACTAGTGTAGTGATCAACTCTAGTAACTATGGAAACAGCTGGCATATCTTTTTCTTATTAATGTATCAATATATATGTTTCTCTTTATTTTGTTATTTATAGATAAGCTTCATTAGTTAAAGAAGAGAGTAGAATTCGACGCATTGCTTTTTATTTTTTCTCAAAATTTTGAACCTTGCTGTAATTGGTCAGTTTTAAGAGGCTCCAGTTCTTAGAAAAAGTATGTAAAACAAAAATTATTGACAGTTTTACTATCTGTGAAGTGGTTTTACCATCTGTTAAGCGTTGTACGCTTACTTACATAACACCCTGTATACACAGGATGTTCTACAACTTCGAGTACAAACTTTAAGCGCATATAATATTGACCAAAATGAGTATAAAAGGCTTCACCAACTTGGGTCCGATGTTTAATAATTTATGAGATTTAAGCAGTGACAAATTAGTTTTGCCTATTTAAATAGTTTCCTACTCTATCTCTGGTATCTATACAAGTTAAGACTTTAAATGAGACTTTCTGTTTGTTGTCGTTTTATTGAGAGGTTAAAAATGTCATATTATGACACCAGTTTTAAAAGTGATAGATCATTAATTACTTTTAACATTATTGTTAAAAGTGAATTACGATGTTTTTTATTCACCTTGGTTACCTACGGTTACATGGTAACCCCATTTTATAGAGCGTTCCGGTTATTTATGTTACGTCAAACATGTATATTTACGTTCAATATACTGAAATATAAAGTTACAATTTATTCGAATATAACGACAATTATTATAGCACGTAAATATTTTTTACCTTCTGTCACCTTTAGGTAAGTGAGGTATTGTATAAGCACGTTGTAGGGTCCCTACAATACGATTTTACTAGTTTTACGATGATGTGTGTGTGTGTGTGTGTGTGTGTGTGTGTGTGTGTGTGTGTGTGTGTGTGTGTGTGTCTGTCTGTCTGTGTGTGACAATTTTTTCTCCAACGATAACTCCAATCCTACAATTCTAAAATTTATTATTCTTCCGTATTCCTCTTCTTTACATCCATATAAAGAGTTGATTAGATATTGATTATAATTAGTTAACTGCAAATTCCCTTATTTGAAGTTCTAAACAGTTTTCTTGAAAAAAATCAATTAAATCATTTTAATGTGATTATCAATATGAAAGAATATCTTACAGTTTGATTTTATAATTTCCTTCATTTCAAAAGATATAGGGGTAAAGAATTATAAAAAGATTCACTTTCAAAAATCAACCAGCTTTGCAATAATCATGGAAACAGTTGCTTTATTAAAATAATTCTAATTTGACAGATGTCAGTGTTAAGTGCAATTTACATATTGAATGTTCGCGTTATAATTTTATTGGATTTATAGAATCGTTAATATTACTCGAGATGCCGACAGGGACGGACAGGGCCACCGGGAAATCGGGAAATTCCCGAGAGGCCGCGACTTGCAGGAGGCCGGTAGGCTTAATGCCTATTTTTTTTTCCTAACAAAGTTTTAAAAAATAAAGAAATTTACAAGCTAAGTAGGTACAGTATTCATTGTTTTGCAAAACGCCTAGAGGCCTAGACGACTAGCCGGATTGTAAAAAATCGCTAAGTCAACGAATTGTTAATCCGGCCCAGGTTTATGAGACGAATTTTACTATCTGACTATGACATATACAAAATGTCGCATAATGTATGTATTGCAAGTGGACAGGTTACCTAAATAAAAAAATCTAAGTTAAAATATGGTCAGAACACTTAAAATCGGCTAACACAGTTAGAAAAATTTGTAATTAGCGTAGAAAAAAAACTATTAAAAACTTGTGCTTTATGTTGTTAAATTATTAAATGTGTTTTTATGTTAAGTTTCTTCTAGACGTCTGTGTAGAAAAGTTCAAAATTATTTTATATACGGTGTCTTTAAAATACGTAGAGATAGCTTAACCATAGAGCCTAAGGGTCATTATAAACAAAAATAATAAACTTAAGTACTGTAACTAAATTTAAAGTTTATTCCACATGTAATTTTGTTTGAAAAGTGTCATAAACATAGGTCCGAGCATAGGTCTCATATATTTTGGTAACTAAAAGGAATAGGACCTATGTTTATATGATGTTTTTTAACCAAAGTGAAATGTGTAATAAACTGTGAAATGTTGTTATAGTATGTAGTTCTTTTAGTGTAATTTTTATTAAGCTACCGTAACATACCATTCCGTGTCTATTATTATTTTCGTGTTCCCAAATTTAACACATTTATTTTGTATTCTTTCTTCCTTTCAAAGTTTTGTAAATATCAGTTAATTTTCCCTTCTCGTATTTTGGTAAATAAGAGGAATATGGTCTATATGTTTATGACATTTTTTACTCAGAATCATATGTGAAATAAATTGTTAAATTTTGTTAGTTCTGCAATAAAAAAAAATTGTTATTATATGACCGAAAAAAACTGCAATTTGTTATTTGGAGAAAAGCGCCAAAAAAAATTCATTAAACTCCGAATTAAAAAAAAATATATACATTCATGTAGAGTCATTTTTAAGAGGTAGGTATTCCAGAAGGAAACGAAATCGGGCATAATTTTATTAAAGCTTTTTGTTTAAAATAACCCATAGAATCTGTGGTTAAGCTAAGTTCACTTATATTAGAGACACCTGTATACATAGTACTAAAAACATGTATTTTTTGTATATATATATAATTTTTTACCAAGGAGGCCGGCACAGGATTTTATTTCCCGGGCCGGTCCAAAGAACCAGTCCGTCTCTGGATGCCGACCTAGGTGGCGTAGTGGTAACGTTATCGCTTCACGACCTAAAAGTTCTGGGTTTGAATCACGGGTAAGGCATGGGTGTTGTACAAGTCTTTCACAATTTTCTTCAGCGTAGTGTTAAAATAGTAAAATTATAAATACTTCGAGGAAAAACTCTCTCAACGTGTAATAATATATATATATACAGGGTGTAAATTTTAAAACGGGTCATAGGGCTATAACATAAAAAAACAGTTTTTTAGACGCCAAAAGTTTCTGCATTAATTTTTTGAAAAAATAATTAGTGCATATTATAAAGAAAAAAAATACGAATTTTTTGATACCAAACATATTACATTTCTGTTTCATATAAAGCCACAAAATAAATTTAAAAATTTGTACAATTAAGAAAAAATATCATTAGCCATGAACCTGACAGTAACAAAACATTGTCAGTTTTTACTAACATGATAGGGGACAATTAAAGATTGAAGTTATAATTTATGAACTAATACAAAATAAAGTAAACGCTACGATATTTATTTAAGAAACAATTATTATTTATTGTAATAGGTATTTACAAATTAAAGATGATCTACATGTAATAAGTAATAAGTTATAAGAAACGAGAAAAACTGCAAACTGCAAGGGTACAATTAAAACTATTTAATAATTTGTAATTTTTCTTCATGAGACAAATTATCCATGATTTCTTCTTAATAAAACAAAAATAATAATAATTTAACAAATAAAGTGTATGAAACGTTTATTAATGAGCGTCTCAAGTCAACAATTGTTTTGTTTTGTTTCTGTCAGTTTCACGGCTATTGATATTTTTCCTTAATTGCGCTAATTTTTAAATTTATTTTCTGGCTTTATATGAAACAGAAATGTAATGTGTTTCGTATTAAAAAATTCGTAATTTTTTTCTTTATAATATGCACCAATTCTTTTTTCAATAAATTAATATAGAAACTTTTTAAAATTTACACCCTATATATATATATATACCGAGAGTTTTTTACCTCTCGCTAAGAGAGGTATTGGAATCATGCTAAAAATCACATATCCAGATTTTAATGAATAAGCACGTTTCAAGGTCACTAGAATCCGATTTTAACATTTTTACAATGATGTCTGTGTGTGTGTGTGTGTGGATGTGTGTATGTGTGTGTGTGTGTGTGTGTGTGTGTGTGTATGGCTGGATGTTGGACGGACGATTCCTCAAAAACTATAAGACATAAGACCTGTTTAACTATGAATTCCTCAATCTGACATTCTTGGGAAGAGCTGAAAAGGTTTTGGTAACAGTTGAACAACCGGAAGTAGTAGTTTTTAAAAGAAATTCTTCCAAATATTAATTTTTGAAAAATTTTGATATTACTAATTTTGAAGAACAAAATTCTACACCTGATACATTTAAATTTTTTATTATATCTTCTATAAATTTAGAGATAAAGACGCTATAATATATAGAATATCGAGATATAAAAAGTCGAGTTCGCGAAACTACACTAAGGAAACCAGTTGACAAATTCAAGTGTTTATAACATAATTTGTAAATGACAGATTTCAGTGTCAAAAATTAACAGTTTTAGTGACATTTTGATAGCTTTTTCTGGGAAGTACATTTAATCTTTCTTATTGTTTTATTAATTAAATATTTGAAATTATAGGTTATATGCATACATCCATCAGAAATACCGCCAATCTAGTTAATGAATTGGAAGAATCTGTGACATTTAGAAACTTCCTCATACAATGAAAAATAGATATAATTAGAATTATATGTGTGCAGAAGACATGTTAAATACAACAAAAAACAATATTTGGGAAAAGTTCTGTAATATTTTGTTATAAAACGACGGTTCGATAGCAAAGTGCAATACAATACTTATATAGCCTAATATGGAAATGGCGAGAGGTCTTGTGCTGGCCACAACAGATTTTTTTATCAGTGAACATGGGCGTATGTCATTACCATAGTTACATTTAAAATGATTGACAGCAATGCATTATCGCGTTTTTTTTAAAACTGAACATAGGACGTGACATTTAGTATATCTGTCAATGTCATCAAATTGTTATACTTCAAAATGTATACAGTTAAAGAAAAGTTCAAATTGTAAATTGGAGTAATTATAACGAGTCTACAACAAGTTTCTGACTTATGTGCATTAATTTTTAATAAGCGACCCAGTCCAACAACTATAAGAAAAATTTACAATGACTACAAAACTAAAGATGCGTCAATAAACAGCACAAGAAGAAAATCAGACCAAGTACTGTAGTTAATAGTAAGAAACAAGAAATTATACAATTAATTGAAAGTGACAACACCCTGTCAACAATTTTTTTTCTGAAATTAAGAATACTAGTATACAAGGTTTTAAGACAAGAACATTTTAAGAGTTTTAATATCAAAATCACCAAGAGTTATTACACAACGATATAGAACGAAGAAATATCTTTTGCGAAGATATGATGAACAAAATTAATAGTGGGGAAATATTACTGGATCGAATTTTATTTACGGATGAAGCGACATTTTATATTAATCGGGAAGTAAATTCACAAAATTGCAGGTATTGGAGTTGTCAAAATTTTCACTTATATCTGCACCAGGTATTCCCCCAACGCTGGATAGGACGTGGTGGAGAAGTGGAGTGGCCTGCAATGCCACCAGATCTTGCACCAAACGATTTTTTTTTCTTTCCATTTAAAAAATTGTATTTACAATGGTGACAAAATTGATCAATTAAAAAATAGGGATAAAATATAATTTATATTAATTATTTCTTGTCTTAGGCTTATGTCAGAGTATAGAATTATACCATATAATTTGAACTTTTTCTTCAACTGTATACATTTTGAAATATGACAATTTGATGACATTGACAGATATACTAAATGTCACGTCCTATGTTCAGTTTTAAAAAAAACGCGATAATGCATTGCTGTCAATCATTTTAAATGTAACTATGGTAATGACATACGCCCATTTTCACTGATAAAAAAAACTCTCGGTATATATATATATATATATATATATATATATATATATATATATATATATATATGTGGAGTGTAATCGTCACTGTTTCGATTAGTTAAGGAGGAAAATATCGTGGGTGTGTCAGTGGATTGTGGGCTTTAATTAAAGTTGATTTCTTTTAAAATCTGTCAAGCTTTCGTGTATTTAGTTTTTTACACATCATCAGGACAGTTTTGGTGAAGTTGTTTATAAGTCATTGATTTTATAAAACAGAAGAATTTTGACATTATTTTAGTTAAAATTTACAAAAATAATGTCAAAATTCTTCTGTTTTATAAAATCAATGACTTATAAACAACTTCACCAAAACTGTCCTGATGATGTGTAAAAAACTAAATACACGAAAGCTTGACAGATTTTAAAAGAAATCAACTTTAATTAAAGCCCACAATCCACTGACACACCCACGATATTTTCCTCCTATATATATATATATATATATATATATATATATATATATATATATATATATATATATATATATAATATTACTCGAGATACCTTAAAAAACCTCGAAAATGAGACTCCTGTACATTGGGGGTTGGGCTCGTATATTTGTGGAATTACAGTGAAAGTGTTGGTATGTTTTCCAGTCCACTCAGTCCAGGTAGAACTCTAATGCCGGAGAAATCTCCAGGCAAGTGATGCGTCAATAATCCGGACAGAACTTCGGTACACTCCGAGTAGCCGATTACCGGAGTAGACGTTATGAGAATCTGTATTACTCACTGCAGTGCGGGCATACTATTCGCACAGAGAATAATTCAGGAGGGACAAATAGAACAAAATACTAAATTGACAGAAAAAAGACTTTTGTTATAAATAAAAAATCTGATGTGGCCAGCACTACCTCCCGCCAGTACCTCTGATTATGCCGCAACTGGAGAAATGGTACAATAAAGTAGAAATATACTTTTCTTGTCAAACTAATGGCCCGATTCTGAACAAAACTGTAATGCTCATATTCATAAACACTCGTAAAGTTTCAAAACAGTTCGTTAAAATTTTTGACAAATAGAATCAAACTTGACAAATAAAATTTCAATTTTTCTTTCAATGTCGACTGTTTTTATTGGATAAAAATTATAACGAACCGTTTAAATTTTTTACGAGTGTTTATGAATACGGGCATAAGTCTTACAGATCTGTAAATCTGTAAATAATGAACAAAATCGCAACGAAACCAGCCACTCCTATGTATAATTATAGTAATCAACAAAACTAGATGTGTTTTTGTCAGTTTTTTTTTTTTACAGATTTACAGATCTGTAAGACGTACAGATTTATTCAGAATTGGCCTATAAAGCGAGTATTATTGTTTTTATTTTTGTTAACTTTTATTAATTTAAATACGCACCTTCATATTAACAATAGAACTATTGTTTTATTTACCAATACAATTTCTTTTTAAAATGTTTCCATTATTATTTTGAAATGATAGTTTTTTTGACAGTGACATTTATCTGTCAGTTACATACATTTGAAATCTGAAGTGTGTAACAAAGGAATTGTGTTTATCTATAAAACTTAAGCCCGGGATTTATAAAATAGATCATTTTATATATTTATTTATAAAATATATAGAAAAAGTATGAAAAACAAAAACAAAAAAAAAATAAAAAAAATTAATAATCTTTAATTCTTAATAACATAAATCGCGAAAAAAATACATATAAAGGTCTTTTTAGAAAGAAAAACTATTTTGAGCTTCAAGTAAAGTGCTATTTCCAGTTACCTGGTTTACACCAAAATCTAATGACTTCTTTCCATATTAGTATAAGATAGAAATACAAGGTTTCAGAATTTTTGAATAATAGTATTTGAGTTAGAGAGTTGACACATGCACGCACACACACACACACACACACACACACACACACATACACATACAAACATCGTCGTGAAAATGTTAAAATCAGATTCTCGGGACCTTAAAACGTGATCATTTACCAAAATCTCGATATGCGATTTTTAGCACGATCCCTATACCTCCCTTACTAAAGGTAGCAGGAGGTAAAAATATATTTATACTCGTATATGATTATAAATAGAATGGATGAGATTCAGTGGGTTGTATTAGCGTGTTTTAAGCTAAATCAGTCCTTTGTCAAAAATATTTTGGCAACTTTGTAATACCTGTCAGAAAAAAGTGAGAGACAAAAGGATTAAATAAAGAAAAAAATATTATTAACAGAAGTAAGAAAAAAAGGACAAATATCAAAACTTATCAAAACGGGGGTTGAGATATTTTAAAATTCATTAATATTCGTATGAAATATTTGACACATGAAATTTGACATATTTCTAACCTAATTTTGCAATAATGAGTTTCCTTTTACATCTTCTATTTACAATAATACTTCCTCATTTGACTAAAGGATATCTGTATTACTTTTCGCCGTGGTAAATTTTTTAAATCACAATTGAATCTCATTCATACATGTGGAAAATATTACAATGTTGCCATATACTCACTGAATTCCACCCAATGTTTTTATCTAAAAATTCCAGGTAAAGTGATAAAAAGCAATTTTAAAAATGAAATGAAAAATATTTCTATGAACCATACACGGACAGCAAATAAAAGAAATAAAAAATTATTTTATTTTTACGAAAAAAAAAAATCATTTTAAAATTAGAGCTATAAATATGCAGTAGACAACTTCATCCTGTTAAATATTATTTTTAGTTTTATTTGAAAATAAAATCACGTGTTCAATTCATTTGGATACCTATTTTTATAAATTCTGTATTTTCATATAAAAATTTTACTTAGGGAAAAATACCCCTCTGTGTGAGATATTGACAGAGAATAAACACAAAAGATGAGGTTTTTACTCTACGGTGAAAAAAAAATACTGTTCTTAGAATAGATGAATAGCTGTTCCTACCTTCGCAGTGTTGCTTTGGTTTCTTTGCCTCCTTCAAGTCAAATTTTTCTTCCTTTTGCAAAAACCACTGTTCGGGAAGAGGGACATACTTCATATCCTGCAACGAATAAAAATAGTGTAAAACAACTGAGATGCACTTAATTTCAAACTATAACATTATGAAAGCAAAGTAAACAGAAAGTTTCAAGAATCTAATTTTAACATTTTCACGGAGTTGTCCTTTCTATCGAATTGTTTTGTACATTTGTATACAGGTGTCTCAATAAGCTTGCTCACTATTAGTAACTTTTTTATTTGAAGAGATACGAGGTTGATTAGATGAGCAAAATTGTGCCATTTTATATTAGAAAATCGGTCATGTAGACAAAATAAAAATTGTATCAGCGGTTCTCAAAATTTGGGATAAAATATATATTTTTTAAATGGAACCATATATTTTTTATTATCTTATTGGAAAGAGTATTTTTTTCTCTTTCCAACAAGGTAATGTTGTTTATTTACAATTTTTTCAAATAAACGAGTTATTTACGGTTAAAAATTAAAATTTTGTAAACTTTTATTAGTTTATTTAGCCAAGTAACTTTTTTATTTGAAGAGATACGAGGTTGGTTAAATGAGCAAAGTTGTGCCATTTTATATTAGAAAATTGGTCATGTAGACAAAATAAAAATTGTATTAGCGGTTCTCAAAATTTGGGATAAAATATATATTTTTTAAATGGAACCATATATTTTTTATTATCTTATTGGAAAGAGTATTTTTTTCTCTTTCCAACAAGGTAATGTTGTTTATTTACAATTTTTTCAAATAAACGAGTTATTTACGGTTAAAAATTTAAATTTTGTAAACTTTTATTAGTTTATTTAGCCAAGTAAGCCATGGAAACAATTGATTCTTTGTTTTTTTGACGTTTAATAATTTCTCCCGTAAAGTTCTCTGTGTTTAATAATGTTTAATAACTACAAATGAAGAAAAGTTAGATTTTATCTTGCTATATGGAAAGTTATATCTAGACACCAGTTACGTAGAACGGTCGGCTCTCTTTCCAAAAGAGCTGAGCTGAAATGTACCAAAAAAATAATGGGTTTCAATTTGAATATTTTCTTTAATTGTTTTGTTATTACTGTAAAATCAGTTAATAAAATAATAATTTTATAAAAGACAATTGTTTCCATGGATCACTTGATTAAATAAACTAAGATTATTTTTATTTTTAAACGTAAATAACTCGTTTATTTGAAAAAATTGTACATAAACAACATTACCTTATTGAAAAGAGAAAACAATAAGATAATAAAAAATATATAGTTCCATTTAAAAAATATATATTCTGTCCCAAATTTTGGGAACCGCTGACACAATTTTCATTTTGTCCACATGACCAATTTACTAATATAAAATGGCACAATTTTGCTCATTTGATCAACCTCGTATCTCTTCAAATAAAAAAAGTTACCAATAGTGAGCAAGCTTATTGAGACACCCTGTATTTCAGGCATAAAGTCTGAAATACTCTAAGCCAACAATTTTGATTTTGTAATCAACACATTTTAAGCTAAATGCAAGTATAGTTGAACTTGTAATGCAAAACCGATTTTTCTGGTTGTTTCTAATTCCGTAATTTGAAATTATTCAAATTTTCTAATGTTACCAATATGAAAAAATCTGATGTGGCCAACACAAAACCTCCCGCTATTTAATTTTTATTAATTTAAATACATACCTACCTACGTATTTACTAACGCTGCAAACTGTTCCATTGCAGAAAACTATTGCTTTATTTACTATTTTCTTTTTAAAATGTCAATATTATTAATTTGAAGTGATAAGTTTTCTGGCAGTGACATTTACTGTCAGTTACATTCATTTGAAAAATAAACTGTGTAACAAAGGAATAATTTTTATCATAGGCTTCGCGACTAATAAAAAAAAATTATTTTTAAATTTATCTGTAAAATATATAAAAAAAAGTATTAATGTATTCCTGTAGAAAATTCAATAATCTTTAATTTTCATAAGACATAAAATTCAAAAAAATGGCATTTAATGGTATTTTTTGAAGAAAAACCATTATGAGCTTCAAGTAAAGTACCATTTCCGTTTATCCGATTTACACCAAAATCTAATGGCTTCTATTCCTATTAGAATAGGGTAAAAATACAAGGTTTCAGAATTTTCTGAATGATAGTATTTGAGTTAGAGTGCAAACAAAATTCGTACACATACACACACACACACACACACACACACACACATACACACATACACACATACAGTCATCATCGTGAAAATGTTAAAAATGGATTCTAGGGACCTTAAAACGTGGTCATTTACTAAAATCTCGATATTAGATTTTTAGCACGATCCCTATACCTCCCTTACCAAGGGTAGCGGGAGGTAAAAAATCCTAGTATGTCATTTTTGCACAATAAATTAAGTTCATTTAATAAATTTAGAGAGAAGTCGCACGTAAAATCCTGTACCTTGTCCAAATTTTAATTTTAAATAGATAGCATTGAAATAGAACAGGCAGTAATTTTAAATATTCATTATCAATGCATCTATTATTTACGAGTATAGTAGGTAGCTGCAGGTGAGACACCCCTTCATTAATTTTTTATCCAAAATCAATTAAGTCCTTTCAAGTTTGCTTCCAATGTTTGCCCTGCAAAAACCCTTCAGCATTTCCCTCGTTTAATTGGTCCTCTGATCAATCGGTTATCAGTGCGATCTTATTAGCTGTCCTCCGTGCCTGAAAATGCGTCCCTTTGCGTTTTGCTGAATCTACATGTACTACGTGAATATATTCCCACATATACGCCAGAGAACGAACGAGAGATCCGCAACATTGAAATTCACGACGCCTCGGGCAACGAAGGGATAAAAGGGTCTTGTGCTCTGCAACTTTTTAAAGGCTGCACGAATTTTTTTGATTGATTTCTGATACACTGGTGATGTATGGACATATGTAGAAGGAATACTGGACGCGTATTTTTGATTTTTGTTTATTGAAGAGAAATGCATTTACATAGGATGTTTGCTTAGATTTAGAGCGAGGAAAACTTTAAAGTAACCATGAAATTCATTCTCTTTTTTTCAATATTTATCATATTAATTACTTTTATAAATACATATTACTAAATAGAGTCGTGCATTTAGAGAAAAAACATATTAGCGCATTAAAAGTCGAAATCAATAAAACTAACAGCATTTATTGCACAAAAAAATTACATTTACAAAAAATAGCTGCTATTTGTTAAGTTAAAACATCGTAATATCCCTCCCTACTTTCACAAGTTGGACTCGCCGGGACGAATTTTGCTCTCTGCGCAAGTTTTGTTTCTGGGCGCGCGGACTATAACAGTTATTCGAAGTAAACTAATTTTATTATGTGATAAATATTTTTTTCTACATTCACTATATTATATATAATATTCTCTTTTGTCAACGCAAAATGTCACTTTGCCGCTCATGCGCGACAAAGTAGTAAAAACGCTCGCTGTCCAAATTTCTAAGTATACAATGTTGAGAAATGTCACTTGTCTACATTCTTAATGAAAATGTGTAGTTAGGAACTAATGGCACTGTAATTACACATTTATCACGTTCACAAGTCAATTTGACATATGTTCTGTCGGTATTTAACATAACCTAACAAAATGCCACACTGCTGTGAAAATAAAATAGGGCATTCATTTACAAAAACGAAAGTATAAAATGCGTAGATTAGACTGAATAAAAACTCAAGAAGAATGGAAAATAACGATAAAATAAAATTAAATATAAAATAAATTGTGTGAACAGTTATGTTTAGTAATATGAATGTTTGTACACAGATGGCGGTAGGATAGTTGCGAGTCGTACTGACATCTGATCTCTAGTTAACTATTTATTTTGATTACAATAAAGTTATTAGTTATTTCGTTACTTAAATAATTGCGAGAAGTCAGTCAATGCACATACATGTCTATATAATCACAAATTCCTTGAAATATTTGTTAATTTTTTCAGTGTGACAGGCGTGACAACTAACCACACATTTTGCTACAAAAACTCATCAAATCATCACAATTCCTTGCTTCCACGCTCTAATTTTGGTTTTTTTTTATGGAATAGATGGCTAATGTAACGATATAATCATTTAAAAGCCTTTTTAAGTTTAAACCGTATCTTTTGTATTAGCCAATCGTTATTTATTGAGCAGTGTACATTTTATTATTTTTTGTTATGGTGGAGGACCCCATATTGGCGGCTGTAGAAAAAATCTTGTGTGTGTTTCGAGCGCAAAATGCGACATTGTCGATTGAGAGGTTGTTGCCGCGCGACGAAGGAGCGCGGCATTCTCTTGAAATACACAAATAGCTATTAAATTAGAAACGTTTGACAAAGTCATGACATTAATAATTGACTTTTTTCTTCATTATCATAATTTTAAATTGGTAGACGCAGAATACCTAAAAGAATCGGTGTTTTTTTGATTTTAAAAAATTATGGATCCATAATATAGAATTTCAATCATTTAACTCAACATTTTGTTTTGAAATGAGTTTGTTTGTGTTTCCTAACATTATGAATTTTTGGGCACGTTCAGTGTTTGTAAAAGAACAATAAATGTTAACATTGATTTCGAAGATGATTTCTTATATTAATAGATATTTACACACCAAGTGAGCTAAGGTAATGTTTATTCATGAGAAGAAAGTTTAGCTCACGAGACCGTAAGAGCGAGTGAGTTAATTTCTTCGATTGAATAAACATTCTTAGCTCACGTGGTTTATACAATATTTTATTCAATTTTGACGAAATACTAATAAAAACCATTATAATATTTAATTTTGACAATATAAAAAACTGGTCAGTTAATAGGCTGAGCATGACAATCGTCGCTGATAGACGTCAAGTCATATATTTAAAATACTTTATTGTCTGTCATTTGTACCGTGAAAAATAATGAAAATGGCTGATAATGAGTGTTATTTTCGTACCTGATGTTATTTTAAATGCATTATTTGTTGCAGAGTGAGGTAAAATTTTGTGATCGTGATTTAAAAAAAATTTTAATTCACATGTGAAAAAGAGTTACTTATAGTTGTTGCTATGGAGTAATAATGATAGTTTAAGTCAAAATTGAATAAAATCATTTATTAATAAAAAAATCTCATGTGGCCAGCGCAATACCTTCCGTCAAGTCTATGTATTTTGTTCAAATCCTATACCAAAAGTAAAATTGTACTATTTTCCACAAATTTCATACCGATTCCTTGGAAAAGATTATATAAATCCAATAAAATTATAACACGAAAATAGACTATGTAAATTTAACTTGACACTGACATTTGTCAATTAGAATTATTTGAATATATCAGCTGTTTCCATGATTATAGCAAAGCTGGCTGATTTATGAAAGTTAATTTCTTTATAATTCTTTAACTATTGAATATGAATGTAAAATTAACCATATAGACAATAAGATGTTCTTTCATATTGATTATCACATAATATGTCAAAAAACGATAAAGAAAAACTGTTAAGAACTTCAAATAAGGGAACTTCTGGTTGACCAATTATAACCAAAATCTAATCAGCTCTTCATATGGATGAAAAGAAGAATAATACGATAGAATTATAATTTTTAGAATTGTAGTATTGGAGTGGGACCATAAAAACTAACCACTGAAGAAGACGGAAGGTAAAAAACTGAGAAACAGACAGAACTGTCACATAAACAAGGATGGGTATACAGAAAAAGGCACTAATATTTTGTTGTAGACTGCCATCTGGGTCATGCCCTTTGAATTTCTGAAATGGTCTATTGAAAATGATTGAAAGTGCGGAAGGTCTATTAGAACAAAACATCAAAAGAGTTGAAGAATTTTAACAGATGAATAAGTTTTAGTCATTGCAAATGAAGTGGAGATGCCAGGCGGAACTAAATAAAATATTTGGAGTAACGATGATGATCGACTGGAGATTGATGTGTGGAGAAGAAAATAAAATAATCGGAAACTGCAGTCAGTACGCTTTTATTTGATTTGAAACCTACGTTTCGACCATTACAATGGTCTTCTTCAGAGATAAATCAAGTCATCATTGTTCATAGAGATGCACTCGATTTCGAGCTTTGTCGATCATCGAGCCGGGCCGAAGATATTTTTTATCGGGCCGAATCGGGCTAATAATTTTTAAAAATCGAGGTGAGTCGGACTTTTGATTTTGGCCCGGCCCGAAAATACGAGCTTTTCGGGCCGGCCCGAAAAATCTTATAGTTCAATCAAATGCACAGTTTCCTTAATATTTTAATGAAAATGGATGAAGTTAAAAAGGATCAAAATGATTTAAAAACAAGAAACTGCACATATTAATAAATAAAAATATATTATTTTACTTCAAGAATTCAAGGTTATTCATTAAAGCATAATAATTATATTGTGATATTGCTATTATTATTGTTATTACTCGTATACTTAAATAAAAGTGATTTTTGTTCCTACCATAATGATTTCTTGTCCTATTTTTGAGCAGAAACAAAGTTAGATAAAAAATCCTTATGTAAATTATACTTTTTTATATAAGATTTGTGAAAAAGTTGTTCAAATTTTGGTAAACAAAGTGTTAAATACACGTTGGTCTGTAATTTTTATAACAAACTCTTTTTTAACTACTTATGTTAACTAATGTTAAAAGTTATAAGAATGTAGAAGTTTTTTTATAAATTTGACACGAAAAAGGTTAAACATTTCACTTTAACATAAAAATTAACATTAGGAATGCCGGATGCACCCAATTTCGATCTTTGGCCCGGCCCGGCCTGAAGCCCGGCCCGATTTCGAGTCAATTTTCAAGCCGGGCTAGCTAATTTTTTTGTCGAGTCGATCTTCGAGTCGGGCCGCTAATTTTTATTTTCGGGCCGAGTCGATCCAAACCTCAAAGCCCGGCCCGGCCCGGCCCGTATGCATCTCTAATTGTTTAGGACTTGATTTAACCCTGAAGATGACCATTGTAATGGTCGAAACGTTGGTTTCAAATCAAATAAAAGCGTACTGACTGCAATTTCCGATTACTTTATTTTCTTCTCCACACATAAATAAAATATTACTCTATATTTAATTGTTTTCTGTTATGGCTGCACAGAAAGTATAAAATTACATTCAAATTAAAATATATGAAATTCATATCCCATGTTTTGCAAATTAAATAAAAGGATTCATTCAAAATTAGGAGAAAAAAGATTATTTTTACAATAAATAATAATATAATAATTTCCACTGTACGACAAAAAAATATGAATTCTTTCCCTCAAATATGATTTTGCAAACTGTACATACAATTCTCCGTAATATTTCCTACCTACCTACGCATCAAATGAAAAACACATTACTGGTACTACAACAAAACAATTACTGCTCTTCCATCTTTTTTTCTGCAATCTTTATCGTGTGTTTGAGAGAGATGGTGAAGGTAGTTATGCGTCGGAATTATGCAAATTGGTGGTGCAGTGTGCAGAGATAAAAGATGAGATTTTAAAACGATTGGATAGGAGCCAGGGTTGTAATGTTTGCTGGGTCAATTTGACTTGGCCTCGCCGAGGTGAGGCTACAAACTCAGCCAAGCGTAATTGTTGGTAATGAACTCATCTGTTGATGTTATTTGACAACGGATAGTCCTTAGGCGAGTAACTTACATATTAATTGTAACAAATAAAGGATATGTTACCAGTAATATCAACAGAAATTTAAATTAAAAATCTGATGTGGCCAACACAAAACCTCCCACTATTTAATTTTTATTAATTTAAATACATACCTACGTTTTTACTAATGCTGCAAACTATTTTATGTTCCATTGCATATAAATATTGCTTTATTTACTATTTTGTCTTTAAAATGTCAGTATTATTAATTTGAAGTGATTAGTTTTTTGACAGTGACGTTTACCTGTCAGTTACATTCATTTGAAATATGAACTATGTAACAAAGGAATTGTGTTTATCTTAGGCTTTAGGATTTACATAAAAAAATGATTTTTAAATTTATCTGTAAAATATATAGAAAAAGTATTAATGGATATCTGTAGAAAATTCAATAATCTTTAATTTTCATAATTAGATAAAATGCGAAAAAATGCCATTTAATGGTATTTTTTGAAGAAAAACTATTATGAGCTTCAAGTAAAGTGCCATTTCCGTGTATCCGATTTACACCAAAATCTAATGGTTTCTTTTCATACTAGAATAGGGTAGAAATACAAGGTTTCAGAATTTCCTGAATGATAGTATTTGAGTTAGAGCGAAGACAAAATTCACACACACACACACACACACACATACAGACATCATCGTTTACTAAACTCTCGATATGTGACTTTTAGCAAGATCCCTATACTGCCCTTATCAAGGGTAGCGGGAGGTAAAAATACACATTCAATACCAACCTAATAATGGGGACTTGGAATTTTATTGAGTTCTGAAATAACGTCGTTAGACAAAGACAAGCTCGAAGAGATAGATAGTTGAGTATTACCATGGACTCTTAGATCGAATTTAAAAAACTATTTAAAACGGTGTTTTATGATTTTGTGTTTATTTTATTATTATTTTACCTTCCGTCACCTATAGGTAAGAAAGGTAAGTATTGTCTTTGGTCAAAAAATTCGGTGGTGAGTTTTTAATGAATGAACACATTTTAGGGTCCCTAGAACACTATTTTACTAGTTTTATGATGATGTCTATATGTGTGTGTCTAAAAATTATAATTCTTTCGTATTCCCCTTGTTTACATCCATATGAAGAACTGATTAGATTTTAGTTATAATTGGTCAACCGGAAATTCCCTTATTTGAAGTTCTTTACAGTTTTCCTTGAAAAAGCAATTAAATGACATTTTATGTTGTAATAAATAGGAGAGAAATTACTGTTGTCTATATACGGTTTGATTATACATTTTCTTCATAATCAATACCTGTATATAGTGTTAAAGAATATAAAGATATATATTCAAATAATTCTAATTGACAGATGTCAGTGTCAAGTGCAATTTACGTAGTACATATATGTCTGTTATAATTTTTTTGGATATGTAGAATCTTTTCCAAGGAACTTCCGGTACGGAATTTGTAGAAAATAGTATATATTCTTGTTACAATTTTACTGGATATATAGAATCTTTTCCAAGGAACTTTCTGTATGGAATTTGTACGAAAAACATAGAACTGACGAAAGGTAATGTGCTGGCCACATCAGATTTTTTAGAATTGATCATCAACTGATAAATCACTGTTGTATAGAGTTGCCAACTTTACAAAGTTACAGAAAAGGACATTTTTTTTCGGCAATCTTTTTCTGAATTATGTGTAAGATTTAGAATTTATGAGAAAAATATTTTAAAATTTTCAAGGTCAAACGTGTTTTAATGTAAAGTTAAATGATATAGAGTTTTTTTTGCAATGAAGCAAATTTAACAAATTCTTAAAAAAATTAAATTAATACTTTTTGACGAAAATAAGTAAAACACTATAAAATATCTAACCTTAAAATGTTAGCTACTAATATCTGATTTTACATTTTAATATAATTTAACTTTAATAAAATATTAACGAGTAAAACCTAATCCGAATAGTCTTTTGATGCGTGAGCATAAGAGTACCAATGCATCAATAATTCAAAAATGTTATCGTTATTTCATTACATTACATAAAATGCGAATTAATTATTTCATTTTCATATTTACAATAATAAGAAAAATATTAATAACAAAAAATTAGTATGAAAGGACAAATCGCGTCCTTTCCTGGTTTAAAAAAGGACAAGGAGAAAATATGCTTAAAAAGGATAGTCCTTTCCAAAAAGGTCAGTTGGCAACCCTACTGTTACTGTTATAACAAAACTGATCACTGATACAAACCTAAAACACAACTGCAAAATAAAACAGAGCAAATATCACGTTGGATTAGGATAATACGTTGATAAGAGAAGAGAGGCCATTTCAATACTCATAAGTCCTTATTACCGGAAAAACAAGACAAAAACAACTGAAAATTTATAAATTCGAAATGAATATATTTATTTTAACAAAATAGAAGATTATACACATTTAACTCCTGTGTGATTTATAATCTAGTCTAAACTAGTTTTCGTAAAACATTACTAGAAAATTATTTCTAAATGTTTTCCAAATTCTCACGCTGCTGATTAACATCAATTGATTTGATTCTGAAGACTTATCTCTTTATTATTATAGAAATAAGATAAAATGTTCAATTTCATTGCGTTGTTACTTCCACTTATGAATTATATAAGAGAAACAATCTGAATATTGGGATATTATGTAAATAAGAACGCGAACCTGGTGGTGAAATTTGGAACAAAAACAAGGGAGCAATTTTATTTTATTCGTATGCTTTTACATAACGTCGGCCGACTATTGGAATGTACTATGTCCACAAATATTACTTTCGAACTGCTTCAAACATTTAAAATTTTATTGCAAAGAACGAATAATGAATACAAATGTTATTTTTTTGTCTGTATAGTTTCATTTTCCTTAACTTTGTATGAAATTCGTTAAATTATAATTTTTAAATATTTTATTAATTGGACAGGAACAAGAAAAATCAAAAGAAACACCATTATACACACCAATGGAAACAGTATCAAAAAAAAAAAAAAAACATTGATAGTATAAAATATAAAATAATCAGAAAAATGTTAATAAGTACATTCAGGGGAAATATACATGTTAATATAAATGTAAGTATATACATGTAAATATAAATTGACATAATAAAAAAATTATGAAAACAAAATTATTTATAGTTAAGTTATATGGGAATAGAGAAACTTTCTGTAACTTGATGAAGTATTACTAAAGATGTCAATTTGTGACTCTATAAGATTATGAAGAGAGTACATAAGATGTAGAGGAGAATGGTGTAGTATGTTGGTACGGACAGGTGACGGTCTGGAAGTATGAGGATTTCTAGTCCGGAAGGATGGTACTTGGAAATTAATTAAATTAAGTGTTAGTGGATCATCAATTAAATTATGAATAATTTTATATAAATGTATAAGCTGAGAGTTATTTCTGCGTGCTGATAATTTAGCAAATTTGAAATATTGAAGTAAATATTCGTAACTAATAGTAAAATCTGGATATATATTATTTTTTTTTAAAGTATAAAAATCGAAGAAATTTTTTTTGAATTGATTCAACTAAGGCAATATTTTTTCGATATGATGGATTCCACACCACCGAACAGTAGTCCAATTTAGAACTTACAAAAGCAAAATATAGAGCAATTATAGGTTCGATTGTTGTGAAAGAGCGCGACTGCCGTATTATCCAAGCATTCTGTATGAATTAGAAAATATATTTTTTATATGGTTTTTAAAAGTTAGTTTTTTTATTATTATTATTATTACTGTACCATGTCCAGAAGCACGTGACAGAATTATGAAATCTGATTGGCTCTGAACTTGATTCAAAACAATTCTTAGTGTATGTCATTTTAAGGGACATGGTACAAAACTATGTCTGTTTAAAGTACAAGAAGCACTGAATTTGATATTCTTTCTACTGGCTATAGTACAAAAAATACCGGGAAACCGAGTTTGACTCTATCTATTTTTTTTCAAAAAGTAAACTTGGTACATTCCAATAATTAGCCGACGATAAGGACATACAGAGTATATAGTGGAAAACAGTTAATAGAACTAATATATACAATTTATGAAACTACTATTATCTAATATTTATTGTAAAACTGGCCTTAAGAAAAAACTAAACTGTGAAGATAACCTAATAACTACTAACTGAAGTATTTAAAGTGAAAAATAATAATGGGGGATTACGGCTCAATCGAATTAAAGGAAAATAGTAAAAAAAATACGAATGTATATGCTGAATAACGAATATTAATAAAAAAATGAAATGGTATAATTGAGATATTTCGGAAATAAAGGGTTTTTTTGTTATAGCGCTTCGACACTAATATGAAAATATTTTGATTGGCGACCGAGAGACCACCTATACATGCATTACAAATAGCATGTTAGGAGGTGGGGATTACTACCAATGGAAGTTAAGAAATTCAAATTCGAAAGGAGGGGCTAACATTCCTGTACAGCAGTTTTCAAACAGTTTTTATTTTAACATAAATTTCTTGCATTAAACTTAATAATTTAAATACACCTGTATTTATAAAGTATGTAGACTTATACAGTGTTATAATATTCATTTATTTTTATGTAAATGTAACTTAAAATAGCATATATTTCAAGAACATTTAGGTCCATGATGAAAACAGTTTGATATAAAAACACATAAATGTGACATCACGTCAATCTTTTCAAAATTCGGGAGACCATAACTCGCTTATTAATAGGAATTTTTTCACCGGATTTTCATCAATAGTCTTAGTTTTCCTAATATTTTCAGATGAAATTATAAAAAAAAAAATGGTGTAATCCCCCATTAATCTACTGCTTTAACTAATAAAACAGGAAATATACTCTACAAAAAAAAAAAAAAAAAAAAAAAAAACACTGTAAGAAAAGTTAAAATACAAGAAGAATTAAAGAAAAACTATTGACAGCAATGACACGCTTATGGAAGTTAAACGAAAGTGCTCCCTTGTTGAAGGTTTGACGTTGATGCACAACGTCATCTCTGCTTAGTGAAATATCCCAATATTGATTTTCAGTTGTCACAAATTAGCAAGAATTATGGTTATTAAAAGGAATATACCCTAAGTTTAAATGACAATTTTTGTTTGAAATTACCTCGACATAAAATTGTTACACACATTATAAATCATCCTGCATAGTTTAGTGAAACATGCTTTATCCATTCTACGAGTATGCAGTTCGCAGTGATTTGACCGTCGGCTGGCAACTTTTCCCTCGGTTAGAGCGTAGTAAGAATGGGCAGTTTGGCGGTACACAACTCAATCAATTCGGGCGTCCCCTCGCGGCGAAGTTTAAGTACCGAAGAGACCCAGTCACAGCCACACTCCGGACTGTCACGACCTTAGCGACCGCCGACACCTGCCGGCCTCTCGTTAATAATTCCGCCAAGGACTTCCTAATCTCTTTCCGGTCACTGGACCCCAAACTACGACTAGGACTACGATTCCGGAAAGAGAGAAATTAAATATTTTCATGGAAGGACGAGAATTTTTTGAAAGAGCGTGGGTTTAGAACAACAAGGATTGTAACTGCAAGTTTGTGGTAAAATGAGATTTTTGTATAGCTATATTCATGACTTAACTAATAGAATTTGTAATAATAATTAAATAAATCTTTACTTTTTATTTAAAATGTAGATTTTTAAACATTATAACACAATTTTAAATTAAATTGTTAGCTAAAAATTAAATATTTATCGGTATAACCGTAACAGATTTTGATACCTATATTAATTTCAGATTATTTATTAATATTGGGTAACATAGGTTTTTATTGTAAATTACTATTGTAATACTTTTAGTCATTTTAGTTAATAAAACATCATAATCTTACGATTTAAATTCGTCTAATTTATTTTCAGTATTTCCTGAATTGGTAAAATTAGGCATTATTTCATTTAAAAAAATCTGTTGTGGCCAGCACAAGACCTCTCGCCATTTCCATATTAGGCTATATAAGTATTGTATTGCACTTTGCTATCGAACCGTCATTTTATAACAAAATATTACAGAACTTTACCCAAATATTGTTTTTTATTGTATTTAGCATGTTTTCTGCACACATATAATTCTAATTATATCTGTTTTTCATTGTATGAGGAAGTTTCTAAATGTCACAGATTCTTCCAATTCATTAACCAGATTGGCGGTATTTCTGATGGATATATGCATATTACCTATAATTTCAAATATATAATTAATAAAACAATAAGAAAGATTAAATGTACTTCCCAGAAAAAGCTATCAAAATGTCACTAAAACTGTTGATTTTTGACACTGAAATCTGTCATTTACAAATTATGTTATAAACATTTGAATTTGTCAACTGGTTTCCTTAGTGTAGTTTCGCCTACTCGACTTGTTATATCATTCTATATATTATAGCGTCTTTATCTCTAAATTTATTGAAGATATAATAAAAAATTTAAATGTATCAGGTGTAGAATTTTGTTCTTCAAAATTAGTAATATCAAAAATTTTCAAAAATTAATATTTGGAAGAATTTCTTTTAAAAACTACTACTTCCGGTTGTTCAATTGTTACCAAAACCTTTTCAGCTCTTCCCAGGAATGGCAGATTGAGGAATTCATAGTTAAACAGGTCTTATATCTTATAGTTTTTGAGGAATCGTCCGTCCAACATCCAGCCATACACACACACACACACACACACATCCACATACACACACACACACACACACACAGACATCATTGTAAAAATGTTAAAATCGGATTCTAGTGACCTTGAAACGTGCTTATTCATTAAAATCTGGATATGTGATTTTTAGCATGATTCCAATGCCTCTCTTAGCGAGAGGTAAAAAATCAAGAAAACATATCTTGCTATGTGTCATTAGAACGACAAAATGTCTGTTATATTACTAGAAATTGGCGATAATTTATGTTAGTTAATAACTAAGCAAAAGCAAATATAGGTACTATAAAATAATATTGTAATTAAATTAGATTTTTTTTGCAATGGACAAATTTATTATTTTTTATTCAATTTTGACGTTTTAAGCTGTTATTATTAACTCCATAGCAACAACTATAAGTAACATAAGACAGACAATAAAGCTTTTTAAATAGATGACTTGGTCTATCATCGATGATTGTCATGCATAGCCTACTAACTAATTAATTTTTTATTTTGTCAAAATTAAATATTATAATGTTCGTCAAAATTGCTTAAAATATTGTATAAACCACTTGAGCTAAGAATGCTTATTCACTCGAAGAATTTAACAAACTCGCCCTTACGGACTCGTGAGTCAAACTTTCTTCTCATGAATAAACATTATCTTAGCTCACTTGGTGTATAAATATCTATTATTTTGTTGTTTATTTGTAACGCATAAATTTATTTTCATGTTTTGTAAAAAAAAAAAATTTCTACGTCGCATTGAGTTTTTTTTTTTTAATATCTGCCGATAGAACTTTATCTCTTGAACAATGTGAAAAATTTGAGGTACATTCCAAATGCCTATTTTTGTAATATTTTCGGTAACTAAACATACCATTGCAATTTTACTTCCATGTTCTTATAATATAATTAAATCCATTACTAGAATTAAAAAATGCTAATACAATAACAAAAATGCGTTCAAATAATAGCGAATTGAAATTTCAAATCAGTTTCCTCGCCATATTCGTACATTCTTGCATTTAACCTTGTTATTATAAACCCGCGCTGTATTACCTGCATACAATGAACACAATTTTATAAATCACTAAATGTAATACTAGATGAAATATTTGCTGAGTCATTTATAGACGGATACCTGTACGAGTATTGTAACAAGCATAATTGCGTAGAACTGGAAATGTATTAGCACGTTTTATGTCCACTAAAACTGTCACAAACTAAATTGATAATTACATTTGCTTTTTAGAAAGTACAGATCAGGAATTGTAGAAAAGATGAAATACTAGCAGTTTTAGTTTTCTTAATTTGCAAGTAGTAAAGCAGAACGCGAACGCGGAGTTTGAGCGACACCTAGTCGAGTTCGTTAAGGTTGCAGCTCTTGACTTAATTTAAATTCTTCTTTTTCGTGTAAAAAAGTAGGAAAGCATTTTTAATTCAGTTTTCCTCCCTGAGACATTCTCCCAGCAACTGTTCTCACTTGCTAAATTATAATAACGACGTTAGGCAAACTTTCCTGTCAGCTTCAAACCGAACTTGCGGCACAACTGTTATCAAATTTTAAATTTATTTCGTTCGCGCTTGCACGAAGAAACGTTGAAATCATTTACGAGCGAACTTTTATAAAGTTATTATTGCCGGAATGACCTCATTGCAAAATGCAACAATATAGCATTTTTGCCAATTTCCAAACACTCAAGAGCTGGGATTATTTTGTTTCAGGTCGTTGAGAACTTAATATCGTTTCGTTATAACAAAGTAAAACTCCAAAACAAGATCAGAAATGTTGTTAAAGTAAAACAATTATTAACCATTTTTCATTTAACTCCTTTATTCGAACAGAGATTAATAAAAGTGAAACACTGTAAACTTACACTCTGAAGCTAAAGAGAAAAAATCTGATGTGGCCAGCACAATACCTCCCGCTATTTAATTTTCATTAATATAAATACATACCTACACATTTACTAATACAAACTATATTAAGTTCCTTTGCATATAACTATTACTTTATTTACTATTTTCTTTTTAAAATGTCACCATTACTAATTTGAAATGATTAGTATTTTACAATGATATTTATCTGTCAGTTCTTTTGAAATATGAACTGTGTAATAAAGGAATTGTGTCTATCTTTAAAGCATAGGCTCCGGGATTTATAAAAATGATTATTTTTTATAATTATCTGTAAAATATATAGAAAAAGTATTGATGTATACCTGTAGAAAATTCAATAATCTTTCATTTTCATAATGTCATAATATGCAAAGAAAGACATTTAATAGAATTTTTTGATGAAAAACCATTATGAGCTTCAAATAAAGTGCCATTTCCGGTTATTCGATTTATATCAAAATGTAATGGTTTTTCTCCATTGGAATAAGGTCGAAATACAGGTTTCAGATTTTTTTGAATGATAGCATTTAAATAAGAGCGTTGACAAAATCCATACACATACACACACACACACACAAATCATCGTGAAAATGTTAAAATCGGATTCTAGGGACATTAAAACGTGGTCATTTACCAAAAAATGCGATTTTTAGCACAATCCTTAAACCTCCCTTACCAGTGGTAGCGGGAGGTAAAAATGTTCTACAATTCTTCTTTTCAAAAAGTGTCATTTATACTTATCTCATAAGGTACTTAAATGTTATTTTCTTCTTTTTTTACTAGGAGCAGTACCAAATAATCACAAAATTTGGTTAGCTGCGGTTGCGTCAAATATGTAACTCTGGTATGTAATAGAGTTACTTGCATTATTAGTATATGTAGATCTTTCCCTAGTGTTTGATAATGAAGTTTTCCATTTTTTTTTATTTATGAAACCTACTAATTGAAAGTGATCTAGTTCTAGCAAGTCTTTTAACTAAGCATTTTGTTCTAAAATTGTTTTTAAAACTTTAGAACTACTTTACATAAAGTAAAGGAAGATCTTATTATGAAACGTATATATCTTAAAGTGTATATGAAGTAACTTTAAAATATAGTAACTAAAGTTAGTTTTACGAATTATTAAACCGGCCGTAAAGACGTAATCATTTTCTTAATAATCTATGATGTAGATATGAAACTCATATGGTTTACTTTTGTTGTTTCGTTTTTTTCGACATTCATTTTAACTTTCCAAATAATAATATATTATTTTATAAAATGTATCATTCTCAGTGCCGTCTAAGAATATGGTTACACTTGCTGATTTGTAAAAATTAACATATTGTTTCCCTCATATAATTCTTATTAAAAATTAAAAGAACTGAACATTTTATCTTATTTTGGGTATTGGGTACCGCTTAATTTTGCTACTTTTGAACCCTATCGATCTTCTCTGGGATGAAAGGAAATATCAAGTCAAATTAACTAATGTTAATTACTTATTGGACAATTAGAAAAATATTTGTAAATCAGTTTCTATATAGTATTGTTTTACATTACAAGAACTATTTCATAAAATGCATAAAGTATTCAAAACCAGAAAAATTATTTCAAATTTATGAACTTTAATCGTTTTCTACTGCTTTTCCTGTAAATCTGCATATTTTTAAAAGTACTGGTGAAAAATGTATGACCATTACGTAATCTATATTTTAACGAAATTTCTTTTTTCTTCCTTGTTTTCTATCTTTAAAATAAATAATTTGTTTGGATATTTAATTTTTTTAGCAGCTGTATAAATCAGATTTGAATCTATTCTGTGAAAGGAAGCTGGCGAAATTCGGTCCGGCAGTAAATGAAGGCAAGAGTAATCAAGTTTACCAATTTGCAGGGCTTAATAGCAAATCGAAAGCCGTATTAATCACCTGAAAAGTAAAATAAAAGCAGCGTCGTCGCGAGGAATACTAAGCGCGTCCTGATAGAATTTTCCTTTTTACTGCAACCTCACGTCCTGTGCGATAAAATCAACGCCGCACTCACAAATTTCGACACGAGAGATGATAACTAACTAACCTGGAAAACTGCACATTTTTTCTCTTATTAGGTTTTTTATACTAAGTTTTATGACATGGCAGAGCATTAAAGTTATCTCATATTGTGACAGCACAGGCAAGAATTGTCCGAGTACAAGCTGTACCTACTAATTCACTATATACGTTACCTTGTTTGGCTAGGCAAAAAATAGAATACCTCTATCTCATAATAGTTGACATTTTTATAAATATCCAACAAACTAATGAGAGAGTATAGTATATTACACAGTAAAGTACACAAATGTATGACCTTTCCAAGGGGTGTACTATTTTTTTATGATTGGGAGGTATAGTTGGATTCACCAAAGATAACTATGGTCATGGTTCGATGAAAAAATACACAATAATTTCTACAGCAGTAGCTTAGCAACATTTCATGTTAGAGAGCAGCGCTGGCAGCGATGAACACCGCTGCGTGCCGATGATTGCCGAATGAAATTGCTAGACCAATTACATTGGTCCATTCATTGTGTTCGAACTTTGAAGGTCAGCGATGTTAGCGATGAGAGGTGCTGAACGCGACCATTATCTGTTATGTCTATAGCTATTTAAATTTTATCTGTTGGTTATATTGACAATATCGTATTGAAAAAAATTATCAAAAAAAAACCTTCTAAATTGTAGTTAAATTAACTAAACAATTCTTTAATTTTCAGCCTACTGATATGTTTCATTAAATTATTTAAGTTGATTAGTTCAATTTTTACCTTCCGCTACCCTAGAGGTATAGAGATTTTAGTGAATAAGCACGTTTTGATGTCCCCAGAATCCGATTTTAACATTTTTACAGTGATGTCTGTAGGTTTGTATGTGTGTGTGTGTGTGTGTGTGTGTGTGTGTGCGTGTGTGTGTGTGTGTAAAAAATCAAAACAAATATAAAACATAATAACCCTTACATCGTTGAAAAGAGAAAAAATAATGATTTTTTTGAGACTAAAATCAGAGACGGGTTCCATTTAAAAAAATATAAGTTTGTGTTATATCTCGAAAATTTACGGATATAAAAATTTATTTCGTACGCCACTGGTTAGTTAATAAAAATATCTATCTTTTGTATTTAAAACGTTTTTCTCAATTACTAATAGCTTAGAAGTTATTTGAAAAAGAAAAAATCAACATTATGCAGTTTTTCGTCATTATCTAGTGCCCTATGAGAGTTTTTGGAAAAACAAAAGCACATCTAAAATGGCCTCCCGAAGGCGCACAAAAAGTTCCATTTAACCGATATCGTATGTCTTATACTTCTCGAGATCCCAATGGTGGCACCTCTCAATGGGACACTCTGTATATCAAACAGCTCTCAATAAGGACGTGATTTCAAAGTGTCAAATAATAGTTTGCAACTACACATTTACAAAATAGATCATGTACGGCGAAGAATTTACACAGATTGCGTTTTAGAGCATAAGGAAGTTGGTGTTGATTTTGACAATAATGTGTGTGTGACGATTTTTCCTTAAAATATATTAATGATCCAAAAATTCGCAAAGTTGGTATTTGCTCACAGATTTTTCAGGAAAAACATAATAAAATATAATGCAAAATTTCGTATTACAAACTTTTCTATTTATTGGAACAACAAAGTAGATTTTGTTTACAAACGATCAATCGGAAGTGATACTTTACTTAAAGCTCATTACTATTTTAAACATGGAATTGGCGGGAGGACATGTGCTGGCCACATCAGATTTTTCTGGAAAAAATTGCGTTGAATATAATAAAAATATAATATATTGTACAATCTTCAATTATACGATAATATAACTTTAAATAACTTTAAATATAAATTTATAAAATAATTTATTTTTGTATACATCATCTGACCGATGCGTCAAACAAAGCCATAATACTTTAATAACAATTTTGACGTATTTAAACACACACACATTTACATTAATAATGTTAAGAAGAATTTAGTAGAAATATATTTGATTTGTAAATATAAATCTGTCAGTATAAGTACGTGTTTTCAAAATGTCAAATATTGGTTTACAACTACACATTTACGAAATGGATCATGTATAGCAAAGAATTTACACAGATTGCGTTTTTAGAGCACATCTTTTACTTTGGTGAGGCACATTTTCACCTCTCTGGGTATGTTAATAAGCAAAATTGCCACATATGGGCAGCGGAAAATCTTTATGTGATTTACGAGGTACCATTACATGTCCAAATCAGACTGTTTGGTGCGCACTATGGTCAGGTGGCGTCATTGGAACTACTTTTTCGAAAATGATGAAGGTCGAACTGTTATAGTTGATGGTGAGCGCTATAGGCACATGATAATTTATTATTTTTGGCACGAAATTAATTTTGTTTTACAGACTTCTATTTATTAAAACAACAAATTAGATTTTGTTTACAAACGATCAACCGAAACGGAAAAATATACTTTACTTAAAGCTCATTACTATTTTAAACATGGAATTTGCGGGAGGTCATGTGCTGGCCACAACAGATTTTTAAATTTGTAATAACAAATTATAGTAAAATTGAATACAAAATTAGATAAAATGTAAAAATTGTAGGACAAAAATAGCGATACCAAAATGCAGTAAAATTAAATAAAATAAGTAATTAAAATAACCATTTGCATATTTAAATTAACGATTTTTTACAAAATATTTATAATCTATTTCGGATTAGTTAAAATGCTAAATTAAGATTTGTAAATTATACTAAATTATTAGACATATTGCCTAATAATAATTAAACAAAATTTCAATTCTGTTTTTTCTGTGGTGTCAAAATTTCGGCACGCTTTTTTTTGTTAACCTGTCGTTAAGACTTTAACTATAAGCTGTGCAACAGGCTATAAATAATTTAAGCTGTGTGACAGATATACATAAATGTTGACATTACTTTCTAACACACTACGAATAACAATGACGTACATAATCTAATTATCTACACTGCCCTCTGTGCTAATGTTTACCAAGTGACGCTGGCATTTAAATCATATTATTATTCCATGGTTTATGCCAAGTCTCTATTTTTGTGTTTTCAAAATCATAGGTGACGAACATAAATATTTGAGTAAGGCATTATGTAAAAGAACCACAATTTTCAAATAAAACTTATTTTTTCCAATTACAATCACTCTATAAATATTCCATGTATACGAAATGCAGTGAAGTTATCTGCAAGTAATATTATATCAGACGGCTTATGAATGACTTTGAATAGTTTTCCTTGAAAACTTAATTTTTCTATAAATTGAGGTACTGGTGCTAAAACATGTATGTATTTGCTTGAAAACAATCAACAATTAAAAATAAATTATTTTGCTTATGAAATTTACATAATTATTTTCATACCAAAGAAGTTAAATATTATGCAGATAAATTGTTATAAATAAAAAACTTAATTTTTACTTTAATAGAAAAAAGCTGATCCTATGTACGGAGAACAAAGGAGTACAAACAAGTAAAACCAAAATATTTATGAGGACATTTCAAAGGACAGTACCTACCTCAAAATCAGGTCGGATGTCGGATGGTTACCTTACAATAGACACTTACAAAATTGACGTCACTGCAAGAGAGAGATAGAAGATCATGCATCCAAACAAACCTCCCCTCGTTGTCTTGCGTCCCGTTCCCTGTTCCTATCTGTCATTGTGTTCGCATCTGTTGTTCAGTGTTAAACCTAATTCTTTATTGTGATTTGTACGTTGTGTTTAATAGAAATGAGTTTAAAACCAGAAGATGTGTCTGGGGCAACTTTTTTGTTTGATAATATTGAAGATCATTCGATTATTCAACTAAAACGATGGCTAGATTGTAGAGTCTACGGCTGATGACAGGTCTTTGTTTGGACGGGGTAACCATAGCAACCTTGATTTCTATGCTTTGCCGTTAGAGGCGCTTGTGCAAATTGCAATTTTGTAAGTGTCTATTGAAAGTCATAATTTTTTTTTTTTGTTTAAGAGAGTTGCTATAATCTTGGATGATGGATCTACAAAATATTAATAATAACAAAGGCTGGTAGTGCGATCTCGGTTTTAACTAAAACGCTGTTTTAAGAAATGTCAAATTCAATTTTCAATATTTAATTTGACCATTATGTTAAAAAAACGATTTTTTTTAAAAATATTTGTTTGAATACAAACTATGTTCTGCTTAAAAATCATATTTTGATAAATTTGATATTATTTATTTTTATTATTAAATAATGAAATTTGACATTTCTTAAAACAGCGTTTTAGTTAAAACCGATTTCGCATTACCAGCCAATATGTATAGTTTCATAGTTTTAACAGTTTATTTTTGCTAATATAAATGCATTTTAAAATGATTTGAATACTTAAAAGCACCTAGTAATATTAGCCAAGATTATAAGTAATATTAAAATTTCTAAATAAACATTATACGAGTATGAAATATATTACTTTACTTACGAGTATTTGGCAAGATTGCTAGTTTTAGGTGAACTAACGTCATAAAAATGCTATCTCTTTCTTTCACACTAGTCCTAAATTTTATCTCTCTTTAATGACGTAATAACGTCATCACTGTTCTTTATGAATCCAGAAATGTTTTGTTTAATAATAAAATAACTTACATATAAAATTTTATCGTTTTTTTATGGAAATATTTTACGGACAAAAACTATTAAACCAATCTTTGTTTTATAAAACTTTATATTTATAATTTTTGTAGTAAACAGATAAATTATTAAGCTTTTAAAATTTATGTATCAATATTTTGTATCACTTATCCTTTTAATATTATCCAGTTAATTACATTTGTCCACTTACATTTCGGAAATAAATAGCTCTCACTCAATCTCTTATTCTTCTTCCCATTGTTTCTTTTTTATATTAATGTGAATTCTCTTATACTGTTGCCATTTATATGGCTAACAATGAAGTGAAACTAATTTATTTAATGTAGCGTGTTATTGTTTATGTTTACCGCAATAATTCATTTAAATAAATAAATTTGTATTAATATGTCAACCAATTTTCCGATATACAACACTGGCATTGAGTGAAGGCTTACATAGAATTCACATTGACAAATTACTGACGATTTTATTTACTACATTTAACACGTATTCATTTCATCGTTTATTTCATTTTGATTAATTCATTTAATATTCAGATTAGATATATTTCCTCAGTTTCGTTAATATTTTTTTGGCGTGTTTTTATCCCTCGGCTTACGACTCGGGCTCAAAATCCCGCCACAGGCCATAAAAGCCTCCTTACGCTCTTAATACATAAATAACTATTAATCAAACAAAAAATATAGAGGTTAATAAATTTAAAGTGAATAATACTCTTAAATGTTATAAGTTAAAATGATAATAAAAGTTCATATAAACAGGTATTCAGAAATGTTTTGATGTAGATTTACACTATTTTCTACTTTAAATAAAATTGGAAACAATATTAAGGACAATCTTTTTTTCATTATTTATCTTATACTCGCCGTCAAATGATTATGGACTGATCCCTTTTATCCCTTACGCAAATGTCATATAATACAATTAAAACTAATTAAATTTTTTGATACATCGTGAATGAAGAAAATGATATAACAAATAAGAAAGGTAAGAGGGTAATACGTAATATAAAATGTAAAAATTGTCTCTGTGGAAAATTTATATTTATATTTCCTCACATCAGTCAAATCCAAAGTTTTCTTGTTATTTAATAAAATATAATTTTTTTCGGGATGTAGCGCCAATTTTTTGAAAAAATTGTGTACATTGGGAATAATTGTTTTTGCCTGCCCACTTAAATTTTGTTTTCCTAAACTTTTTTATAAGAACCAGGACTATTTAATTCATAAGTTTCACTCATTTTCTTTTCAAAATTATAATTACTCGTATAGTGCAATTTACAGGATTAGGAATAAAAAGCTCACGCAAGTACTAACGAAAATGTCACAATATAAAAAGACATTGACAGATTGCAGATATTTGTACAGGTAGGCATAAAAAAATTGGCATCAGTGTAGAAATCTCTAGTCCATAATTATTTGACGGCAAGTATAGTAATAAGATAAATATAATATAGAAGCACAGAAAACTTTATTAACACATATAATTACACAATATACATTGGGTATGACAACTCACAAAAATATTATTTATATTGATTGACAGATTAAGATAATTAACTGTTTGTTTTTGCATGCATTCTCGATTTTAATATTTATTCATATTTCCAACAGGTGGCTTATGATAGTTATAGGTACAGAAGGTCGAACAGGATATTTTAGTATTGTAATTTTTTTGTTGGTTACTAATAAATAATTTTCTGAAAAAAAGCCATAAGTACCTAATTCTGAAACTAAAGATTCCATACTTTTATTATTGTTTTGATTTGTATTATCCACCTTAAATTTATTGATCTCTATATTTTCTGAGCACTTTTAGGAGGATTTAACGAATTTTGCCCAATTATTTTTTTTATGTAATACCTGTTATATAAAAATCTAGTTCGAAAACCTACATACTGCTTTAATCTTTCGAATGCACAATGACGGCAATTTGATGTCTATAAAAATCATTATTATAATAAATTTTCAATATTTGTTAGTTTTCAGAACTTAAAAACAATATCTTGTTTTGGGGTCTATAAAATTTCATCCCTCTTATTGAGAAGTAATTTGGAACGATGTGGTGTATTGCTAAATTAAGTAGTATTGGAATGGTCATCTTTAACAAAATGGTTCCGGAACACTTACGGCTGGTTGAACCATCGTAACTTAAATATTAAACTTGCCTTGAATTAACAAATTGACATCGAAATGAAATGTCAAATAAATTATAATATATTGATGTCAAAATTTCGATTATTTATTTTTTGGCTTAAGCCTAGCTTAAAATTTAAGCCTTGATGGTGCAACTGTGCAATTATGTTTCGTTATCGAAATAAACTTAAGTTTCCAAAGATCAAGTTTACTATTATACCAAAAGAAAAAAAAAATGTAAATTGCAATGGAAAATGTTATAAAAACACATTGCAAAGAAATGTAACTAAGAAGGAAGAAAATTACAGTTTTCTAGGTGCATCGTTCGTGAACGTGGTGGTAAAAATCTTTGTAGGTGTGTTCGTGTGTTGGATGTATTGACACAGTTTCCATGTCCTCAATTTTCTTGATGTTTACAGGAATTTTCTCTTGGTAGGTAGGGTTGTTTGTTGGTCTGTCTAGGGGTCCTTGAATACAAGAGTTTTGGCCTGAATTTATAAGAAAAAGATGGGTTAATGCGGGAAGAACTAGAATCCACCAAAAAGTCAACATGTGAAAAAATCGATACATATTTAGTTAGTAAAGTTGGGGATGAACTTTACGGTCGGACGGGTGTTCAATGTGTGCCTTGAATAAAAACTATTTACTTTTGAATAATATTTTAATACATTACACATAACTTGCATTTCAAAATGTCACAGTTTGACAGTTATCTGCCTCCGGCTAAATTTCAATATATCATCCTTTCACCTATCTACCGAACTTTTTTATAGGAGCGCTAATCAGGCATATCTGCGTTATAACCGATTAACTCAAAATTTGTAAAAAAATATCGCTTTATTGAAACTAAAATGTCAAAGGTTGCAAATTTTCATTGGGTGGTATTAATAAAAATAAGTAAATACTTATAAGTACGTACGTATAAGTACTAGCATTTACTTTTCAGTATCAGTAGGAATTGCAAGTAAATACTTATTTTCATATTAATAACCAGATGCTGATACTTATTTATAAGTATATACTTACTTATGAAATACAATAGTAAGCCGTGTGTGTGTAGAAAATTTAAATTTTGAATATTCAGTTCTATATACATAAGTTTTTGAAATTTTAAAAATGTTTATTTTGAAATCAGCGCCAAGGACAAAAATATGAATGAAAAAAGTGTTGCTATCACCAACACCAATCTGAAAACCAGATGCAATGTAATACAATTTTTCGGCTTTTTTCAATGTTACCAGGATCGGCAAACATATTTTAAAGATATTTTCATTTAATAAATGAACACAGAGCACCACCTCTGGATTCATTGCTATTGCCAAGAAAGTGTTCTAAAAGCCGAAAGTGTGTTTCGGGGGGAAAGCGACAAAAATTGACAAAATCTTGTTTACTGTGATTTTCCTTATGAATTTTAAAATCTTTACAGGCTCGTACGGCGTAAAACATGTTTTTTTAAATTAATGTAATTTTTGAAATTTTAGTTCAGTCCCCCATAAGCATGATAAATATCATACTTATAAATTTATAAGCAGATACTTAATTCTATAAGAATCAACTCCATTTTATTAATACAGTTTTAAGTAATTACTTTTTTTGATTATAAGTATAAGTACTTTTGTCAAATAAGTATTTTCTTATAACATCAGCTTTTACTGAAACTATTAATACGGATATAAGTATTTACTTACAAAACTGTCGGTGTTAACATTTACTTATTTTTATTAATACTACCCTAGAGAATACGCAGGTATTTTAGTGACTGTAATATTTTTGACGTTTCATTTTACAGCCCAGTTGGCAGTTGCAGACGCCATTTTACTATGTACAGAGGTAGAAAAAGATAGCTGTTAAATTTATAAGGTTTATTGAGGAGCCTCTGGCAAAAACAACCATAGTCCAAATATTTATAAATTTGAGTTATATACAGCGACATCTACTTTCAATGATTCTTAACAATTTGGTAAAACTGTTTCTCAATCACGGGTTATTACATTGTAAAGTTTCAGTGTTTCTACAAAAACTACTATTGTCCTATTGAGATTTAACAAAAACAACCCTAGCCGCAGAACATTGGTTGTTTTTGAAGGAAACGTGTAGGTTTATTTTACATAATAAATGTACACTCAAACCTGTTTTCCATAGTACACTTGTTCCCGAAGATTCCGTAAAAAAGATCATGTAAAAATATACATAAAAATTGCAAAATTAGCAACCGTTTTATTTCTAAATAATTGTGGACAAATAACCCATGTCTTTACAAAAGAATAAAACAATTTTCTATAAAAATCACTGATAAGTAGGAAATTGCTCATCATTGTTTAATTTCTGCTACTTAACATCCATTTTTCCTTCGTCACATTTAGATAAGGAAGGCATTCTCTTTCATCAAAAAATTCGGTGGTGCGTTTTTAATGAATAAGCACGTTTTAGGGTCCTAGAATGGATTTTACTAGTTTTACGATGATGTCTGTATATGAGTGTCTGAGGGCGCGCGCGCGCGTGTGTGTGTGTGTGTGTGTGTGTGTGTGTGTGTGTATGTGTGTGTGTGTGTGTGTGTGTGTGTGTGTGTAACAAAAATTTTTCGGACGATAACTCCAGTAAAAAATTATATTTCTTTTGTATTCCTCTTCTTACTTCCATATGAAGAGATGATTAGATTTTGGTTATAACTGATCAATCGGTAAGTTCCCTTATTTGAAGTTTTTAACTGTTTTTCTTGAAAAAAATCATTTTTTGACATTTTATGTGATTATTAATATGAAAGAATAGCTTATTGTCTATCCTGTTTGATTATACATTTAGGATTAGAAAGAGATTAACTTTCATAAATCCGCCTTCCGACAACTTTGCTAAAATCATGGAAACAGCTGATATATTCAAATAATACTAATTGACAGATGTCAATGTCTAGTGCAATTTACATAGTGTATGCTAGTGTAATAATTTTTTGGATTTATAGAATCTTTTTCAATGAACTTTCGGTATATAATTTGTAGAAAATAGTATATGTTCGTGTTACAATTTTACTGGATATTCGTACACAGGATCTTTTCCAACGAACTTTTGGTATGGTATGTACTAAATACATTAAAATGACGGAAGGTAATGTGCTGACCACATCAGATTTTTCAATACATAAAAGAATCAATATTAAACTGAATGACGAGAACTATTTTCATTGGTTTTCAAAGAAACCCATTTTGATAGTAGAAAACCCCGAAGTTTTTAACGAAAAGGATTTAAAAAGTTTTTTTAATCCATCCAAAAAATTTTTTTTAACAAAATCCTAATATACGTTGCGATTTTTTATACGATCTGTATACCTCCAGTACTAGTGTCGCCGCGGGAGGTTTACCATACCAGAAAATTCTTAAAAAGGATAAAAAAGTAATGGAACATCTCTCTCCCTATATTTCCTTGCCACCATTTCTCTCTTAACCTATAACCTATAGATCCCATAACATCCAAGCTCCCATGCTTACAGGGTCAAAGCTCCAAGCTCTATCTCTCTCTTGTGCGGCAGCTCCACGCAGCTTCCGCGGCGAGCTTTGAGTCAGTCGCGTTGCGCCCGCCGTATCGGTAGCTATACTCCTCGCGTCCTTGAAGCTCTCGTGCTCTCGCAAGCTCGCGAAAGCTCCGCGACGTGCAGTGCTAGTGAGTGTGAGTGCTGTGAGTGACAATCAAACAGTGGAATTGGGGAGGGGATGATGATTGGAAGAAGGTATGAAAGGCGGGATTTTTGAATTTTGGGGGATTTAGAATTGGAGCTTTTAAAAAGAAATAAAAAGTGTATGTAAATTTGGAGTAAATAAATGGTGTTATTTAATTCTTTTGTGAATTTTACAAAGGTAAAAAATTAAATAATTATTGTTTATTATTATTATTATTATTGAATGTCGGATTTGTCTGAATAATTTTAATAATTAAATAAAATATATTTTTTTTATAAATAAACGAATATATCTGACAAGTACTGCCAAATATTCATACAATAATCATTTACTAACAACAAAAATATTTTATATTATTAATTTATTGTTTCATATTTATTGAAAATGACAATTCAAATGCATTTTCTATTTCAGAAATTTATAAATAAATATGTGCTCCCAAATGTTTATGAAAACTATTTACAAATTTATATTGAGTGCTCTGTTTAAATGTAAAAGAAAAAATGTCTATTTTTAATGCATTGTTTTAGTTAAAATAAATAAAATAAGACTTAGGTTAAGCTAAGTTAGTTTAATAGTAGGACTGTATAAGTATTCTCTTAAATTTCTAAAAACTTTAAATCTGTAAGTTACAGAAAATTGCAATGAAGGTCTTATGAATTATAATAAAATAATATTTTATATAATAAAACTTGTTCGATCTGTAACTGTCTCTTAAAATGTCTATAAGGACGGTGTTACCAATCATTTCAAATACATTACAATTATTAAAATCAATGAAAGTTGGAAATTTATATTTTTCCATAAAATAAGAATTTAAAAGCATGTTATTTGAAGAAATACTAAGACATTTAAAAGTCAAATTTCACTTTTCATATCCACGAATACTGATAAAATCAATATGAATATATAAACTGCAGTAACTAAAATTTTTTTTTTGATCTTATGAACAACACTAGTTATTTTAAATATTATGTAAATAAGTATATTTTCTTGGGATTCTTTATTTTAGATAATTCGTGTTGATACATACATAAAATGAAGATTAGCATTTTTCTCACAAATCATTTGTTAAATATAAAAAAGTGCATAAATTCTTATTTTTTGTAATTATCTTTAAAAAAATTACAAATTGTAACATTTTTAAAATATATACCTACCAACTGTCCATTCTAATTTTAAAGAAGACAACTTCAAAATTTACAATTTCCCATTTTCGGTCCAACAGTATAGTTAAGTCAAAGTTATAGACTACTGTAAGATATTTACTTATAGAATGATAGACGAGCTCAGAATTGCATTTTTTCAGTAAGTTCTATAGTCTCCAAGATAGAAATATCTAAAATTCCACTATGTTAGGTTAAATTAGTTAAAAATAATATTACCAAGGTTAAATTCTTTTATAGCTGGTTGCATCAACGTAACTTTAATATTAAACTTGGCTTAAATTGGCAATATTGCATTGAAATGAAATGTCCAATGAATTATAATATATTGCTGTCAAAGTTGGGATTTGCACTTTTTTGTCTAAGTTTAGCTCAAAATATAAGCCTTGTTGGTGCAACTGGGTATTAAAATCGTACTTTAAGTTACTACGTGGAAATAGCTTTCTCAGTTAAAATGTCTGCAAATGTAGATACATTAAAGTTCTATAAATTTTTGTCAAGTTCAAATTATATATAATTGTTATATTTTTGACGATTTTTAAGGTAAATTCATATGAATTATAATTGTCATAATAATAATATTATTTTATTTGCATTTTCATACATATAATTTTTAATCATTATAAAGCTATTTTTTGCGCGCACTGTTATTAAATATGTGTATTTTAAAACTAATTTAATATTTCATATAACATATGTTGCTCTTTATATAATTTTATTTATAAAATTGCAAATATTAAGTAGACCGTGCAATATTTAATAATTCCTCTATATGACAATATATTCTTTATTATGCAGCAGTCGTACTAATAAAATTAAATTCTGAATCTAAAAAGATAAATTTTATACGTTTGGAGATTAAATTTCATTTGTATTCCATAATATAATATATGTATGTATGGTATGTATTGTATGAAATTTTATACCATTAACATTTTACATATTTTATATTGAATATTAAATCCCGAGCAAATTTTAAATAAATAAATAAATCGGATTTATTTTGTCGTACAAAGGCATAAATTTATAAAGCTTCAAAAAATTAGAAAAACAAACTATTATGGAAACATTGTAACGAAATGAAATTTTCAACTATTTGTAATTTGTGAACTACTGGCAAAATATTTTGTATAATAATAACTGTGAAAAGGAAAATGTTTACAATGAATATTTTTGTGATGCCCAAACAACTTCCTACGGCATAATCGGTGATGGTTTTTTTTAGCATGTACAGTAAAATTTATACATTTATCTCTCTCATTTGCAATCATTAGAAGTGTGTGTGAGAAAGATGGATGTAACAGGCTTGTTTCTCAAAAAATCATATTGTTTCGACTAAGTAAGATCCATTTTAAAACGATGCGCGTTGTAGACAATACTTTCGCTGTAACGTAAGTTTATTTATTAATTCAGATATATTACCTTGATTCATAGGCGTACGAACAACTGACACTAACTCTGTGTCAATATCTTATATTCCAAATATTTGGTTTTATTTGCATTTGCTAATAAACTTACCAGTTGACTTGGTTTTAGTTTTGAATGCTTTTACCGTAATTATATTTTAAAACAATAAAATAACAATAGTATATTATGTACCCTCACAAAAACTAAGTAAACGACATTAATGAATTTGACAGAATGTGCGGAGCTAAAATCTTATTTCACAATTATTCGTATAGATGACTTTCATCGGACTTCTTTTAAAATTTTTACTGTACCGAAATAAATTTACATTAACGTGTTCCTTGACATATTTTTTACCACTCGCTACCCTTGGTAAGGGAGGTATAGGGATCGTGCTTAAAATCGCATGTCGAAATTTTCATAAATGACCACGTTTAAAGGTCCCTAGAATCCGATTTTAACATTATCACGATGATGCCTGTATATATATACAGTGTGTTAATTAAAAAACTGGCCATAGGCGTTTAACATGGGAAAACATTTTTTCTTTGCGCAGAAGTCCCCAATTAATTTTAGACAAAATGTTTCAAATAAGTGTTACAGATAATTATATTCTACGCCTAAATCAGTAAACAGTTTTAATTTTGCAGGTTTGGTAACTTGTAAAATCTAATTTGAAATTGTATAAAAATATTGCTCATTTCTAGCAATACCCATGGAATTGAAACAAAATTACAGAGAAATGCGTATCGTTTGAACTGTCAGAAATTCAGTTTTCAATTAAAAGTTGCAGATAATTCAATTCTGTCCCTAAATCACTACACAGGTATTATTTTTAAAATCTAACACTTAAATAACTTTTATTATTATTATTTTTTCACATTCTATCTATAAAATTAAATTTCTGACAGTTCAAACGAAATGAATTTCTTTCTAATTTTGTTTCAATTTCATGGGTATCGCTACAAGTGAGCAATATTTATACAATTTCAAATTAAATGTTACAAGTTAGGTACTAAAGGTGAAAATTAAATCTGTTTAGTAATTTAGGCGTAGAATATTAATATCTACAACATTTATTTGAAACATTTTTGTTTAAAATTAATTGGGTACTTTTGCGCAAAGAAAAACTTTTCCCATGTTAAACGCCTATGGCCAGGTTCTTAATTAACACACTGTATATATATATATATATATATATATATATATATATATATATATATATATGTGTGTGTGTGTGTGTGTGTGTGTGCGTGTATGGATTTTGTCAACGCTGTAAGTCAAATACTATCATTCAGAAAATTCTGAAACCTTGTATTTCTACCTTATTCTAGATTTTGGTGTAAATCAGGTAAACGGAAACGGCACTTTATATAAAGCTCAAAATACTTTTTCTTCGCCAAATACTTTTAAATGTAATTTTTCGCGATTTATGTTATTATAAGATTTAAGGATTATTAAATTTTCTTCACAAATGCATTCATACTTTTTCTATATATTTTATAGATAAATATGTGTATAAAATAATCTATTTTATAAATCCCGTAACCTATGTTTTAAAGATAAACACAATTCTTTAGTTACAGAGTTCAGATTTCAAATATATGTAACTGCCAGATAAATGTCACTGTCAAAGAACCTATCATATCAAATTATTGATGGTAACGTTTCTGTAATTATTCAATATTTTTATTCGATACAAGATACACGTTTCAATCTAATTTTGATAGAGTTATTTTAAACATATAAAAACCTATATAAAGTATGAAGTTCAAATATAGGTACTCTACTAACTTTATCTTATTATTAAAATTTTCTCAATGAACTTTTGTGTAAGAAAATATTGTTTGTCCTTAATTGAAAATATGGGTGAAACGGTACAAAAGATTGGAAAATGTTTTGAATAAAATTTTGTGATTAAAACTTTTCATTCACGGTTACGTTTTTGGGAAAAGCGGGATATCTTTACATTAAAAGCTTATTAAATCGTAAATTAAATGTTTGAAAAGTACGTTTAATTAAATAACGTTAATTGTATTGATGAACTTCTGAAAAAGTTTTAATTAAATGTATGAAATTACAAGCCAGTATAAACAAACATGATCAAACGCACAAAATGCATTTAAAAAATTAGATGATAATGAAATGCCCATCACAATTATTATATTATTGTTGAATATTTGCTCAGATTATACTGTTTTGTCATATACAATAATGCAGCAAAATATTTCTCTCTTAAATAAGTATTTAATTGTGCTCTAACGTGGTTATTTTATTACAGTCCGGCCTAGACCAAACTAGTTTCTACTAGGATAATTCAGTCATAAGTTCTGTGCGTTAGGTAATGTTTTGTTAAGGTATAATTAATTTAAAATTAAATCTCTTATGAGTATATTATTTATTTGCTAAACATTCCTTGGAATTATTGGTATATAAATAAGGAAAATTGAAATCAGGAAAATGAAGCGAAATTTTGGAATATACTATTATGTAAACACAGACAAAATTATGAAAATGTTAAAATTAAATCCTAAGAACCTGAAAACGTACATGTTCTAATTTCTATTGCAATCCACAGATGTCTCTAAAATAAGGGGGGGGGGGGGGTCATGGCTTAACCGCAGACTCCTGAGGCTAAAATAAGACGATTTAACTAAACTTAAAATTAGACTCTTTTTAATGGCCATGCCGATAACGTGAAATTATATTTCTTCTGTGTAATTTGTGATATCTGTTACGGTTCACACAGAGAAAAATAAATTCTGAGTATCTGCACCGCTAAATTTTTAAAATAAATTTTATCTAGCAGTCTGTCCAAATGCCAAACATCAAATTTTTTATAACAAGCAAAAAAAAATTTTTTTTTTTCGAAGAACTTTGAAGCATAATACTGGCTAAATGATACACTTTCCGGTAGAAGCAAGTTTAGTTAAATCGTCTTATTTTAGCCTCAGGAATATGTGGGTAAGCCATGTCCCCCTATTTTAGAGACACTCTGTATAGAGAGAGTGATTTGAAAAAATAGGAATAAAATGTTACTTTTTTATTATTAATTTTAGACATAGTTTAAATAAAAGGTTTTGAATTCTACATCTGGTTACGCCGAAAGTGTAATCACTGTTAATTTTTTAAATAAAAGGTACCTACCTATAGATATGTATTTTTATATTTTCGGAAATTATTTTAAATTAGCTTTACAGGGATGTTAAATATTTGCATTTTTATTACAATCCAATTTATTAATTTTTAAAAATTTCGATATTTTGACATATTATCGATTTGCTATAGCATTTGTGCTTTCTTTGTTAGATGAATTATTTTATTACTCGTTACAAAAAATACTTTTTGCAATAACAACAATGGGGTATTCAAATGCTCACGCTAGAAGACATACATTTTGATTTATTTATATAATTCGGTTCTTGTTTAAAATCCACGATGTTATAACATTTTATACTTTAAACTTTACTACATTAGAATACCCAATTTTAGTAAAATGTCACTATCATAAAGATAGTTTAATTTACAGAATTACTGACATTTGTAAACAACATTAATATAGTATAATAGTGCTTAATGCAGAATGCTTAGTTTCACAGAATAGTATTTTCGATATTGTTAACATTGGATGTTTTTGCATTAAGCCACAGAATGAATTTAGGTCTTATGTATCATCCGATAAATAAAAAATATCACATACATAAATAGTTTGCACAAAGTCTTTAAATGAATAAAAATCGGTGGTCTCGTGGTCGCGTACCTGAGTGTCTGGACGCGAATCTGGGGAACCGGATTCGATCTCAACCGAAGCCAAAAAGAAACATTTCTAATTTTAAATGGCACGAAAATGACCTCTGTGGTGCTCTCTCCACGCCAGCAATGAGTTATCATATTACCGATCTCTGTACAAAGCAGGTTGGAACACCCAGAAATGAGTAATATGCCGTGTGCGTGTGCGTGTGTGTGTGTGTGTGTGTGTATGGGGGGGGGGGGGGGGGGGGTAATATGCCGTGATGCTATATTCATTCATATTTAAAAATTGACAGATTTTATAAATAGATATCTAAATAAAAATTCCTATATATATATATATATATATTTATAATAAAAATTCCTGAGTCATATTTTGCATAATAAAAAGAGGGGAACTTAATGGCATCATGTAATTAAATCTTGATGAAAATTCGAAAAGTTTTTCTGAAGATAGTTGGCTTTGTATTTCCTCTATATTTCACTTTTTCTATTTGCATTGCAAAGCCATTCTGCGTAGCGGCAAATATGCAAAAGTGTGTAAACAACAGATCGGTATTGCTGAGTCTTTTCGCATACATTTACATGTAAATTTCACATTTTGACAGCCGCTTACAAATGTTGTGTATCGAACTATCCTTATTGAAAGCCATGCTTACATAGGTTCGGCTCGCGGGACCATGTGGTAGATGTTTTCAATTTGTTCCACGACAGCAAATATTACAATTTTAAATGTTGCAAGCGAAACTACCACAAAGTTGGAATTTCAACCAACTATGATTAATATTTTCAAAACATTACTAATACATAATATTGGTATAAATGTTGTGTATAAAAATATAAATTCTATAAAATGAATAAATGTATGGCCCACGCAAAGTTACCTATTTTAATTTTGATATACAATATTTAAAAAATAAAAGGTTTGATAAAAAAAAATATCGGGAGATTTAAAACATTTTCGTAAATAATTTTGATATAGCAATGAATTTGGACAACAAGTAGAAAATAGACTGTAAACTTATCAACACTGTGGATAATGGGTGGGGTTATTCGTAAGTGTCTTTTCTCACATATTTTTATAATAAATAAATTCTAATTTCACATAAAAAAGAGTTAATTGAATAAACTACAAGTATTTTGATTTTCGCCGTTTTTTATTTTTCTGAAATTAGAATTAATAATCATTTGTCAATATTTCAAAGCTAACTAAAATCATGCTAGATTCAATGTAATAACTGTATTATTAGGAGGACAAAATACGAAAAAACGTTATAATAGAAGAACCTTACAATAATTAAAAGTTTTAATAACTGAAACATGCGTTTTAATTCAAGCAAAATTTTTTCTTCCCTTGGCATTTTTTCGTAAATTCAAAAATAAAAATTTTTTTCCTCTTGTAAACTCAATCCGGGGACATACTGTATATTCCATATCTTCTCCAAATCTCATTTGCTTCACTTCCATTGCGTTCTTGTTGTGAATTATGTACTGATTAGGAATACTGTTTAGATACTGGGCTAGTAAAGGTTTTAATCTACTATATGTTTTTATTTATGAAATGCATATAATACAAATTACAAAACAAAATTCGTAATGTCATATTTTTTTATATAACGAAATTCCAAATTTTTGTAAATTCACTATCTGATTAATTGCAACAAGTTTATAATTTGTGATTAATTTCGTATACATATTTAATCCCAATCCAAACAATTCAAAAGTGATCAGTTACTGTACAAGAGTAATTAAATGAATGTTAAAGTTCAGTTTTCAGTGCTTGAAATGTAAATAATTAATCATGGATTAGTTTCAACATCACAGTGAATAACAAATTGACGTTTAACATGTTCACGATCAAATTACAGTACACACTCGTACAACAGTTTTAATTAAATTCATATTTGAATTTAGTGTTTCACAGACGACACAACAATTATTGAGATAAAGGTAATTCTTAACATTAAATTCAATTTTAAATTAAATTTTTCTGTGGTAACAAGCTAATTATTTGCTTCAAATATTATACGAGTTGTCAATATTTTTAATGATAAAAATCTCGTCTAATTGCATTGCTAGCTTTTGAAACTTGCTCTTTTGAAAAACGGATGTACCTACAATTATTATTAAATATAATAGTTTTCTTTTAAAAATAAGTCTCAGTAGATTCTATTGATGGCTTTAACGTAAAAACAGATACTCGTCTGTTACTTTTTTAAATATTTCAAAAGTTTTAAACTCGGCCAGCTTTTGGAATTTTTCTGTAATTTTGATAGCCCGTAAAAGCAGAAATTGAAATACTACTTTTATTCTAAACGGGTACATTCACTATCTATATTTGAATTCATCAAGACGATCGGGGAAATTTTGTTCGCCTGTACAGTCTAAACGGTGCGAGTGATTTCAATGAAAATAGTTGCAGGTTGTAGAGCATAACTCAACTTGATTTCCTGGTAATAGGTAATTTTTCTGTACAGTACATAGTTTTTGTATAAAAAATTTTTAAAGGTCGTATTTTGGCTCTTTGAAACAATTTGAAATCAAAAATTTAGTCTTCTTTGAAAAATTTAAGACGAAGAACGTTTCTTTGACATGTCAATCAGAACATTTAAATGGAATTATTTATAAAATAAGGACATTTTGAAAAAAGTTAAATTCATAAACATACATTATGGCAATGGGCGGTTATTCCATAGTATTCCATAGTAGTTTAAAAGGCCCTAAAACATTATATTTAAAAATTAAAATTTTTGAAGGTTCATGTCCGTGATACATGTACATTTCGAAAGTGTTGCCAAACATCCCATAAATAACTAAGTAAAAAACAAATATTCTAATGTCAAAAATTTGACAGCCAAATCGGCTTTTGTTTTTTGCATAAAATTATCAAAAACATGTCGTGTTTGGTATCAAATGAGAGGTAACGACAAGGGCTGCCATGCAGAAATGTCAAAAATTTGACAACTCGATCGGCTTTTGTTTTTTGCTTAAAATTGTCAGAACCATGTCGTGTTTGGTATCAAATGAAAGGTAACGTCAAGGACTGCCATGCAGAAATGTCAAAAAATTGACAGCTCGATCGGCTTTTGTTTTTTGCTTAAAGTTGTCAGAACCATGTCGTGTTTGGTATCAAATGAGAGGTATCGTCGAGGGCTGCCATGCAGAAATGTCAAAAATTTGACAGCTCGGTCGGCTTTTGTTTTTTGCTTAAAGTTGTCAGAACCATGTCGTGTTTGGTATCGAATGAGAGGTATCGTCGAGGGCTGTCATGCATAAATGTCAAAATTTTGACAGCTTGATCGGCTTTTGGATGGGCAAGTTACGTAGGCAATTTGAGTGGGCAGGTTGCGTGGGCATTTTGGGTGGGCAGGTTGAGTGGGCAGGTTGGGTGGGCAGGTTGCGTGGGCATTTTGGGTGGGCAGGTTGCGTGGGCATTTTGGGTGGGCAGGTTGCGTGGGCTGTTTGGGTGGGCAGGTTGCGTGGGCATTTTGGGTGGGCAGTTTGGGTGGGCAGGTTGCGTGGGTCGTTTGGGTGGGCATATTGCGTGGGCTGTTTGGGTGGACAAAAAAAAATTTAAAGACTTAACGGTAGCACTTTGCGTTTAAATTGTTCCTAGACGGATTGGACGTACGTAAAACTATCATAAAACACTATCGGCGGAGCCCTAGGGAATACTCGGCGTAGCCGAGTTTTGGCTAGTTGAAATACTATTTGTAATAATGGAAACACATGGTAAAGAGTTTTTCTTTGCGCAAATATCCCCAATTAATTTTAGACAAAAATGTTTCAAATAAAAGTTGTAGATAATTATATTCTTGCCTAAAACATGAAACAGATTTAATTTTTTACGGTTGGTAACTTGTAAATTCGAATTTGAAATTGTACAAATATTGCTCATTTGTAGTGATAGTAATGGAATTGAAACAAAATTATAAAAAAAATCATATCGTTTGACTTTTGCGCAAAGAAAAATTGTTTTCCCATGTTAAACACCTATGGACAGATTTTTAATTAACACCTTGTATGCAGAACTTTATGCAAAGTCATAATGCTAATGCTAAGGTAAATGCATAAGTTTACAGCTTACATAAACCAGCCTTTACATGTTTACTAATAAACTATGAACTTTCAAAAAATGCGAGTACAGGACATGCTTTATAAACTTTTTTAACTTAAAGTTATTTAATTATCTTAATTTTAACTTTGCATTGTCATAAGAATTATATTTTATTAAAATTCAATTACAAATTAATTAGTGTAAATATAAGCCTTCTTCTTCTTCCCGAGAAGTATAGAGAGATAAAGATGTGGCCGTTTTTAGACAAAGAATGAAAATTGTTTATTGTTCGTTGCCCATATATAAAATAGGTTTGTTCGCACAACAAAATATGAAACTAATTTCTAATTTTTCAGTATGCGTGCGTGGTTTGAAACTAGTTTCAAACTGATTGGAAATTTTTGGGTTCTGTGAACAGAATAAAAGGTTATTGTTATTACTACCATCTAAAGTGGCCTCTGTGGTACACTCTCCACACCAGCAATGAGTGACATCTGATAAACACCCGCACGGTACAAATATGTCATCACCATTACCGAAATCTGTGTACAACGTAAATTGACACACTCAGAAATGGGTAATATGCCGTGATAATATATTTATTTTATTTATTAAAGTGAACAGAAAGATTTTTATATTATGTTGATTGTTGTTGATGTTGTTGTTGTTACTTCCTGCGTTTATTTTGGTTCTCTTATGTTTACACTCGAGAATCTACATGACAATATAGTAAAAATTTAGTGGATTGGAAGAATTTACAATAAATGTTAAATATTGGTGTTCTCTCGCTTTGTCTAGTACAAGTGTACGTAGGAAGGAACAACAATGTTCGCTAATAGCCAGATGTTCCAGTGAGCATGCCACAAACTAAAAATTTCTTTAGAATCCGACTATTCTGACAGTTGGAAACAGATCAGGGATTGAAATATTTCGCTGAACGAACAAATGAATTTTAATCGTGGTGCACTCTCTACGCCAGCAATGAGTGCCCGTGAGGTGACGCCTCATAAGTGCTCGTACTGTACAAATATATCATCATTACAGATATCTGTGATAAAGCAGTTTGGCACACCCAGAAATGGATAATATGCCGTGAGTAGTAAATGAGAGCCATTAGTGGTGTTTTAATGACTTTTTAATTGCTTTTTAATTGCTTTTTAATTGCCTTCCTGGAAATCGTCCGTGACCTTGACAACATGTTTATTTTTGTCAAGGTTAACATTTCCCTTTCTCCTGAAATAGAAAGTTAATTTGTTGATAACAATATTTGCCTTAAGCAGTGGAATACTTTGAATTTGTGACGTACGCGGTGGTAATTAGGTTGGGTTAAAGGTAAAAATAGATCATTCATGGTCATCATCTTCTGCTGGAAAAATTTTGATTTGGTGTGTATTGACAACATGTTTATTTTTGTCAAGGTTAACATTTCACTTTCTCCGGAAATAGAAAGTTAATTTGTTGATAACAATATTTGCCTTACCTTAAGCAATGGAATATTTCAATATAAATACAAGTTTAAAATCTACAGCTATTAAAAGTAAGATTTACTAGGAATTAAAATAATGTTAAGGTCGTTTCCGAATTTTCAATTTTAAAATGAGTGCGAGTATATATTACTTTTCCTAAATTTCAATTATAAAATGGATGCGACTATAGCTACATACCCATTCAGTTATTAATGACCAAAATTTTTCGTGTTTATTATATTTCCACTTTCACTTTATTTTTGTACTTAATCGTCACACATTCTTAACGAACTTACCAAAAACACGGATTCCAGGAACAGAATCAATATACTCGAATTCATTTTAAAGTAGAAAATTTAGAAAAACTAGTATATACTCGCATTCATTTTAAAATTAAAAATTCGGGAATGTTTGCTAGGAAACATTTGTATAAATTATATAAATAATAATTTATTCCAGGAACAGTTTTTTCAATAAAAGTATACTAATATAAACATTTTATATATATTTTTATTATTATTAAATTCTCTTACAAAGTTGAACATGTTATTAATAAACTAGTGGTATAAACATTATTTGAAAATATTTATTTATCTTTGGGCATATTCCATGGATATATACTTCTTCCTATCTTCACTGGGTATCCATGCGACATGAACGCATGTTTCTACGCGGACAATGGTTTCATCCAAGCGGAATCACGTGATGAATGCAACGAGCCTCCGTGTACTCCAGGTGAGCGCTATGAAGATGAGAATGACTTACTGATGCACAGTGTGGAGATAAGCGAGTATAAGATAAAACTATCCATAGCTTTATGTATTTATTAATTTCTAATATTTTATTATATTATGTACGAGTATTATTTACTTACATCGACCTAGAGATCTCGCTTTGTCAAGTTGCCGACTGGTAACTGAACTTTTACGAAAAATATTTGAAGCTCATTTAAAATCAATTAGTGCTAACAATGGTATATTTGACTTATTTCAATATAAGTGAGGGTTTAAAATTTGTTAGAGTATTCGTTGTTATTTACTTCTGTAGAAGACACCCGCAGAGTCGTATCTACATTTATCCAAATTTTAAAAAATGGATTTTATACGCGGATTATCCATAACCGAAGTGCTTACGATGTATAGAGAAGGGTTATTACCGACTATCGACCACATCATAGACGCTGCGAATTATATAAATAATAAAATTATATTTACTCATGAAACATTTTCAAATTCCTGGGAAAATATAGAGTACGAAAAACTGATGAATGAGATATATGCAAACAGTAAGTAATTAATTTATATTAAAATTATTATACACTATCATATAAAATATGTATTTTCAGGTAAATCTGGTAACACTTTAAATGAACTGCCTAGTACATCGAGCAGCGGAAATTGCTTTAACTGGAATGCTCAATTAGGTTTGTATAGAGAAGCTGTTCATTATTTATTAATTTATTAAACTTTATATTAATTTTTTTTTAGTTTCACACCCCAAAAATGTTCAATCAGGAGGTAGTGCGTCGTCATCTTTAAATAATAATAATAATTCAAGTTCGCTAAAATATATAAATGTGGATGGCGAGACTTCTGCATTCATAAAAAAATTCGGATTATCGTCGAAACGATTATTGTTTTCATTTAAACCAATATTTAACGAACAACCGATAAAATGGTTAGAGGTAAGTTTATTTTTCAAATAAAAGTTGAGTAAAATTCTTAATTAAAATCTATTTTCAGAATGCAATAAACGAAGTGATAATCCGCATAACACAAGATATTCAGCAAGATGATTTTATAGGCCTACAGCTGGAGAATGAAGAGTACCCACAAAATCCAGTATATGTAACGTGGCGAAAATTCTCGCAGCTGACAGCCACGGTAGTAATGGATCGAATAGGTAGTGTAATGCAAAGTAATGCAACATTTTTTATTAACAATAAGTTCACTATGAAAGTTGATTCTATCAGAATGGCTAATGGAAAAGGTAGAACAAGCGTGGATAAAAAATGTGTGTCATTTCATGATTATTGTGTGGCAAAAAATAGTATTTTTATAGTAGAAAATAACAATAATATGTGTTTAGCGTATGCGCTTGTAGCAGCAATAGAGTTTCAAAATTTGGGATACAATAAAAAAAATTTAACCAAAAAATTTTCCACTAAATCAGGGCAAAAAATATTATACATACAAGCGACGGAATTATGTCATAATGCAAACGTTGATTTATCATGTGGGGGTACATACGAACACATCGAAATGTTTCAAAATTACTTATCTGAATATATAATTGTAGTTTATTCAAGTAGATCCGGGAAAGATATTTATTTTCATGGTGATAGAACTTTATCTAAACCTCGACTAAATTTAATCATGGAAAATAATCATTACAATGTTATATTAAGCTTAACTGCTGCTTTTGCAATACAATATTTTTGTGAATATTGCTTGGTAGGGTATAAAGTTAATACGAGACACAAAAACTGTCCGTATTTGTGTCCGTGTTGCCATGAGAAACCGCCGTGCGGTAATACTCCAGATTTGATAACTTGTACATCATGCAATAGAAAATTTCAGGGTGTAAATTGTTTACAAAATCATTTGAAAAATAATTTATGTTCAAAATTAAAGCGATGTGCTACATGTAACAAAAATATTTGGCTTAATCAGAAAAATAAACACATGTGTGGATTCGAGTATTGCTCGGTGTGCAACGAGATTAAACAGATTCCTCATCAATGTTGCATGAGTGTTAATAAATTGTCGGAAAATAAATCCATCACGAATTCTAAATTTCTATTTATTTTCTTTGATTTCGAAACGATGCAGGAAAAGAAGGTTACAGATAGTTTACATGCTCATGAAGTAAACTTATGTGTTGCCCAACATGTATGCATAAATTGCATATCGAATGATGATATAAATATTAGTTGCATACGTTGTGGTATTCGTCAACACATATTTACAGAGGCTAGTGGTGGTGGTGTAGTTCATCAGTTTTTAGAATATGTGTCACTTATGTCGAAGAAATTTAAAGTCACGGCTGTAGCGCACAATTTCAAAGGATTTGATGGAAGTTTCGTTTTACGCGAAATGATGAATAATGTTGCAAGATGGAATCCTAGCATTATACGAACAGGTTCCAAAATAATGTTAATTAAAACTGGAGATTCAATTCGCTTCATCGACAGTTTAAATTTTCTTCCATTGCCGTTAGCATCTTTACCAAAAGCTTTTAATATTAATGCAGCGAAAGGATTTTTCCCTCATTTTTTTAATACTAGAGAGAATGAAAATTACATTGGCTGGCTACCTGATAAAAATTTTTATGGTTATAATTCAATGAAAACTAGCGTTAGATCAGAATTTTTAGAGTGGTATAATTCTAAAATTTCAGAAAATTATATTTTTAGTATGCGTGAGGAAATTGTTAAGTACTGTGTTCTTGATGTCGATATACTACGTCGTTGTTGTTTGCGGTTTCGAGAATGTTTTATTGAAACTAATAACGTGGACCCCCTGCAGGAAAGTATAACCATAGCATCGGCTTGTAACTTAACCTTCCGACGAAATTTTCTAAAACCGAACACCATAGGAATTTTACCTAGGAACGGTTACAGATTAGTGGATAATTGTTCTGCTATATCTTTAAAATGGCTTGAGTGGGAGTCCTACACCCGTAATATTGTTATACAACATGCTGGTAATGGTCGTGAAGCACGGTTGTTAGAAAATTTGATTGTCGATGGTTTTTGCCGTGAAACAAATTCAGTTTTTGAATTTTACGGGTGTTTTTGGCACGGGTGTCAACGGTGTTATTTAAATCAAACTGGGGAACTGGCAAACAACAATGATGCTATGTTTATGAGGTATGAGCGTACACAGTACAAAGAAGAACGGATTAAAGCAGCTGGTTATAATTTAATTACCATGTGGGAATGTAATTTTAGAAAAAAACTCAAATTTAATTTAGACTTATACAATTTTGTAAACAATTTACATGAAAATATTGCACCTTTAAATCCTCGCCATGCCTTTTTTGGTGGTCGTACAAACGCTTCAAAATTATACTACAGATGCGATTTCGATGAGACGATTAAATATTTCGATGTATGCTCGTTGTACCCTTATATAAATAAATACGGTAAATACCCGGTGGGCCATCCGAAAAATATTTATATCGGAAAAGAACAATGTTCTCAATTAGATTTTTCCAAAATTGAAGGTTTAATTAAATGCTTAAGCCTTCCTCCACAAAATTTATACCATCCCGTACTCCCATACAGATGTAACGGAAAACTTACATTTCCTTTATGTAAAACATGTGTTGAAACAATGTCCGAAACGCAATGTTGTCATTCAGATTCAGAACGTCAGTTTATAGGAACGTACGTTGCTGATGAACTACGTAAAGCATTAGAAAAAAATTATAAATTGGTTGAAGTATATGAAGTATGGGAGTACGAGGTTGTAGTGTATGATAGGGAAACTGAATCAGGAGGACTCTTTTCTGGGTATGTGAATAATTTTTTAAAAATTAAACAGGAGTGTAGTGGGTGGCCGTCGTGGTGTTCTGACGAAATTAGTAAAAATAAATATGTTGCTGATTATAAAGATCGGGAAGGAGTTGAATTGGATATATTAAATATTTCTAAAAATTCAGGAATGAGATTAATTGCAAAATTAATATTAAATTCGTTTTGGGGAAAATTTGGACAAAAAGAAAATTCATCACAAACGAAAATTATTTCTCAACCGTATGATCTTTTTGAATTATTAAATAATCCGGGTATAATAATTTTGGATATTACTATTATTAATCAAGAAACATTATTAGTAACTTACGAACGCGTACAAGAGGACATTGAAACTCTTAAAACTGTTAATGTAGTTATAGCCGCGTATACTACAGCAGGAGCTAGGTTGGAATTATACAAATATTTAGAAAAATTAGACAGGCGCGTGTTGTATTACGACACTGATAGTGTTATTTTTTCACATAAAAACGGTCAGTGGTTACCTCCCACAGGTGATTATCTCGGCGATATGACCGACGAAATGCTAGAATACGGTGACGGTAGTTTTATATCAGAATTTGTAAGTGGAGGACCGAAAAACTACGCATTTAAATTCTGGAATAAGAATAAAAACTGTTTCGATACCGTATGCAAGGTGAAAGGGTTAACACTGCATTATGACAATTCCAAGAAAATTAATTTTGAAATAATTAAAAATATGATCTGTGATGATGACAACAAAAATAAAACTATTACGCTTTCTGATAGAACAATAGTTCGCGACTCACAGTATGGTGTATTTACAAAAGAAAGCACTAAAAAATACACGTATCAATACACAAAACGTTGTCGCCTATCTAGCAGTTTTGATACTGTTCCATACGGTTTTAAGTAGTAGTAGTAATTTATTTATTGTGTTTTTATTTATCATAATTTGTATTTATTATAATTTTTATATTGTACATTTCTTTATTCCATATTATTAAACTTAAAATAAATGTATTATTTTAATATGTTTTTGTATTGTGCTTTTGTATGTATTTTGTGTGCAATATATATCAAATACACCTAATTTTGTGTTTTAATTTATAAATGGTTGACGATACAAATTTATCGCGTATAGCCGCTGCCGCATCGCGCACCGTTCGCCGCCGCCCTCGCCCTCGCGCACCGTTCGCCTCCGCCGCCGCCGCCGCCCCCGACCTCCCACCGTCGCGAATTAAGTCAACGCGCATACAGTGACAATAAAATGCCTGTATATTTTTGTTTTAATATTGGTAAGTAGGGGAGAACAATTAAAAAAAAAAAACATAATTCTGTTACATACATTTATTTAAAATAATAATTAAATAATATTTTACAAATAGAGTCATTCATATTATAATCATTATCAAACATACTTAAGAAACTATCAATACTATTATGAAATACATAATTTAACAAAAATAAAACACAATAATGGCCGCAAACAGTTGAATTTAAATTCTGGATTTGTTTAGTGTTGTAACTATATATAGAACTATTTCTTTTAATGAAATTTAAAATTGTACCGAATGGTTTTCTTCCAAAACTATCAAAAAAGTAAGCAAAATTATGTTTTCGCGACGGTGGGAGGTCGGGGGCGGCGGCGGCGGCGGAGGCGAACGGTGCGCGAGGGCGAGGGCGGCGGCGGCGGCGAACGGCGCGTGGCGGCGGCGAACGGTGCGCGATGCGGCAGCGGCTATACGCGATAAATTTGTATCGTCAACCATTTATAAATTAAAACACAAAATTAGGTGTATTTGATATATATTGCACACAAAATACATACAAAAGCACAATACAAAAACATATTAAAATAATACATTTATTTTAAGTTTAATAATATGGAATAAAGAAATGTACAATATAAAAATTATAATAAATACAAATTATGATAAATAAAAACACAATAAATAAATTACTACTACTACTTAAAACCGTATGGAACAGTATCAAAACTGCTAGATAGGCGACAACGTTTTGTGTATTGATACGTGTATTTTTTAGTGCTTTCTTTTGTAAATACACCATACTGTGAGTCGCGAACTATTGTTCTATCAGAAAGCGTAATAGTTTTATTTTTGTTGTCATCATCACAGATCATATTTTTAATTATTTCAAAATTAATTTTCTTGGAATTGTCATAATGCAGTGTTAACCCTTTCACCTTGCATACGGTATCGAAACAGTTTTTATTCTTATTCCAGAATTTAAATGCGTAGTTTTTCGGTCCTCCACTTACAAATTCTGATATAAAACTACCGTCACCGTATTCTAGCATTTCGTCGGTCATATCGCCGAGATAATCACCTGTGGGAGGTAACCACTGACCGTTTTTATGTGAAAAAATAACACTATCAGTGTCGTAATACAACACGCGCCTCTCTAATTTTTCTAAATATTTGTATAATTCCAACCTAGCTCCTGCTGTAGTATACGCGGCTATAACTACATTAACAGTTTTAAGAGTTTCAATGTCCTCTTGTACGCGTTCGTAAGTTACTAATAATGTTTCTTGATTAATAATAGTAATATCCAAAATTATTATACCCGGATTATTTAATAATTCAAAAAGATCATACGGTTGAGAAATAATTTTCGTTTGTGATGAATTTTCTTTTTGTCCAAATTTTCCCCAAAACGAATTTAATATTAATTTTGCAATTAATCTCATTCCTGAATTTTTAGAAATATTTAATATATCCAATTCAACTCCTTCCCGATCTTTATAATCAGCAACATATTTATTTTTACTAATTTCGTCAGAACACCACGACGGCCACCCACTACACTCCTGTTTAATTTTTAAAAAATTATTCACATACCCAGAAAAGAGTCCTCCTGATTCAGTTTCCCTATCATACACTACAACCTCGTACTCCCATACTTCATATACTTCAACCAATTTATAATTTTTTTCTAATGCTTTACGTAGTTCATCAGCAACGTACGTTCCTATAAACTGACGTTCTGAATCTGAATGACAACATTGCGTTTCGGACATTGTTTCAACACATGTTTTACATAAAGGAAATGTAAGTTTTCCGTTACATCTGTATGGGAGTACGGGATGGTATAAATTTTGTGGAGGAAGGCTTAAGCATTTAATTAAACCTTCAATTTTGGAAAAATCTAATTGAGAACATTGTTCTTTTCCGATATAAATATTTTTCGGATGGCCCACCGGGTATTTACCGTATTTATTTATATAAGGGTACAACGAGCATACATCGAAATATTTAATCGTCTCATCGAAATCGCATCTGTAGTATAATTTTGAAGCGTTTGTACGACCACCAAAAAAGGCATGGCGAGGATTTAAAGGTGCAATATTTTCATGTAAATTGTTTACAAAATTGTATAAGTCTAAATTAAATTTGAGTTTTTTTCTAAAATTACATTCCCACATGGTAATTAAATTATAACCAGCTGCTTTAATCCGTTCTTCTTTGTACTGTGTACGCTCATACCTCATAAACATAGCATCATTGTTGTTTGCCAGTTCCCCAGTTTGATATAAAATAACACCGTTGACACCCGTGCCAAAAACACCCGTAAAATTCAAAAACTGAATTTGTTTCACGGCAAAAACCATCGACAATCAAATTTTCTAACAACCGTGCTTCACGACCATTACCAGCATGTTGTATAACAATATTACGGGTGTAGGACTCCCACTCAAGCCATTTTAAAGATATAGCAGAACAATTATCCACTAATCTGTAACCGTTCCTAGGTAAAATTCCTATGGTGTTCGGTTTTAGAAAATTTCGTCGGAAGGTTAAGTTACAAGCCGATGCTATGGTTATACTTTCCTGCAGGGGGTCCACGTTATTAGTTTCAATAAAACATTCTCGAAACCGCAAACAACAACGACGTAGTATATCGACATCAAGAACACAGTACTTAACAATTTCCTCACGCATACTAAAAATATAATTTTCTGAAATTTTAGAATTATACCACTCTAAAAATTCTGATCTAACGCTAGTTTTCATTGAATTATAACCATAAAAATTTTTATCAGGTAGCCAGCCAATGTAATTTTCATTCTCTCTAGTATTAAAAAAATGAGGGAAAAATCCTTTCGCTGCATTAATATTAAAAGCTTTTGGTAAAGATGCTAACGGCAATGGAAGAAAATTTAAACTGTCGATGAAGCGAATTGAATCTCCAGTTTTAATTAACATTATTTTGGAACCTGTTCGTATAATGCTAGGATTCCATCTTGCAACATTATTCATCATTTCGCGTAAAACGAAACTTCCATCAAATCCTTTGAAATTGTGCGCTACAGCCGTGACTTTAAATTTCTTCGACATAAGTGACACATATTCTAAAAACTGATGAACTACACCACCACCACTAGCCTCTGTAAATATGTGTTGACGAATACCACAACGTATGCAACTAATATTTATATCATCATTCGATATGCAATTTATGCATACATGTTGGGCAACACATAAGTTTACTTCATGAGCATGTAAACTATCTGTAACCTTCTTTTCCTGCATCGTTTCGAAATCAAAGAAAATAAATAGAAATTTAGAATTCGTGATGGATTTATTTTCCGACAATTTATTAACACTCATGCAACATTGATGAGGAATCTGTTTAATCTCGTTGCACACCGAGCAATACTCGAATCCACACATGTGTTTATTTTTCTGATTAAGCCAAATATTTTTGTTACATGTAGCACATCGCTTTAATTTTGAACATAAATTATTTTTCAAATGATTTTGTAAACAATTTACACCCTGAAATTTTCTATTGCATGATGTACAAGTTATCAAATCTGGAGTATTACCGCACGGCGGTTTCTCATGGCAACACGGACACAAATACGGACAGTTTTTGTGTCTCGTATTAACTTTATACCCTACCAAGCAATATTCACAAAAATATTGTATTGCAAAAGCAGCAGTTAAGCTTAATATAACATTGTAATGATTATTTTCCATGATTAAATTTAGTCGAGGTTTAGATAAAGTTCTATCACCATGAAAATAAATATCTTTCCCGGATCTACTTGAATAAACTACAATTATATATTCAGATAAGTAATTTTGAAACATTTCGATGTGTTCGTATGTACCCCCACATGATAAATCAACGTTTGCATTATGACATAATTCCGTCGCTTGTATGTATAATATTTTTTGCCCTGATTTAGTGGAAAATTTTTTGGTTAAATTTTTTTTATTGTATCCCAAATTTTGAAACTCTATTGCTGCTACAAGCGCATACGCTAAACACATATTATTGTTATTTTCTACTATAAAAATACTATTTTTTGCCACACAATAATCATGAAATGACACACATTTTTTATCCACGCTTGTTCTACCTTTTCCATTAGCCATTCTGATAGAATCAACTTTCATAGTGAACTTATTGTTAATAAAAAATGTTGCATTACTTTGCATTACACTACCTATTCGATCCATTACTACCGTGGCTGTCAGCTGCGAGAATTTTCGCCACGTTACATATACTGGATTTTGTGGGTACTCTTCATTCTCCAGCTGTAGGCCTATAAAATCATCTTGCTGAATATCTTGTGTTATGCGGATTATCACTTCGTTTATTGCATTCTGAAAATAGATTTTAATTAAGAATTTTACTCAACTTTTATTTGAAAAATAAACTTACCTCTAACCATTTTATCGGTTGTTCGTTAAATATTGGTTTAAATGAAAACAATAATCGTTTCGACGATAATCCGAATTTTTTTATGAATGCAGAAGTCTCGCCATCCACATTTATATATTTTAGCGAACTTGAATTATTATTATTATTTAAAGATGACGACGCACTACCTCCTGATTGAACATTTTTGGGGTGTGAAACTAAAAAAAAATTAATATAAAGTTTAATAAATTAATAAATAATGAACAGCTTCTCTATACAAACCTAATTGAGCATTCCAGTTAAAGCAATTTCCGCTGCTCGATGTACTAGGCAGTTCATTTAAAGTGTTACCAGATTTACCTGAAAATACATATTTTATATGATAGTGTATAATAATTTTAATATAAATTAATTACTTACTGTTTGCATATATCTCATTCATCAGTTTTTCGTACTCTATATTTTCCCAGGAATTTGAAAATGTTTCATGAGTAAATATAATTTTATTATTTATATAATTCGCAGCGTCTATGATGTGGTCGATAGTCGGTAATAACCCTTCTCTATACATCGTAAGCACTTCGGTTATGGATAATCCGCGTATAAAATCCATTTTTTAAAATTTGGATAAATGTAGATACGACTCTGCGGGTGTCTTCTACAGAAGTAAATAACAACGAATACTCTAACAAATTTTAAACCCTCACTTATATTGAAATAAGTCAAATATACCATTGTTAGCACTAATTGATTTTAAATGAGCTTCAAATATTTTTCGTAAAAGTTCAGTTACCAGTCGGCAACTTGACAAAGCGAGATCTCTAGGTCGATGTAAGTAAATAATACTCGTACATAATATAATAAAATATTAGAAATTAATAAATACATAAAGCTATGGATAGTTTTATCTTATACTCGCTTATCTCCACACTGTGCATCAGTAAGTCATTCTCATCTTCATAGCGCTCACCTGGAGTACACGGAGGCTCGTTGCATTCATCACGTGATTCCGCTTGGATGAAACCATTGTCCGCGTAGAAACATGCGTTCATGTCGCATGGATACCCAGTGAAGATAGGAAGAAGTATATATCCATGGAATATGCCCAAAGATAAATAAATATTTTCAAATAATGTTTATACCACTAGTTTATTAATAACATGTTCAACTTTGTAAGAGAATTTAATAATAATAAAAATATATATAAAATGTTTATATTAGTATACTTTTATTGAAAAAACTGTTCCTGGAATAAATTATTATTTATATAATTTATACAAATGTTTCCTAGCAAACATTCCCGAATTTTTAATTTTAAAATGAATGCGAGTATATACTAGTTTTTCTAAATTTTCTACTTTAAAATGAATTCGAGTATATTGATTCTGTTCCTGGAATCCGTGTTTTTGGTAAGTTCGTTAAGAATGTGTGACGATTAAGTACAAAAATAAAGTGAAAGTGGAAATATAATAAACACGAAAAATTTTGGTCATTAATAACTGAATGGGTATGTAGCTATAGTCGCATCCATTTTATAATTGAAATTTAGGAAAAGTAATATATACTCGCACTCATTTTAAAATTGAAAATTCGGAAACGACCTTAACATTATTTTAATTCCTAGTAAATCTTACTTTTAATAGCTGTAGATTTTAAACTTGTATTTATATTGAAATATTCCATTGCTTAAGGTAAGGCAAATATTGTTATCAACAAATTAACTTTCTATTTCCGGAGAAAGTGAAATGTTAACCTTGACAAAAATAAACATGTTGTCAATACACACCAAATCAAAATTTTTCCAGCAGAAGATGATGACCATGAATGATCTATTTTTACCTTTAACCCAACCTAATTACCACCGCGTACGTCACAAATTCAAAGTATTCCACTGCTTAAGGCAAATATTGTTATCAACAAATTAACTTTCTATTTCAGGAGAAAGGGAAATGTTAACCTTGACAAAAATAAACATGTTGTCAAGGTCACGGACGATTTCCAGGAAGGCAATTAAAAAGCAATTAAAAAGCAATTAAAAAGTCATTAAAACACCACTAATGGCTCTCATTTACTACTGCCGTGATATATTTATTTATTTTATTTAAAATTTCTGTTGTGCGAACATTTCTAAACAGATACGTATGCTCAGAATGGTTTGTGACGGTTTTTGACAGTTGTACGAACAAACCTATTGTTTACACTGTTTTATTTATATTTTTTTTCACTACTAGCCTAGGAACCCACTATTATTTACCTTTATTTGACATGAGAAATTGTTTTTCACTATCGCTTGCTTGTAACCATGGTAACCTAGGTCAATAATAATTTATTATTAACCTAGGTCTATAATGCAAAATGTCACTTTTCAATCAAACTCAAGCCTCCAAATCCAAATATTATTTAACTCATTAAAGTCAAGAAAGGTGTTAAGTATATAATTTAAATTTTCCGCTTAATTTTAAATTGACTTACGCTGCCGCCTCGCCTAACCACTGTGCTGTTTTGATGAAAATGTGAAACATGCGTAGATGTAGCAATGAATAAATCATTATTTTTTTGTATTTGTAGGTAAATACATTTCAATAGATTTATATAAAAATAATAATAAATAATAAGGCTGCTGACTGTAACAGCACAAAGTATTTTTAGTAAATAATTAAATCAAATACAAATCAAGGCCCATAAGTGAGATTATCAAACTATCATTACAAACCATTATGCCTATGCCCCCTCTTGAAAAATGGTGTGCACCTGAGTGCTAGGTTATGATTGAAAATGGCGAATTATTCCTATTAATGTAGATGTTGAGCGAAACGGCAGATAAAAACAAATGCAGCCTACTTTGTTTTTGTGAATATTAACAAGCAAGTAACGTAATTATTCATGTCAAAATGATTTTTATTATCAATAAAAAAATTCAAATAGGATTTATGACCTAGTAGTGAAAAAAATAGTATATAAACCACGGTTGAGAAGATAATCATTATTGACCAGGCGCATTGTATCCCTCGGGCTTCGCCCTCGTGTTACAGAATTGGCACTGGGTCAATAATGATTATCTTCTCAACCTTGGCGTATAATATACTATTTTTCTACTGAATTCAAATAAAAATATAGCATTTCATTTCAAATATGAGAGTTAGGGTCTACTGAAAGTGGGGTTGTGCATTTGACCAGTCAAAATTTTTTCGGGCAATTGACAGACTAATTGACGGTCAATTAACCGTCAATTGACCAAGGAAGTATTTCTTAAAAATTACAATTAAAAATTAAAATTGTCATTTATTTATATTGTACCAAATGTTACTACATTCAATATTACTGAAAATGAAAAACAATCAACAATTAATGAACAAACCCACTAAAAATTGAAAAAAGGGGAAAGTAAAGTAAAAGGCGCACTGAAATATGTATTTATTCTATTAAATAATAGTAAAATAACAGCACAGCATACAGTTATCTTCAAACTAGGTATATGCATGTTATAACTGTTACTAGTACATAGCTACTTTTATTTAACAATAGATGTCGTGGTAGTTTTATTTAGATTATTTGACTAGACCGTCAAATATTGTTGTGTCAATTGACGGTCAATTGACCGTTCAATTGTCCATGGCACAACCCTAACTGAAAGAGACATTGCTTCGAATTTTTTTTTTTTTTCGTTGTAATGGGCATTTTAGGAAACCAGTATCAAATTTTGTAAAATAAATTTATTAGTTTTTAAAATATAGCAGTAGTTTATTTTTTGCTGCAATAAACATATCACATTATTTATGCATTTTCTGATTTTGCTAAAATAAATTTTGCCCCGTTTTAAATATCAAGTTTCGATACAAAATATTGTTTCAGTTTTTTCCGAATATGTAAACAGAAATATGAGGCATATTTTAATTTCAAATTGGCAACAATTTCATTTGTCATTTGACTGCCATAGGCCTCGTTCTGAAGCATCCTAAATCACTACTATACAGATCTGCAAAACATAGATTTGTGTTCTCCATTATCTTGTTACTTCTCTAAAAATTTCATCTCTTCTCTGGAGCGCTTTAGGCGCCGTTGTGCGTAGCCATAACAACATCCAGAACTTCCTGTTATAATCCTTCCCCCGTCCTTAGAACAAGACGTTGTAGTCGAACGCACCCGATAAGTGATTACAGGCCGGGAACTTTGCCCGAGATCATTATTGCGATACGACTTAAGTTAAACGAGAAAACTTGATATATTTTCACGCACACTACATACTTCATACGAAGTCAATCAGAACGAAACCATATACACATACACGTTACGTGAAATTGAAAGAAGAGAATAAAAGAAAAATTTAGTGCAAGAACTTTTAAGGTATTTCACTTCTTACTCTGCTGCAAACTTTAATATTTTATAGTAAATATTAACGAAGACCTCCCTTTGAAGGAAATTTAAGTAAATAATACATATGAAGGGTTTTGCACAAGAATAAGTTTATGCGAAAAACAAAATTTCTTTTTATTTATTAATAGTTATTTTCCGACGACCACTACGAAAAGTACATAAATTCACACGCTAAACTATTACTGAAAGTTGGTCATTGCACGTCACTAGCAATGCTGTGTGAAATGAAAACTCGTTAGCCAATCAGATACTCCCTCAACAGTGTGGTATGATTCTATCACACGCTGCTATAACTGAGCGAACTAACCTAAAAATTTGTAATTAAAAATTTGACAGTTGCAGATAATTTGCTGAATTTACACGGATTAAGAAGGTTGGACTCTGATTTATCAGATTTTAACATAATTTTTGGTACGTGTACAACACGTACTGAAAGGGTATTTCACACCACGTGATTAAACTACCCTTCGGCTCGTGGCTCAAACTTCACACTCGTGTGAAATATCCAACTTTCAGCATTAGTTATACAATATACTAATTATGTATTAAGGCACTGAAATACTATTTTTCCTACAACCGTGCGTAAAGTACATACTCTTTGCAAAGTTACTATTCAAGCACTAGTGAGTAAAAACGTTGCTAGGTAACTTGTATATTACTGGTCAATTAACACTAACAATATTTTAAGATGCCTGTATACTCACACTCAGTATTATTAGAAATAGCACTAACATTTCGGTTGTAGAAAAAATGTTGTAAGCAAGTCGTGTGTAAATAGTCTTTTTAACTCGTGCTAATTTTTGCACTCGACCAAAAAAGAACTACTTTACATACTATAGCTATTATATCACGAATGTGGAATTTATTTACCGAGGCCCACACGACCGAGGAAAATAAACCATATGAGTGATAAAATGGAACTTTAGTGCCGAGGTGCATTTTAAATTTTATTTGAAATCGAAAAATTGTGAAAATGCAAGGAATATTTATTTTATAAGTTTAAATATAATCTGTCAATATGGCATTCAATGTTGCTAACCTCGGACACTGAAGTTATCTTAAAGAACATTCAAAATTAAGTCTTTTATCTCAAACTTATTCTTCAGAATTATTTAATTCATTCTTCTTGTTCATATTTTCGTCAATTTACGTACAAATTTACTACTGTAAATACTGTGTACGTACATCTGCCTAAATTATCTTACATATACAGCAGGTATCATAAAGTTGGTAACACTGCAATTGCAAGAAATCGGGGTATAATGCTGATTTCTGAGCTTTTAATGACGATTTTTGTGCACTTGACGATTTCACAAAAAAATATTTCCATCAAAATAAAATCATTAACTTATTGTACTTATATAAACTACTCTTGATTTTTGACAATGATATTTATACTTAGGATCTCATGGTCGCGTCCTGAGTGTCTGGTCGTGAATCTAGGGAACCGGGTTCGATCCCGACCCACGCCAACATAAATGTTGCGAATTTTAAATGGCACAAAAGTGATGCCAGCAATGGGTGGCCGTGAGGTGACATCTGGTAAATGCCCGCAAGGTACAAATATGTCATCATCATTACCGAAATATGTATACAAACCAGATTGGCACACTCAACAGTGGGTAATATGCCGTTATGATATATTTTTTTTTATATTTATCGATGAATTACAAACATTTGAATTTCTCAACTGGTTTCCTCGGGACATAGTAGTTATAGGCTGCGAGGTTCAATTCAACATTATTTTATATATGTTTTTATATTTTTAAATATAGAAGATTTTGATGAAAAATGTAAATGTAACAGATATATTAAAATTATAAAATGTTCGTTAATATTTGTAATAACTAATGAAATTCGTTTGTTTCCAATGTAGTGTGTTAGTCACAAATGTGCCTTTGCCTAACATTTCTTCATCACAATCTGCCTTTGATTAATAAATAATGAAATAATTACATATTAATAACATGTAATCTTTCCTAAATCTAAAAGGGAAAATTGTCTCATTTCTATTTTGTTTTGTTTTAGTTTTCTTTTTGTTATATCAGACTTAATATTTATTATTTTTACTAATTAAAACTATGTCTGTACCTATGTAATACTAAGCCGATTAATCGGTGTTTTACCGACTATTCGCCGATTAATCACCGATTAGAAAAGTGGCCGGATAGTCGGCTTAACCGACTAATAGAAGGTAGTTGGTACATATCTAATAACAAGAAAAAAAGAAATAATATTAAGACATATAGACATAGAAAAAAATCTGATGTGGCCAGCACATGACCTCCCGCCAATTCCATGTTTAAAATAGCAATGTGCTTTAAGTAAAGTTTCACTTCCGATTGATCGTTTGTAAACAAAATCTACTTTGTTGTTTCCATAAATAGAACGGTTTGTAATACAAAATTTTGGATTATATTTTATTATGTTTTTCCTGAAAAATCTGTTAAAGCTTCAAATTAAATACTACATCCGGTTTATCATATATAGTCAAAATCTAATATGTTGTTTCAAATTATATAAGAGTATTAAATCCCAACTTTGCGAAGTTTTGGATTATTAATATATTTTAAGGAAAAATAGTCACACACATTATTGTCAAAATCATCACCAACTTTTTTTATGCTCTAAAACGCAATCTGTGTAAATTCTTCGCCGTACATTATCCATTTCGTAAGTGTAGTTGCAAATTATTATTTGACACTTTGAAATCACGTTCTTATTGAGAGCTGTTTGATATATAATGCTGCAAACATCAAACTTAAATCGAATTATCTTGTATATCTAATATTTATGTATGATGGAAAATATATTATTTTTACAAACCTTAATTTCATTAGAATCATATTTAAACTACTAAATTCTTCTTAACACGGTTTCATTATTAATTTTAATGAAAATTGCTTCGTGACAGTGACATTTGTTTAAATGTGTCAAATTTGTTATTAAAGTATTGTTTTTGTTTGACGCAGAGGCAAAGTGATGTACGAAAATAAATTATTTTATAATATAATATAAAGTTATTTCAAGTTATTTACTAAATGCTATTATCGTAAAATTGAAAATTGTGCCATTATATTCAATTTGTATTGGTAAAAGTTGCTAAAAAATTATATTAAATAAATTTTTATAAGAAAAACTGTTAAAAGCTTATATAAATGATACTTCCGGTTATCCGATATACACTAAAAACTAATGAGCTCTTCCCACATTAGTATAGAATAGATATACAAAATTTCAAATTTTTCTGATTGATAGTATTTGAGTAATCGTGTCCACATAATCCACACACACAGGCACACACACACACACAGGCACACACACACACACACACATACACACAGTACACACACATACATACCTACAGACATCATTGTAAAAATGTTGAAATCGGATTCTGGGGACATCAAAACGTGCTTATTCACTAAAATCTCTATATCCGATTTTTAGCACGATCCCTATACCTCCCTTACTTAGGGTAGCGGGAGGTAAAAAGAAAATTGTTTACTACATAATATTAATTATTTAACATACAACGAATAGTTTTGAAATTAGAAGATATATTGTTTTCTGGAACTTTGAACTTTTAGTTATGTTCGATTTTTGTGCGAAAAACCTCTCAATTACTTCTTATAGAAGAGACAGTTATCTATAATTCAAGTACGATAAAATCATATAATTAAATTTGGAATATCGCTAAGAGTCAACATCAAAAAATGTCAATTGCAATTGAACCGTGGACGTAGGACGTACGCTACGTAATCTGGTCAGTTGTCAAAATATGACAGTTCAGATTTAAAGCATAAAGAATTATTCAGCTGTCATTCGAGATTTGTGAGGAGATTTGCCAATATGCCAATGGCCTTCGTTAGTTCAGGTGTTCAAGTGATGGAATATTGGCTTCCAATGCGATATAAAATCCAGGATTGCCGGTTTCAAAGCCCGGAAGATGAATGTTGAGTACATAATAATAAATGTTTTAATGTAGGTACAGGAAAAATATAATTATTCTCATTTTACAGAATTCAATTTTAGAGATTATAATGTTATGTTCAGGGGCGCGCCAAGGGCGGTCCATTAATTAAATACTTTTGTATCAAAAACCCATTATTCTAAAATTTTACCTAGGTGTTAGGTAATTTCTTTCTAAATTAGCTCAAAATTATTAATATTTACAAATTTAATAACGGATATCAACATTTCCCCATATTGTAAAAAGCATAAGGTCCCATGGCCTCGTGCCTGAGTGTCTGGTCGCGAACCTGGGGGTACCCGGTTCGATCCCGACAGACGCCAAATATTTCGAATTTTAAATGGCACAAAAGTGACCCCTGTGGTGCTCTCTCCACGCCAGCATTGAGTGCCCGTGAGGTGACGCCTGGTAAGCGCCCGCACGGTACTAATATGTCATCATCATTACCGATATCTGCGATAAAGCAGATTGGCACACCCAGAAATGGGTAATATGCCGTGATGATATATATATATATATACATATATATATATATATATATATATATATATATATATATATATATATATATATATATATATATATATATATAAATATATTTATTTATTTTATTTATAAGTAGTCTGTATGTAACTCTTTTATTTAAAATAAAAAATTACAAACACAAGAGTAAGTAAAGAAATTAAAAATTGATCTACTATATAGAAATAAAAATTTACTTTGAATGAAGTATCAGGATTAATTATATAAGATTGATCCTTATATTCATAATCAAAGTTCGTTTAATTATGAAGCAATTCGTGGTATCAAAAAGTCATAATCACTGAAATATATACAACTGGAACTCGCATACTCTACCTATCAGCGCACGCTGCACTGAAGCCCCATTGAACAATAATGGCTGGTCTTGTTCGCGCACGTTCGTGTCGACCGAACCTAGCCGAATAATTCGTATCATAGCTGATCGCTTTATTTTCATGTATATGCTACTCATATACATTTTATTTAAACCTGCGCCACACGAAATAATTTCCCTCTACTCACGAACTGTCCCGATGTTTGCCGAATACTCCAGCAGCCAGCTTTCAATATGCCTTCAGAGTCACGGTACGTACGCGCATTCCAGTTAGATTTCAGTGGTCATAATTGTTTTTTGTATAGCTGCATTTGATTTTTAAAGAAACCTGTAGTTATCTTTCTCACACTAGTTTCTGTAGTAGCCTGCGCGAGAAAGATACCAATAGTGTGACGTCATCTGTGGCCTGGAAATAAATTCAAATATCTCGCAAAGTTATTATTAAAAAAATGTTTTTTTTATCTTAATCGTTATTTATGGAGTAGTACTTTAAGAATAAAATGTACATTTTATTATTTTTGTTATGGTTTATGGGCCTATTGAATAGTTTTCTTGCGTTGTCTTAGTGGTCTCACACTACCGGTTCTATGTCAAGTTTTTTGAAATTAACTTACAACAATTTTCGCAAATCATCAGAACAATATTTAGTTAAAAACTAATTTAGTTCGTTCAATATAAGCAAGTTGCAAATTTATGGTTGTAGATCAAAACGTTTTACTTACAAAATTTACTTGGTTTAAAATATCTCTTTAACGGAGCAAATAAATGTAAACGTAGAAATTTTTCTCCTAGAATTTGCTTGGTGTTTAGATTGTTCGTCGACTCTTGTGTAGTTATTACAAATTTCAAACAACGCTTCATAAATTTTTTAATAGAAATAAACGAATTCAAACGCTTCATTTTGTAAATCTGCTCGTGCTATAGTTACAACAAAGTAATATTTCATTATTTTCTGTTTACTAAAACTCTTAATTTAACGTGTGCTACTTAATAATTATTGAAATTTACTATTTCTTTGCAATGATAAAATACTCTATTTGTTTGGTCAGAAATAATCGTTGAAAATTGGTCAAAGTTGAAACAAAAACCTTATTGATTGGAACTTCAAAAATTATGATGTAAAATCAACCAATGGAAGAAAATTAAATGTAATTCAAAATTGTATGTTATGAAAACAAACAAAGTATTCTTATAATTTAATTTATACATGTATTCAAAGATTTTTATTACAATAATTTGGCTGATTTCACGGTAATTATTTAGAAAATAAATAATTTTTGTATTAAGGTAGATAATTAAATTTCTTTTTATTTTTATTCATTTCACATTCATTTATTCAGTAAATAAACAATGTGCCAGATTAAAATGTAATTATACAAGTGATACAAGAGAGTTATTTTACATTTCCATGATTTGCTTTGGAAATATATTATTTAAATTAAATTAATTAATTCATTTCAACTTCACTGAATTTCATTTTCGTTCTTTTATTTTATAATCGTTTTACCTAAACACATATTCTTCATTGAAAATAATCCAACAAAGGAATGCAACCATTCACTTACATTCTAACATTTGTATTTGTACATTTTATAATGTATTTGAAGGACCAAAGTAACAGTGGCAGAAAAGGTAAATTATTCAGTACAGTTTCAGTATATTCATTTTTACAAATCAGCAGGTGTATGTATACTTATATTTTAACAGAAAATGATTCGGTATTTTGTGTTACTCACTGGTTTAAGATAATAACCTGGTGGACAACTCCATATTTTATTATGACATACTGATATCGACGGTAAGTAAATCATGTAATTCTCACTGTATATGCAGCACCACCACTATGTCCTCAACTGTATTTCATTCTGAGCCTATGTACAAGGTTGAACAAATTCGGGTTCCTTATATGAAAAACTTTCTTATTATGCACCCTACAGAAAATTGATGTAGGTCATATTAGCCAACTTTGAGACAACTTTAATGGGCACCATAGGATTTTTTTGATCGTCTTTTGTTTTGAGGTACAGGGTAAAACTTTATTTTTGCTTATTTTGAAAATACTTACCATATATGTCGCTTATTTTAAAAGATAATGAAATTTTTTTTATATAATTCTTATATGATTTCTTTACGTAGAATAACATGGTGAAATTATATTTATCTACACTTAATAAATATAAACATAATATTTTTTTAATGGGAACATTTGTTGCAATTAGTCCTATCTTTGGAAAAAAAATTTAATAAGAAACAAATAAAAAAATCAATTCCAGATCATCATTTGTTTATTTTTATTGTTACTTTCTTTATTTTTACTAATTATTCTAGTTTATATTCTTCTAAAGCATATTAGTCCACATTTTTCGAATTGTGTCAAAGCCTACTGCAATGCCGTCAAAAATTATTTAATTAATTAATTTGAAAATAACTGACAAGATTTTTTTTGAGAATTTTGTTGATAGATATATAACCAAAATAAACAGATGATGATCTGTAATTGATTTTTTCATTTGTTTCTTAAAAAAAATTATTTTTCCCCTACAAAAATTAATAATTCGTTTTTTATTAATGTTCAAGACAAAAGAATGTAGAGTTGTCATTGAAAAGCTTATAAAATAGGGAAAAAGATTAGACTATTTTCAACATATGTCCTATTTTAATTTTTACCTTCCGTCACCTTTAGGTAAGGAAGATATTGTGTTTGGTCAAAAAATTCGTTGGTGAGTTTTTAATGAATAAGCACGTTTGATGGTCCCGAGAATACGAATTTACTATTTTTAAGATGATGTCTGTATGTATGTACGTATGTATGTATGTATGTATGTATGTATGTATGTATGTATGTGTGTGTGTATGTGTGTATGTATGTGCATGTGTGTGTATGTGTAAAAAAGATTATATATATCCAGTAAAATAGTAACACGAACATAATACATTTTTTTTTACAAATTTCATACAGAAAGTTCCTTGGAAAATATTCTATAAATCCAATAAAATTATCACATGAATTATACATTATGTACAATTGTACACTCATATATAAATACTCTAAAAATGCGTACACGTATGTAACATTCTCTTTACAATCAAATAATATTACTACCAAGTTTATATCTCTACCCATTTTTGAATTATTGTCAATATACCCCACATTTAGAAAAAAACTTCAAAATTTACAAAAATCTAATTTTTATGTATCTATGTACTTCTCAATGCGCTGATTCCAAATTTTGAAACCGCAGGTCGGTATCTCGTTTCGTTCTCGAAGATATTTAGATTTAAAGTTTTGCTCAAAACTTCCCATTTTTGGGTATTAACCCAAAAATGGGTCGAGATATGAATTTGGCGACATCACTATTCGATTCTACGAACAAAAATACATAAGTATAACAATTTTCATAATTTTTGTCCAACCGGTTAATTTTTTATGAATAAAAGGGGTACCTTAGATTTTGCGATTTTTGGCCATTTTCAGTTATTTTGCTTTCGAGAAAATGAGTGTACTTATGTAATTTTGCCTGTAGAATCGAATGGTGTTGTCGCCAAATTCATATTTCAACCCATTTTTGGGTTATTACCCAAAAATTGGCAGTTTTGAGCAAAACTTTGAATCTAAATATCTCGAGAACGAAAAAAAATAACGACCTGCGGTTTCAAAATTTGGAATCAGCGCATTGAGAAGTAGATACTTAAAAATTAGATTTTTGAAAATTTTGAAGTTTTTATCTAAATGTGAGGTACATTGACTTTTCGGGCAATAATTCAAAAATGGATGGAGATATAAACTTGGTAGTAATATTATTTGATTGTAAAGAGAATGTTACGTAAGTGTAAGCATTTTTAGAGTAATGTATAATTCATGTGATAATTTTATTGGATTTATAGAATATTTTCCAAGGAACTTTCTGTATGGAATTTGTATTTGCTGACCACAACAGATTTTTTTTATGTTTGTGTTATATCTCCAGATTTATTAAATTTTGAAAAAATCTAATTACACCACGTTATTCTACGTAGAAAACCGTCTATAATTGATCCAAACATTTTTTCTTACTCTTTTAAAATAAGTGAGATATGAGGTATTTTCATAATAAGCGAAAATCTAGTTTTATCCTGTACCTCGAAACCAAAAGACGATCGAAAATTCCTGTGGTGCCTATTTAAGTTGTCGCAAAAACTTGGCTCATTTATGCAATTATTACGTCTCTTTGTTAAACCCCTACAATTCATTTATTTAAAAAAAGATTTTTTATTACGATAAAAATAATGCTTTATTGTTCTGTATGTTTTAAATCTAATTTGGTCATATGTATGTGCACATAATTATGTATCAAGGTTGTATATATTTTTCTTTGATTATGTCCCTTTAGTTTAGTATTAATAAATGATTTTTGATTACAACAAAAACAATGCTTCATTGTAGTTTTGTAATAAAGCAAATTTGATTACAACAATGAAAATGACTTACAAATATATATTCTTAAAAGAGCAAAATAAGCAAAATTGGATGATTTAATATTTTGAATTTTTTGAATTATTCAAATTCAAATAACAGTTACGTGTCGGGAACATTTCTCACATTCACATCTTACGCGCTGAGACATCTGGCGGATACCAACTTAGTAAGTATGATATTTATTATAATTTGGCGTAGTAGCTGTAGTATTTATACATTGTAATTTTCATCAATATATCTATTCGCATAAGTCAGTATTAGACCCCGGATATTATGCCCGCCCCTATATGTAGTCATTAATCTCCGAAAGAATCTATCTCTCCCAGTTCACTACAAAACGAAACAATCATTAATCTAAATATACCACAATTGATCTCTGAACGTTTTTTTCCACTAAAATATTCCCTACTCTGTCACAATTGCCTGCCGTTAATTTTCCCAGCCCTCTTTACCAATTAATCACGGAGTTTCGCCAACAAAAATAAAAAAAATCATGCAAATTTGATTGAGACCGAACAAACTTGCACAGAAAAAAGTCTTATTAAATCGACCAGCGATTTAATTGTTCCCCATCATTATGTAAATATATTCTCGAAGAAAGCACGAGAGGGATGTTTTTAATATTGGAATATTAAAGAGAGGGTTCAGTTTGACAATATTCTTAATGCCTTTCTTTGAACGGGCCTTTACCCTTTCTATTACAAGGACTTAAATTCGGGTTAATGTATTCCACACAGGTACAAAGGAAGCCTGACGGAATCTGAACCGAATGGCGTTTGCTTATTGCCAAACTTAAGACGAGTTATGTACAAAATATAATGGGAGTAAAGTTCGATTTTACGCACTAATAATGGGAAAACTATGAACAGGGAGTCGTGACGTGAATAGCGAATCAAATTATGTTAACAAAAAAATTTACATTAGTTTGAAACTAACCATTTAGCTAGGAGCAGTTTGTTTGCATTTTCACGGTTGGTATTATGCGAACAAAGTTTCTTTTTTCGGAAATAATTTCGAAATTATATTGCTTCTGTTTTATTTTAATGAATATTTTAATAAATAAACTTTATGCGTTTCAAAATTTATTTGTTCATTTTAAATAAAAATGTTGTATTCCAAAAAAGAAGCAAGGAATATAAATTTGTTATACAGGGAATTTATTTTAACATGCAACATATGGCGAATCACTTCCATGGTTACTCACTATTGTCAAAACATGACAGCAATGTAATATTTGTCTATTTTAAAATGCAAAATACAAAATTTGTAGTTTTGTGTTATCAAAACTAATTTCCTATAAATTAGCCTACATACGATTAACAAATAATCAAAACATGAATGTTGTACATCTTAAAAAACTTTAGCTTACAAAAATTTATAACTTTCATGTAATAAATGTTAAAAATATCCTCAATCACTCGAAGGCAATATTCTAGTCGGTCGTAATAAGAATTGACACCATTTGTGATGTGTTTTGGAGGTATCTCCTGTGCTGCAATACTATTTATAATGTTGCATTTTAAAATGGACAAATATTACATTGCTGTCATTTTTTGAAAATAGTGAGTAACCATGGAAGTGATGAACTATAATGTTGCATTTTAAAATAAATTCTCTGTATAGTTTTTTGAAATTGGTTGAATATACGAGGGTTCTACAATATTTATTGTTCCTAACGTAGTAGGCTTTGAAAAATTGTCTTCATAACAACAGCAATGTTTATTGTTTATCTGTCAAACGAAGTGCTAAGATATTAACAAGATGGATACCCCGAATGTAAGGGAGAGATAGTCACCTCCTCAGAAATCATTTTGGCGTTGTTTAATCAAAACCCAAACAGCTTTTTGGCTCGCTTTGTTACAGTTGATGAAACGTGGATTTACCACTTCGATTACGAGTCGAAATTTCAAAGTATAGAATGGCAACATCGAGGATCTTCTCCACCTCGCAAATTTAGGGTCCAGTTAGATTATGACTATTGCACTTTGAGATGCTGAGGGAATTTTAGTATTTGATTATCTGGAATATGGTCACACAATCACTGGTTATTATTACAGAACATTACTTGCTAAAATTCGTAGTTGCATTACAGAAAAGAGAAAAGTAAATTTTTCGCTTGGAATTCTCTCATAAGGACCATGCTCAACTTCATAAAAGTCTTGATTCCATGAACGCAATTCACGTTGTCGGTTTCAGACTGATTATGTCAACTGACATTATGACCCATAACCACATAAGTCACAGTTTTTTCAACTTACATTTAAGTGCTATTACGTCTCACATTTTGACATTTTTGAATGGTGCAACGGTATATGGTGGAACTTAGGAATGAGCAACGACTTAAGTCTTAAGTTGCTCTGAAGAAACCGGGCATTAGATACTTAGAAAAAAATCAGAGTTCAAACATGTTCATGTTATACTCAGCTTTAATGGCAGATTTGGTTAAATCAGCGGTTCTTAAACTTTTTTCTTGGCAACCCACTTCGTAACCCAATAAATCGTAGCGACCCAATGACGGCTGTGAGACAAGGTATCCAGAAAAATTGTTTTTTCCATTCAAGGTCAAATGTCTTATAAATGTAAGTTACATTTTTTCAAGGGATCTGCAAATGCATGTTTTCCCCTTTCATGTACAAAAATAAATTGCTAGATCACAGAACATTTTAGGAAAGAGCCAGGAAAAGAGAATAGGCACTGACCAATAGCCTGTATTAATTTAATAAATAAGATAAAAAACACACAGAAGGCAAAGATTATTTATTTGTAACCTTTAACTTAACCAAAATGTTATTTTAACATATGTGCATACAAATAATTTACAAATATTTCAGTGTGAAGGGTGAGCTTGTTTTTTTTGAACATAAAATATTTATTCTTGGTTCAATATTTGTAATGGTTGGTCTGATTGTACTCTACTTCTACTTTATCAGATTTATTTATTAACATTAACTAAAATTTAAGGTCACATAATACAAATAAAAGCTTCAAATTAAGTAAAATATTAATTTTCGGCCGAGTTTGTCGCGACCCAAAAGAGAACTCACGCGACCCACTTTTGGGTCGCGACCCTTAATTTAAGAACCGCGGGGTTAAATTATTAAATATCACACTAGAGACATAAACGAGCACTTTTTGTGTGCATTTTTGCGCTTTCACAATAATATTGACATAAAATATTCATATTATAAAATGGATTATTTATTTATATATATTATTATATGTATACTGTATGATACTGATACGTATGAATAGCTATAAATATTAATATAAATAAATCCATTATTCGGAAATGTAAATATAAAAACTGTATAAAAATTAAAATGTACATACATATGGAGACTGTACCACCCGGGAAATGCAGCACCTGGAAACAAAATAATTAATAAATATTTTTGAAAATTGATATATGAGCAGAAGGAATATGAACATACATTCATATTATTATAAATGTGGACAAGGCGAAATTTGTATAATTAAATAATAATAATTATTTTGTACCATCTAATATTTTATAGGAATTGAGAACCGACCAATGTGAGCATTGCATAATTATGTGAATGACTGATTTAATCTTTCAGTGTTAATAATACCGAGAGTAACTTTCTGTGAAATTTAACATTTTGTACTACTAATGATGATTAGGAATGTCACTAATTCTGCGATTTAAACTATACGTTTGTTTGCACAATAATCAGAAACCGTCACAAACCATTCTGAACATGCGCATCAGTTTAAAAATGTTCGCACAACAGAAATTTTAAATCTACGATTAAAAATGACTTGTTTGTTTAGAAAAATATTTCAATCCCTGCTCAGTTTCTAACTGTCAGAATAGTCCGCGAATTCTAAAGAAATTTTTAGTTGCGAGAAAAAAGGAATATTAAGGGGCTAGTCTACCTAGAACAAAAGTTCGATTTCAGAATTGCCGTAAATGAAGTGTGGTGGGGGTGGGACTAGGGAAAATGTTTGGCTTGTCGCATGTATGTATGTACACTGTTAATATGTTACAACTCCGAAACAAATAACCCGTACAGCTAGGTAAACTGTGGGCTTCAAAGATAGATGCGCAGACTCAGTTGTAAAAATACAAAAATTATAAATTCTTCCAAATCACTATTTGCTATATTGAAATGTAGCTTCTCGAGTGTAAATATAAGAGAACCAGAAATAAACGCAGGAAGTAAATTTTAAACAATAAAGTAAGGTTATAGTATTATTATGTGACAATGACAAATGCCAACAACAATCAACATAAGATAAAAAAAACCTTTCTGTTCACTTCAGATGGTAGTAGTAACAATAACCTTTAATTTTGTTCGCAAACCTAACAATTTTCCAATCAGTTTGAAACCAGTTTCAAATTACGCACGCATACTGAAAAAATAGCATTTAGTTGCTGTTTTTTTTGTTGTGCGAACAAATCTTATAGTAAGCATTTACATTAGTTCTTGATTCATTGGATACCAATTAATGTAGTTCTTTAGTATAGCGTATTTTTTAGACAATTTCGTAATCAATCTCATTTTGGTAAAAAATTAACATTATTTTTTTATAGTTTATAGTGTTTAAAGAGCGTCTCTGCAATTGGAAATAGAATAGAACCATTTGTTTATTTTAGTTCCATATCTAATAATTAAGTTCTCGAAATTTTTCTTCGTCTATTATTTTTGAATTAGTTAAAATATTTTTTATCGCTGTTATAGTTGGCTTTGACATTTTCGAAAAATGTAGTTTAATATGTTTTCTGAATCATATAAATTAGAAAAAAAGAGTAAAAATAAAGAAAATAACATTAAAAATAAACAAATGATGATCTGTATGTTATTTATTCATTTGTTTCTTAATCATTTTCAATTTGTTTTCCCCAATAAATTAATAAATCATGTTGTTATAGATCATTGAAAAGTTTATAAAACAAGGAAAAATATGATAATTTTTTTATCTTTCATTATAATAAGAGAGTTATGAGGTATTTTCAAATTAAACGAAAATCAAGTTTTATCCTATAGCTCAAAGACAAAAGAAGATCGAAAATTCGTGTAGTGCCTATTAAAGTTATCTCAAAAAGTTGGCCGATAAAGACCTATAGGTATATTAATTTTTTGTAGCGTGCATAATAAGAATTTTTTTCATATAAGGAACTCGAATTTGTTCCATTCTGTACATAGTAGTCATGTTTATTAATTTTTCGGTCCATTAAATTGATTTATTAAAAATTTACTACCTTAAACAAACTTTCTGCAAAACATCAAGGGTTGAATATGCATTCAGTGCGAATTATTCATATCCAGGAAAAAGAAACCAGAATAAAAAATATAAATTACTCCATACAAAAGGGGCAGTAAATCAGAATAAACTTACATAAACCTCGTGCATAAATTCTCTGTGATCCTGGACAATTCGCGCTCACGTAAATCACTTAGGGAGGGGCGTAATGAAGTATAAGCATCAACTCCTTCCAAACTTCAAACAGCAGGAAGCAAATGATTGTGAAAACTAAAAACTCCACCGTGGAGCCAAAGCATGACGGCGTTCCAATGGAAAAATATTGTCGGAAGTCGGAAGCAGAGATGATTTTTGCGTTCGCGGCAACTTTCTATGTGAGGAAAATTTTGTTTTATTTCCTGTTCCGCTGGACGCTTTTGTTTTACAAGTAGAAAACTTAGACGTGGTTTACTTTAGATGTTTTTACTCGAGTATAAAAATGGTTAAAAATTAGCAAGGGTTAATGTGTGCACAAGAAAGAACAGCGATGTGTGTTTATTTTATTTTCATTACGTTACGGTCGTTGTAAACGGTCGTAAGGTTTGTAACAAGTGAACGAATTTATGTGACTGGTTGTGGTTCTAACGATTCGTAGCCGAATCCAATCGAAGTGAAATTTAAAATTATATTACTGTTCTCATGACAGTTTAAAGGCCCGTGAGGTGACACCTGATAAACGCCATCTATGGCGGCGTTTCACAAACATTTGTCGCGGACACAGCATTTGTGTACCGAGACCAAATAATGTTTATAAGAATTTTTATAAATTTGGTGGATAAATAATTTTATGCATATTTGATAAAACTTGTAAGAAAAATAACATTAGGTATATTTTTAATGGCAGCAGTATGTGTGGATAGGGACGCCCCGGATCTTGAGCTTTGGCCCGACCCGAAATCCGCCTCGATTTCGAGTCGATCATCGAGCCGGGCCGAAGATATTATCGAGCTGAATGGGGCGAATCATTTGCAAAAGTTGAGGCCAGTCGGATTTTCGATTTTAACCTGGCCCTAAGAGTCGAGCTTTTCGGGCAAAACTTAAATCAAATGCACAGTTTCCTTAACCCGGCATCGGGCAGGTGAAAAAAAATTACAAATTTGGGCAGGTGGGGTGTGACAAACCCCAATTTAACTTTAATTTTATGAAACATCCGGTAATTTTTTTTTGGTTTTTTTTATATTTGTTGGTGTTTTAGAAGCTCCTCGGTCAACGGAAAAAAGAAACAATAAAATTATTTCATTATTTATTAAAAAAAAAAATAGAACTTATAAACACTCACTGAAAATATTCTTTGGCATTATATTATAAAAACAAAGAAAAATATAAATATTACAAACAAAAATAAATAACATTCTTAAACTTGAAAAGTGAACCTATGATATATAAAAAAAACATTTACTAAGTTGCTTTTAGCTACAGAGAAGTTATGAAGATTCAAATATGCTGCACTTTTCACAGTAAATTATCGCGTGCTCTACATATATAAATATGTTTAACATGACTTGTAGACGTATTTTCTTTTTCTATCTCTCGGCCTAGGAGATTCTGTCCTGCGACCTTGCTTTAAATTTAATTTTTTCTGTGGTGGTTATTCATTGTCATCATCACAAATTTTATTTATTGACTTTCTCTTCAGTATCTATTTCTTTCCACGAGGCCAACAAATGCGCCTAATCTTTTTCAAAATATTATATCCTACACATTAGAAAAACTAAATAAAATTCAGTAATATATAAAAGATATATAAAATGTACCTTGAAATTTCAAAATAGGTATATTCGTATCAGTACACTTTAGAGAAATTATGTTACGTTTATGGACAGGTGGGGTTTAATACACCCCACGTCACTTTGATTTGATGATACTCTTTCCGCAATTTAGTTGAGACTGAATCCTGTTGCGTATTGACAGACCAATATATTTGCGAAAGGTAGATGGCTAGATGATGGTGTATGGCCGTTATTGCAAAAATGGCGGCAATTATAAAGTGACTGGGGTGTACCACCTGCCCGCTGCCGGGTTAATATTTTAGTTAAAAAGCATCAAAATGATTTAATAACAACTTACTAAAATTAATAATGTTATTTTACTTCAAGAATTCAAGGTTATTCATTAAAGCATAATAATACTATTGTGATGTTATAATTATTATTGTTACTGGCTGCAAGAACTTCTTGACAGGACAGGTGATGAAGGAAAGAAAATTACTGGATTTCAGTCAAATATTAAATATATTTTCCGCCTCTACCGGTTTCGACACCTGATGTGTCTTCTTCAGGAGCTACAATAATATTACAGATTTTGAAAAAATATTTTAAAAAAATACAAACATGTGTAACTTACGTGAAAATTTTTAGATTGTAAAACATGGATAAATACATAAGACAATAATAATGCTATATTATATGTTATATTGTTACTACTTGTTTAAATGAAAGTGATTTTTTTAATGATTTCTTGTCTTATTTTTGAGAAGAAACATAAAGTTAGATAAACAATCCGTACGTAAATTATCGTATGTTTTTTTTTGTACGAAATTTGTTGAAAAGTTCTTTAAAATTTCGAACGCCTTCTGTAAACAAAGTTTTGAATACTCGTAGGTCTGTAATTTGTAGAACAAACTTTCACTTAAAGAGACCCTTTTTTAACAACTTATGTTACCCAGTGTTAAACGTTATAAGGATGTAGAAGTTTATTTTGAAGTTTGACACGAAAAAAGTTAAACATTTCGCCTCATATCAAAATCAAAATTAGGAATTCTGTTTGTATCTAATTTTGAGCTTTGGCCCGGCCCGAGTCAATTTTCGAGTCGGGCCGGCTAATTTTTTGTCTGGCCCAGCCCGAATGCATCCCTATGTGTGAATCATGTCGTGTGCGCTCTAACTCAAATTCTATCAATTTGAAAATTGGTATTCTTACTCTATTATATGTAAGGAATCCTTTAGACCTTCAAGTAAATAGGTAAACTGAAAATGGAACTTTACTTGTTTTAAGCTTTAAATAATTTTATTTATTAAATTAAACTATGCAAAGATTATGAACCTGGCAATATTCATTGCTGAAATACAAGTAAACTGTCAACGAAATAGGAGAAATTCCTGTTTCGTACTTGACAAAGGAATTCATGCAAATAGTTCCGCTTCCGCGATAATGCATGGAATCTGAATTGTGCATTATATTTGTCATCAATGTCAATTTACTTAATTTTAAAATCAAATATTTATAAAAAAGGTATAATTTTGACGTTGCGATCAGTTTTGATATTTAGTCATATTTACTTATTAATTAATATAAAACTTTCTTCTACTTCGGTGTCTTTATGAGTCTATAAAAGGACTGAAACACGTGTGATCAATTTTGATATTTAGGGCCGGTTTTATAAAGAAATTTAATCTTCACTTAAAATTTAGTTGTCAAGTAAATTTAATGACAAATAAATTTGAATCATTTTCTCTGTTCTTATGACATTTAAATCATTGCTGTAAAAATAAAAACGCGTATCATTTTTTCATTCCATTAAATTTACTCTGGAAGTAAATGTTAAGTAGATAAAGATTAAAATTCTTTTAAAAACTGGTCCTTATGCTGGGTTTATGCAGGCAACTAAATTAAAAAATTAAATCGTAAAACTAAACTGAACAAGTAGAAACCATTGTTGTCAATGACAACATTTATGCAACTGAACTGAAGAATTAAACCAATAAAACTAAATTAAGAAGTTGGCTATTTTCAACTTTTATGACCGATTGCACCAACGTAAATTAAATATTAAACATTGTTTAAATTAACAATATTGCATCGAAATGAAATGTCAAATGAATTATAATATATCGCAGTCAAAATTTCGATTTGCATTTTTTATCTAATTTCTATATCTCTAACTTGAGAAATGATGGGTTCTCCATACAAACTTTCATCCCCTATTTCTCCCTCTTCAAATTTTATTTTCGCGACAAAAGGTAGCCATGATCCAATCTATCTCTGTACCAAAATTCATCAAAATTGGTTCAGTGGAAGAAATTATGGGTTCTCCATACAAAATTTCATCCCCTATTTCACCCTTTCACGACAAAAAGTAGCATATGTCCTTCTCAAAGGTCCAATCTATCTCTATACCAAAATTCATCAAAAGCGGTTTAGGCGTGAAAACGTAAGAGACAGACAGACAGTCAGACAGACAGACAGACAGACAGACAGAGTTACTTTCGCATTTATTATATTAGTATAGATTCTAAAATCTAACCTATAAAAATGAACGATGATAACAAAGTTTCTGGAAAAAAGAGCGACGAAATATTAATTGGACTTATTCAACAGATTGTTTACCTTCATTTTTTTATCTTATATAAATATAATGTATCGCAATTTCACCTATTAAAGTTAGATTATACGAAATGTCAAACATAAAATTCTGAATTTTAATTTACTGCATAAACGACGTTATTTTAGTTTAGTTTCTTAATTTAGTGGCTTAATTTAATTTCATAATTTACATGCTGCATAAACCCAGCATTAGTCATATAAACTTAAATAAAATTAATTTAAAACTTTTTTCTATTTCGGTGACCTTATGAGTCTATAAATGCACAGAAAACATGTCGTGAAGAAGAGATTTCAAGAGGTGGAATGACTGCTTTCAAAAGTGACAGATGAATGAGATATAACCTCAAATTGTCAGTCAACAATGTATTTTCATCTGTTTTAACGGGATATCATATTTTGACAGGTCACATTTTCAAAAAATATTCCTAAAAATTATCTTAATAGAAAAAGTATTATAAAATACATGTTTCATAAGGCCTGTTATCGCACAGGTCCTTTACACATAAAACTTGATTTCATGCGTTAACAAATTGCGTTACTAAACTTGTTTTTTTTTAATGTAGGTACTATAAAAGCATTTATTTCAAGAAAAATCATTATGCAAGGGCATAGTAGTTATTTATGCAACAAGAGTAAAAAGTATAGTCTTATTTCACGAATAGGAAAGTTTGATCGGAGGAGCCGTAGGCGAGTTCGTTAAATCGTATGAGTGAAATAAGACACTTTTTTACTCAAGTTGCATACATTTTTTTTTTACTTCTGCATTAAAAGTGTGAAAAAAGTGCCATAACGTTCCATTATATCACTCGTTTGCTTAAAAGCAAATAAAAAAATATTTTTGTTTTATTTAAAATAAAAAAGTTACGTTTCATATTTTGGGAACCGTCGTACTTTTAAGTTATTAATGTTAAAAGATATTTTTATTCATCCTCACCATTGAAGTGTGGATTTAGAAATTTCATTAGTTAATGTGTGACATTAAAAGTATTGGATAAATAAATTTTGTGTGCAAATATTTGCTTTTTTCTGCAATGCAGATGGACACGTAATTCTAATTTAATCATGAAACAATTATCCTTTACCACAGTAAATATATATCGCATCGTTCTCATTTATTATTTATCGAATTCAAACTTCGGTTAAAACGAATAGTTAAAAATCCTACTATATAAGGAAAATAGAGCACATTATTATCCAATAATTGTATTTATAAATTATTCAATGTCTCAGATCAAATTTATTGAAAACATTTTAATTTTATTTCAATGTTTCATTCATTCGGTGAGAAATTGGCCAAATCGATGATTCGGATAAAAATTGGGATCTCCACATAATTATTAATGAATGAATTGAAAGTTGTGATGATATATGATTTAATTTGAATATAATATATTGATCATTTCAATCGCACATATAAATATTTGCATTAACGGCCACTAATTAAGCCCTGCACAGACATTTGTGCTAATGATTCCCAAAAATATTCGTATAATTTACTGGAATGTGTCAAATATTATCATAAATTATTTGTAGGTTAGGGTAATTTGTAAAATTAATTCAGAAATAGGTAATTCCCGTATAAATAATATGCGACGAGCGACGCGAAGCTATTTACATTCGCAGAATAAGTACTATACATCTGTTTCCAGTAAGCCAGATATGTTTGTAATATTTGACAACATTAAACCGATTTTAGTTCTGACTAATTAAACATAAACATACACACAGCAGACTTTGTATTTCTCGTAATGCTTCTAATTGCAGGATTTATTTCAGATAAATACAAAGCCGGAGTGGGTCAGCAATTTTACCCGTATATTACTCATTCAAACGGTCTTTTTCTTGAAAGGTAATCACAGGAATATGTTATTGCTAATTACTATTAACCTTTAGAGTCCCAGTGGCTCATATATGTCCTGGACAAGTGTTGAAGATACCCAGTACAAAATAAATATATTAGAAATCCTTTGTCATAGCTATGTAATAGCCCCCAAACCAAAATACTTCGATTTTCCCCAAAATATTTAAAATTTTCAAAAATACAATTTTTATATATTTAGATACATTTTACCGTGCTGATTCCATATTTTGAAACCGCTGGTCGATATCTCTTTTTGTTTTCGAAATATTTAGAATTAAATGTTTACCCATTATGGACGTAATTCAAAACTGAGTAGAGTGTATCTCTACTAAGTATTTTTTTTTTTAGTAAAATATTAATAATATTTTGTTACTTTGTTAAAATGGACATATTCATTACTTCGACGTCATAATTTTTTTAGTTATTTTTTATTTCTTTTAAAGGTTTGAATTGTAAACAGCATCTGTATAATTATAATAGTTATTTATAAGTGTTAAAAGTGACATTTTATGAGTGAGTGGGGAAGTTTGTGAAACGAGGCGAAGCCGAGTAAAACAAACCCCACGAACGAAATAAAATCACTTTTAATACGAATATCATACACTATTTTTCCTACGACCCTAGTTATGTATTAGTAAAAACTAAAAATTATAGAATGACATTTATGACAGGTCATGATGTATTTGTTATGAACAACTGAAAATTGTTTATTCTAACCTCTACTTCCAACAATACTGTTTTAAATTCCAATTCTTCAAGCGCCTTGCAAGGAATTACTATAAACAATTGTAATAATTGTACTAGGTATAATAATAAACGTTTCAAAAATCAAAATAATGTGTACTTCTAATAAAATACCTATATGTATAAATAATTTCAGTACAAAAATAAATATAAAATGAAACAAACATTTACTTATGAACACTAAATGTAACTAGATTTAGTTATATTTTTAACACTAAATGTAACTAGATTTAGTTCTTTTTTAACACTAGTGTTAAAAGTAAATTTGTTTTTTACTTTTAATCCGTTGTTAATGACAACGATTTAAAAGTATTCACTGTGTTATAAACTGTTATTTTTAACTCGCTAAGCAACCGTTAAAAAGACTACTTTTAACAGTGATCGTAGGAAAAATACTTTTCCTACAATCGTGGGTAATTTACATACTTCACGAATAATTTACAATGTAAAGTATCACTTTTCGAACACTAGTGCGTGAAAAGTACTTTTCAAGCACCAGTGCATAAAATGTAAGTACGTTGCTAGGCACATTCGGTTAATTTACTTGTCAACTAACACTAACAATATTTGAAGATGCCTTTATACTCACACTTAGTACCTATTATTAGATGTACTAACATTTCGGTTGTAGGAAAAATATTGTATGCATCTGGTGTGTAAATAGTATTTTTTATCTCGTGCTAATTTTCGCTGCGCCTCATGTACAAAATATCGTACTCGACCAAAAAAGTACTTCTTTTAACACTTGTTACATAAATAACTATTTCTATTTACAAAATGAATCATTTCTTTTTTAACAATCTTTAAAGTTTAAACAAATAGTTATTGTATTAAAATATATGTATTTGCCTATATTATTAATCATTGAAGTAGAAAAACCTTAATTATGTAGGTACACCGACTTTCTATAAAAATTCTGTAAAATACTGAAAATAATTATAATTAATAAATTTTATAAATCGCCTTATGAAAAATATAATAGTTTAAATCCTACTGTGGAAGTATTTTGAAAATAAAATTATGAAAAATCAATAAAGAAGTACACGATTAATGCAATTTGAACCTTTTTTTGGAAGAATTATGTGATTATGGTTAGTAGTGATTATGAATCAACCTCTTGGAGCAGTAATTACAGCAAAAAGGGGTTAACATCTCTGAAAGTTCTTGAATTTATTCATATATTTAGATAAATTATTAATTGAGTAAAACTTTATTAATTTAAGCCATTAGCGCCTTCGGGAATTTGAAATTTTAACTGCCTTAGAAATTCTATAAGGAGGGAAATTAAAATCTCAAATTAGAAATTAAATGAAAACTTTAATATAGCCTACAATTTAATATACTTGTAGATTTTGCCAATGTAAGACATGGTCTTTTCATCTCGTTATCTGTTCTGCTGCTTATGACCCAATCATGTTGAGGAGCCGTCCATAAATTACAATTAAAAAATCTGATGTGGCAAGCACATTACCTTCCATTTTAATTCTATGTATTTTGTACAAATCCCATTCCAAAAGATGCTTGGAAAAGATTCTATATATCCAGTAAAATTGTAACAAGAACATATACTATTTTCTATAAATTCCGTATCGAAAGTTCCTTGGAAAAGTTTCTATAAATCCAATAAAATTATAACACGCACACACATTAACGTCTGTCAATTAGAATTATTTGAATATATTATCTGTTTCCTTAATTTCCAATTTATGAAAGTTAATCTCTTTATAATTCTTAATTCTTTAACTCTATTTCTGTTGAATATGAAATGTATAATCAAAAAGTTTAGACAATAAGATATTATTTCATATTGATAATCACATAAAATGTCAAAAAATTATATCAAGAAAAACTATTAAGAACTTCAAATAAGAAAACTTCTGGTTGACCATTTACAGCCATAATGCATAATCGAATCAGCTCTTTATATGGATGTAAAGAAGAGGTATACGAAATAATTATAATTTTTAGAATTGTAGTAGTGGAAATATTGTCGGAGAAATTTTTGACACAAATGCATAGACAAACATGCAGACATCATCGTAACTATAGTAAAATCGTAGTTTAGGACCCTAAAACGTGCTTATTCATTAAAAACTCTCCATTGAATTTTTTGAACAAAGACAATGCCTTCCTTATCTAAAGGTGAAAATATATAGTATTCTTATTCTCCATGTAACAATGACATTGCGCAATCGAAATATTTTAGTTTGCTCTGATGACGCTGACACGTAAGTAATAGGAACTCTCCACACCAGCTATGAGTGCTCGTGAGGTGACGCCTGGTAAGCGCCCACACGGTAAAATATATCGTCATCATTACCGATGTCTACATGTGTTGTAGATACTGGCACACCCAGAAATGGGTAATATGCCGTGATGATATATTTATTTTTTTTACGAAATAGTCATTAGATATTTTACAATTAAATTGAAATTTGTGTAATATTTTGAAAAAGTCACGTGATCTCAAGTTTAACATGTGACAAACCGTCGTCTAATTTTATTTATATAAATAACGTACGCTGTTTTCCTATTGGCTATGAAGGACGAGCTGTATGTATTCCAACGTTACAGGAGGGGGGGGGGGGGGGGGGGTTTGTTGTTTTTCATGATTATTATTTTTAATGAATTATTTACGAAAATAACAGTAAATTATTACTTTTATTTTTATTACTATGAAAAATATTTAAAGTACTTTTAAAAAATGTGACATAAGATCATTTCGTATGTCGTCAAAAACCACACACTTTTTATTGCGTAGTGCCATTCTTACGTAAAGAATACTATAGAAAAACCTATTTACCATTCTAATTTGTCCCTAACTGTAAGAAACCCATTACCTCAATTTTTGGCTTTAGATATACCCATAGAAAAACCCTAAAACCCTAAAACCCTAATGCATTGGAACATCGGAACATATGTTGCCCAGTCATCCCCCTGCTATAATTCCCCCCTTTTCCTTGCACGGCCGCCTCTGTTTTTATCGTGAACAAAAACGACGCCGATAAACTAAATTGAATGAAAACCGTTGCGGTTTTTACGATAAGATGCGTGCCCAGCCGAGCCCCACGTATGACTACAGCATGGCTCAGTGCCCAGTGGCGTCCGTGTTCAGAGAGACTAATATTATGGGGATTTTTTGCGATGAGGTTTGTTTGGATTGCATTAGTGGATATTGGAAGACGCTGCACAAAAAATAAAGAGAGAATTTAAATATTTTATCGGGAGAAATCGCGGAAGCTTTTCCTGAATCAGATATTTTTTAGTTGGCGGAAGAAATATGATTGCCTTTTAACGGATTTAATTGTTGAAATGTGGTTAATAACATGCTCATTTAAGATAATGGTGTTTTATCTTCTTCTAATTGAATTTTACAGAATCATTTAAATTAGTGATTACTGAAAATAGTATTCGAGGAAACTTCACGTAAGTGTCGCAGTCTTACAAATAAAAAAGCAGAACTTTCAGATAACTTCATTGTGCTAATTTGTTCTTAACTTCAACTCACTAGTTTTTTTTTTTTAATTTTACTGCACTTTATTCTTTATTTTCTACACTTTAATTTTTCCGAACATCTAAATTTTAATTACCTACCTATGTATGTATATTGCTAACATTATTGAAAAGTTACTAGAATTATAAATCTGAGAATGTTTTAAATTTTGAATAAGAATAAATATAGATGTTACGTAAGGATTTGTATGTATAGAGTGACACCTAATTCGGCTATAACATAATACAGGGTGTCCATTTTGCCATCTACTATAAGAGCTACGCGGTCGGTTAAATTAGCAAACAATTTCTATTTTATAAGACTACTGTATTGAGTGAAACAAGAATTTTGTAGACCAGTGGTTCTCAAAATACGGGTACAACTTTCTTATTTTAAATGGTAACCTATTTTTCATTTGCTTGTTCGATACAGTATTTATATGAAATACCCTTTGAGAAAAATGAAAGTTAAATATGTATTAGTTTTATTTCAATACGACTACACAAAGAGTACTATGGAAGAAAACAAATAAATCCAGAAATAATTGCAGAAACTATATTAATTTTCTTTAATTTGTGAATAATTAATATTTAATAAAGAAACATACATACAAAGACACAAATAATTTATAAAAATTCACATTCAACAGCTCCCCTTCTGATGAAACCACTTGGGTTGGCTTCGAAATATGCCAAAACATTTAATTCATTATTTTCATCTTTATGGCGTCTTCGTTTATTTATAAATGCAGATGTCTTAGAACGTAAACAAATTTACAACCTCCGAAAGTAATTATGAGCCGGCACTTGTCGTTCAGGATACAACTCACTTTACATGTTTACAATTGCATTCGATTTTTTTCTACTTAATTTTTTTTTTTTTAAATTTAAAATGATACATAATTTATTTTGTATTTTTCTCAAATATTTCATAATGTTAGGTTATTTTATATGGATATCTTTGAAATCAGAAAAAAAAAAAATACTGAATCAATCGATAAGCAAATAAAAAAATAGGTTGCCATTTAAAACAAAAAAAGTTGCACCCTGTATTTTGAGAACCACTAGTCTAAAAAATCTTGTTTCGCTCATAAAATAGAAAGACCTCGTAGCTCTTATAATTTTCGAGATAGCAATAGTGTATCACTCAAAATGAACATGCTGTATATAAATATTAACTTCTATAAGTATAATTAGTAAGTTGACAAACACTAACTAGTTTGAGTTTCTAAGTAGTTTGTATGTCACCGATAAATTTGAAACATGGTGTTCAGAGAGTTTACTAAAGTAATAGTTTAATTTACAAAACATTTCTAAAAGCTACTTAACACGATGTATTAAACTTTATATTTTAATAATAATTTTATTGGCGTATATACAAAAAAAATTATATATTTACGAGTAAAAACTGCATTATCTGCGCACTTTGAATATATAAATTAAAAAAATTAGACATCAATTATTTATATATTTTGTAGCATGAGTGTAAGCGAGTGGTACAACACGCCAAGTACCTAAAACACTCATTTCGCAATGTATTACATACAAGATTTTTTATAATAGAGTTTTAAAACTGATCATTTATTCTCAAATATCAACATTTCTATATATTCGTTGCTAACTGAAATACTGAAGCACTGATGCTTAAAAGTAACATTTTACGCATTAAACTGTCACTTTTAGGCATTAAACTGTCATTTTTAAGAACTAGTGCTTAAAAGTATTTCATTTAGTATCTTATTTAGTATGAGAGCATTGCTATTTCCACTGACGTACCTTTCGAATTATGCAAGCTGTAATAAAAATAATTTCAAGAACCGTCTTCTGTATGTGCACCTAAACGAAAATATACTTTGAGAATAAATCTGTCACACTCTTCATTAAAAGCCATAATGAAATGGAATTAAAGATTTTTCACGAAGTTATCCTGAACAAATATCAAATGAATCAACGTATGGCCTTGATATTAATGAAATGTCATGCATCTACCATCATCATCTATCATATGTGGAATATAGTTTTGTTGAATTATGTAATATTGGAAAATAATTTTGACATTATTTTGGAACAAAAGCGATCACGTGATCTTCAACCATTTTTGATCACTGTGTATAAATATGACTATACAACTCATTGGAAAATAGTCCAATGGGGGATTACACCATTTTTTTTTTATAATTTCATCTGAAAATATTAGGAAAACTAAGACTATTGATGAAAATCCGGTGAAAAAATTCCTATTAATAAGCGAGTTATGGTCTCCCGAATTTTGAAAAGATTGACGTGACGTCACATTTATGTGTTTTTATATCAAACTGTTTTCATCATGGACCTAAATGTTCTTGAAATATATGCTATTTTAATTTATATTTACATAAAAATAAATGAATATTATAACACTGTATAAGTCTACATACTTTATAATTACAGGTTTATTTAAATTATTAAGTTTAATGCAAGAAATTTATGTTAAAATAAAAACTGTTTGAAAACTGCTGTACAGGAATGTTAGCCCCTCCTTTCGAATTTGAATTTCTTAACTTCCATTGGTAGTAATCCCCACCTCCTAACATGCTATTTGTAATGCATGTATAGGTGGTCTCTCGGCCGCCAATCAAAATATTTTCATATTAGTGTCGAAGCGCTATAACAAAAAACCCTTTATTTCCGAAATATCTCAATTATACCATTTCATTTTTTATTAATATTCATTATTCAGCATATACATTCGTATTTTTTTACTATTTTCCTTTAATTCGATTGAGCCGTAATCCCCCATTGGATAGCTCTGGGTTACGCTGTATAACATCTAATTTTTGCGTTGCTAAGTTGTGTTTCACCGACACATAACGCTTCGCTTATTTCGGTCGCAAACAAATGAATCATATGTAACCATGTCATCCCCATGTATATAAATAAACAAGTAATATTTTTGACATTTCTTAAAAATTAGGTGGTATAGTCTTAACATATACAACTCGAGCTTCGAAAATCATCTGAATATACAGTTTACGGACTCGATGTGTAACCTGAAAACACAACTCCACCTAAGGCATGTTTCCTAGGCAACAAATCTTGTCCTGTCCACTGTATATTCGATTATTTTCGAATTTCTTGTTGTCTAACTACTGAAAATATTTTGTTTAAATATATGTCGAGATGGGATGTGATTGTTGGACTATTTTTACCTTCCGTCACCTTTAGGTAAGGAAGGTAGGTATTGTCTTTGGTCAAAAAATTCGGTGGTGAGTTTTTAATGAATAAGCACGTTTTAGGGTCCCTAGAATACGAATTTACAATTTTTAAGATGATGTGTGTATGTGTGTGTGTGTGTGTGTGTGTCCGTGTGTGTGTCCGTGTGTGTGTCCATGTGTGACAAATTTTTCTCCAACGATAACTCCAATACTACAATTCTAAAAATTATAATTATTTCGTATTTCTCTTCTTTACGTCCATATGAAGAGCTGATTAGATTTTGGTTATAATTGATCCACCGGAAGTACACTTATTTGAAGTTTTTAACAGTTTTTCTTGAAAAAACGCAGTTAAATATCATTTTTCGACATTTTGTGATTATCAGTATGAAAGAATATCTTATTCTCTATACGGTTTCATTATACGTTTTCCTTCATATTCAATAGATACAGAGTTATAGAGACATTAAGAGAGATTAACTTTCAAAAATTAGTCAGCTTTGTTAAAATTATGGAAACAGCAGAAATATTCAAAAAAATTTAATTGACAGATGTCAGTGTCAAATGCAAAACCAAAGTTGAAAGTATAGGGTCAGAAAGTTATATGTGAATGTGATCGAGTGTCCCTCGCAAGTGACTTGCAGTTGCAGCCTCGCCTCAAAATTGGAATTTTCAATGTCGGAAGTACGAGAAAGGCCAAAGAAAAGATGGAAAGACTTTGTAGCAGAATATTTGAGAGAGGAAGAATTGTGTGAAGAAGATGCGTTGGACAGGAATGCGTAAAAGAGAAGAGTAAGAAACAGCGACCCCTAATAAAATAGGGAAAGGAACTTTCGGTATAGAATTTGTAAAAAATAGTGTGTTCGTGTTACAATTTTACAGGATATACAGAATCTTTTTCAAGGAACTTTTGGTATGGGATTTGTACAAAATACATCGAATTGACGGAAGGTTTTGTGCTGGCCAAAACAGATTTTTTAAATTCATTATACGTGACTTAAATAGTATTATTTCTAATAATAATTAAAGTAAAGATATTTCCACATTATAACGTACCTTTAAATTATATTTATAGCTAAACTCATAACTCAAATTTACTAGTAAATTTCTATTATTTATCAAGACTGGATAATTCGCCGATTATTCTTAAAAATTGCCGTATTTTCATATGGTGTCTTATTTCTAAACTTTAAAAAACAAATTACGTTAATTCTTTTCAAACTATTTGTTTTTCTTGTATTGTTAGTAAAGCTATGAATTATTTCGTTTGACATTAAAACAATAAAATATTTCAGAAAATATAACTTGCTATGTAGCATAAGAACCACAAAATAACAATTATATTAAAAAAAAAATAGCGGTAATTACCTTAGTTATTATTTGTATTATATATGCGCTAAATAAAATAAAATTTTAGCGATTAGGCCAACTAATATGGATTAGGACTTGTATATTATCTCGCAATATCTAAAAATTCACGTAAATTCGCTTTCTTGTTCATTTTTAAATTATTTCAAACGACGCCATATTAATTTATATGAAAACTAAAATTAGTGCAGAATTTAGCCAAAAGGTTATTACATAAGGTAAGACAACTTATGTGAGTGCCTTTGGGATGACCTTAAGTCGTTAGGATTATAGTAGGACACATTTTCAAAGTTAAGTCACTTAAGGAGATAATGTTTAAGGCCACAAACTTTCCAGACATCCCCAAATGCAGATTTGGTCTAAATTTGTGTAAGAACAAAGTTGCTACTTTAGAAATATGAGTATAATTATAGTAATATTCTTGTAAATGAAGATGTAAGGCTTTCATTATAATCTATATTTTCTTTGACAAATGTATTCGTAAATGAAAATTGTTAATTGACAGACTTTTCTATTACTACTCACACGTTTTTCTCATACTGTTCTGCGAAAATTTTTACACATATAATCAGTTATATTTTTACTAGGTTCATTACGATATAGTTGCAGGCCCATCATATCATTGGTTCCTGTCGTTTAAAACAAATAACTATTTTAATTAAAGCAAACAGGTAAACCTTTTGATATTAGGAATTAGGCAATCACTGTCAAGGAAATACATATGTGCCCTATTTCGTGCAAAATATTATTGAATTTTATTATTTTATTAATTATGCTACAAATGAGTAAAGAAATATACATAGTATCCACAAGCTGAACGTATAACACAAAAATCTGTTGTGGCCAGCACAAGACCTCTCGCCATTTCCTTATTAGGCTATATAAAAGTACATATTATATTTAACATTTCTGGTGCACACAAAAATTCTAATTACATCTACTATTAATATATTTTTAATTCAATTCTATAAATAAGTTTCCTCCTACAGTACTAAATGATCGAGATTCTTCGAATTCATTGACGAGACTGGCGGTATTTCTGATGGGTATATGTAATATATGGATATATAATTTTAAATATTAATTAATAACATATGAACCATTAAATGTACTTCTCAGAAAAAGACTTCAGTAATGTATCTGGATATTTGAAAAATTACATTTTTCTGTCAATTACAAACATCTTAATTTTTCAACTGGTTCCCATGGAGTTATTTGGACTGTGAGATTCATTATAACGGATTATTTTATATACATATTTATAATTCTCTATTTCTAAACCTATAGAAGATATAATAAAAAATGTCCAATGTAACAGATAGAGAATTTATATTCTTTAATATTTGTAATAAAAATTTTCAAAAAATAATATTTAGATTTTTTAAGAAACTACCTACGACTTCTGGCTGTTCAATTGTTACCAACACCTTAAATTGGTCTTTAGTCTTATAGAATTTGAGAAACCGTCCCTCCAACATCCATACACACACACGCACGCACGCACGCACAAACACACACACACACACACACACACACACACACACACAGATAGATATCATTGTAAAAATGTTAAAATCGGATTGTAGCGACCTTATTATTCTCTAAAATCTGGATATGCGATTTTTAGCATGAATCCAATATCTCTCTTAGCAAGAGGTAAAAAGTGTAAATCGAGCGTGTTAATTTCCGCGAGTGGATAAAATGAGCCTCATTACGAGCGCATATTTATAAAAAAAGCACTTTTATTATAAAAGAGCACTCCTAATACTGGCCAATATCTTTAATTTAGAGCGGTATGCATTTGCCATAAAAATTTCATGTTTGTAGTTATAGGCTGTCTCAGGATATATGCACATTCCATTTACTTGTGAAGTAGCGGTCCGACCCTTCACAGCTGGATATTTTGTAGGGGATTTGACCAGGTTAGGATTAGGTAAATTTTAAAAGGATGATTATTTTCAAAGAAATATATTTTCCGAATATGATTATAATTTACCACTGATTAATATTAACTGTTTAACGCTCTTTTCAAAGAAAACGTACATTTGACTAATGATGTATTTAGTATAGATGGCTACCCGTTTTTGGATAAGTAGCGTAAACACGTATTTTGTATTATTACTTCTTCAAGTGTTCAGTAATAATAACAGCATAAAAATAGCGATAAAATGTGTATATACAGGTGTCTCAATAAGCTTGCTCACTATTGGTAACTTTTTTATTTGAATAGATACGAGGTTGGTTAAATGAGCAAAATTATGCCGTTTTATATTAGAAAATTGGTCATGTAGACAAAATAAAAATTGTGTCAGCGGTTCTCAAAATTTGGGACAAAATATATATTTTTTAAATGGAATTATATATTTTTTTATCTTAATGGAAAGAGTATTTTTTTTCTCTTTCCAATAAGGTAATGTTGTTTATGTACATTTTTTTCAAATAAACGAGTTAATTACGGTTAAAAATAAAAAAAATTGTAAACTATTTTATCAGTTTATATAGCCAAGTAAGCCATGGAAACAATTGATTCTTTGTTTGTTTGACGTTTAATAATTTCTCCCGTAAAGTTCTTTGTGGTCAATAACTTTACAAATGAAGAAAAGTTAGATATGATCTTGCTGTATGGAAAGTTATATCTAGACACCAGTTACGTAGACCGGTCGTCACTCTCCCAAAATTTGGGCAAAATATATTTTTTAAATGAAACTAAATATTTTTTATTATCTTATTGGAAAGAGTATTTTTTTTCTCTTTCTAATAAGGTAATATTGTTTATGTACAATTTTTTGAAATAAACGAGTTATTTACGTTAAAAGATAAAAATGATCTTTTATTAGTTTATTTACGGCCGAATTCACCATCCCTGAATCAAATTTGATTCTCTGATCAACAAAATTTGACACTGTTGCTTTGTTAAAACTGTTGATCTCCAAGGTAACCCAGAACTTGATTCACAGATCAGTGTTGATCAGAGAATCAAGACTTGATTCACGGTTGGTGAATTTGGTGGTTAGTCAAGTAAACCATGGAAACATTTGTCTTTTATAAAATTATTATTTTATTAACTTATTTTACAGTAATAACAAAACAATTAAAGAAAATATTCAATTTGAAAGCCATTATTTCTTTCGCACATTTCAGCTCTTTTGGAAAGAGAGCCGATCGTTCCACGTAACTGGTGTCTAGATATAACTTTCCATATAGCAAGATCATATCTAACTTTTCTTCATTTGTAAGGTTATTGACCACAGAGAACTTTACGGGAGAAATTATTAAACGTCAAACAAACAAAGAATCAATTGTTTCCATGGCTTACTTGGCTAAATAAACTGATAAAACAGTTTACAAAATTTTTATTTTTAACCGTAAATAACTCGTTTATTTGAAAAAAATGTACATAAACATTACCTTATTGGAAAGAGAAAAAAATACTCTTTCCAATAAGAAAATAAAAAATACATGGTTCCATTTAAAAATTATATTTTTTGTCCCAAATTTTGAGAACCGCTGACACAATTTTTATTTTGTCTACATGACCAATTTTCTAATATAAAATGGCACAATTTTGCTCATTTAACCAACCTCGTATCTCTTCAAATAAAAAAGTTATCAATAGTGAGCAAGCTTATTGAGACACCTGTATATGTATATAATAAACTGACGGAACATAAGAATGTAAACTTAAATTTTGTGTACTCGTATAATATGTATTGGATCTGAAGTCTAAACAAATAAAAAGTGAACTAATTTTGTTTGTATTAAAACTGCATTTAGTAATTGAATGAAAGCTATTATTATTTTTAATAGGTACTGTAATGACAATAAATTGTTATAAATACGTAATTTTCTTATCGATTAAAATTTTATATATAAATGCATTTTTTAAAATAATTGTTAGCTTTATTCGTCAAAATAATGTTAGTAAATAAATTTTTATAACAACTAAACAATAAAAATGTCGCAAAATTGACTTCATGTAAATTAATATTTGATTACTTCAAAAAAAAAAAAAAAATAAATAAATACGTCCTAGTACTCTTTGGCTCTCTAATGTATTTAAACTGCCTCCCGCTGGGAAGGGTGCAGGTACAAATGTGCATCTATCTTGGGACAGCCTATACCAGCGTAAATTTTGTTGATTGCTATGTACATATTATTTATTTTTATTTATTTGAGATTGAATAAATTTTTACCAAATCCTCTGCATTAAAGGATTGCTTTTTGTGACAAAATTTCAATAATTGAAATGTCAAAAATAATATGAAATTTGCGAGGAAATTTGTATAACAATTGTTTTCCACGAATTAATATATAACATAATGGATTTATTTAGTTAATATAATTATTAATATTTCATTTTTAATACAGATTTAATGTCGAGATTCCATGTAATTTTAATTTGTATATTTCGGATATTAATTAATATTGATATATGCACTTCAACATTTAGCTTTATTTTAAAAATATTATTCTCTCGATAGCCATTGAAAGCTATTATATATAATTTATGTACATACAAATATTGAAATCTGTAATAAAAAATCTTTTTAAACATTTTAATAATAAATTATTTATTACTCAATATATATTATGATGTATCAAACATTACCGAAAAAAGTTTACATTAATAATAAATACAAATAAATGCTATTATATTCATATCATGAGCTAAAAGTTATGGTTCAGATCTTTTCTTTTTTATGAAATATTCAAAAATCCATGCTGTAATTAAATGTGAAATATCTTGAATTTATCTGTAGTTTGCTGGCTTTTGTGTAAATTTATGTCAATTTTTTATCAGAAAAAATATCCTTTTTCATGTACGCCACTGGAAACGAGCGCTTGAATTTGTTTCTCTCGGTTATCTAATAAAATAACATTGACTCGTAAAATAACGGGAAAAACATTTTATTGTATCTTTTCTATTTGATTTGTGTTCAGTTCCGAAACGTTTTTCGAGAGAAACAAATATTTCTTTCAGTGAAATTTATCAGAAAAACTCCTAATTTAATTTTTGTACATGATTAAAAGTAATTTATGTTATTTGAAATCGACACTAAAGTGCACAAAAATCGTCATTAAAAGCTCAGAAATCGGCACTAAAGTAATATACTACGATTTCATGCAACTGCATTGTTGCCAACCTTATGCTGTACATGTAAGATAATATGGGCAGGTGTACGATTTACAGTAGTAAATTTGTTCGTAAAATGACAAAAATATGTCCAAGAAGAACGAACTAAATAATTCCGATGAATAAATTTGAAATAAAATACATAATTTTGAGTGTTCTTTATGAAAATTTTTTGGTTAAAAAATTATCCAATTGAATCCTTTTATTGTTGACCACGTGTGCGAAAGTAACCAATCAAAACAAACTTACACTGATAATTATCCTAAGACAATTATCACTTATGTCACTAAGTTGCTAAGTAACAAACAGTTTTTGACATATAATTAAAGATTAATTGTTTTAATTTAAAAATGTCATTTTCACGCTGTCAATGAAAATGATGATTTAATCAACAAAATTATAGAAGAAAACACATAAAAAAATACTGTATTAAATAAAAAACTAAATGTGGAGAATATTTATGGACTTTTGTATGTCTTATCTTCTTCTCTTTGTTCTCACTCAAAGAGGTCTCTTTCTCATTGCACACTTCACATATTCATAGCCACATTCACGTTCAAGTACAAGTGACATCTACTGAGTTAGACACAAAAATTCCGTCAAATACAAATTTTAGGCAAATTTAATGTTTAAACTGCAAAAAATTTTCTCACCGAATACACCTCATCATTGATAAATACTTATAATTTTATCACACTTCCTCAAGCACGTTGCTTTTAGGTAACACCACCTCCGCCTTCGGCGTCGGTCTGTTACCAAGCAACGCGCTTTCGGTAACTGTCATAAAATTATTACGTAATTATCAATGTCCTCGGGATATTATAGCTGATAACTTCATTCTCCGAGATTAGCAACAATGCATGTCACATTGACAGATTATATTTAAACATAAACTATAAAATAAATATTCCTTTCATTTTCACAAATTTTCGATTTTAAATAAAATTTTATATTAACCTCGGTACAGGAGTTCCTTTTTATCACTCATATGGTTCATTTTCCTCAGCCCTAAGGCCTCGGCAAATAAATTTCACATTCGTGATAAAAAAAAGAACTTCAGTGCATTAATACATATATACCTCATCTTATGAGAAATTTCTTTTTGAAGAGTCCAATTACACGACTGTGTTTCATTTACAATGATGTTGAAAGAAAGATAGATATTGAAGTTGACATCTTCCACATAAGTTAAGATGAACTGAAAAACATTTTAACCACACATTTTATTACATATGTATATATATATATATATATATATATATATATATATATATATATATATATATATATACAGGGTGTCTCTTAAATAGGGGGACATGGCTTAACCACAGATTCCTGAGGCTAAAATAAGACGATTTAACCAAACTTGCTTCTACCGGAATATATACCATTTAGCCAGAATTCTGCTTCAAAGTTCTTCGAAAAAAAAATAATTTTGCTTATAATATTCGGACGTTTTATTCGATTTGGATGAAATTTGGTATGACAGTTTATATGGTTATAAGTCATCTTTTAAGGTGATACTTGTTATTATTAGTGAACCACTAGTGTATGAAACTTAGGTCTCCCAACATTAATTAGACCGTAACTTTTTAATGGCAATGCCGAAAACGTGAAAATATTTTTCTTCAAAAAGATACATTCAATAGTAAACTTTTGTCTCTCTGTGTAATTTGTGATATCTGTTACGGTTCACACAGAAAAAAATAAAATCTGAGTGTCTGCATTGCTAAATTTTTAAAATAAATTTAATCTAGCAGTCTATCCAAATGTCAAACAAGTAATTTTTAATCACAGTAACGAGTTGTCAATCTTCACAACTTGTTTAGAAGTAAGCTAAGATATGTAATCGTCTTATTTATAATAATGGTAGTAAAATAGTATTAGGCAGAACACACGGATGTTAATAATTTTAGAATATTGCGAAGAAAATTTTTGACAACCCATAAAACAATTGTTACTGTCATTAAAAATTACTTGTTTGACATTTGGATAGACTGCTAGATTAAATTTATTTAAAAAATTTAGCAGTGCAGGCACTCAGATTTTATTTTTTTCTGTGTGAACCGTAACAGATATCACAAATTACACAGAGAGACAAAAGTTTACTATTAAATGTATCTTTCTGAAGAAAAATAATTTCACATTTTCCGCATTGCCATTAAAAAGTTACGGTCTAATTAATGTTGGGACACCTAATTTTTATACACTAGTGGTTCACTAATAATAACAAGTATCACCTTAAAAGATGACCTATAACCATATACACAGTCATACCAAATTTCATCCAAATCGAATAAAGCGTCCGATTATTATAAGCAAAATTAATTTTTTTTCGAAGAACTTTGAAGCCGATTTCTGGCTAAATGGTACACTTTCCGGTAGAAGCAAGTTCGGTTAAATCGTCTTATTTTAGCCTCAGGAATCTGTGGTTAAGCCATGTCCCTCTATTTAAGAGACACCCTGTATATATATACATATTTTTGCTCATTGCAAATGTTTCGTATTTTTGTATGTTTGTATATGTATTATATTTTTGTCTCTGCGTCAAACATGTTTATGGTTTTTGTTATACTTGCCGTCAAATAATTATGGACTGCAGATTTCTACACAGATGTCAAATTTTTTAAGTGTCTACCTGTACAAATATCTGTAATTTGTCAATGTCATTTTATATTCTGACATTTTCGTCAGTACCTGCGTGTGAAAAGAAAATGAGTAAAACTTATGAATTAAATAGTCCTCTGGTTCTTATAAAAAACGTTTAGAAAAACAAGATTTAAATGGGCAGGCAAAAACAATTATTGCCAATGTACACAATTTTTTCAAAAAATTGGCGTTACATCCTGAAAAAATTATAATTTATTAAATAACAAGAAAACTTTGGATTTGACTGCAGAAGTATGTTGTGTTGGCAGATCTACTGTTCACCTAATAATCAATTATTCTTACCTTTTATTTAGATTTCACCGGTTATCGTATTTTAACGCAAACGCGACCTTTGCTTGATGTGTAGAAACTTTGGACAAAATATAAATTTTCCACAGAGACAATTTTTATATTTTATATTACGTTTTTCTGTCTTACCTTACTTATTTGTTATAATATTTTCTTCATTTACGATGTATTAAAATTTTTAATTAGTTTTAAATGTATTATATGACATTTGCATTCATTCCTGGTCATGTCAAGTTACAAGCGACAACACCGCTGGGCAAGGGACAGGGTGTGGAAAAGGATAAAAGTGAACATCAGTCCATAATCATGTGACGGCGAATGTAACTATGGTTATACTGATCCCCTTGTAATTGGGATATTACATCCTGTTAGGAGGTCATTAATAAATAAATATATAAGTAAATAAATATAACTATCTAATATCTAATTATTTAACAAAATTACCCTCATTTCAAATTTTTTCTGCTCCTTTTAGAAAAGGAAAAATCTGGTTTCACGGAATGAAATTAATTAATGAAATATAAATACTAGCTGTGAAATCTAAAAAGAAAATATCAAAAGGTGTAAAGTGCTCGTAAGAGTAGAGAATTTTTTAAAAAGAATCAAAAATTTTACTAAGAAAATTTATTAGTACTCGTATAAATATGTATGTATTAGGTATCATTTTTATCTCGAAAATTTTATTTCGCAGTTTTACTCAGTTCTGAAACATCGTTAAAAATTTTATGTTCCAAGATTCGTTATTTTATGTGATATTAAAGTAGTGTGGCACAACAGTTCTTATACTGATAAACTGTAGATATTGAAATCACATTTTATTTTCGGTTTATTGCTAGAAATGGAGGCCCAAATACAAGGATCATGTTAAAAAACGCATTTCAATACTGTGATGAATAAGCACAGATAAATGTAGTATTACACATTATGATAGCAATGAATACATAAGGAACTAGCAGTTATAAATTTAATTGCAGATTACAAAAAGTAACTTGATACAATGTGAATATTTATATTTTTAATTAACAAAAAGTATACAAAGAAACAGCTATTCTTTTATGAATTTAAAATTGGCAACATTTACATAATAACAGTAATAACTGCAGTTTTCTAAATCCACAAAGAAACCAAAAAGTTGAACTGGTTTTATTTCCCAATATTCCTTAATCGGTTTACATGTTATCTACTTATCCACTTAACGGAGTTAATTTTAGCTAACTTTGTTAGTGCTTTTTTATTCTGTTTTAATAACATTTTCCATTTTTTAAATAATAATTGTCATATGCTGCGTTCTCATTAGAATATTTAAGGTTTCCCCAGATGTTCAATATCATTAGGCAATTTACTTTCCACAGTCATTGGAGAAAAAATTAGTGTTGCCACAAGACCAAGACTGGTCTTGGTCTTGGTCTCGTCTCGTCTTGGTCTTGTCGAGACGAGACCATCATTTGGTCTCGACTAGAAAAGTCGAGACGAGACGAGACCAGCATCAAGTCTTGTCGAGAAAGTCTTGAAGTCTCGACAAGACTCTCGACTTCAGATCAAAGGTATTTTTTTAAACATATATACTCTAAAAGTGCTTCAAAAACTGAGAGTATTGCTGTAAATACTGTTTGAAAATTCGAATAAATAAGAAAGATATTAATTTTTCAAATTTTGTAATTTTCTACTTTCATAAAAATATAGTTAGTCATATATTTTTTTATGTGTTATTTATTTGCCAAAAAAATACACTTATTCCAAAAACTTAAGTAAATTATAATAAACTTATTTAGAATAATAATGGTATATTTAATAAAAACTGTCGGTAGTTACTTACATAAACACAATTCTCTAACAAAAAAAAAAGAAAATAAAACTTATTTGAAAAACATAAATCAGTTATAACACACGTGCTTAAATTTATAAAATTAGTAAAAAAATTAGTAACTAAGAAACTTTAATAATAACAGTTTTACGGTTTAACGAATTATAAATAGATTAACTTTCAAAAATCAGTCAGCTTTACTATAATCATAGAAACAGCTGATATATTCAAAAAATTGTAATTGACAGATTTCAGTGTCAAGTACAATTTACATAATGATTGTTCGTGTTATAATATTATTGGATTTATAGAATTTTTTCCATGGAACTTTCGGTATGGAATTTGTAAAAAATAGTATATGTTCGTGTTACAATTTTATTAAATATATAGAATATTTTCTGGGGAACTTTTGATATGGGATTTGTACAAAATACATCAAATTGACGGAACTTCTTGTGATAGCCATAACAGTTTTTTTATGTAATAAAACTTCTTTTACATGTTGTAGAAGGTAGAGTTAAAAAAAAATCAAGGCATGGAGTAAAAAAGTATAGAATTTTTTGGAGATATCTAATAATTCTACATATGGTATTTCTTTCTCAAGAGGTTTCTCTTTTTAATTTTTAATTCTTGTATCATCCGTTTATACTTTTCTTTATTACATGGTTTTATATTTTTAGGATGCAAAATTGTTAGATTGACTAAAGTATTGTATTCTTTAATATTTGGATTTGGGTTGGGCAAACCTACCTACTTTTATTACTAGCAGATGTCTAAAAGTGGTTGTTATTGTCTGGTAGTATGCAGCATTTATAGCACAAGTCGTTGTAAAATTTATTTTTCCATTATTGGATTTTTACAAGAAAAGAAATGTATTATTTTTTACCCATTTTTTTTTTTATATTATGTTATATTAGGGATTAGGAAAAACAGTTTGTTTTACACATTTGTGCATACAAAGTTTTAAGGAAATTGTTAAGAAGGGCTTGTACATTACGACTTTTATATTTACATTTCCTTTAAGGCTTTAAGTCAACGTTGATTATTGTTTCAATTTTTTCATATGAATGAATTAGGTATTTATACAATGTATTTAATTTTCTCATGGGGTTCAAGCGCAAACTTTTGAAATAAAGCAGAGGTTCTCAACCTGTGGTACGTGTACCAGGGGATACGTGAAAGGCTAGTTTTGTTATCTGCCTATTTAACATTTATTTATTAAAATATAAAAAAATAGCGAAAGAAGTTCCTTTTTAGGAGATTTTTGTCTATTTACTTACTGCTTCATTTTAAACATATACATAACGGGGTATTCCACTCAATTTTTTTTATTATTTTAAATAAAACTTTATTCAGTTTTGAAGCAATTCATAATATTAAAAAAATTTAATTGACCTAGTTTAACAGTATTTTATTTTCGAAAAATCAGTATAACGTCACATTTCCTCTATACTTGTCTCTCTCACACACACTGCTCTGAGTACGCTGCGAGAGAAAGATAACAATGGGGGATTACGGCTCAATCGAATTAAAGGAAAATAGTAAAAAAATACGAATGTATATGCTGAATAACGAATATTAATAAAAAAAAATGAAATGGTATAATTAAGATATTTCGGAAATAAAGGGTTTTTTGTTATAACGCTTCGACACTAATATGAAAATATTTTGATTGGCGACCGAGAAACCGCCTATACATGCATTACAAATAGCGTGTTAGGAGGTGGGATTACTACCAATGGAAGTTAAGAAATTCAAATTCGAAAGGAGGGGCTAACATTCCTGTACTGCAGTTTGCAAACAGTTTTTATTTTAACATAAATTTCTTGCATTAAACTTAATAATTTAAATACACCTGTAATTATAAAGTATGTATACTTATACAGTGTTATAATATTCATTTATTTTTATTTAAATATAACTTAAAATAGCATATATTTCAAGAACATGTAGGTCCATGATGAAAACAGTTTGATATAAAAACACATAAATGTGACGTCACGTCAATCTTTTCAAAATTCGGGAGACCATAACTCGCTTATTAATAGGAATTTTTTCACCGGATTTTCATCAATAGTCTTAGTTTTCCTAATATCTTCAGATGAAATTATAAAAAAAAAATGGCGTAATCCCCCATTGTATGACGTCAATTTGAACTTTTAGCAAATGTGAAATATCTCGTAAAGTAATTATTTAAAAAATGTTTTCATTGTTTTAACTATTATTTATTGAGCCATACTTCATGTTACATTGAATTTTTTTAAACTTTTTTGTTATGGTGGAATACCCCACTGTTTAACTATTGCTAATAATTTTGTAGCTAAGGAATTGAAATTATATATTTTATGTTTAGTAATGAGAAACAACACTCGATATATACGTATATTTTCATATTAATTATTTCAAGAGCTCAATTATCAAGTTGATGATATTCATAGAAAACTTAATAATAAATATCTCAAATATTATTTGGAATATTTGAATCGCGATTGTACTGGTGTTCTTAGAATTTTATGTACTATTAGATGCGATTATACAAAAATTGTTTATGGAGGCAAAGTCGAGAGTCTTGTCGCGACTCAAGACGAGACGAGACTGACATCAAGTCTCGTCTCGACAAGACCAAGACGAGACCACTCTAGTCGAGACCAAGTCAAGACCAAGACAAGACCGACCCCAAGTCTCGTCTCGTCTCGACTTTCGGCAACACTAGAAAAAATCACAATTGTTTCTATTACCAATGCTATCAGCGTAAAAATTTATACATTAATGTCAAAATATTGTTGAATAATATTGCACATATTGTGTAATATATTTTTGACACAATATTGTACAATCATTCAAAATATTCTACAGACAATTAATAATATTGTACAATGTTAAATACAAATGATTGCTAATCAAGTAAAATTACACTTATTTTTATCTTCCGTCACAAAGTAAGGACGGTATTGTCTTTGGTCAAAAAAATTAGTGGTGAGTTATTTTAGAATAAATACGTTTTAGGGGTCCCGTGGCCGCGTGCCTGAGTGTCTGGTCGCGATCCTGATGGAACCGGGTTCGATCCCGACCGACGCCAAATATTTCGAATTTTAAATGGCACAAAAGTGACCCCTGTGGTGCACTCTCCACGCCAGCAATGAGTGCCCATGAGGTAACGCCTGGTAAGCGCCCGCACAGTACAAATATGTCATCATCTTTACCGATATCTGAGATAAAGCAGATTGTGGCACACTCAGAAATGGGTAATATGCCGTGATGATATATTTATACGTTTTAGGGTCTCTAGAATACGATTTTATTAGTTTTACGATAATGTCTGTATGTGGGTCTGTGTATGTGTACGACAAAAACTTCTCCGACGATAACTCCAATACTGCCTGTCTAAAAATTATAATTCTTTCGTATTCCTCTTCTTTACATCCATATGAAGAGCTGATTAAACTTTGGTTATAATTGGTCAATCGGAAATTCTCTTATTTGAAGTTTTTAACAGTGTTTATTGAAAAAACGCAGTTAAATATCATTTTTTGTCATTTTAGGAATGAATATCTTATTGTCTATACGGTTTGATTATACACTTTAATTCATATTCAGTAGATAAGAGTTAAAGAATTTAAAAGAGATTAACTTTTATAGATCAGTCAGCTGATATATTCAAATAATTCCAATGGACTAATGTCAGTGTCAAGTGTAGTTTACATAGTGTATGTTCGTGTTATAATTTTATTGGATTTATATGTCAGGCCCCTGCTCTGGCATAACCTATTTGTATTTATTGTCAAAATGACTTGTCAAATAGTAGCCTTCGCCTAGTGTTGTGTAAACTGTGAAATAAAAAGATCCCTAGAATAGGGTAGTTGCGAAAAAAATAAATGTTATTTTTTTCTATTAATTATGAAAAATAAACTAATTCTAAACATATTAATGTAAAAATTATTAGAAAATATCAAACTTTTCATTCATAATTTCCATAAATAAAGTTCGCGGTGGAATTCTTGTGACGCAGACTTTTAATAATTATATAGTTCGACCAAGTCTGTATGACTCATACAAGCTGGTAGTAATGTGGTAATACCACGACAAAGCGAAAATGTTGAATTATATTTTAATTGTATCATACAAATATTTACAGTATAATTACAGAAATAAAATAACAGATACAAAAGTATTATTTAACAGTACGTATATTTTATAATTATTTACTTGAATACCAGATATTTTCAAGATGCTTAATTCTTATATGGACAACTTCATAATTTTGTCACCAGGTGGCTGCACACTCCAGGGAATGTACATGTCATTTTTAGTGATAACCTATGTTTTACGTGTTAAAATCATTTTTATATCAGCATATTTAAAACAAAGTGAATGAAACTAATGAATTTGTGTGAAAATGAATAATTTCTTTTGAAATAGTGCTTCTCTCAAACATATAAATCGTTTCAGATAAAAATGGTAGTATTGTGTACAGAGTGTACCGCTATGGCAAGAAAGACTGTGATTGGTATTAATAAAAAAACGTCACCACGGGAAAATTTGAAATAAGAATTTTTTTAAAAAAATATATATTTTGAAAAATAAACAGTTGCCAGACATAAAATAAGTATTAAAGTGAATAACTTGAATAATTCTTTCAGAAAAAAAATAAATTGGAAAATGCGCAACTACCCTATTGTATTGCCAACTGAATCAGTTTCATTTTTGATCATTCTGTATATAAACAACTAAAAATGTAATAGGTACATTTGTTTTCTCAACTTTTCATAGACAATATTATTTTCCCCATAATTGTTATTTTTGTTGACTATTTAAACAGAGATCATTTAATTTCGCTAACTATGATAGCAAAAAGCATCCTCAGCAGGCCATGACAGTGATCGTGTTATGTACAAGTTTTCAATTTTCCCGTATGAAAAATCATTTATTCTGTGGCGGTTGACAGATGCTGCTGCTCCATTAAATGTTGTTATCTCCCTCGCTTCCTTCGTGTTTTATTTTCTGTACGAGTATTTCAGTTTCTGCATGATACATCCGCGCTTAGAGATTTCAGCCATTGATTATTGGTTTTATAATTATTTCATTTTCGCACGACAAAATGATTTATTATATTCCAAAAAGATGAATTATTAGCTTAATGTTTCAGAGGAATTTTTACAAATTTAATATTATTTTACGATTGTTAAACGTTAAAACAGCTTTTTGCGATTTTGTTAAGGGCTGGATGAATCAATATTTTCAAATATTTGTATGTTACTTTTACAATCAAATTATGTAGGCATATAAATAACCTAGATTAGCTACACGTGTACAAGTAATTTTTCACATTTACTTCGGAGACATGCGCTGCGTAGGGAGCCGGCAACCTGCCTCGCATCGTACATGTAACAGGCTCCGCTCACCGTCCTCCCGATCCCCGCACCGCACCTAACAGCACCCTTTTCTAAACATGTCTCGGATACTTTTACTTATGTACATACAGGGAATTTATTTTAACATGCAACATATGGCGAATCACTTCCAAAAAATGACAGCAATGTAATTTTTATCCATTTTAAAATGCAACATACAAAATTTGTAGTTTTGTATTATCAAAACTAATTTCCAATAAATTAGCCTACATACGATTAACAAATAAAATAAATAAATATATCATCACGGCATATTACCCATTTGTGGGTGTGCCAGTATCTACAACACATGTAGACATCGGTAATGATTAACAAATTATCAAAACATGAATGTTGTACATCTTAACAGACTTTAGCTTACAAAAATTCAAAATTTTCATGTAATAAATGTTAAAAAATACCCCCAATCACTCTGAGGCAATATTCTAGTCGGTCCTAATAAGAATTGACACCATTTGTGATGTGTTTTGTAGGTATCTCCTGTGCTGCAATAGTATTTATAATGTTGCATTTTAAAATGGACAAATATTACATTGCTGTCATTTTGACAATAGTGAGTAACCATGGAGGTGATGAACTATAATGTTGCATTTTAAAATAAACTCTCTGTATGATTCAACCTATCTCTCTGACAAATATCGCTATCTGCTGACGGTTAAAACTTAACATTAGATACAGGGTTAAAAAAAATAATTGAAATCATCCCCTATTGTACCGCCTTGAGGGATGACTTTTCAAAATTTTTCGCTACAAAAGCCTATGTCCTTCTCCAAGATCTAATCTATCTTTACACCAAATTTCGTCAAAATTGGTTCAGCGGAAGAAATGATGGGTTCTCCTTACAAACTTTCATCCCCTATTTCATCCCTTCAAGTTTTATTTTCGCGACAAAAGGTAGCCTATGTCCTTCTGCAAGGTCCAATCTATCTCTATACCAAAATTCATCAAAATTGGTTCAGCGGAAGAAATGATGGGTTCTCCTTACAAACTTTCATCCCCTATTTCACCCCTTTAAGTTTTATTTTCGCTACAAAAGGTGACCTATGTCCTTCTCCAAGGTCCAATCTATCTCTGTACCAAAATTCATCAAAATTGGTTCAGCGGTTTAGGCGTGAAAACGTAACAGACAGACAGACAGTCAGACAGAGAGTTACTTTCGCATTTATTACATTAGTATGGATTTACCATATTATGATCATAGTTACCCATAGCTGGATGCAATTGAATCTTTACCTGAGTCCTAAGTCTACATACCGTATTCAGTCATGAGGCACGAGGCATTTATAATAATAATGGTATTATGCATATACCTATTAACTAATATATTGCGGATCCTTTGCTTTTCTTGAAGGAAACACTGTGAAATGGAAATATCATTTCTGCATAAGTCTATCTCACACAAACACCCAACCGCGAATTATGCGCATGCTTGGAAACTTTGACTACTATTGGCTAACGAGGAAATCATGATCATTTTTTGCGAATCACAGAGTTTTGTTTATTAACGACTAGCGCGAGAAATTTTAAATTAAATTTGACAAATTAAACAATGTACCTACTATTTATTTTATGTAAATTCTTGAATATAAATATTAGTAATAATAACTGACATATTCTAGTGCTAAATTTGAATTAAATAAATTACTTTGTTGTACTGTAATAATAATAGGAATACAATCTGGTCAGGATTAATTTATTTAGGTGACAATAAATTACTGTATGAAACACAAAGCAAATGCTTTGCAACTACAAACAGAAATGAAATCAAACGTCAAAGTCAAACCATGTGCTCGCTGCATCACCAGGGCAGCGTTCCAAAACCAAGAATATCGAGTTTTGGCGTAGAGTATGATGTGTAGTGTTTTGGAACGAATGAGTTTTGTTGAAGTAAAAAATTGAAACTAAATTAAAAATAATTTTATAAAACTAACAAAACTACTTATAATTACAACATTAATGTCAAGCCCGTAATAAAAGCGCTTTTATGGAGCACTCTCCTCAATATAATGTGAAAGTACGCTCCATAAAAGCGCTTTTATTATAAAAGTATGCTCGTAATACACGCCAACGTATTTACTTATGTTTATTTTCAACCAAAAGCATGTTTTCTTCCTCAAGAAGGCAAATTACTTTTATATGTTGAGAATCGTGAGCATCTACGTTTGAAAATATTGTGGAGTAATTTCTATACCCTCCTCGTTAGTAGAGTAAGTAGAACATCACTTTGGAGTAAACTCTGGCTGTTTTGGAATAGGTTGAGTAAACTTTGAGAGTAAGGTTATTAGTTTTGAAACGACTTTGAATAATTTCGTACTCTAACAGTAGGATTTTGGAACGCAGCCCAGCCAGCGACGCTGCTAGCGTTAGCCAATAGTAGTCAAGATTTCCGAGCATGCGCATAATTGCCGGTTGGGTGTTTGTGAGAGATAGACTTATGCAGAAATGATATTTCCATTTCACAGTGTTTCCTTCACCTACTCTTATGGGAAAGATACGAGCATTAGCAATATATTAGTTAATAGGTATACGGTATTATGTAATAGTTCATAGATACAAGCGAGAAAAGACATCTTGTGTCAATAGCGGAAAGTTTAATTTCTGCAAGTGAATAATAGTAAATTATACTTATACCGAGCCGGGAAATGCTCCATTACAGCCGGCGATGAGTTAAATGGACAAGGTATACCGAGGTCAACTATCGCGAGGTTATAGGTTTGTTCCAGCATACAGTTTGTGGACCGTTCATATTACGGTTCATGAACTATTTTTATTAAGCATGCGCTAATAAAGTACTGGTTTTGGACTGATCCCGAACTGCGTTGTGTCGGAACGCAGAGTAGTAAGTTGTGTCCATGGTTTGAAACTGACATCTCACATTGAAAAATTGAGAAAATTTTAATTTAATATTTTAGTTTATCAATTTTGATATAACATCCGTGGATAGCACCAACTAATCCTGGAAATTCATTTTCTCTAAAAGATTGTTCTATAGTAATTTTCTCATTATCGGTAGACCACGTAATAATTTCAGCTGATTACACAAAAAATTTCTAATCTTTTTATAATTCGGTGTAACGAGCTCATGGCAAAACGGTCAGCAACATTTCTAAAGCTGGCTGTTTGATGTCCGATAAACCAATTACAATTTGACTTGTCAATTTTTTCCAATTAGCTGGCAAGTGTTTCAAACAATAATTTAATTCTCAACTGAAGATAATATTACTAACTTATTTTAAATAACATATCTATTCTCGAGTGGCATATCCATATTTTTAACATCAATTGTTAAGGCCTTTTTACCTCCCGCTACCCTATAGGGATCGTGTTAAAAATCACATATCGAGATTTTAGTAAATGACCACGTTTTAAGGTCCCTAGAATCCAATTTTAACATTTTCACGATGATGTCTGTATGCGTGTGTGTCTATGTATGTGTGTGTGTGTGTCTATGTGTAGGGATTTTGTCTTCGCTCTAACTCAAATACTATCATTCGGAAAATTTTGAAACCTTGTATTTATACCCTATTCTAATATGAAAAGAAGCCATTAGATTTTGGTGTAAATCGGATAACCGGAAATGGTACTTTACCTGAAGCTCATAATGGTTTTTCTTCAAAAAATACCATTAAATGCCATTTTTTCGCATTTTATGTCTTATGAAAATTAAAGATTATTGAATTTTCTACAGGAATGCATTAATACTTTTTCTATATATTTTACAGATAAATTTAAAAATATATTTTTTTATTAGTCGCGAAGCCTAAGATAAACACAATAATTCCTTTGTTACACAGTTCATATTTCAAATGAATGTAACTGACAGTAAATGTCACTGTCAAAAAACTAATCACTTCAAATTAATAATAGTGACATTTTAAAAAGAAAATAGTAAATAAATCAATAGTTTTATGCAGTGGAACAGTTTGCAGCGTTAGTAAATACGTAAGTATGTATTTAAATTAATAAAAATGGATAGGGATGTGTGTGAAAGGATGAATGTTGCTTAACTATTATTGTGGTCCAGATGCGGTTATTCGCTACCGAAAATCAGTCACTTTAATATGTTCTTATGTATGAATGCTATGATGATTGTGAACAAGGCGAAAGAAGAATGTTGTTAAAGAGTGAAGTGAGTTAGCTGAGCTCTTACTCTTATTCCTTTTCTTATTGTTACTATTGTTTCCGGATTTTGCTAACCCACTAAGTAGGAAACGCGTGATTTTATGTATGTATGTAAAAATTAAATAGCGGGAGGTTTTGTGTTGGCCACATCAGATTTTTTAAATTAAAGATTAGATTTGTCAATGACACATGGCGTCTATATTTAATTTTTATAGTTATCACTTATTCGGTTATTACTCATTTTTTAGTGGTTGTTATAGATATGTATTTAATTGAAGTTATTATAGTTATTCAAATATTTATCCACAAATCCACACGCATCATTAATGGCCAGTTCCATAGCTCATAGTTAAATTTTAACTTTTAGTTAAATTGACAATATCTGATTGAAACTAAATGTCAAATGAGTTATTAAATATTACTGTCAAAATTCAGATATGTATCGAAACTAAAGTAGAAAAATGCCGCTCTATAACTAGATCTTGAAGAAATAGTATTTATTGTACGCCAGCTAAGATAATATTGATCTCAACAATCTTGCTGTCTCGGATTTGAATTCGGATGTTTGTTTCATTTTTCAGCATTTCAATTATTTTTCTTTGTACGAGTATGAAAAAATAACACAGGAAAATCGTCTAAATTGTGACAAAAAAAGCGCAAAAATTGAATAACAAATTGAAACAAAACAATTGAAAAAAGCAAGCATTTAATGGTCCAATCGATTGCATCCTTACAAATCGGTTCAATTAAAAACAAAGCACTGTAGCATCCACCACTAACATCCCGCCATTACATTGGGAATCACAACTAATATTACGCCACTCTCGGATTCGTTAAGTTCCATAAACCCTTATCTCCAATTTGCAGATTATATTCTCCAGCGCTATAGCTGACCACAACTTTGTCGACTCCAGGCCGGTTGGAGAGCAGGGTTCAATATCACAGGGCCGATTATGAGCGGGGTAAATGATGTTTGGGTCGTAATAGTTGCAGGTTGGGTGGAGGACATGTTGTAGTTGTAGCGCATAATGTGTACACAGGCTTCGGCACGAACCACGACGATTGCACGAATTGCAAACTACCATAAGATCACGCAGTGAGGGTGTTGAAATAATAAATGCTAATTTTATACCGAAATTGCTAACAAAAAATGTAATAAACACGACATTATTTCTAATATAAAATCTCTTTTGTTTTTGACAAATACAGTACCCTCTAAAAATATGGGTACACTTATTTGTTCATTTGAAAAAATCAAATTACTTAATAATAATAATAATAATAATAATAATAATAATAATAATAATAATCTTTATTTCCTAACAGGTGTACACCCAAAGAAGGAAAATGACAAACATAAATACAAATACATGAAAGAAATATACAAGAGTATGAGAAAAATATTAATTAAAATGATTATATATTGTACACATGACAACCAATGGAGACTTAGACAATGTATTCGTCCTACAGCTGGGTAAATAAAAAAAATTATAATTACGAGAGTTAGTGGAAGGCACGTGTATTGGTAATTTTGACAAAAACACTGGGGCGTCAATGTTACCCTTTAAAATGTTTGTTAAAAATGTAAGAGTTATTTGAGAATGGCGGGATTCAATGGGATCAAAAGAAAATTCATTCAGTAAAGTACTGTGTTCAAAACCTCGGTTTGGGTAGGAAGAAAATTTTTTGAACCACATGTATTTTAAGAATTTACGTTGAATGCTCTCAATTATATTTTTATGTGTATTAAGGGGTGAATACCAAATTAAGATGCCATATTCAATTTTAGATCGAACTAAGGAAAAAAACAATGTTCGGAGAGTATTTTCATTGCAGAAATCTCTGCTACTTCTAATAACAAAACCAAGTAATCTGTAGGTCGCTGACACTAGTTCTTTAATATGGGGTGAAAATTTAACTTCTGGGTCGAATAAAATGCCTAAGTCTTTAATTAAGTAGGTACGAGTTAATACATTATCATTAATATAATACAAAAAGTGAATGGGACACTTCCTTCGCGTATACGACATAATTTTACATTTATTTAAATTTAACGGTAGATTGTTATTTGTACACCATGTGTGAAAGTTGTTAATATTGTTCTGGAAGTCAACACAATCTTGATTAGAATTGATTTTGTAAAAGATCTTTACGTCGTCCGCGTACAAAAGTATGTCACAGTTCACAGAAAGACAAATGTCATCAATAAATAAAATGAACAGCAAGGGGCCAAGGTTCGATCCCTGTGGTACACCGGAAAATGGACAAAAAGGCTTACTCACAAATCCGTTATAATGAACATACATTGAACGATTCATTAAGTAATTTTCAAAAAAATGAATGACAATATTGTTACAACCAAATAATTTTAATTTGTATAGAAGAATGTTGTGATCTAATTTGTCGAAGGCCTTAGAGAAATCAGTGTACACTACATCAAGCTGTCCATTCTCATCAATGACCTCAGATACGTGTTGAGTGAACACACATAAGTTAGAAAAGTAGAAACTTAAATTGTTTCCTTCATACAGGCTTGGGCAGAAAGGAAGGACGTTACAAAATTGACACTTTTTGCGTAAGAAAAAAATTATTGACAGATTTAAGATCGTATTGACATTGCATTTGACAAAATCGTGTGTGGAAAACCACATCTTGTATGTGGTGTCCGTTATCATTAATGAATTTCTTGAGGTGTTCTACGAAGTTTGCAAACACTCTTTCCAACATCGCTCCGTCAATTTGGGCGACTTTTACGCGAATAGCTTCGTTTAGTTCTTCCAATGTGGTACGTACGTTCGAACACAAACCCTGCACATTGGAAGAACTGAAAAAAGCTATTCGCGTAAAAGTTTGCAAACTCCTTAAGAAATGCATTAATAATAACGGACACCACATACAAGATGTTGTTTATCACACTTGATTTTGTCAAATACTATGTGATTACGAACTCAAATCTGTCAATAATTTTTTGACATTTTATACGATTATCAATATGAAAGAATATCTTATTCTCTGTATGGTTTGATTATACATTTTCCTTCATATTCAATAGATATAGAGTTAAAGAATTATAAAGGGATTAACTTTCATAAATCAGCCAGCTTAGCTATAATCATGGAAACAGCTGATATATTCAAATAATTCTAATTGACAGATGTCAGTATCAAGTGCAATTTATATAGTGTACGTTCGCGTTATAATTTTATTGGATTTATAAAATCTCTTCCAAGGAACTTTTGGTACGGGATTTGTACAAAATACATAGAATTGACGGTAGGTAATGTGCTGGCCACATCAGATATTTTTACTTGTTTTTTACCTCCCGCTATCCTTGGTAAGGGAGGTATAGGAATTTTAGTAAATGACCACGTTTTAAGGTCCCTAGAATCCAATTTTAATATTTTCACGATGATGTCTGTATGTGTGTATGTGTGTGTATGTGTGTGTGTGTGTGTGTTTGTGTGTGTAGGGATTTTGTTTTCGCTCTAACTCAAATACTATCATTCAAAAAATTCTGAAACCTTGTATTTATACCCTATTCTAATATGAAAAGAAGCCATTAGATTTTGGTGTAAATCGGATAATCGGAAATGGCAGTTTACCTGAAGCTCATAATGGTTTTTCTTCAAAAAATACCATTGAATGCCATATTTTCGCATTTTGTCTTTATGAAAATTAAAGATTATTGAATTTTCTACAGGAATACATTAATACTTTTTCTATATAGTTTACAGATAAATTTAAAAATAATTTTTTTTGTAAGTCCCGGAGCCTAAGATGAACACAATTCCTTTGTTACACAGTTCATATTTCAAATGAATGTAACTGACAGTAAATGTCACTGTCAAAAAACTAATCACTTCAAATTAATAATGGTGACATAATAAAAAGAAAATAGTAAATAAAGCAATAGTTTTATGCAATGGAACAGTTTGCAGCGTTAGTAAATACGTAGGTATGTATTTAAATTAATAAATATTAAATAGCGGGAGGTTTCGTGTTGGCCACATCAGATTTTTTTATTGTATTTTTCCGTAAGTATCAGGTGTACTCATTTATATTGGATAAAACATATAAATATAAAATCCATATTCCATATTTTTCCTTATAAACTTATATCATCCCTAACTTTAACGTATTAGCATTTATAACTTCACCTCGCTCGTATCTGTTGGCTCACAAGTGAGTTAAGTCTGTTTGATAACTCTGATATATACCGCGCTGCATATTTGATATGTCACATCTTCAAATTGATGGCTATTAGATTACATTACACGAGAAATTACCACCATCCGCTATGTGGAAGATATCTTACACTCATGACGTACACACGTTGGCGAAAAATTGTCGTAATAAACCGTCACATTAGACATGTTTAGTACGTGAACATGACACAGCAAAAAGAAAGAACGCTTACACGTAAAAATCTGAAATATATGCATGGAAAATGTTCTCACCATCTAATATCAGTAATAAAAACCATCTAATAAGATTATTTCACTTCAAAACACTGTTAAATTTTTGTAAAATGTTAAAACACATTGAAATATGCATACTTAGCACTTAGAGTATAGAATAGGACTACAGAGAAAACGTAAAGTATAGATATGACAGAGTTTTTGTCGCCATGAGACGGAAGGGGAATCTCGTGGCCGCCATCTTGGGACGATCTACTTTATAATGTATTTAAGTGCACGTTCTTCAGTTTTGTTACAAAAATACAATTATGTAACAGAAGATGAAGCTATTTGTAATTAGCAAGCTATAAGTCAGTAAGAAATGTATTAAAATTAATTCAATTTAAATTTGAAAGACCCAAAAAATTGTAAAATTCTTCAATTTAAAGTGAATTGCGATTAAACTTGAATCAAATATTTATAGAAATTGAATAAATAATGAATAGAACTGTTCCAATTTGATGACAATTATAATTATTATAAAAATAGAAACTTACAAAAACTAGGTACCGAATAGGCAAATAATTTAAGGCTAGAAATTTCATATAAAAATATATATTTATGATGTTTACAATACAAATAAATACGAAGTACAAACATATTTATTACAAAAATAAGTTAATATTTTTACATAAAATATTATGTAAAAAATACAATAAAATATATGAACTAAACATTAATAATATGTATAAGTAAAATAATACTTACTTGTGAATTGTGATCGCTTTTTTCTTTTCTTTTTCTTGTTGTTTTAAAGTTTTTACGGACATTCGGTTATTACAATCCAAGGTACAACACGTTGACATGTAATTACAAACGTTTCACATCCAAATAACACAAATTAAAATCAATTATTAACGTAAAATAATCAAATAACCAGAGAACGCTTGTATACACTAGATCTTCACAAGATGGCCGCCGTACAAACACAAGCTTACCCCGCATGACATCAGCTTTGAGTGTTTAGACTCCCTCTATATGTATATATATTTTATAATTCTATGACTTAACAAAATATCCACTATTTTTATTTTCCAAATGTCAAACAATACTTTTAGCGTTTGTAAAAGGTTTATAGCACGTTTGTAGTACCGTAGTACTACAATCAATCACTGGGGGCGACACTGTTTCAATATTAGTAATTGTAAAGGGCGTCCACACACAAAACTACAAATTTGGTAATAATTGTTGATGTTTCACACAAAATGTACATGTAAAAGAGCGTGATAAATGGTGTAAACAAGTATTGTACAAATATTTGTTCTACTTTAACGCGATAATTTATGGAATAAATGAATAAAATAATTCGAATTTATTTGAAAATGTGACGAAGAAATGCAATACATGTATGTATATTTAAATAAAAATGTATATTAATAAACTTCTTGATGATGTACCACAATATTTAATAAATATATTTATTGTAAAATAAAACACATAAACATATATATCCTCTTATCGATTTCGGTTATATTCAACCATCTTCAGAGTAAATACAATGAAAAAATTATAATAATAATAATAATAATAAAATTTATAATTTTTTCATTGTATTTACTCTGAAGATGGTTGAATATAACCGAAATCGATAAGAGGACATATATGTTTATGTGTTTCATTTTACAATAAATATATTTATTAAATATTGTGGTACATCATCAAGAAGTTTATTAATATATATTTTTATTTAAATAATACAATGTACCATCATGGAAGAAAAACAACATATAATTTAATAAACGAAGTTACATATATGTATCTTTTAAAATATTTCTGTTCTGTTTGTAACTTCTTATATTACTTAGTTATTTATTTCTATTAAAAATAACAATAATACATGAATACGCTACATTGTTTAAATACTCGTTTCAATATTAACAAATATGTGTGAAGGTGCTTAAACTACAAAATTTGATGCATCTTTTTAAATATTGTTTTCTACTCCCATACGTGAAGTGAATATTTCACGTATCAATTTTTATGCCTGAAGTTTGATTTTTGCACAGTTCATTATTTTAAATATTACAAACTGAATTGTATTTTAATAACACAAAGCTGTTAAACCCTCGTAACGTTGGTAACCTTGGTTACACAAGTCGATAATACAGAGGCTTTACGTTAAAAGAATGACAATGTGAAGAAAAAATTACATTTTATTGCAAGGTCATAGAAAAAGTATAGTATGTAACACGTGTGTGAAGCCTATTTTACATTCGGGTGGTTTATAACACTCGCCTTCGGTTCGTGTCACAATCCCCACTCTCATGTAAAAATTTCAGCTTCACACACTTGCCATATAATATACTATTTGTTAACTCTTCATATTAATAATTAAATATCCACTTTTTACTTACAGTACTACTCAATAAATAACCATTGATATAAAAAAATATCTGATGACACCACATGACTTCCTCGTACGCCTGTCACACTATACATATTTTGTTAATAATTAAAATATGTATTATAACAGACCCAATCATAAAATTGCACGTATTTTTTGTCCTAATTCATAGCAAACTTAATTACAGAAACCAAAAAGTACATCATTTTTAAATTTACATATCTCGCTTATACAAAGAGCTAATTTAATCATACTTGATGTTTTCGACGCAGAATTCAATTCTCTAATACTTTTGAAGCATTTATTATTAAAATCAAAATAACACTATTTTTTTCAAGAAAAACTGATAACAGCTTCAAGTAAAGTATCACTTCCGGTTAGATTATTTTAACCAAAATCTATTATGTTATTCCCATTGATATAAAAGTATTATATACCAAATTTGAAAAGATTTGGATTATATTTTAATATAGTTTTTCATTAAAATCTATTATAGGCTTCAAGTAAAGTACCACTTCCGGACATACCATTTTAACTAAAATATATTATGTTATTCCCATTGACATAGGAGTATTATATACCAAATTTGAAAAGTTTTGGATTATATTAATATAGTTTTTCATTAAAATCTATTATAGGCTTCAAGTAAAGCACCACTTCCGGGTAGACCATTTTAACTAAAATCTATTATATTATTCCCATTGATATAAAAGTATTATATACCAAATTTGAAAAGTTTTGCTTTATATTTTAATATAGTTTTTCATTAAAATCTATTATAGGCTTCAAGTAAAGTACCACTTCCGGGCAGACCATTTTAACTAAAATCTATTATGTTATTCCCATTGACATAAGAGTACTATATACCAAATTTGAAAAGTTTTGGAATATATTTTAATATAGTTTTGCATTAAAATCTACTATAGTCTTCAAGTAAAGTACCACTTCCAAAAGTTAGGTAATAACCAAAAAGGGAGGTGCACAACTAGATGTTATATCAGTCATAAATACTTTCTACTTTATCGCGCATGAGCGGCATTGTGAAATTTTGCTTTGACTAAAGCGAGCGCAAATGCCTACTTTGTATACAGGGTATTCTGAAAATGGGTGAAAAGTTTCAGGTAGAACGATTCTTTGATTAATTCTGAGTCGATAATCCTAATGCAAAAAAATTGTACGGCCCTTCGTAAAGCCACACGAGCTACTTAAAAGAAATGTAAATTTGGCAATCAAACTGTTATAGTAGTTATCAGGTAGCTATGCAAATCAGTATGAATTTTATGTCAACATTATTTTGGCAAGTACATTCAGTGGAAATTCAAATTGGGAATTGAATTTATTTACTTAAGATACCAGCTTTGCTTTATTAATTAAAAAAAATTCAATGTAAACGATATTTTGAGTATTTATGCAGTAATAAAAATAACAAAAATAATAATAATTATAATTGTCAATAACTTGCAAATAAAGTCAATTTATAATGTTCAAACTGATATCCATCAATCCATCGGTTTCCAGACATAACTGATAAACGTCAAAATTTTATTTATAATTTCTGTTTCAAACAAAAAACTGTTTTATACATGGTTGTTGTACGTATTCAAATTAAAAAAATTCTACTTTAGAAAAGTTAAAATTTTAAAGATTTGGTATCAAACGTTTAGCTACGTACATCAAATTTTACACATTTCTTCTAGAATGTAAAGAGCAATGATATTACGTAAAAGATTGTTAAAAAATCGCTTAGTTCTAGTTGCACATTTACAAGTTTGATGGCTTCGTGCGGCTTTACGAAGGGCCGTACAAATTTTTTGCATTAGGATTATCGACTCAGAATTAATCAAAGAATCGTTCTACCTGAAGCTTTTCACTCATTTTCAGAACACCCTGCATAGACTGCAGAAAAACTTGTTTTCCAAGTAATCATATTTTTCAAAATTTAATTTTAAATATTCTATCTTCCCACGTCATTATAATAAACGTATTTAAAGAAATAGAATTTATTTAGAAATGTGCAAGCCTTACTACGAGTATTTCTAAATTTATTTGTAGCTTGACACCATACACCATGCATTGCTAAAATATAAGCAAAAAATTATTACTGAAATTTATATCACATATTCCTTTTGCTTTATATGTAACTAAATTATTCATTTTAAACTTTTTAGACAATTCTTGCATGTTATTTTGGAAATGAAAAGCTTTTCATGTATGCTGAAAAAGTTACCTAACTGTATGAAATGCAAAGGGCATTGCAGAATCCAGTGCTCGTTCAAAATTGAAATGCAAATGTAACAAACGTCAATCATACAGATGTGAGTGAAATCAAAGCAAAATTAGTAGAAAAAAGTTGGGTGGCGTTGGACAAAGGCTCTGCCCGTGTCGTTGATTCCCAATCACGCTCTATATTTGCTCTGCAACGGGACATTCGAGTTTAGAATTTTCATTAAGAGCCCCACTTACAAGCGATTCGCAGCAACACAAAACAGTATTATTAAAACTTTACGACTGAGAATTTATTGCTGTTTAAATTAGGCTTTTACGAAACTTTTTACTCAAGATAGTAGGGAAGCGGACACCCAAGCCTGCTTTATATATTTATGCGTTTTCTTTCCAATTTCAACAGGACTTCTCAAACTGTGATTTGTCAACTTTTTCTTCCATTTTCCTTTGGATAGCTTTACTTTTTGTTTGTATGAGAAAATAGTGCAAATTTTTACGCTATATATTTGTTTACATCAACAAGGATATCGCACTAAACCAAGAATGCGGGAGAGAATACGGAAAATGGAAGACCAATATGAAATTTTTGAGATATCTAAGGAAAATCCGGTGACCTGAGTAATTGTTTACTTTCCATTTGAAGAAATTTAAAATATGGGGTTTGATTAAAAAATAAGGAACATTTTCACTACTTTCAAATATAATAATTTATTCATCAATATTAAGATTGTCCCCTTTTAAAGATTCCCCAATTAGATTCCCGAGGGATGTAAGCGCCTGGTCGATAATGATCTTCTCGACCGTGGTTTATATACTATTTTTTTTCACTACTAGCACATAAATTATCTTTAATTTTTTTTTTTTAATTGATAATAACAATAATTTTGACATGAATAATAACGTTACTTATTTGTTAATATTCACAAAAACAAAGTAGGCTGCATTTGTTTTTATCTGACGTTTTGCTCATTTAGCTGGTTTGATAACCTCACTTATAGGCCTTGATTTGTATTTGATTTAATTATTTAATAAAATCACTTTGTGCTGTTACAGTCAGCAGTTATAGTTATAGTTACTAGTTTATTATTATTTTTAAATAAATCTATTGGAATGTATGTACCTACAAATACAAAAAATAGTGATTTGTTCAATCCTACATCTACAAATATTTCACATTTTCACCAAAACAGCACAATGGCCAGGCGAGGCGGCAGCGTAGGTCAATTTAAAATTATATTAGCAAATTTAAATTATATACTTAACACCTTTCTTGAGTTTAATGAGTTAAATAATATTTGGATTTGGAGGCTTGAGTTTGATTGAAAAGTGACAGTTTGCATTATAGACCAAGGTTAATAATAAATTATTATTGACCTAGGTTACCATGGTTACAAGTAAGCGGTAGTGAAAAACAATTTCTCATGTCAAATAAAGGTAAATAATAGTGGGTTCCTAGGCTAGTAGTGAAAAAAATTTATTTATTATTAGTTACACATTTCTGTGAATGCCCAAATCTTTTCTAGAATTATAACAAAAAGTCTTTAATAGTTGACTTTTTGTTATAATTCTGGACAAGATTTGGGCATTCACAAAAACATTGTTATTGCCAGAATAATTTCTTGGTTATGTTTTATTAGTTTTTAGTATTTGTAGAAATGACTGTAACTAAATTCATATATTCAACCAATCTGACATTTGTAGTAATATAATTTCAATGTTTATGATCAAAAATTGTCATCGAGAACTCGGAACAATTTCTAGCATCAGCCGTAAGTGACCAGCTTATAGCATCCGAGTGTGATACATACAAGTAGCTGTATTTATTTTTTAACAACATATCACACATTGCCGGTCCACGGGATTCGAACGCACGGAACATGGATCGGGTGCACTAACCCGTTTGGCCATCGGCCACCGTCCCGACTAAATTGATCCAGGGGCAAATATTTGTCTAGTCTAGTCTAGCAGTAACATTCATACAACAAACACACAGTAGCACCAAGAAACGATTAATCAAAATTTTTGCTGTCTCCAAATAGTTTAGACTTGAATTGAAACACATTGTAAGTGAAAGACCGCAAATTTCAAAAAGTCTAAGTGCCTGAATTATAGATTTTATCTATTTACCATCAATCATGCTAAAAATCACATATCCAGATTTTAATGAATAAGCACGTTTCAAGGTCACTATAATCCGATTTTAACATTTTTACAATGATGTCTGTGTGTGTGTGTGTGTGTGTGTGTGTGTGTGTGTGTGTGTGTGTGTGTGTGTGTGTGTGTGTGTGGAAGTGTGTATGTGTGTGTGTGTATGGCTGGATGTTGGACGGACGATTCCTCAAAAACTGTAAGACTTAATAACTGTTTAACTATGAATTCCTCAATTTGACATTCCAGGGAAGAGCTGAAAAGGTTTTGGTAACAATTGAACAACCGGAAGTAGTAGTTTTTAAAAGAAATTCTTCCAAATATTAATTTTTGAAAATTTTGGATATTACTAATTTTGAAGAACAAAATTCTACACCTGATACATTTAAATTTTTTATTATATCTTCTATAAATTTAGAGTAAAGACGCTATAATATATAGAATATCGGGATATAACAAGTCGAGTAGGCGAAACTACACTAAGGAAACCAGTTGATAAATTCAAATGTTTATAACATAATTTGTAAATGACAGATTTCAGTGTCAAAAATCAACGGTTTTAATGACATTTTGATAGCTTTTTCTGGGAAGCACATTTAATCTTTCTTATTATTTTATTAATAAAATATTTGAAATTATAGGTAATATGCATATATCAATCAGATATACCGCCAATCTGGTTAATGAATTGGAAGAATCTGTGACATTTAGAAACTTCCTCATACAATGAAAAATAGATATAATTAGAATTATATGTGTGCAGAAGACATGTTAAATACAATAAAAAACAATATTTGGGTAAAGTTCTGTAATATTTTGTTATAAAACGACGGTTCGATAGCAAAGTGCAATACAATACTTATATAGCCTAATATGGAAATGGCGAGAGGTCTTGTGCTGGCTACAACAGATTTTTACTTTTAAAATGTATTTTCAAAGTCAGCACTAATACTATTTATATTATTCTTTCTGCCAAATATATCGTAAATATATAAGTAAGAACTTTTTATCGTTTTGATGTGTAGAATCGATCCTTAGACTAAAATACCAACCATCTAGTATACGAGGGCTGTTTTGAAAGTTTTTAGTGTAGTAAGCTTTGGGTAGCAATGAGAGTTGAAAAACAGTTATTTGTTATTGACTAGGCACTTATGTACGGTTGTAGAAACGTTAATCAATACCTTGTTCAATCAATGGTTCGCCAAAACGAACAAATTCGAATCAGTTTCCTTGTTCTTATGACATTTAAATCATTGCTGTCAAAAAACGCGTTGTACTTGTTCGTTTTGATGAACCGTTGATTGAACAAGGCGTTGATTAACGTTTCTGCAACCGGGCATTAGAATAACAGATTTACAGCATAGACTATCAAAGATGTAAATCTGTGTTTAGTGCCTGCCGATTAATATTAAATTAGTGATTATTTTCAATACCTATTTGGAAAGTTATCGCTATGAAATTATGTTGCCATGCGTTTGTTCAAATAGGCAGTAAAAGTGACAATTTACGGACTGTTGGCTGTCAAAAAATCGCTCTTTTAATGTCAATGAGCAAAAAATGTTATTTTCTAAATGTTCTTCTTTTGAGAGTTATTAGTAAATAGTTTTAACATGATTTAATTAAAAAAAAAAAAAAAAAATTATTCTTGCTATACAGAACAGGAGTAAACGAGAATTAGAATCAAAGTGCCTCGAAATGCATTTCGTGCCTTGATTTTGTATAACTTCATAATAAAATTAACGTTTGACCAAAGTCATAAAAATTTGGTCGTGGCTTTTGATGATCCTGCGCCGTCATTATCAACCGTTAGTTATTGGTATCGTGAATTTAAACGTGGGCGATGCTCGTTAAAAGATGATCCCAGAACCGGAAGATTTGCAGAAGTTTTCTTATTTATAAAATGTTAAGGTTGATGAAAAGTTAATAAAGAAAAACTGAAATATTACACATCCGGATCTCCTCCGCGGTAGATATTTTGCATCAACAGCTTGGTGTTAAGAAATTGACAAACCGGTGGATATCATACATGCTGGCTCCAGAACAAAAACAAGCACGTTTGGATTGGTGCATATACAAAAAAAGTTATATACAAAAGTTGTTTAATACAACTTGATCTATAATTTAGCATAAACAATTTTTTTGCAAGGCCTACCAATTTTTTGGAGAAATGTTTAACTTTAATTTTTTAAATGGAACACCTGTATATTTTGACAGAATAAGATTCTTAATAAATTTTCTCTTTACAATGATGTGTAACAAGTAAGGATTTACCTTTAAATTATGTCCTATAAAGCAAATAGAAATATGATAAAAGTAGGCTATGATATTCTATTGTTTATACCTGTCACACATGAACATTGGCTACGTAGGGGTTTTCCTTTGAATAAAATTATGTCTAATAAAGCAAGTAATAGAATTACTAGCATTGATGATTTACAAAATTATTAATACTTTTATTTAAATATCACTAGAATATCACAGCCTACTTTTATCGCATTTCTATTTGCTTTATTAGACATAATTTAAAGGTAAACCCTTACTTGTTACACACCATTGTAAAGAGAAATTTATTTAGAATTTTATTCCGTAAAAATTTACAGGATGTTCTATTTAAAAAATCAAAGTTAAATATTTTTCTGGAAAATTGGTAGGCATTGGAAAAAAATTGTTTATGCTAAATTATAGACCAGGTTGTATCAAATAACTTTTCTATACAACTTTTTCTTGTATCTTTAATATTTCAGAAGATATAAGATGGACAATGAAAAATCAACCACCCTGTATATGATAGGGAAGTTTTACGGAAGGGCTACAAACCACAGGCATGACGAATCTTAGGTGTATAAGTACGACCCCGAAACCGAAAACAAACAATAATTAAGTGTCTGTATCTTTGAAAATGAAAAATTTACAAAAACGGAATTTCCGTTATGTTTCAAAAAGTGCATTTTGGCTATAGGGATGAATACTTTGGAAAAATAAAGATTTTTCTTTTAAAAAAATTATAGTTTTTTTATTACTGAAAATTTTCAGAACAGCCCTCATATATTAACGGTGCATTTGTAAATGAATAAATTATAGTTATTTATACGCACATAAATTTGAAATTACTGCAATAAATATGCATATCAAAGCAAAATTTGAACATCCAAATCAACTGTAAATTAAAATTTGAGTTCATTGTCCTAAATAGTTGAAGGCAACGCCAGAAGCATCCAAAAACAAAAGCTAATATTTCAAGCATAATTTATTTGAAACAACAGTTTGTTTAATCAAAATTTACAGATCATTTAATATGTATCATTTATATTATAATTGTTCGATTTGTTTCTACTACAAACAATTGCAGGTATTATTTATATTGACAAATAATTAATTAGCAATAATATGTTAATTGCGAAGAATTATTCAAATTAATTATCAGAGAATAACATGTTCAGGCTTGTGGAGGCATTAACTATGATTATTATTTGCCAAACATGTACCTATAACAATTTGATCAGATTTATATTTATTCATTAAATGTCTTAATAATTACGTGTGTATATTTTATGCAATTAACATTGAAAGCAAAATACAGGAAATATTGAGTCTAGTGTCAAAATATTATTAATTAATAGCGTATTGCGTATTCCTGAGATCATTTTGAGTACTAAATTACAAGGAATCAAAGTTATATAAATAGTAGGAATTTTAAAAAAAATAATCAAGATACCTATTTTTAAAACAAAACAAGAATGCTAAATTAATCTAAATATTGACATTTGTTTGAGTCTGGTTTGAGTGTTTTAATTTATTGTGAAATGAATGGGGTTAGTGCTGCGGAATAAAATTCCAATTTGTAAAATTCATATTATCAGATTCGTCGATATCAGCTTGCATTAGAGCTTCAAGGAGCACATTTTGATTACTTATTATACCAAATAAAATAAATATAGTCATACAAAAAAGCCTCCGTAAGACAATCATTTGAATCTATTTTAGGAAAAATAGCATTCTAAATCCAATATATTTCATAGTTTTTAATACAAAAAGAAATGTATTAAGTTACGTTATTACATATAAAGAAATAAATAATGTAGTTATTTGATGTGTTTTATGGGGTAAACCTTGAAAGTATTCATTTATGGGGTAAACGTTGAAAGTATTCATAATTTCATGAGAAAAAAATCTGTTGTGGCCAGCACAAGACCTCTCGCCATTTCCATATTAGACTATATAAGTATTGTATTGCACTTCGTTTTCGAACCGTCGTTTTATAACAAAATATTACAGAACTTTACCCAAATATTGTTTTTTATTGTATTTAAAATGTCTTCTATACACATATAATTCTAATTATATCTATTTTTCATTGCATGAGGAAGTTTCTAAATGTGAGAGATTCTTCCAATTCATTAACCAGATTGGCGGTATTTCTGATGGATATATGCATTTTACCACAATTTTACCTATAATTTAAAATATTTAATTAATAAAACAATAAGAAAGATTAAATATACCTGGAATTTGTCAGCTGGTTTCCTTAGTGCCTTAGCCTCTGCGATTAGTTTACTCTATAAATTATAGTGTCTTTATCTCTAAATCTATACAAGATATAATAAAAATTTTAAGTGTATTAGATGGAGAATTTTATGTTCTTCAATATTTAATTTAAAAAACTCCTAAAAATTATATTTAGAAGAATTTTTCAAGAAACTACTACTTCCGGTTGTTCAATTGTTACCAAAACCTTTTCAGCTATTCCCAGGAATATCAGATTGAGGAAACTGCAGTTAAATATTTTTTAAGTCTTATAGTTTTTCAGGAATCGTCCCTCCAACATCCATACATACACACACACACACACACACACACACACACACACATACATACACACATACACACACACACAGACATTATTTTAAAAATGTTATACTCGGATTCTAGGGACCTTAAATTGTGCTTATTCAATAAAATCTGGATATGCGAATTTTAGCATGAATCCAATACCTCTCTTAGCGAGAGGTAAAAAGTCTCCGTACGATAACCAAAATAAATCATTTAAATAATAAACCATTTATTTATGTTTTATAAAGAAATTTAATATTTTGCTGGATTTCCTTTGGTTTTTCTACCAGAGTTGACATTGTATTTACCAAATTTTTGGTCACCGATGGCGTTATATGCTGCCATTCTTTTGTAATTTATTTTAAATTTATTTTGGTTCATATTCTTGTTTCTTTCAAGAATTTAACAATAAAAATTTAGTAGATTTAATGGCTCGTCACTTACTTACTGGTGGAAAAACCAAGGGAAATTTATGAAAATATTATTTTTCTTTTTGAAACATAAATAATAGGTTTATAATTTAAATGTTTTGGTTATCGTACGGAGACATTTTTGTCATGATCATGAAATTATGAATGTTTTCAATGTTTACGAAACAAAATAATTAAAAGATTACATCATTTGTTAATTTTATATATATAATAACTTAACATAATGCTTTTCATTTTGGATTAAAAAATATTAAATATATTGGGTTTTAGAGTATTTTCCAAAAATAAATTTTCGTACGGAGACTTTTTTGTATGATTGTGTGTATTCATATTTAATGTTTCCACATTTTGTTGTTTTATTTTAAAAGTAGGAATCTTGATTATTTTTTGTTAAATTGCTGCTATTTATAAACTTTGACTATCTTTGTCAGTTTTTCTCCGAATCTATTACAAAATGGCCTCTTTCTCGGAAATAGTTGAAGATCACACCAATGTTGATTAAACATGTTTTACTCATTTTCGCATGGCCCGAAGTTGAAGAACACCTACATATATAGATTAAGAATGTTTGAAAAAGAAATATGAGTGAACAACGCATATTTCATTTGAGGCTTGAACCTGAAAAAAAATAATTTAATTTGAAATATTGTTTTCAACAAGGTAAATAAATTCAATTGATTTGTGGACGCACGTTTAGTAATCTGATCAGCTGTCAAAATTGCTAAAATATGATACGGAAAAGTATGAAAGAGTTCACCTATCATTCGCAATTTATCCATTGTTTTCATTACTTCAGGAGTCAGATGTAAGTATAACATTTATTGTCTTATACCTACCCCAATTAAATAAATAAATAAATATATCATCACGGCATATTACCCATTTCTGGGTGTGCCAGTATCTACAACACATGTAGACATCGGTAATAATGACGATATATTTTACCGTATGGGCGCTTACCAGGCGTCACCTCACGGGCACTCATAGCTGGTATGGAGAGTGCACCACAGGGGTCACTTTTGTGCCATTTAAAATTGGAAATATTTGGCGTTTGTAGGGATCGAACCCGGTTCCCCCAATTATGGTCGAAATTTTCAGTTTATTTAAAATTTTAATTGAATAGTAAGATGAATTATGTAAATAATAAAATAATTCTTGTATATCAATATTTTTTTACATCATTAATGGGGGTGAGTCAATTTTTGCATTGATATTGTAACAAATATCCATACTTTGCCCAGGATTCGGACCCGGGACCCTTGGGTCGTGAGTTGGTTACGTTGTGTATATTACACCACCGGGGTCATATTTTTTGCTTTTTTTAAATTCATTTAATTGAACACATTGTTTGGTTATCTCAATAAAATGAAATAGGTACCCATGCCAACAAATAAAACGAAAATTCATACTTACATCTTAAATGCTTCTGGGTAATACAGCGTTTTGGATGTCATTTCAATTACTTTGCGAAATTACCATTTTGTTTTTCAGCTTGATTTCTTGAATAAACACAGAAAACCGATATATAATATTAAACTTTTTAATATAACAACATCGAGAATAAAAATACATTGTGGAAATTCTTCCTTCAAATAATACCGTTGTCGAGTGTAGAGATACAGAATCACGAGATATAAGAGAAAACGTAACATGATTTAAAAACAATGCGCAATTCGTTTATAAAAGGAAGGTAAAAAGAAAATTTTTCGAATAAACAGGTACTGTAAAAATCAAGGATTTAATTAAATACAAATGTTTCTCTTTGTTTTGAAATTGTTATAGAATACATAGGAAATGTTTATTTATGTAAAAGATAAGAGTTATTAGTGTTAAGAAAGTCTGGTAAATACCCTTAACAAATAATTGACAGTCGACTAATAACAATGGGGTCATGCCACATTTTCTGTTTTATTTTTTTCCTGGAAGTCTACCGGTCACAGTATATGTAAATAATATTTTCACGCCATTTGTGTACATTGTTTTGTAGATATAATTTTTTAAAAATAGGGGTCAATTTCAAATCTCAATGAGGTCACGTGAGCGCATACGTCATGTATCTGAACGATTCCAGTTCACCCTGGCGGACAAAATGTAAATTAAGATTGCTTATAAATGTTTTTTTTTGGGTTTTTTAATAAATTGTTTCCACAAGTTGGAACTGCACAGTTCTTCTTCACCATGTTTTATCATTATTATCATTATAAATATACAATTATTGCACTTTTATGTATTAAATTAAATTATATATCAAGCCCCCAAACCTGCAATTAAAAATAATATTTTTCTAATGAAATAATTAAATCTTTATGAAACAAAAAAGACTGAATAGAGCGTACTTTTCCTCTGACAGCTTTATAAATATTTGGTTAGTTTATTCTGTTTAACTTCGCGTTTGAAGTGACATTATGACCTTCATGTACGTGTGAGTAGTGTCGTTGTGTGAGTAGCCGATACATGACGTCACAGAAAATCGTAGCGCGATTATCTTTTAAGTAAATTATGAATGAAAAGTATTATATTTTGGGAAGTTTTATGTTGCAATATGGATAATAAGTGTCATAGATACTATTTTTATAAAAATATTAACAACATTTTTTTTTTTTGGCATGACCCCATTGTGAAGCTAGTCTGATCTGATCCCAAGAACACGCTATAATAATGTAGCGAATAATAACACTTCGTTTCCCTAACTACCGTAGAAGTTGTTAGAGAAAGTACGGTGAAACATAAGGGGTATTTTTCGCTTCGCTATCATAACGTTGTCTTGGGATCTCACGCCTGTACAAGAGTACGTTTTTTTAAAGAAAAATTTATTTGTAATAGTAGTAGGCCGCTTTTATTAAAAGATATTTAACCCTACAGTCATAAGAACATAATAAAAAAGCACCCTTTATAATAGCGCTATTATGACAACAGTGCGTTCACAATACGGCCAATGTACCTATTTACATTGTTTCCTAATTATAATTCTTAGGAACGGTTTTACAATCTTTGGTTAAAATTTTAACTGTCAGTTACATTAACAAAATTGAAACGAAATGAACTGTCAAATGACATATTGATCGTTGCTGTGAATAATCCGATTAAATATTGTTTTTTCGCGATCGCCCAGAAAATGAGCTCTTTCTGATCACTATTTAGACCGGAAAGTCCTTCTTTGCTGAGCTAGCTCGGAAAGTTGTCTATAAGGGATCGGAAAGTACTTTACCGATCCCGGGACCGGTAAAGCTAAATGTTTCCATGGAGATCAGTTTATTTATTTCTTATTTGCTCGCAGTAAAAAATAAAATAATACTTTTTTATTCTTTTTTCAGGATCGCAAAAAAATATTGTACCCAACATGACCTGAAAGTGTCTATACTGGGCTCACAAGCTTCCAAAGCTCGCCTACGGCTCGCTCTGGAATATGCTTGCTCGCCCAGTAAAGTATCACTTTCAGGTCTTGTTACGTAAATTACTATTATTTAACTTGTAGTTAAAATTCTTACGGGAGATTCTAAAACTGGCCCTTAATGTAATTTATGAAACAAAATAAAACCGAACAATATTTCTTATTTTTGTTACTATTCAAATATGTAATAATATGTTAAAATGCATTTATTGCAATTTTAATTTTTTGATCTAATATATTTATACAAGTTTTAATTATACAGAGTTGTGAATTTATCAATACTTCTATACAAATACAAGTAAAAGGTTTTGATCGAAGAAAACATAGCTTAATTACGATAAATTGCAAGTAAAGATGGTGTTCCATTAAATTATGGCAGATGAATTATTAGTTAAAAGTTGCATCTGTGGCTTTTTACATTTTACGACATATCATTTCTACAAATGATTTGCCATAAAGATAGTTTTCAAATAAAAATCGTAATCAGTAGCTATTTGTTTCTCATTTTAAGACATCTAAGCTTTACAGACATAGTTCTTGGTGAGAAATATTTGATTAAAAATGATTTTTGAATGAAAAGTTTTTTAGTTCTTGCTAACTTTTGGAAAATAACATTCAATTCAAACTGAAAAGAAGTCTTGGTAATACGCATTATAAACTGCAGAATAGATGAATAATAATACTCTTTTGTCTTGTCGAAAATAAAAGAAAATCTAGTAAAAACTTTAGCGTCCACTGGTGTAAGAACAAGTTGCGGAAATGGAACATCACGGCGACAATGGTAAGCGGAAACGCGATGAGATTTTCACATTTCTCGTCATTATGCGAATAATAAATGTAATAATTGTATTCAAGTCTGGGATGGTGTTGATGATCTAGGCAGCGTTGGTTGTCGAAGCGGGAAGCTTTTGTTTCGCGTAATCTCATTGGAGCTTGTAATGGACCTTCTTCCACATGCGTAGCTTACTTGATGTTGATGGCGTTATTACTCACTTGTTTGGAAAGCTCTTTATAGTAGTTCGTAGACAATAATAATGCTTTTCAAGATGGTTGGATGTAGCATGAGTACAATTATCGAACATTATGAGAGGGAAGAGAGTAAGTAGACTGGAGTGTACACTCCAAACTCGCTTGGGGCTTATTTAAGGAATACATTAATGAATCATTTTATTTTATTTTAGTTAGCAGAATGTAACTAAAAGAAAAATTAAAACAAATCTCAATTAAATTGAAATTTATTTTCATTTGCAGAGTTCTGCTCATAGCTCAGCTATATGTTTTGCTTTATTTTGTAATGAAATGACGATATGACGTTTCCTAATTGCATAAAACAATTATAAGGACGTTATGCTAAAGTAAAATATAAGGAAAAAATCTGTTGTGGCCATCACAAGAACTCTCGCCATTTCCATTTTATGTTATAAAAGTATTGTATTGCACTTCGCTATCGAACCGTCGTTTTATAACAAAAAAAATTACAGAACTTTACCCAAATACTGTTTTTGTTGTATTTAACATGTCTTCTGCACACATACAATTCTAATTATATCTATTTTTCACTGTACGAGGAAGTTTCTAAATGTCAGAGATTCTTCCAATTTATTAACAAGATTGGCAGTATTTATAATGTACCTATAATATTTAATTAATAAAACAATAAGAAAGATTAAATGTACTTCCCAGAAAAAGCTTTCAGAATGTAACTAAAACTTTTGATTTTTGACACTGACATTTGTCATTTACAAACTGATTTCCTTAGTGTATTTTAGCCTACTCGACTTAATACATCACGATATTCTATATATTATAGCGTCTTTATATCTAAATTTATAATTAAATTAATTAATTAATTAATTATATCATCACGGCATATTACCCATTTCTGGGTGTGCCAGTATCTCCAACACATGTAGACATCGGTAATGATGACGATATATTTTACCGTGTGGGCGCTTACCAGGCGTCACCTCACGGGCACTCATAGCTGGCGTGGAGAGTGCACCACAGGGGTCACTTTTGTGCCATTTTAAAATTGGAAATAAAAAATAGAAAAAAAAAATTTATAGAAGATATAATAAAATTTTTGAATGTATCAGATGTAGTATTTTATGTTCTTCAATATTAGTAATAAAAAAATTTCAAAAAATAATATTTAGAAGATTTTTTTAGAAACTATTACTTCCGGTTGTCCAATTATTACCAAAACCTTTTCAGCTCTTCCCATGAATCTCAGATTGAGGAATTCATAGTGAAACTGGTCTTATATCTTATAGTTTTTGAGTAATCGTCCCTCCAACATCCACACATACATATACACATACATACACACACACATACACACATACATACACACATACATACACACATCCACACACACATCCACACACACACACACACACACACACACACACACACACACACACACACACACACACACACACACACACACACACAGACATCATCGTAAAAATGTTAAAATCGGTTTATATGGACCTTAAATCGTGCTTATTCACTTAAATCTCGATATGTGATTTTTAGCATGAATCCAATACCTCTCTTAGCGAGAGGTAAAAATTCCTAATAAATTCTACGATAATTCAACATATCGAAAAATTGCTATTAAATTTATTTAATATCTTTTTTCGCATTTTGTACAGTAATATACTATTTTAATATACTCAAAATCCTACAGTAATGGGTTACTTTACAACATAGTAACCGTTACTGCATAGCGGTTTCGTCATTAAAATACATTTTAACACAAAGAATGGTTTATTTTTATGTTTTTTGTTTATCTTCTAAATCGTTTTCAATGTTCTTTTCATCATTTAGATCCATCGTTTTGCAAATCGCTCTCCAAAAATGAATTTGTTTGGAGGTTGTATGGTACAAGAAACAATAACTGTCAAGTTACTTTGTTACTGATAATCAGACTACTATGTTTTTTAGATGTTTTTAATTCAGAATATTATGCCGCAAAAAATATTAATTTTAATACTAATATAAAATACGAAAAGATAGTATACGCACCGCGTCAAAAAATTGATTTAACTGTATTCGTCATCGTCACTTGCATACTCGTTTGGCAAACTTTCACTTTTCTTAACTTGGAACGTAATATACTGTTGTGTTTTCTTCCTTCGCAAAATAAAAATCATCACAGAATTTTTCTAGAAAACGAAGAAGCCAGAATTCTAAACCGAACGAAAACTGGGATAGCCGAATGAATACAATAAAAGTGACAGAGGTCGATAATTACATGTTTACAATAGGAATAGTCCAGAATATATCAAGTGTGTAACAAGAATATTGGAGACAAATCCAGATTTTTTTTGAAATACAGTACCTATACGGTATATGATACACATTTTTCATGGTTTATAATCCTTAGAGTATTGTTTAAATGTTTATGTAAATGAATTGAATAGGGTGTAGATCGAAAAGTGAGACATAGGCGTTTAACATGAGAATTCAATTTTTCTTTGCGCAAACGCTACCTAATTATTTTTTCAAAAATATTTTTAATACTTAAAATGGCCCTTATACGAATACAGTTTGTGTAATAGTGCCGTAGTCGAATTATGCAAAAGTATGTACTACGATTAGACATTGTAATACATGACATAATTTTTATATTAAAAAATATATATCTGCTGTCATGAAAGAACACTGTTTTAGTGTCACAGGATCGACACATTGAAATCACGACCTCATCGCAACACTTAAAATTACATCTTGCTTAATTTAAAGAATTTTCTCATTGGGTTTTCATTAATCGTCATACCTTTATAAAAAAAATATCTTAAAAAGCAATAATACAATGAAATCGATAAAGATATATATGTATTTGTGTTTCATTTCATTTTAACTATTATTATTATTATTATTATTATTATTATTAATATTTGTGGTACATCATCAAGAGAAATATTAATATATATTTATATTTATATACAAATAAAATGTACCAATAAAATGTATCAAGGAAGAACAACGTATAATTTAATAAATGAAAATAAAAGAATGGTTCATGGGTCCATTGTGAAGTGTATCTAATACCAATACCTATTGGGATATTTAAATAAGAATGCGAACCTGGTGGTGAAATTTGGAACTAAAACAAGGGAGCAATTTTATTTTATTCGTATTCTTTTATATAGGCGCGTACAGTTTATATAGTGGAAAACAGATAATAGAACTAATATTTACAATTAGTGATACTACTATTTTCCAATACTTATTGTAAAACTGGCCCTAAGAAAAAAAAATAACCTAAAAACTACTATCTAAAGTATTTAAAATGAAAAATAATAATTAATTTACTGCTTCAATAAATTAAACAGCAAACTAGGAAATATACCTAAAATAATAATACACACTGAAAAAAAAGTCAAAATACAAGAAGAATCAAAAACTACTGACAGCAATGATACGCTTTTGAAAGTTAAATGAAAGTGTTCCCTTGTCGAAGATTTAACGTTGACAAACAACGCCATCTCTTCGTAGTGAAATATCTTAATATTTTGGACAGTACTGTACAATGTAGAATACATAAAAATGATACGAAGTTAAAACTCCACTCATCTTTTCTTAGGTCCAATGTACATACATCCATTCACCAACTCCTCTCATCCTTTTTATAATAAACATAGTTTTTCGCTCAGAAACCCCCATTTCCCCTGTTTATATCTCCACGCACGGCACTGGTTAAACCCGGCTACTGTCCACATACAATAGCATGTCTCTTAGAACGCATCCATTGCGAACAGTGGGAGATGTATGTAAAATATCGCACAGTTACCTGGAACACTTTGCCCCCCTGGCGTCGCTTTGTCGTAGGGCAAGGAGACCCGGAGCATTATGTTAATCTCCCGGAGTGCGACAGAGGCGTCCGTCATGTAGGGGCTTAGCATTGTGCAGGATGAAAGGATATGAGAATGAGAGAAGAGCATAGAAGGTTTATAACACTTTTTGTTTTTCGTTCTAAGGTTACGAAATGTTACTCATTCTTGTCTTGTTGCGAATGAATGGGTTTTTGACACTTTTTAAAATGGGAAAGCAGTAGAAAATTTGCAGACGAGTGGTTCGAGATTCTAAATATAAATATAAGCGTCTGTATTTTTTAATAACTCTCAAAATATTTGGTCCATGACATGAAAGAAAAAAAATGTGTGTGCTTAGACCGCACGTCCGAAGTAAAAACTTAATTGTTGACATTTGGATGCCATCTCTTGACTGCTCCTGAAAGCTTTATAAACTTAAATGTTTAAGTGTGCTGGGTTTACATTCATATTTTTTCCTGAAATCGTCATGTAATCTACTACTTCACTGCTTCAAAATCGGCAGAGAAATTGAATTTCCCTGCCTAGGCAGGGAAGTAAAATACAATGTTGGTATATTTATTTTCACAAACACATTTTACGTTTCAATGTGACATACAATTATTTATTTACATATAAAATTTATGTTCAATCCGCACAGCGCCCATCTGTCAAGCAAACGTCAAAATCACACAACATAAAACCTAATACAACCCTGAGCTAAGTTGTAGCAGAAATTAAATTGTAAGTATACATTTCAAATAAGTGATGTCCAGTATACAGTTTTAAATACTTTAAATACGTTTAAGTACAATTTTAAATAGAGTTCCTTAAGTTTACAATGTGATTTACTTGTTAAATGAAAATAGGTTATATGTACCATTCACTAATTTTGAATTCTTATACGATTTCAGAAAAAAAAATCTGTTGTGGCCAGCACAAAACCTTCCGTCAATTCGATGTATTTTGTACAAATCCGATACCAAAAGTTCATTGGAAAAGATTCTATATATCCTGTAAAATTGTAACACGAACACACTATTTTTTAAAAATTCCATATTGCAAGTTCCTTGGAAAAGATTCTATAAATCCAATATAATTATAACACGAATGTACATTCTGTAAATTGCACTTCACACTTCCTCATTCCTATCCAACGCATCTTCTTCACACAGTTCTTCCTCTCTCGAATATTCTGCTACACAGTCCTTCCATCTTCTCTTTGGCCTTCCACGTACTCCAGGCATTGAAACTGCAAGTCACTTGCGAGGGACACTCTGTCACTTTTTTGAATATATCTACTGTTTCCATAATTTTTGCAAAGCTGAAGTTAACCTCTCTTAATCTCTCTATAACTCTATATCTATTGTATATGAAAAAAAATGTATAATCAATATTAATGATCATAAAATGTCGAAAATTGATATTTAACTGCGTTTTTGCCAGAAAAACTGTCAAGAACTTCAAATAAGGGTACTTCCGGTTGACCAATTATAACCAAAATCTAATCAGCTCTTCATATGGTTGTAAAGAAGAGGAATACGAAAGAATCATAATTAGTTTTGGAGTTATCGTCGGAGAAAAATTTGTCACACACACACACACACACACACACACACACACACACACACACACACACACGGACACACACACACATTGCGATGTTTTTTTTTTAATTATTAGACCTCTGTTTTTTATTTTCGCCGAAAAGTTTCTGATATGACAGAAAAAAATTATTAAAGTTTCAGTAAATGAAGCCCGAGAAAATAGATGGCGCGTCTTCTACACCTATAACATAAGTTTCTAGTGCTGATTGAGACGGATTTATGACAAACGCGGTGGGTACGTCGTTTCGTGTTAAAAACGTCAAAAACAGCGCGAACAAGGCGAAGGTGAGACACAAATGAAGTCATTAATGATTTATTATTATCATGTTTATTTTCCAGTTACAAATACCTTAGAGCAATTTTTGAAAACGGCATTTTGCTAGTAGAGACAAAACTCTATTAATTTCAGAGTAAATATATATACATACATAAAATCACGCGAATCCCACTTAGTGGGTTAGCAAAAACCCGAAAACAATATTAACAATAGGAAAAGGGATAAGAGTAAGAGCTCAGCTGACTCACTTCACTCTTTAACAACATTCTTCTTTCGCCTTATCCACAATTATCATAGCATTTCTACATAAGAACATATTAAAGTGACCGATTTACACAACAATCATCCTTCGCCACACATTCCTATCCATGCACACTTCTTTCACCTCAGCCACATTCACAAACGTATTCATACATAAGAGCAGAGGAACATATTAAAGTGACCGATTTTCGGTAGCGAATAATCGCATCCGGACCACAAAAATCATCTTTCGCCACACATTCCTGTATAAACATACTTCGTTCACATCGTCCACATAAAAGTTCAGCTGTCTCTCCATTCTCATAAAATATTCTTACTAACCATACATCTTCACACCACAATATTTACAAAACAATTAACCTTCGCCACACATTCCTATCCAGCCATACTTCTTTCGCGTCGGCCACATATATGATATTTATTCTATATTCTAATTAAAACTATATCTAACTCAAGCAAAAAGAATAGGGTAGTTGCGAAAAAAATAAATGTTGTTTTTTCCTATTAATTATGAAATATAAACTAATTCTAAACATATTCATGTACAAATTATCAGAAAATATGAAACTTTTCATTCATAATTTCCATAAATAAAGTTCGCGGTGGAATTCTTGTGACGTAGAGTATTAATAATTATATAGTTCGACCAAGTCTATATGACTCATATAAGCTTGTTGTAATGCCACGACAAAGCGAACAAGTTGAATTATGTTTTAATTGTATCATACAAATATTTACAGTATAATTCTAAAAGTAAAATAACAGATACAAAAGTATTATTTAACAGTACGTTTATTTTATAATTATTTACTTGAATACCAGATATTTTCAAGATTTTTAATTCTTATATAGATAAACTTCATAATTTTACCAGAAGGTGGCCACACACTCAGGGAATGTACATGTCATTTTTAATGACTTTTAACCTATGTTTTACGTGTTGGACGACTGATTCGTGTTAAAATCATTTTATTTTTCTTTTCTGTATCAGCAAATTTAAGACAAGGTAATGAAACTAATGAATTTGTGTGAAAATATAAATCTTTTTAGATAAAATATAGTAGTATTGCGTACAGAGTGTACTTGTGTACTACCGAGAGTGTACCGCTAGGGCAAGAAAGACTGTGATTGGTATTAAAAATACACGTCACACACGGGAAATTTGAAATAAGAATCTTTTTTAAAAAAATTATATTTTGAAAAATAAATAAATTGGAAAATGCGCAACTACCCTATTCCTCAGATGTGGTGCAAATAAAATAATACGAACCACGCGTATTTACATTAGTCATAAATTTGATTTGGTTTTTTAATGGAGGCATTTTGTATAGAGCTACAGGACATTAGAGTTGAAACAAAGTAAAAGTGACGTAGATTGTGTAATGCGGCAATAAAGTCAAGTTTCGTTAAAGGAATAATGTAATAAAGCTGATATCATAAAAAATGCAGGTCTAATGCCCAGAAAGGAGATTTTTTGATGTATAATTTAATTTGCATGATTTATTTCACGTTATTAAGTGCGTACCGCAAAGTTCGTAATGAGATTTCGGATTGTGTGGCGGTAGCCGTTGTGAAACATTTCTTCGCAGTTGCTACTTTTATAATATTCTAATATATTCTTTTTATAACTTCTGTGGCTTTCATTTCTTTCTTGTGCCGTTCCAGAGAAAAATTTTACGTCAGACCTAGAGACACAAGGCCCATGCACGTAGTCGCGGCCCATAGCCGCCAAGGAAGGGTTTTATTACTTTTAATAGGGCACATTACCATATTCATACAGCGGTTTTACATACCTTTGTTGCAACAAAATACACTTTCATATAAATTTAAAATTACATCCATAAAAATACTTTTTATGGAGCGTGGCTCACTCAATACAATCCTCTTCTACTCGTTTCTAATTTTACTGCTGTTACAAAAAAAAAAATCTGTTGTGGCCAGCACAAGACCTCTCGCCATTTCCATATTACGCTATATATGTATTGTATTGCACTTCGCATTCGAACCGTCGTTTTATAACAAAATTTACAGAACTTTACCCAAATATTGTTTTTTATTGTATTTAACATGTCTTCTGCACACATATAATTCTAATTATATCTATTTTATATCATTTTCATGTCAGAGATTGTTCCAATTCATTAACCAGATTGGCGGTATTTCTGATGGATATATGCATTTTACCACAATTTTACCTATAATTTCAAATATTTAATTAATAAAACAATAAGAAAAATTAAATATACTTCCCAGAAAAAGCTATCAGAATGTCACTAAAAATGTTGATATATGACAATTACATGTGTCATGTTATAAACATTGGAATTTGTCAACTGGTTTCCTTAGTGCCTTGGCCTCTGCGATTAGTGTACTCTATAAATTATAGTGTCTTTATATCTAAATCTATACAAGATATAATAAAAAATTTAAGTGTATTAGATGGAGAATTTTATGTTCTTCAATATTTAATAAAAAAAAACTCCCAAAAAATTATATTTAGAAATTTTTTTTTAAGAAAGTACTACTTCCGGTTGTTCAATTGTTACCAAAACCTTTTCAGCTCTTCCTAGGAATGTCAGATTGAAGAAACTGCAGGCAAATATTTTTTAAGTCTTATAGTTTTTGAGGAATCGTCCCTCCAACATCCATACATACACACACACACACACACACACACACACACACACACACACACACATACACACATCCACACACACACACAGACATCATCGTAAAAATGTTATAATCGGGTTCTAGGGACCTTAAATCGTGCTTATTCACAAAAATCTGGATATGCGAATTTTAGCATGATTCCAATACCTCTCTTAGCGAGAGGTAATAAGTCTATATTATGGACTTTATTGTACTCTTATTTTAAAGAGTAATAACTTCAATTTTATCTTAATAATATAGCAATATGAGATACATGTGTTTGAGTTTGATTATGATTACCTATGTATTGAATTGAAATAAATGTCAAATTACATTTATTCCATAATCATATTTCGCACTTCAAATAATATTGAAACAGATTTTAATATAATTTACAAATTAATTTAAATTTTGCCACGTAACATAAAATACGAAATTGTATTGGATTTACACAATATTTTAATTATTTGGTAGAAAACATATTCAGATTTTGATACAGTTTATGTATTTACATACAATTTTATGCATTTGTGTATATAAAGAATTATTGTAATTTTGTATTATTGCCATCAATTACAAAATATGTGAATATTAAATAATATTATGAATAATTTCTGCATAAATATATTTTGTTAATTCTGATGGAGTAAATAATATTATTCGCAATAAATTGAATCGAATAATAATTATTTGTTAATGTATTGTTTAATAAACTGTACCGCCCAAAGATATAATGGGAAAAACAACAAGAAAATATGAGTATGATTAATTTCGAAATAGAATACTTTTGCTTGTAGTTGAAGGATCAAGTTCAAATCATTTATATATGAGGAAGGCCTTAATGATCCCAGAACAATTTTTATAAAAAAAAATTATAATAATAATGTCGATATTTTTAAACATTTATATCGACGTTATTATTATAAAAATGTTTACTTAATTTATTTACCATGTTGAAGCACATGATGGGCCACTTGGGCTCGAAACGTCCTAAATAAACGAATTTTTTTATAAAAATTGTTCTGGGATCATTAAGGCCTTCCTTCATATAGAAATAGAATACTGTTATAAACAAAGATAAATGATTAGACTGTCATATTGCATTTAAGCCTCATATCCACCGTTTATCCTAATGCGTAAGACCTATAATTATTAACTAAGCGCAATGCGTAAAAATGTGTATCATATGGCAACGTTTACTATCATTTCCAGCTTTTCATAAGGCTTAACTAAGAACAATGCCGTAAGTACAAAAGTTTGCAAACTCTTAACCTGAACTATCAACTGTCATTCTATTTTATAATAATCAAATTTTTAATTTTTCTCTTTGGATTTAGACACAGAGAATTATGTATATAACATACTTTTATTCGGATCTACAAACATTTAGTACAAATGAATGTATATTACAATGACAAGCAAGATCTTACAGTTTCATAAACAAAAAATCTTATATAAACAATAAATTAATCCTAAGTTAATTACTGCACAAGTAAATTAAATGGACCATTAAAAAGAAATGGATATTATAAAACTAATCTCACTATCAAATAACTAACGGGGGATTTAATTAAATTTTAGTAGTGTATTTGTGGTTTTGTGAAAAGTTTCTATATTCACATTCGTTATAAACGTAAATCATTTGATTTGACAGATGAAAAAGAAACGTGATCGTGGGAAAAATCATATTGATATTGAAAATTATAACCTATTAGATATTGTTGAAGATTATTTTCATATAATTTGCAACGACCCGGTTGCGTAAAATCGTAAGGTTATTACTAGCTGATTCATTGCGGAAATTGACATATTTCTTAATGTTAGTAATCTTATATTTCCTTCAATCTGTCCCAATATGTGTAACACACATTGTTTTGACAATCGAAATCTCTTTTTAAACTCATGGCTCGTACCACGATCATGGTTTTAACAAAAACGCTGTTTTAAGAAATGTCAAATTCAAATTTCAAAATGTAATTTCACCTTTATGTTAGAAGAACAATTTATTTAAAAATATTTGTTTGAATACAAACTATGTTCTGCTTTAAAATAATATTTTGATAAATTTCATAGTATTTATTATCATCATTAAATAATGAAATTTGATATTTCTTAAAGTAGTGTTTTAGTTACAACCGTGATCGTGGTACGAGCCATTGTCATCATATATTTCATATGGATTTGTCCTGTTTCGAAACAATTTTGGTAGCCTACCTCGTGCAAATATAAAAGCATCATCATTATCTGTTTATGAATCCGAAGACACTGATGATACAGACTCTAAAGATGACATACTCTACACATACATTTCTTAAAAATATATTTAAAAAGTAAATAGTTTCCTATTTCAATTGTTTTAAAATAAACATAACAAAAAAAATACAGTTTGACGTTTCTTTAACAACTGATTTAAATCTAATAGCATCAAAATCCGCAGTTACTTTAATAGGTCTATTTACTTGTCATTAAACTTTTATAATACCCAAATCTTCAGTTAAATTAGTTTAGTAGCTAACTAAATTTTAACTGTTGATTAAATAGTTTTTTAAGACCGGCCCTTAAACATATAAATAAATATTCGTTTACCATCAACGACAGACTAGGCCACTTTTCTGCTAATGCTTATTTTGAAGTTTTCATTGGCGTGAAGAAGGAATCTACTTCGGTGTCCTAGTTACCTAGATAATGTAGGGCGACGCATCAGGTCTAGTTGACGTCTTGGACAGAGACAAATTGAGCGGTTAATGTAAACATGCAAAGCCCGCAGTAAAGCGAGAATGAAAAAGAAGAAGTTATTCGTTTAAACATTCAGTTTTACAAATATTGTATAAAATATTGTTTGTTATAGGTACCTGTGGAGACCGAAAAATAATAGTAATTAATTGTATATTAATTAATAGCTAAAAAAGGTATACATAAGAGTTGTAGGCTTTATAAGGTGAACAATATAGGAAGGGGGGATTAGTTAGTTAGTTACTAGTGAACGCCAGGGTTGTATAGTATGATTTGTCTGATTGTTATAATTTTGAGTGAACTAAATAAATAAATAGTGCAGTGTTTTGATAGTGATTCCTGGCTAGCACAGTACGTATGAGCCCAAATAGATAATAATTCAGCCGGTTTACATTTTCAACAAATCAACAAATAATAAAATTTTCACTGGTATTCTTTTAACTGCTTTAAATATAAACTTAAAACTTTTAAAAATACTGTGGACCAACTGACTGGTCACAATAGTTTGATCGATATTTTAAGGATCATCTGGTCCAGATTATTATTAGAGGTGTACCGACTACCTACTATTAGTCGGTTAAGCCGACTGTCGACCACTTTTCTAGTCGGCGAATGGTCGGTAAAAACACCGATTAATTGGCTTAGTATTAGATAAGCTATAATAAGACACAGAAATAGTAGTAATTAGCAAAACTATTTATTTACCATGAGTTTGATATAATAAAAAGAAAACTAAAAAAAATGAGACAATTTTCGTTTTTAGATTAGTAAAGAATGTTAGGCAAAGGCACATTTGAGACTAACACACTACATTGGAAACATACGAATTCATGTACGAACGGCTTTTAGTGATGCCTGTAATTAGTCGACCGGGCCGTGAAATCAGATTTAAAAAATCTGTTGTAGCCAACACAATACTTCTCGCCATTTTCATATTAGGCTATATAAGTATTGTATTTAACATTGCATGTACACACAAAAATTCTAATTACATTTATTCTTTATTTTTCATTTCATTCTATGAACAAGTTTCCTCCTACTCTTCTAAATGTTCGAGATTCTTCCAATTCATTGACGAGATTGGTGGTATTTTTTGAAGGGTATATGATGAATTATATATATTGTAAGCGCGTATTTAGTTGACACTGATACTACAAACTTTGGCTTATAAATGAATCCCCTTTCTTTTTATACCAATTTTAGATGTTGACGGAGTCTTTTCTTCGTTATAACAACAGCATATTATATTTCTATTTCATTTCATTTCATCATGCGATTTTTAGCATGATTCCAATACCTCTCAGCGAGAGGTAAAAAAAGATTTAGCAGTCAATAGTCGGTTAGTCGAGCAACACTATTCCGTACATCACTAATTATTATCTTATCAAAATCATACTAGATTCGTATTTACACTCAAAATGTTGCTGCGTAAAGCGATCTCATCAAGCTCCGCCAACTATTGCAATCTTAAACCAGATAGACTGGCCTATTCTCTAACTCAGTAGGTTAATTTTTAGCAACTGGTTAAAAAATTTATCAAATAGACATTCATTTGACAAATAAAAATCTTTTTTTCTTGGTAAATGTCAATATACTTGATTGGTATAATTTTTTAATTAGATGCTAAAAATTAGCCACTGTGTTACAGAACAGGCCCGAGTAAAGATGGGTCAATTCCCGAAATTTAAAGAATTTCTCCTGATTTTTTTTTTAGAAATTTCCTGGGGGAATTTTCAAGGAGAAATTAATTAATATCGAAAAACTGTACATTGGTAATACGAAAACAAATAATAATTTAAAATGTAAACAAATATGTAATTAGACATCAGAATCAAAAGAATCAGTACTGTACTTATAGGTATAGTCCATTTCAGAATGGGATAGGCCTTCGCTTATTTTTTCCCAAAAAAAAAAAAAAATCCGGGAAAATAAGTAACAAAATTTCTTCCCGCAAATTGCAACTGAAGGAAATTAGGCCCGAGAGTATAGAGAAGTTTGACAAGGTTAAAAAAAAGCAAAGGTAAATATTAACAAAAATAAGATAAAATTTTCGGTTTTATTGTGCGTTGCAACTTCCATTAAAAGAATTATATGAGGGTAACTTTCATTAAAAGAAACAATATGGGTACACTGATTTTTACAAAATAGCAAGAGTATCCATGTTTCACCCTTTTAGTACACATTACGCCACCACTTCCCATATTTTGGTGGTGCTACTTCCTTTCAGATCTGCAATAAATCGAAAGTGAAAGTAAATGACCGATTTGGCTCCCTTTTTCACCATTTTGGCCATTCGGGCACTCTCCGTGAGTGATGGTAAAAGTATTGTTCATCCTCGATAACCTAAATATTTTGTTCGCTTGTTTCTGCCCACATTTATCTTTTTATTTTGACACACAAACGCGTTGGTATGCATGCGTGTGTATATGGGGGAAGCGCGTGACTGACGCGCATACATGCATTCATCAAATTGAACGAAAATTAATGACACAGGTATTGCGATAACTTATCGAGGAGATGATAAACGCATTTATAAACTGCCGAATGCGATGTTTAATATTTGTTGCATTGTCAGTGAACGAGGGAAATTATTTTTCCAATGCTTCTGTCACAGATGCATTAATTTGAGTTCAATAGCTCTTTATCAACTCAAAAACTTGTGTAGTTTATAAAAGCTTTTCAGTATGTACGGATGAATATACAATGATTGATAGAAAACAGTATACGGTTTGTCATTAAATTTAGAATTTAAATTTGTGAAACAAAACGTTGTCCATATTACATAATATTTTTATCTGTAAAAAAATGCATAGACCAATATTAAAAATTAAAATAATTATAAAAGTAATAAGTTAATTATCAGTTGTTAGGTCGTATTTGTGGTTTAATACAAAAACAATGTCAACATTTTGTAGTTTTGGGCATGTCATTTTTCTACTCCTATGCTTTAATATACTTATTAATTATGTATCATCTGTACTTGAATGACACTCATTATGAAACAGATTTTCATTTCGATATAGATCATTATTATGATACAGATTGTCATTTAATTTCTATACAGATTTTCATTTCATTTCGATACAGTTTATGATTATGATACAGATGAATTTTATAACCAATTTATTGCTTTTTAATTTATTATCTTCCGTCGCCTTTAGGAAAGGAAGATATTGTCTTTGGTCAAAAAATTAAATGATGAATTTTTAATGAATAAGCACGTTTTAGGGTCCCTCGAATACGATATTACTAATTTTACGATGTGTGTGTGTGTGTGTTATATGTGTGTGTGACAAAAATTTCTGCAACACTACAATTCTAAAAATTATAATTCTTTCATATTTCTCTTCTTTATATCCATATGAAGAGCTGATAAGATTTTGCTTATAATTGAACAACTGGAAGTACCTTTATTTCAAGTTCTTATCAATTTTTATTGAAAAAACGCAAGTAAATATCATTTATGTCTTACTAGTATGTTATTGTTTTATAACAACCTCAACATTAGGTCCGTTATTGAGTAAATAATGCCCTAGGGCGTATTAAGTTGCTATGGTAATGTTGACAACAAACTGAGGTTAATAATACTGATACTAAGGTTAAGAAGCATTGTGAATTGTAGTCGTTTATAATCATATTTTTTTCATCACAAATACAAACCAGCATACTTCTTATTCTTAGCAATAACATATTGACAGAAAAATACCACAAGAAATATATTTTTTGTTTGAAAAAATGCTTTGTTTACAGAAACAAAATATTACCTAGATACTGCATTCACAGGCTACTTTGTAAGTGGTATTAAAATTTTGTGATTTATTATTTTTGTTTGATAAATTCTAGTCAGACAAAATGTTTATTAAGAATTTCTAGTAAGACATAAAACGTTGAAGGCACCACGGGTGTTAAACGACAATAATGCCTTCGGTCAACGTACTCGCCTCAGGCCAGAGGCCCTCGACAGTACACTGTTGACCTCAGGCATTATTGTTCTTATAACAACCCTTGGTACTTTAATTACTATTTTGACATTTTATGTTATTATAAATATGAAAGAACATTTGATTGTTTATACGGTTTGATTACATATTTTCCTTCATATTCAATAGAGTTAAAGAATTTTAAGGAGATTAACTTCCATAAATCAGCCAGCTATGCTATAACCATAGAAACTAGTGACATATTCAAATATTCTAATTGATAGATGTCCTGTGTCAAGTGCAATTTACATAGTGTATGTTCGTGTTATAATTTTATTGGATATATAGAACCTTTTCCAAGGAATTTTCGGTATGGAATTTGTAGAATATACTAATAGTTATGTTCGTGTTACAATTTTACTGCATATATAGTCTTTTCCAAGGAACTTTTGGTAAGGGATTTATGCAAAATACATAGAATTGACGGAAGATAATGTGCTGGCCACAGCAGATTTTTTTAATATTAAAAAAAGTCATAGAAAAAATAGTGTATATTGATTATTAATTACGATACTCGCCATGGCTCGTATCGTAAACTTTATGCACGTGTATTATAAACTCGATCCATAAGCACAATATACTATAAAATGTTTATTGTTCATTTTAGTGTTAATAATATCAATAGTAATTTTACACGAAACTTGACATTGCACTGTTTACAAATATTATTAATTCTCTGATTTAAATAGTCTATAAGAACGAAGCCCTTAAAGATTTTGCTGAAATGTCTACATTGGTTATTATTGCAATAAATATTTTTTGTATTCTCATGCGTGAAATAATAGCGTCACACAATGAACGCAGTAGGTACGCCGAGTTTGGCTATTAATACCGTAAAATGTTATGCATTTTTTATGTAGTTTATTTCACGCAGTACGCCCATGAAAGCTATTATATTTTTTGGGCGAATAAAAATTAATAGATTGCTGTGCGTTTTTGACATTTGATTTTCATGGGTATTTGACAGCGTAGACAAAGTAGTTTCAAATTTTGAATACTTTTGTTGTATCGATTGGAGAGAATGTACAGAATGTTACGCTGTTACGCATGAATAAAGTCATTTTTACATTTATGTGGTTGCAGCACTCGCCTGCGACTCATGTCACGAAATATACTATATAGTTGCAAAGGAAGTTTCAGCTTTTACAAATTTCTAACCAATAAAATTATGATGTATAGTTTAATTTTTCAATGAAGTCCGATCAAGGTCATTTATGCAGTGTATGAATGAGGTCTTCTACTCTAATTTTTTTATTATTTTAAATGAAAGTTCGTGTAATTTTGAAGCAATTAGTAGTTTTAAAAATTCTTAATTCTCTTTAGTTTAACAGTATTTAATTTTTAAAATCAATATGACGTCAGGTCGACACTTCTTTCTTTCTCTCGCTTCGCACCAGGTTCTACAGTAGGCTGCGAGAGAAAGATAACAATAGTGTGACGTCACGGTGACACTGATAACAAATATCAAATATCTCCTAAAGTAATTATTAAAAAAAGGTTTTTTTATCTTAATAATTATTTAATGAGTAGTATTTTAAGTACTAGACGAGACGAGAAATTCATTGTCTCGTCTCGTCTCGTTTCAAATTCATAAAATTATGTCTCGTCTCGAAATTTTTCTCGTCTCGTTTAATAGAGCCTCGTCTCGGCCCAGATTCTCACCGAGATTTCTCGACGGAAATTTAATATGTATATTTTGGTCCCATAAACTAATTATTAAATTTATAAAATTTTGTATTAATAGCAATTTGAACAAAAAGTTAAATATTTGTTGTTTTATCTGTCAAAATTTGATATAACCTGAAACCTGTGCAAATTTTATGTTATAATTTTATTAATTTAATATTTATCCAGCATTTTCTAATCTGTTGTAAAATATTAAAAAGAAAATAACGCTAAAAATCTTAGCTAAAGCCTGGATTACACGATAAAGTTTTTATTTTCAATTGACTTGAAAAGTGTCTTTATAAGTGACCTTACAAATTTTTGACAGTTACTTGATAGTTAAAATTTGTTGGGACTTTTAAGAAAAATTAGTGTATAATAGCACATGTTCCAGTTTTTCTTTTAAAGTTTTTCGTTAAAAGTCTATTCATTTGTCTCTCTTTGCACTCATGGCATTGTGTGAGAGAGAAAACTTTTCAAGTCGCTTGAAAAGGAAAACTTCATCGTGTAATGCACGCTTAACAAATTCTGACAGATAAAACGTCAAATACTTTATTATATTTTTGTTCAAAAATGCCATAGCTAAATAGAGACAAATATCACTAAAAATATGTTAAATTTCACACGTTTGCAAATGTAACTCATGAGAAAAATAACAACCGACAAATCTCGGAACAGTTTTCGAGAATCGAGATCTCGGCAAATAGATCTCGTCTCGTAAAATATTTTCTACATTTCTGTCTCGTCTCGCCGAGACGAGAAATCTCGAGTACGAGACGAGACGAGAATCGAGAAATATCTCGTCTCGACAGAATCACTATTAAGTACCAAGTGTACATTTTATTATTTTTTGTTATAGTTAAGATTTTAGTGAGGATTTTAGCTCCGCTCATTCTGTCAGATCCATTAGTGTCATTTACTTACGAGTAGTTTTTATGAGGGTACCAAGATATTACATTTATTTTGTTATTATAAAAATATATGTAAAATAAAAGCATACAAAAATTAAGAAATTTCAAGTGATAAGATTATTATGTGAAACCAAATTTGTGAAAAATAAAATATTCAGATACACAGTGTCAGTGACGCTGACAGAAAATAACGCTGTATGTACGGCTATGAATTAAGGTAATATCCAAAAGAAGAAATGACCAGCGACAGTATTGTCATTAACGAGCATAGTTTTAAAATGGCATGTGGTGTAGCTGGCGCGCGTTAAATTGAGACTAACACTGTGTATACTGGCCAACTTGAAAACATCAATAATATCTTTGGCTTGCGAATAAATCCCCATCACCTTTATACCAATTTTAAATGTTGATAATAGCATATTACAATTACTAATAAATGGGTTATAATAATTGTAAACATTCGGTTAAACAACAATATACCAATATCTAACTCACCTACTATTACATTTCGACCGTTCAAGTGTAGTTTTTAGATTCTGCGCATACAATGTCACTCTGAACTTAACGCGCAGCAGCTATAACTCGAAACAATTTGAATTTTTGAAAAACAAGCGTGATACATCCATTCTTAACGCGAGTGTCTTTTTTACCTCTCGGTAAGAAAGGTATTGGATTCATGCTAAAAATTGCGTATCCAAATTTTAGTGAATAAGCACGATTTAAGGTCATTAAAATCCGATTTTTTTTGTGTGGATGTTGTAGGGACAGTTTCTCAAATTCTATAACACCAAAGACCAATTTAATTACGTATTCTTTAATCTGACATTAATGAGAAGAGATGAGAAGATTTTTGTAATATGAAGAGTATTATATCTGAAGCCATGGGCCTACACGGTCGGGAGAGCTGAGTATTGTTTTTATTATATTACATATTATTATTATATTACATATTATTATCTCGAACATTTAGAAGAGTAGAAGGAAACTTATTTATAGAATGAATAAAAAATATAATAATATATTAATAATTCAATTAATAATGTACAAGATATGTTAAATACAATATTTACTTATGTAGTCTAAATGTGCTGACTACAACAGATTTTTTCAATACACATTTGCGAGAGATATAAATATATGCTAACACGTTAATTCGTTCATGTTACAGATGACCTTAATCAGACATCTTTTAAAAATTAAACAGTAGTTTCGAATATCCTGCGTGACGTCACTTCTGGTAATTTATTTTTATTTGGTTATAATGTTATAAACATCATTGAACCAGAAATCAGAAGCATTCTCTTATTTTAAAAACTGAGTATAATAATATACATATTTGTATATACAAACTTCTGAATTATCCTTTATTAATTATTTATAAATATAAATAAATAAATAAATATATCATCACGGCATATTACCCAGTTCTGAGTGTGCCAATCTGTGTTGTACACAGATTTCGGTAATGATGATGACATATTTCTACCGTGCGGGCGTTTACCAGGCGTCACCTAACGGGCACTCATTACTGGCGTGGAGAGTGCACCACAGGGGTCACTTTTGTGCCATTTAAAATTAAAAATATTTGGCGTCGGTTGGAATCGAACCCGGTTCTCCAGATTCGCGACCAGACACTCAGCACGCGGCCACGGGACCCCATTCATTTTATTTAATTATATATATATATATTAATTAATCATTTTTAGAGCAATACATTTTTTATTTATTTCCTGTGGGAGTTACTGCTTGGTGTATAGTGTATTTAAATTTTACATTAATTTAAATTTGTGTAAATTGAAATTGCTTTAGAATTTAATTAATAATATACGAAATGTAAACATGCTCTCTCGCTTCAAACATTCACATGTATAAAAATAATTACATTCCCGGAGTAAACTTTTGTTCTCCATCAATATTCCACGTCCACAAAACCAGAAATTCTCAACTCTGAAAGTTCCAACTCTTCAATTAATAATCAATAGGAAAAGTTACTGGTATTTTCATCCGAAATCCTCTTTGCGGGCGCGTAAAAAATTAATGAGTGAGTAATCTGCGAAACAAGTTCCCAACTAAAACCTCAAAACCATTCTTAGCAGCAGGCGACAGTGCCAAGCAAGTTGTGTTTACCAGAGGCCCAAAAACCGGACAGATATAAATTAGCCTCGGGTAGCAACTGAAACAACAGTTTTGCTATTTACAAACGGAGGGAAGGGTTCTTCGCAGATTACTAGAAATTAGAATCATTTCGTAATCTAAATTATGATTGCCTACATTTGTTACTGTCATATTTGTTATAAATACTGTGCGGAGAGGGAAAATTTCATATTAGTGAGTTATAAATTATTTGGTTTTTGTTGCAATCAATAAAACTGTGAAATGGTCGAGATTTGTGGATCTTTAGATTTCATTAATAGTACATATTAGTACATTATCTTGATTTTGGTGAATTAGATTAAATTATATTAGTATTATTTGAAAGAAAACACTGCAATTTTTAAAAATATATATTTATACGAGTAAAATGCTTTCATATTAATAATCACATAAAATGTCAAAAAATGATATTTAACTCTTAAGAATTTCAAATAAGAGAACTTCCGGTTGACCAATTATAACCAAAATTTAAGCAGCTTTTCATATAGGTAGATGTAAAGAAGAGAAATACGAAAGAATTATAATTTTTAGAAATTTATAGTATTGGGGTTATCGTCGGAGAAATATTTTTCACAAACACAAACACACACACACACACAAACAAACAAACAAACAAACAAACAAACAAACACACACACACACACACACACACACAAACGCACATATAGACATTTTCGTGAAACTTGTAAAATCGTATTCGAAGGAAAGACAGTTCCTTCCTTACCTAAAGGTGACGGAAGGTAAAATTAAAATTTTATTATTATTATTATTATTATTATTATTATTATTATTATGATATTGCATATGTGAGACTTAAGTACAACTTTGTTCATCGGACCCATTATTTTTACTAAATAGACTGACAGAATATTGAATGAGGATTCCACCATTTCACCTGAAAATATTAGGAAAACTATGACTCCCGAATTTTGAAAAGATTGACGTGACGTCACATTTATGTGTTTTTATATCAAATTGTTTTCATCATGGACCTAAATGTTCTTGAAATATAAGCTATTTTAAGTTATATTTACATAAAAATAAATGAATATTATAACACTGTATAAGTCTACATACTTTATAATTACAGGTGTATTTAAATTATTAAGTTTAATGCAAGAAATTTATGTTAAAATAAAAACTGTTTGGAAACTGCAGTACAGGAATGTTAGCCCCTCCTTTCGAATTTGATTTTCTTAACTTCCATTAGTAGTAATCCCCACCTCCTAACACGCTATTTGTAATGCATGTATAGGCGGTATTTCGGTCGCCAATCAAAATATTATATACATAATTCATATTAGTGTCGAAGCGCTATAACAAAAACACCTTATTTCCGAAATATCTCAATTATACCATTTCATTTTTTTTTTTTATTAATATTCGTTATTCAGCATATACATACATTCGTATTTTTTTACTATTTTCCTTTAATTCGATTGAACTGGAATCCCCCCATTGCATCGAATATTTACTATTTTATGCGGAACTTATTTTTTTGTCTTATGTTTTTTCATTTTTCTTATTTCTCCCCTCATTTTTCCTTTAATATTTCTCCCCCATCTGCATTTATCCTCGGTCGTAACATATGTGTAATCACATCCCCTACTCGTGAAGACGAATGTTGTGGGTGAACGATGCGTCACTGTCCGAGTAGGTTAACGTTACGTTTACGCGTGTAACGTTAATGAGACACGCTATAAAACATAATCAGCCACTAACCTAACCGCAAACATTTGGCGCTGCTAGCATGGATAGTGTTGGCGTAGTAGTTTGCGGGTGATACTAAACTACCCCTGAATGTTGGGTAAGCATGGGGTTAACACGGGTGGAAGGGAGAATTAGTTAGAGGGATAGGGTGTTAGATTATGAGTTAATTAATAATAGTTGTAAAAATATGTTACCGTTGACTGATTTTTTTTTTTAACTGACATATATACCTACTGAAAGCAATTGAAATCTAATTAAATGAGCATAGTTAAAAAATAAATATCTGTATGTTGAAAAAAGAATAAACCGTAATTAATAATTTTGGTTGTAAAAAGAAAATAATTGCAATACATTAGAATAATTTTAAACATATAACTATTACTCCTACAACCGAATTCAAGGTACTAACAACCGAACATGGATTTTTGAAATATATATATATAGGGATACAAGATAATGGAACAGTACATTTTATTCGTGTATGTGATAAGATAAAGAAAAAAGTGATTAAGATATTTTGTAAGGCATAGAGGGGGACACACGCATAAACTTTATTATCTTAAATCCAGTGGTACTCAAACTATAGGGCAATATTATGTTTTTTTAAATGGCATTATATATATTTTATTAACTCATTAAATTGAGAATTTTGTTCCGAATTCAACGATATAATAATATTATACCCTTACATTGCGAAAAATTTGATAAAAATTAATTCAAAGTTAATATTTCATTTCTACCTTATCTAAGTAATTTGAGCAAACATTCAATCAATAAAACAAAATAAAATTTATTTTATACCCAAAGCATTCAAGCAGCCAATGCACGTCATCACTTCGTGTAAAAACCTTAATGCATTAAAATCACTAATAGTGAAAAATTAAATAAAATTTTAATCATTTTTAACCGTCAAAAATTGTATAGCCTTATATAATTATTATTAAGATGAATAGTAGAGTTCATTATTTATCGTATATGACATGAATAATATATAAATAATATACATCAACGTCATATTATTCGTTTAATTGTTGCTATAGTTGGCAACATTGATAATTTGTATGTTCATACTGTCAAAGTTATTATTTGAAAAATATTTGTATCGTGTTTGAAACATTTTTGTGCGTTGTAAAGGCCTATTTATATTAAAGTAATGTTAAACGCAACGCAACGACGCAACGTGGCCGTTAACGCAAACACAAAATCTATGCATCTGCCAAAGATAGCACTTCTAATCAATCAGAAGGATTCGGTATATATCTTTGAAATTCGGCTCACTTTTATTTATTGCCTTTATATGGCATACATAAGTATAAATAAGGTTAGTATTATAAAATAATTTAAATAGAAGTGGACAGTGACGAAAATATAGTATTTATTTTGTAGTTGTGACAGTTCATGATCATGTCGATAATATAGATTGCAATCTGTATAACTCTTTTCATAAAGATTCTAAAACCTCAGCAAACGTACCAATACATGGCGTCACACATCTAGTTACTAAAATTCAATTTTTATTAATGACGTGCATTGGCTGCTTGAATGATTTGGGTATAGTTTTATTACATTCAAGTAAACTACGATTTTGGCAATAAATTCAACTTTTAAAATAATTTTTTTGTTTTATTGATTGAATGTTGGCTCAGATTACTTATATACAGTATAAATGAAATACTAACTTTGAATTAATTTTTATAAAACTAAATCACCTCCATGCGAATATCTGAAAATGAAAATATACTTGGATAATAAGCAATTTAATAAAGTAATTTATAAAAAACTATGTTTTAATTTATAGTCCAAGTTTTGAATGTCAATGGCAGCCTATGTCATTTAATATATCTTTCACTTTCATACAAACGCACTTGGTTTCTATCTTGCGTGGTATTATAAATTCAATGAAGTGTTATTTTGTATATTTTCGTTGTTTCGTTATTGACTACATTAAAATACTTAAAAATAGATTTCGGATTGTAAATAGGCAGCAGAAGGTTTAGAGAGTACAAGAATTAGGAGGATATATTTTAAAAACCAATAACTTTATTTTAACTGTGATATTTCTTTTCATACAGTTTTAAGGTCTATTTTTAATATAAATGTTCAATTTTGGAGGAAACCTTATTGCTAACATTAAAATTTCTTGTATGTTTTTATAAACAAAAGAAAAATAATTAACAAAATATGAGTGGACTGAAAAAGTGTTAATTTCCTGGTGCTGCAAATAAATTAGCAAGAGTTGACGTCGGTGTTTGTTAATTAAATTCTATAATTGCTCGACAATAATGAAGCATTTACGCGCATACTCTCCTTAGATGTGAAAAAATTAATTAAGAATGCAGTCAAGTAGGCGACGTCTTGCACTTTTCCGGGAAACAAAAGATGCTAGTGTTTATTTTAATTACGCAGCCAACTGTAATAAGCTTTTTATGTCGATTCTTTTCTGTTTTGTTTTACTGATATCAACAGAACGCTGCGAGTATTAATTGAAACGTTTTTATTTTTTGCATAAAATATAGAGTTTGCATGCTGTACGTATTAACTAGTTTTTCTTTCTTTTGTTTACATTTCCAATTACGTGACATTATCAGCTCACAATATAAAATAACTACATTGGCGATTAATATTATTGTTTTTCTCGATAATGAAATAATGAAAATAATAGGGTTAATATGAATTTAATTATTTAAAACAACATTTGATTATGATGTCCATTAGGTAGATAAAATTGAAACTAAAATAGTTTTCAGATTGACCAATTCATTTCAAATTATAAATAAATGATCGTATTCATCAAATTTCAAAATAACTTTTTTGTTAACGCATATTTGCAACATGAAAGGCAAATTACTCATTAACTGCAGTACGACATGGACTACCGGGGTTACTTTCTTTGAAAAATATTCATAATTTAAGATATACGAATTTAATAAAAGGAAACTTATGAAAAGACATTGATGTGGCTAGCATATCACCTTCTTCCATTCAGGGCTAAATCGGAAGTGCACTGCTTTGAAAATAATTAAGTTGGCCGAGCATGTTAGAAGATCCCTATGTACCAAATTTTGTAAAAATAAGTAAATTTACTACAGACAATATGTGCAAAAAGAGGTGTTGGAAGTATGTTATACAACTACAAAATTTGAAATTTCAAATGGAGCATACTATTTTTTATCTCTCGCTAAGAGAGGTATTGGATTTATGTTAAAAATCGCATATCCAGATTGTAGTGAATAAGAACGATTTAAAGTCCCTACAATCCGATTTTAACATTTTTACGATGTGTGTGTGTGAGTACGTGTGGATGTTGGAAGGACGATTCCTAAAAAACTATAACTATATTAAGACCTATTTAACTATGAATTCCTCAATCTGACATTCCTGGGAAGAGCTGAAAAGGTTTTGGTAACAATTGGACAACCGCAAGTAGTAGTCTTAGAAAAATTCTTCTAAATATAATTTTTTGGAAATTTTTGTTATTACAAATATAGAAGAACATAAAATTCTCCATCTAATACACTTAAAATTTTTATTATATCTTGTATAGATTTAGAGATAAAGACACTATAATTTATAAATTCGGATGTAATATACATACATCACAGAGGCTAAACTACATTAAGGAAACCAGTTGACAAATTCAAATGTTTGTAACATAGTAATGTTTATAACATAGTTTGTAAATGACAGATGTCAGTGTCAAAAATCGACAGTTTTAGTGCCATTCTGAAAGCTTTTTCTAGGAAGTACATTTAATCGTTCTATTTGTTTTATTTATTAAATAACAAAAATTATAGGTAAAATGCATATCCATCAGAAATACCGCCAATCTTGTTAATGAATTGGAAGAATCTCTGACATTTAGGAACTTCCTAAAACAATGAAAAATAGATATAATTAGAATTGTATGTGTGCAGAAGATATGTTAAATACAATTAAAAACAATATTTGGGTAAAGTTCGGTATTTTGTTTTGTTATAAAACTTCGATAGTAAAGTGCAATACAATGGCGAGAGGTACTGTGCTGGCCATAACAGATATTTTTTCCATTTTTAAAAAGTAGGGTAAGTGGAGGAGAGTTGGACCGGTAGGAGAGACGGTCCACTGCCCAAAATTTTGTTTTGTGTCAACAGATGGCGTTCAACGTCTGCAAACAGCCGTACAAGCAAGCAATATAGACGAGTGACAAGTTTCAAAACATTTAGTTTGTAAATAAACTGAAAAAAGCCGGTTATTATCTTAGGCAGTGCGTGAAATTTTATGGTGCATAGATGTGTGTTACAATTACATGACGTCCAGTAAGTATATGACAATTTTTTGTGTGTTTCACATCATGTAGCACCCTAACGAATCTGTCTAACCTAAAACTGCGCTAGTTGAATATTCCACGGGAGAGTAAGACGATGGTCCGTCTGTCCTCTGACGTGAGGACAGATGGACCACAATGACCGAGGATAGACGGACCATCGCTAAATGTGGATTCAAATGTGTTTTAGAGATCCCTAACGCTAAATGTGGATTCAAATGTGTTTTAGAGATGCCTAACGTGTACCAAAGAAAACAAAATGTTCCCTCTCGGGGTCAGTGGCCAGAACAAAACTTACAAGAAGCAGTTGGGGCAATAAAGTCAGGTACAATGGGAATTCGCGAAGCATCTAAAACTTTTGGTATTCCGAAAACCACTCTTCTAAGAAGAATTGACAAAGGAGATTTCAGTAACACAAAGCGCTTGGGACCGGATTCATGCCTTGGCCAAGAGGCAGAACGAAAATTAGTTGTCCACATAAAAAAATTACAAAAATGTGGTTTCGCTCCTACTAGGGATGAAGTTCGCATTATGGCTTACCAGCTGGCTGAAAAAATGAAAATTAAGCATAGATTTAGTACCGAAAAAGGTACCCAATAATTTTATTTTGACTAGTTCTTTAGCTATAATAAATTAATAACCATTTTTAGGAAAGACTGGATATAAATGGCTGCAATCTTTTATGCGACGGCATCCTGAGATAGTTATACGAAAGGGGGAAAATGTATCAGTTGCCCGATCCGTAGCTATGGCTAGGGACACAGTGGCTAATTATTTTGAACTGTTAGATACAGTTCTAACAGAGAACGCTTTACATGATAAACCAGGTAACATATATAACGTAGATGAAACGGGCCTGCAGTTAAATACTAGAAGTAGTCTCGTTGTTGCTGAAAAAGGCTCAAAAAGTGTTCCTTTAATCAGCTCTGCCGAGAAGGGAGAAACAATTAGCGTACTAGCTTGCTGTAACGCTGAAGGCGTGTTTCTTCCGCCATTTTCGATTTTTAAAGGAAAAAATCGGAAGGAGGAGTTTTTTGATGGTATGCCACCAGGGTCAGCTATTGCTATGTCAGAGAAGTCTGCCTACGTTAATTCAGACATTTTTTTCACCTGGTTAAAAACGCATTTTGTGCCACGAAAAATGCCTGGAAAAGTTCTTTTGCTACTGGATGGACACACGTCCCATACCACTAATCTGGAAATGCTGGAATACGCTGATCAGAATGACATTATAGTCATGTGCTTGCCGCCACACACAACACACTATTTGCAACCGTTGGATCGTGCATTTTTTAAGTCACTGAAATCACATTATTATAGTGCATGCAGCCGATTTGTTAAAACGAACATTAATCGAAAATTAAGCAGGCTACAATTTGGGAAACTTTTGGGTGAATCATGGAATAAAGCAGCTACAGTGGAAAACGCCGTATCGGCATTTCATTCCACCGGAATATCTCCATTCAACCCTAGCATAGTGCCGGACTATGCATACATCAATGATGCTGCTCGTGGTGCTGCAATGGGTACGCCACGGAATGCAGTTATTCCAGACCAAATGGAGGAAGCAGGAACCTCTGTAGATGTATCAAATAAAGTTCCTGAAAAGAGCTCTCAAGGGACAGAAACAACTACTGATGAAACACCAGGAAAAATATTAGATGTTGTATCACCTGTACCGGAGAAGATTTTAAATGTGAGAAAGCGGGCAAAAGAAGTCGCGACGATATTGACTTCAGTGACGAATATGGAAAAAAGAAAGCATCTGGACAATAAAAAAAAGAAAAAGGAAGGCAAATGGCAAAGAGATAAGAACAAGACAATCAGTATGGTAGTCTCTAATACGAAAAATTACAACGGGGCAAAGCAACGCAGAAGAGCACCTTCGTTTGACACTGACACAGAAGATGATATGGACGATTATGAAAACGAATGTGCTGGTTGCAAAGAAGATTACAGGAAGACAAAGAAGAAGGATGAATGGATTAAATGTTTAATATGTGGCCGTTGGTTGCATGAGGGCTGTACACCCTACGAAAATTTATGCCAATTATGTGGAAATCACAGTACAAAAAAGAAATAAGTAAAATCTACATCTGGTCCATCTCTCCTCTTATTGATGGTCCGTCTCTCCTATAGTGTCGAGGAGAGATGGTCCAGTAGAGGGCGATGTATATGTTTTTTTTTTCTAACGGGAAGTGGCAAGTATGTAAATTTCATGTAGTTTTAGTATAGAGCAATGTTAAGTTTTTCTTTACATAATTTTTATATTACTGTAAGTGCAACCAATAAAGAGATTTTTGCGCTTCTTTAAAATGTGGTCCATCTCTCCTCCACTTACCCTACATAAAATTTGCGTTTTTCGTTTATTTTAAAATTTTGTTTCCGTAAGTTTTATTTTTATTTTCAAAAATAGGTGTATGTTCTACAATAATTGTATGGCCTTTTGTGTAATTCGCGATGCAAGTTTAGACGTCAGCGCCGCTAGCGTCTAAAAGTGAACTTCTTTGGTGGGTGTTGAGATCTGTCAATCTCGTGTTTATTTTGTCATATTTTTGTGTAATTTCGCTTTATTTTTTTAATTTTTATATAAACATAGGTTTATAACAATAATATAATAACAGCTACGATGTTATTGAATATTTAATGAAACTGAAATGATATAAAAATGTCACAATGAAATCATTACATAACCTTATGTAATTAATACATACCATAAAAGTTACAATATCAATACAAAATAGATGAAAACGATGCTTATATACAAAAATATTGTATATTCTTATCGCAAAGCTCTTAAATTTGTGTAATACCACAAATATAAGAGAAATTACGCAAAAATATTACAAAGTAAACACGAGATTGACAGATGTCATCAACCTCCAAGCAAGTTCACTGACGGCGCTGACATCTAAACTCGCATCACGAATAGTCTCCAGTACTAATGAAGACGTTTACAAAACCGGAAACAGTCGTTTTTAAAAAAAATAAGTAATGAATAATATGATACGGACTACTTTAGAAGTTTTCGACATAGTTTTCATATCTTTCCACTAGAAAATTTTTAAATTGCATACCATTTTTCTTAAGAATTAGCTATAATTAATCATTCATCAATAAAAAATGAAAACTGTTTACTCTGGAGTTTGTAATCGGGTAAGTTATTGCAAGTTGTAAAGAATAGCTAAGTTCTTGGAAGTTTCGTTAGGAAGTAAAAAAGGATTTATCGAAACTCCAATTAAATAGCTTCGCTTTTTTTCTTTTTAGCTTTATTTTGGCAAGGGTCGAGTGAGTCTTTACGTAAGTAATTGGATCAATTAAAATTCTACTTATAATCCTTCCTACGATGGATTAGACTGATTAGAGTATAGAGGAATTAACGAAGCACTAAAAGAATGTCACAACACGAAGGAGAATCGATAGGATAGAATTCTTTTTGTTGAACAATCGTTAGGAAACTAAATAAATAAGCAAATAAAACATTACGACTTTCTACACATTCTGAGTATGGTTTCTGCTTTACGAATATTTATTACAATGCCTGAATAATGACAGAACGCATTTTATGATTTCAAATAGACATCAAACAAGAATTCTGTTAGTTATTTCGTTGTTTGTAAATATATTCTACGAAAATACGTGCGAAATAAATTAATTTATGTACATGGGACCTATGTTTATACGACTCCTTACAAATATGGTATGAAAATACTCGTTGAATTTGTAGGCATATACTAAATTTAATGCGCAATTTTACTTAATAAAACACCCAAACATTTCACACCAAATTCTGTATTTGAACTTCGTAAAGGTGTTGCAATAAATAATAAATAAATGTATGTGCAACAATGACTATGAACGCAGTATTTCATATACAAAAGTAAATTATTACATTTACCGGTTAAAAGGGACTCTTCACACTCTAAGCCTTCGTCTAAGAAACACACTAACAGCAATGTTCGTATTTCACTTTAAATATTAGTGTGAATATTATGACTTACATAGTATATATACTTCCATTCGACAATACATAACACAAACAACTGAGTCTTATGTTGAATCGTGTAGTTTTAAACGTGTTTCGTTAGGTACAAAATTACACTACTCATTGGAAAACAGGGAACAGTTTCTTTTAATTATTTTTTTTAAAACCTCTCAACAGGATTAAATCCCAATTACTGAGTAGGTTCACATACACAAACATTAATGCCTTAGTGGGATTCGAACCCAGAACCCCGAGCGCACTCATGACAAGAGACGTTGCTCTAACCATTGAGCCACCAAAGCCGACTATAATAAATTGAAATGTGACGACTGCAATGTGATTTTAACATTGACATTGTTTAAATATTTACAATAATCATATAGTGTAAATTAAGTCCATATTTTCTAGACCAAAATTAAATTATTTAATAATACAATTTTTACTGCATTAATTATTTACGATTTGTCAAATTTTACAGATTTTAGAGTACACACTAATATATTTCACCACTTACAAATCGTTTTTACATGACTAAACTTTATTAGAGTGTATGTTTTGTACAACTAACTTGGTTTTGTAAGTTTTGGAGACCATTAGTCGATTGCGTATTGAGGATTTATTACTATATAATGCTTCTCTAAAAATAATTCTATAAAAACATAAATTTGTAAGTTTTCATGCATCAAACTATTTTAAAGTAGATAGAAATTAGGACAACAATTACTGACTTTACTAAAAGAATTCGGTGGCTATTTTTCAGCGAGACAAAATTAGGATAATTCACGATTAAATTAGCATTAACGACAGGAAAATATAATGCACGGCAAATATTTTAAATAATGATAAAATATGTATTCTAACGTTTAAAAATGTAGGTTATGTTAAACATGTTAAAAAAACTGTAGACCCACAAATTGTGATTTCAAATTCAGCACATTTTTTTTCTCGGACGGACAATGCTGTATTCTAATTTTGGTAGTGTTAAATATGTCGTTCAATATACTTACTAAATTGTATGTATAAATTAATTTACTAAATGAACATTTACTGATCTTGTATAAATATGTATATCTACAGTAGAGTTCTAATAAATTATCCTTAGATTTCGATAATTATGATATATTCGTACTCGTATATATATATATATATATATATATATATATATATATATATATATATATATATATATATATATTTACATCTTACCATCAATGTGGCGTCCATACATTATGTATTTACCATCATTATAGCGTCCAGTTGCATTAGGGCGTCCGTATACGGACGCTCTAATGTATCACCGTTGGGGTGCTCCACAACATCATATCTAATCATCTAGTATCGAAAAACGAAAGTTGAGGGGGACGCTCTAATGATACCACCATGAAAGATTTTGTATATTTTTAGTTCACCATATACCCCACCAGTTTCGCTAGTGTCGCCAGCCGTATATACGCCCCGTATATCTAACTTTCATTGTGACTTCATTAGAGCGTCCGGTGTCGTCAGCCGTATATACGGCTCCGTATATCTAACTTTCATTGTGACTACATTAGAGCGTCCGTATGTCCTTTCTTTCATTGTGAAAACAGTAGAGCGTCCGTAAGCGAATGCCTTCGTTTGCTCAATTCTGGGGAGCAATTTAAATTATTATTTGAATTTAATTTTCTAATTTGGTATAATATTAGATATTTTATTTTCAATAATTTTGGCATTCTATAAATCATTCAGTAATTAATGAATAAATATTATTCACTCAATAAATTTTAGTGAGATTCACCATTTATTTTATTTGTTTATTTACTGTTCAAAAACGTATTCGTTAAATAACCATTTTTCAAAATATTTTTTAGTATGCTATTATCAAAATTGTTACCTGTCCGTGTCAAAGAACAATATAAATAAATATTTTGGTGCTTCTTGATAATTATTAAAGTTGGTAAATTTATTCAGCGCATAATTCAAATAAACTAAATCTGTTGTGTCCAGCACAATACCTCCTGCCATTTTCAATGAAGGTTATATGTACATATAAGGATTTGTTATATTTTACATTTTTAATATACACAAAATTACTCTATTCTTAATATTTAGATATTTTTGTATACTTTTAAATTCTTTATATGTCGTACAATTATAAATGGTCGAGATACTTCAAATTCACTGGGCGATTAGTGATATTTCTGAAGAGTATATATAATATACCTACAATACTAAATTTTTAATTAATATAATACCTAAGTGATATTAAAAATCCTTCCTGGAAAAAGCCGCTAGTAATGTATTTTGATTTTTGACACTAACATTTATCTGTCACAAATATTTTATAATTTTTCAATTGGTTACTTGGGGTTGTTTGGGTTGTGGGATTTATTACAACAGATTATTTAATATATATTTTTTTATCTGTAAATCTATAGAAGTTATAATGAAAATTTGAAACGTATTGGATAGAGAATTTTGTACTGTTTAATATTTGTAATAACATAAATTTTTCACTTCAGACTCACACACGCACTCACGGTTCCACAATCAAATACTTACACTACACACATACACACTCACGGTTCCACAATCAAATACTCACACTACACTCACACACACACACACACACACACACACACACACACACACACACACACACACACACACACACACACACACACACACACACACACACACACACACACACACACACACACACACACACACATACTTGCATACTCACACAACACAAACTCACAAACACAAACTCCCACACACACATACACACACACTCTTTTATACTCACCTACTCACAATCATACCCTCTCACACACAGCTGCGCATTTTCATACAAACACACACGCACAAATCAGATACCACTCACATACCACACAGACTAGTGATGCTGCGAGATCTCGTCTCGAATTTCGAGACGAGACGAGAGTAATGCCCTCGAGATTTAGAGACGAGAGTAGAAATTCGAGATCTACATTGTACTATTTCTTTTATATTACGTAAATATTTCTAATTAAAATATACAAAATAACAAAATATTTGTCGGTATAAATAAATATTTTAATCGCCTCTTCATTCACATTAATATTTATTGACTAATTTTAGATTTATTGTAAAAATGGAAAATAATCAGACATGCAGTCGTTTGTAAATTATTTATTTCCTGGCCGACGTTTCGACAAAAGTCTTCTTCAGGGCTAGAAATAGTCAAAATTGTAAAGTAGCAAATGGATCCCCTATGCGACCCATTGGAAAGTCCAGGTGAAAATAGTAAAATAAATAAATAAATAAATAAATATGTTGTGTCTGGTCAATTTTTAAAAAATAAATTAAGCTGGAGCGTCCTGAACACATGAAATATGTAAAATCAAAAAAAAAACTTTTCATTTGCTACTTTACAATTTTGACTATTTCTAGCCCTGAAGAAGACTTTTGTTAAAGTCGAAACGTCGGCCAGGAAATAAATAATTTACAAACGACTGCATGTCTGATTATTTTCCATTTTTACATTCTGAAATCAGTCGATCATCGTAATCAACCATTTAGATTTATTGTTTTAGTAAAAAAATAAATTCACAAAACTGACCTCTATGGTATATTGTTGCCTCAAGTACCTGCATTATACGAATTATAATCATAATTTACTATTTCTGATTATAAATTTGAGAAAAGTAAGAAAAAATATGACGAGACGAGATGCAGAAATATCTCGTCTCGAAAATTCGAGATGAGAGTTAATTGTTTCTCGCCATATCTCGTCTGGCGGCATCACTAACACAGACACACTCACACACAATCATACACTCACATAAACACATTTTCACAGACTGATATCACTCACGCTCAAGACACATACCCTTTCACACACTGAAACGCTACATACACTCTCACACATACTCACAGATACACTCTCACACATACTCACAGATACACTCTCACACATACTCACAGATACACTCAGACACACACACACACACACACACACACACACATGCACAGTCTCGCAAGATTTACACACACACTTTCACCCTCAAACGCTACGCATACTAACAAACATGCTGACACACATACACTTGCACACTCACAAACACATGCACACATTTTAAAATACTAAGACACCACACACGTACTTACATACATGCTCACACGCATACAAATTCACACCCAAACACACACATCCATACACACTCGCTCACTCACATATAAAATATACATACAAACTCAAACACCACACGCACTCTTACACACTCACAATCAGGTATGAGCACGCATGCACACGTGCTCACGTACACACACACACAAGCACACAGCACATAGCGCGCGCACACACACACAAGCATACATCACATACACACACGCGAACGCAAGCACGTACGTATACTTTTACTCACACATTTTTACACAGTCACACACATGCTCAAGCTCACACACGCACGCACTACTAAAATACGAACAAACACACACCCACACACACACCACACACACACACACACGCACACACACACACACACACACACACAAACGTACAGAGACACCACACACACCCAAATATACACTCATACACATACCCACACACTCACACGCACTCACACCACATATACTCACACACCTACTCTAATACATACATAATAAATATATCTAAAATAATGTTTAATAAAAGTTGGCAATGTAAGCAATTTGTGGGAAAAGTTATATAAAAACAGCAAGAAACCACCTAATTGATGGACGCTATAAAGCCGGAGAAATAAAAGAAAATATATATACGGACTGCAGAAACACGTTGTATGAAAGGACGCTGCATTGATAGTCATATAAAAAAAAAAAAAATGATATACGGACTCCATAAACACGTTGTATGAAAGGACGCTACAATGATATTCATATGAAAATATCGGCATATAAGGACGCCATAATTCACAGCCATGAAAGGAAGCCATAATGATAGCGGGATGTATATATATATATATATATATATATATATATATATATATATATATATATATATATATATATATATATATATATTTGTAGACAATGTATACCTACTAGTACTAAATAAGTATACGATAACTTTATAAATAATTAACGTTTGCCGGAATAGAATTTGAATCATTAAAAGTATAGTGTAACCAATTTCGTAATGATCTTGGTTACATTTTTCATGAAAATTAAAAATATTACTCAAATTATAACTGGATATTTTTAGCGAAGTGTGCACTTTGATTTTATAAGGTTGCGTTCCTTTACAAATTGCTAGTGAACGACAAATTGAAGGAAGGTAATAAATTCAAGTCAATATCATTCCGTTTAACATTTATAGCGTTTAGGAAAAAAACCAAATTGCACCCGTCAATGTTTTTATCGCAAACGTTTCGTTTAAGTCCTTCTGATAACTGCAGATAGACATCAAGCAATATATTTACGATTCACTTCAGTTTTGCTTTGAAGAAGACATTCGAATTGAATTTGAAAAGATTAAAAAATATCATGAAATTTTGCAAAGAAACATAAATATTTATTTGGAAATATTAAATATACTATTTTTGCTAGTTAAATATACTATTTACAATATTGTTAAACAATCTTTGTAAATGTGCAGCCTGATTTATAATTAAAATTAACTGTTATTTATAAAAGTTTGACTTCCTGTATTTTTGGAAGTAAAATAATTTTTATTTGATATGAGATTTTTTAATCCAAATAACCTGAGGGATGAGCGTTACTTGTTACAAATCAACATCTATATTGAGCTATGTTAATTACTCTAAACTGTTTTCAAATTTCCCACCGGGATATTTTCCAATACGATATGAAATTGCCAGTATAATATTGCACTCGTACTATCTACATATATGTACATAATATGTGAAATGTACATATATAGCGAACATCTAAACAAGTAATCAGGATAAGGAAACTAGGAAGGAGACAAATAATCCACAATTAAAAAAAATGCTACTTTAAATTATGTTATAATGCTTTTTGGTATAACATTCTTTCCGTAAAAATGGCATTGCGCAATAAAAGGTGTATGATTCTTGACAACATATGTAGTACTTTTTTTATCACACAGATTGTAAAATGCAACTGGGCTAAGGTGGCGTATGTAGTAACGTGATTCTTGCTTGTTTTGATGTATTCGTTGGTTGTTTAGAGTTTTTACAAGTTTTAAATTAAATTTAACTTAATTATATAGACAATTTAATATTAATAACGTTCGTACTGAGTGAAAATATTGTCATAGTGTTTTCATATACAACCGCTAGGCACCGCTGATTTCATTTTTCTACGTCATAACGTCATGGAAAATTCATATCTCGCAAAATTTCACATTTGTATTTAAAATTTTAGTTTTAAAAAATCTGTTGTGGCCAGCACAAGACCTTCCGTCAATTCGATGTATTTTGTACAAATCCCATACCAAAAGTACCGTGGAACAGTTTCTATATAATATCATGTAAAATCGAACACGAACACATACTATTTTTTACAAATTCCATACCAAAAGTTCATTTGAAAAGGTTCTATAAATCCAATAAAATTAAAACATAAACAAACACTACGTAAAATGCACTTGACACATTTCTTTCTGCTTCAGCTTTCCCCTATTTTATTAGGGGTCGCTGTTTCCTCTTCTCTTCCACTCATTCCTGTCCAACGTATCTTTTGCATACAGTCCTTCCTTTCTCAAGTCTTCTGCGCAAGTGACATGCAGTCCTTCCATCTTCTCTTTAGCCTTTCACAGCATGTCACTTGCGAGGAACACTATGACATACTAATTTTTGATCCCATACTTTCCATATTTGGTTTTGCACTTGCAACAGACATCTGTCAATTAGACTTTTTTGAATGAGCAGCTGTTTCCATGATAAATAGCAAAGCTGACTAATTTTTGAAAATTAATTTCTTTATAATGCTTTAACTCTACATCTATTGAATATAAAGGAAAATGTATAATCGAACCATATAGAGAAGAGCATTTTCTTTAATAAATATAATAACAAAATGTCAAAAAATAGTATTTAACTTCGTTTTTTTAAGAAAAACTGTTAAAAACGTCAAATGAGGGTACTTCCGGTGGATCAATTATAACCAAAATCTAATCAACTCTTCATAGGGCTGTACAGAAGAGGAATACGAAAGAATTATAATTTTTAGAATTGCAGTATTGAAGTTATCGTCGAATAAAAAATTTGTCACACACACACACACACACACACACACATACACACGCACACACATACATACATACATACATACAGACATCATCTTAAAAATAGTAAATTCGTATTGTAGGGACCCTAAAACGTGCTTATTCATTAAAAACTCACCACCGAATTTTTTGACCAAAGACAATACCTTCCTTACCTAAAGGTGACGGAAGGTAAAAATATAACAATAATTCATTAGAATATCCCATTGTTAACACCCAATCTATACCATACTAAAAATTTAAAAAGTTGAAATTTTTATCCATCTTTATCATTAATATTTTGTTTAGTAATGAGATTCTAATAAAGTTACTTTAAAAGTTTGTGTTGAAACAATAAATATTTGCAACAATATTTCTTTCTCTATCATATGCTCTACATAATGTTGACAATATTAATTGAGATTTATATAGTTACTACGTTTTATACACTATATTCTAAATTTGCTAAACACTGAATTTCACTTTAAAATGTAACAAAAACATAAAATTCCGATCTCTGTATTTTGTATTCTGACATTATTTTCTTTCTTCTTCAGGTAATCCAAACGTTTGGATTTCAATCACTCCCAAAACAACAAAAGCATTCGTCTGTCAGTAAAGATTACAAGAATATCTTACAATTCAATCACTGAAATCTGGCGAAGCATTAAATCGAAACGTCGTTTCAGTACGCCTACGAAACTCCAGAAAAAAGTTATTCCTCTTTTCGTTGTCATGTATGAAAAAAACCCTCAATAATGTAAGAAATGAAATCCTCTAAGTACACCCAAGCCACCGAGGTGATTCTAGACAACGGAACCTCTCCAAGTAATTCTAACATCGCGAGAACCTTCAGTGATGGACAGTTCCAGAATGTTAACAACAGTGAAGAATTGTTACTCAAGGGCTCGTATGAAGAGTATAACAGGGAGGGTATGTTTGAGATGCAGAGGTTCAACTCACCAGAAAGAAATACGAGGTACCTAGTAGCTGGACAGGACTTTGAACTGGTGTGTAACTGCGCACCGAGGAGTAGATCGCAGGTTTTCAATAGCGATCAGAATATTGTCCTCTCTGCAAATAGGTAAGAACAAAAATTAGATAATATGAGGTTACACTAGAATTATTGAGATTAAGAAAATCAGATAGGCCGTGATATCAAAATTTACACTATCAGCACAGAATAGACATTCATAAAGAAGCGACACTTCTTTCCGGCACCATTGTTGTTGCGAGTTGATGTTTATGACCTTGAACTTTAAATTTGTTGGCAAATTTACGCGCGAAATTTAAATTTTTTTAAATGGCAAAAGAAAAATTAGAACACAAAAGTACTAAAATTTTAATTTTATTAACGAATTAAAAATAAATTAGATAAAGTAAACACATAATTATATTTTTATTAAAAAAATACGTGAATTTTACAAATTCAATACACTGCAGAATTTTCTATATCTTTGATGTGAAAAACACAAACGTCAGATTCGATGAATATGTCCCAAATATCCTTCTCCATCAAATCTTCTCTTCCTCAGGCCTTGAGCCACATTTTACATCTATATTTATTAAATGAATATACATTTTGCATGATATGGAAGTCGTTTTGCATTACTTACATTTATGGATCTTTCGAAAACGAAAAAAACTTAAATTCTACTTTCTTCATTTTTTAAATCTACTTATACAGTTTTTATATGAACAAACAAGTCCTCCCGATTCTACCTTCTTCGTTTTTTTCCATTTTATTAGAAACTAACACCACTTCTAAAATTCACATACAGTTCACAAAATGACATGTCAAAAGTGAGAAGACGTGTTTGGTTTGCTTGAATTAGCCATAACCCTAAAATACATGGGCGTGACAAGCTGAGACAACCGCTCCTCCAGAATATGTGAAATATAATGATTTTCGTTATGATAACGATTTTTCCTAACGTTTGTTGAAAAAATAACATGTTTGTTCTTATTAGAAATCAATTTGTGTTTCTCAATTTACTTTTATTATTGACCCTTAACAGAAAATGTTCTCGTCGAGATAATGAAAAGAACAAAGAATCGTAAGATACGAAGATGTGCCGAAATAATCCGATTTTATCCGATTAGCCCTTTAAATTTGTTGGCATACTCTTTCTCTCTCTAATTTTCGTTTCTCTCTCTGACTGTCGCTTCTGTATGAATATCTATTCTGTGCTATCAGTTTAAATTAGGTAGGAAATTATTTATCTGTCATTTGAAATTCAGTTGCGAAAGTTAAGTTAGAAAATCAATGCGTCGAACCCGCCAAAACCATGCTAAAAATCGAATATCCAGATTTTAGTAAATAAGCACGTTTTTAGGTCACTTGAATCCGATTTCAACATTTTTACAATGATTGTGTGTGTGTGTGTGTGTGTGTGTGTGTGTGTGTGTGTGTGTGTGTGGATGTGTGTATGTGGGGATGTAGACATGCGGTTTCTCAAATTCTATATAATTAAAGACCAATTTAACTACGTAATCCTTAGTCTAACATTAATGGGAAGAGCTGAAAAAGTTTTGGTAACAATGGGGTATGTGACCATAATCGAATTTCAATATATAAGTCATAATATATAAAAACAAACCTCTATAGCTTCTCATTATAATAATAAAAACTAAACATTAGTTTGTAATAATATTGTTATTAGCAATTTAATGTTTTGGAGAAGGAATCTGTGACGTCAGTAGGGTAGAATGGTAGAAGAAGACAGTTAGAATGAGATAGATATGTTGTGATAAGGTTATGGAATGGCGAAAGTGACAGCAGCTGTCGCTTTCGCCTACCACAATATATCTATCTCGGTCTAACTGTCTTCTTCTATCATTCTACCCTACTGACGTCCACAGATCCCTTCTCCAAAGTTTTAATAATTATTTTCTCGTAAACTACGAATAATTAATCAATTTAAAAAAATACAGGTATTTTATTTTTTGGTCTAGTATCATATATGTAAAAATCAAAATTTGGTCACATACCCCATTGGATAACCGGAAATAGTAGTTTCTTAAAATAATCTTTTAATAATTATTTTTTGAAAATTTATGTTATTACAAATATTAAAGAATATAAAATTCTGTATCCAATACATTAAATATTTTTATTATATTTTCCATAGATTTAGAGATAGACTGAATTATAAATATATAAAATAATCCATTGTATAATGAATCAATCACCCTATGGAAACCAGTTAAAAAATTAAAATGTTTGTCAAAAATCTAGACATTACTGAAGACTTTTTCTGGGAAGTATATTTAATATTTCTTATTTTATCATTAATTAAACATTTAAAATTATAGATAGATATAGAATTCGTACGTGGACAAATCGAAATGTAGTAGTAATATAATATGCTGTTTCCGTTAACATCTAAAATTGGTATAAAAAAGGGGATTCATTTATAAGCCAAAGGCCAAAGTATGTACAGTATCAGTTTCAACTAAACACACCATATATATAATTCATGATATACCCTTCAGAAATGCCGCCAATTTCGTCAATGTATTGGAAGAATCTCGAACATTCAGAAGAGTAGAAACTTGTTCATAGAATGAAATGAAAAATATTAGAATAGATGTAATTAGAATTTTTTGTGTGTACCAGAAATGTTAAAAACAGTAGGTATTTATATAGCCTAATATGAAAATGGCGAAAGGTATTGTGCTGGCAACAACAGATTTTTTGAGAGATGATTTCGTGTGCGGTTCTGGTTGAAACATAGAATTTGCGGTTTTGTTCCGGGTTCAGGCTCTGTTCGACCTAATAAAAATTGAATTAATATTTTTTGAATAAAAATCTTTATATAGAAATAATTTTAAATGCGAGCCGAAATTTACCCAAGACAAGAAACGAACGCAATTTTCACGAAAAGTCAACACAGGCAGCAAAGCAAATGTTGACAACGTTGAGTATCGGCTGTAATACGATTACGCTTATGTTTTGAGCTTAAAATGAACCTGAACCGAAGTTGAACTCTGAACCTGAATTTTAATACCCAGTTTGGTTCCGACTCGAGTTCAATTGAAAAATATATCTGAGGTTCGGCTCTGGGTTTGCTAAAATGTTAATTAAATTTTTTGAAGTATCGTTCTGAAAATATGGAATAACCAGAAAGCATATACGATCATTATTAATAATTTGACAGTATTTATGTCACCCTGTAATTAATTGGTAAGTAGTTTTGGCAGTTCTTAAAGCCCCCTATAATTTATTTGAAAACATTCCAACAGAGATTGGATGGGAACTTTTAAGAAGTGGAATGAAAAAATGGTGAAATGTAATATTGTTGAAGTACTTTGAACATTTTAAAAATTTAAAATAAAATTCTGAAATAGATGAACTATTTATTGTTTTATTGTCATTTAGTCTAGCGCGTATTAGTTTTACTAGAAGTGTCAGTTTGTACTATAATAAGTATTATAAAAGAGAAACATTATGATTTAATTTATCTACTATTGTAACTATAACGACCATATTTTTTATAGTATGTCAAATGAAAAAAGTTAAATAGCAGTAATTTGAAATTGGATTAAATAAGTATTAATTAATTTTCAAAATTATACACTGGAATCTGTAGATTAACACGTTCACTGCCGTCATCTGCCATGTTATTGCCTGTTATGCCGGGTCTTAGTTGTGGAAACTAACTATATCACAATTATTTTTACTATGCCATATAACACAACACTTGTGTCATTACATTTTTGGTAATGGGACTCTAAAAATTAGTGATGTGAGATGTATTATGAGTTTTTTTATATCAGGTCATGGTTTTCCTTTCACTGGCATGTCAGCATTTAGTCCTGGCAATTTACTCCCGACATATACTGATTATATTATATTATCGCTTTTGGTTTTCTAATGCTTCTCCAAATTTTTTGTTCTGTAATTCTGCATCTGATATAAGCTTTTTGTCACGACAAGAACGTACTTTCTTTTGCAACGATGGTCCCGGCAATTGATTGTCCATTGTAGAACTCATAGCGCCCAAAACCAACTATGTACTTGTATAAAGTGTACCTGAGGTGCCTATAAAAGCGCAACTTTAAGTTCCTAATGCCTGTGAGATACTGAAGCATAGAAGAATGTATATAATGATGGCACACACTTTGTGTCATCGGCATAGCACGCAAAATACCAGATAACACAACGTATGTGTCATAGGCAGTGAACGTGTTAATACAAGAACACACAATGTCATCATTTTGACGTTTTAAGAAAGGGTGATATAAAATCAACAAAAAACTTCAGTGCTAATAATATTGAGAGCATATTCTGTTAAAAGATGGTGTTCGGGTCCTGTTAATGCTAATTACAAATGTAAATATCACTAATTCTGAGATTTAATTAATGAATCTGTAGCATTAAGCTCTTCAAACTTTTATTGGCATGCCTACATTGTTTATTATTGTAATAAATACAGGGTGTCTCAGGACGAGCTTACGCTATCTATATTTTAAATACTATTTAATATAATTTAACGAAATTTGGTATCTAGGGGTTATCCAACATGCCTGTTTCAACTAAAATATTTTCAAAGCAGTAGCACTTCCGGTTTGACCGGAAATTGACCTCAACTTTCTTATTTTAAATGGAATACGCTATATTTTATTTTACCATTGAATGCAGCGGAAAATTTTACATATGAAGCAATAAAAACATTTTACTCATGATCAACTACTTCCGGCGTTATTCAACTTTTTTTGATTTTTTGTCTGAAATCCGGCACATTTTCAAAACTCTGTATATCGGGAACGAAATCGAATTTTTATAATCTGAAAAAAGCCTTTTATAAAGGAGACTTTAAGCTATATTATCCATAGAAGAATCCTCGATTATTTATAAAAATGTGACGGGTACGGTACACCAAAATTTCAGTTGACAAACTTCAAAAAAGACATTTTTTTTAAATGGAACCCCCCATTTTTTATTACATAAATGTGTTCTACGGCAAAAAATAAGGGTACTTTATGTAACATGTCCTATGTTGAAAGTTGATAGAATTTCAGTAAATTAGAAAAACATGTAATCTGAGTATAATTATTTTATTAATACGGATAAGTAACGATGTGCTTACATATGAATGGATGACAGTTTGAATATGTATTATATTAATCATAGTTTTGTATTTAGAATTTATTTGTTTTTTCCATGGCTTACTTATCCGTATTAATAAAATAATTATACTCAGATTACATGTTTTTCTAATTTACTGAAATTTTATCAACTTTCAACATAGGACATGTTACATAAAGTACCCTTATTTTTTGCCGTAGAATACATTTATGTAATAAAAAATGGGGGGTTCCATTTAAAAAAATTGTCTTTTTTGAAGTTTGTCAACTGAAATTTTGGTGTACCGTACCCGTCACATTTTTATAAATAATCGAGGATTCTTCTATGGATAATGTAGCTTAAAGTCTCCTTTATAAAAGGCTTTTTTCAGATTATAAAAATTCGATCTCTTTCCCGATATACAGAGTTTTGGAAATGTGCCGGATTTCAGACAAAAAATCAAAAAAAGTTGAATAACGCCGGAAGTAGTTGATCATGAGTAAAATGTTTTTATTGCTTCATATGTAAAATTTTCCGCTGCATTCAATGGTAAAATAAAATATAGCGTATTCCATTTAAAATAAGAAAGTTGAGGTCAATTTCCGGTCAAACCGGAAGTGCTACTGCTTTGAAAATATTTTAGTTGAAACAGGCATGTTGGATAACCCCTAGATACCAAATTTCGTTAAATTATATTAAATAGTATTTAAAATATAGATAGCGTAAGCTCGTCCTGAGACACCCTGTATTCATTGTTTTATTTATACAATTTATTGTTCAACGTTTGCCGATTCCTATAGGGTCTTTTACAGTTAAAGTTTGGTTGTTCTTGTATTTAAAAATATACCAAACCTAAACAATGTCATTTTGGTCAAAAGTTGACAATTTGTTCTGATATTAAATAAGAGTTACATTGTACAAATAATCTCTCTGTATTTATTACTAATAAACAAACCAAATTTTTTATGCAAATTGTTAAACACTATTTTTATACCAAAATAAAAACACCCAAAGTGTAAATGTAGAGGAATGGAATTGACATTTGTTTAAGCAATATGTTATAAAACAAAAAAATACCTACTGTAATAGTAACCAATGAAAATATTCCAGTAAAATCTTGAAAGGCTTTGGTGAGATAATTTATATTACAGAATTAGTGATATTTTGTATGAACATTAATAATGCAGAATGTGAAGTTGCACAGAAAGATACTGTCAGTATTATTAATTATAAAGGTTTCTTGTTGATTTTAGTTTAATAGTTTTAAACATTTTAATTTAGAGTTTTTCATTGAACAATGATTTTTAAAAACACACTTCTCGATCACAATGGTCATTGTAAATATTTTGATTATGTGCTATCCATCTTTAGTAATTTTTTAAAGTACTACTGTTCGACTATTCATGAACTAACTTATTCTCCAAATATTTAATAGTGGCATTAAATTATTGCTCCCTATTTACCATTTACAGTATGAATTAAAACTACCATTGCAATTGGAATTGGTGAAATTCTTGCCCGAAGCTACGTAGTGCAGAAATGGAATTCATTTGTACTCGTAGTTTCACTATTAATTTATTAATGGGTCAGTCAATATTGGCAACATAATAAACAATTTCCAATAAAATTATGTTCATTATAGTCTGTTTTTGAACTATGAATAATAAAATGTAAAACCAAATTTGCGTAATAAAAGACAACAGAAAAAAATTGCAGTGAAAAGTTTGTGTTGTAAAATCTATTTCAGCAATATATTTCCGTACAATTAGTTCACATAAACGGTTTTGTTTACTTCGTAAATACTGCAAAGAGGAAATTACATGTGAATATTAAAGGAGGGAAACACACAGTCTATAGGTACGGTTTGATTTTGTTTCTTTGTTCATGTGTTTACATTATTTAACAGTAATCAGGAGTGAATGGGGTAGTTGCCTACAAGGCAGAATCAAAATATACTTAATATTTGAATAATTATATTTTTATTTATTTCTTGGAAAGTAGATTCACATTATCTTTTCAGCTATAATTCCCGAGGACAATAATAATTACGAAAAAAAGACAGTTACCGAAAGCGCGCTGCTTGGTAACCGCCCGACGCCGAATGCGGAGGGTTGTTACCTAAAAGCAACGTGTTTAAGGAAGATGTGATGAAATTATAAGTATTTATCAACGGTCGTTGGGTATGCGGTGAGATTTTTTTTGCAATTTTAATTAAATTTACGATGAATATGTAGGTATTTAGCAGAATTTTTATAATTATAAATTCATCCAATAAATGTCAGTAGTAGCTATTAATATTATTCATACGTTCAGTTTTATTATACAAACGTTTAATAGTAATAATAATAGAATGATATTTTATAATTTTTAATTTATAATAGTGTTTCATTGTGAGTGTGTATTTTATTAATTGAAGCGTTATTTTCACTGTCATACCGTGAAAACGTCATTTTCAAATTAAAACAAATAAATAAATAAATATATCATCACGGCATATTACCCATTTCTGGGTGTGCCAGTATCTACACTGAAAAAAATATGTCGTTAAATATACGATAATTATGGTTTACGTAGTACAATAAACATTGTTAATATAGTGACAACTATACTGTATAGTGTGAATTACTATACGAATATAGTTAAAATATTATAGTTAAATTAACTATAAGTTATATAGTATACGCTAATATATAAATATAGTTAGTTTTACTACAGTAACAATAGTAAAACTTACAATATTAGTATTGTATCTTTAACAGTATTGTAATGTATAATTCAAAATGTTACTATATCTATTATTGTGAAATTTACAATATTATTATTATCTCTCTAGCAATTGTAATATTGTAATGTTAATAATTCTTTTATAGTTTTTAAAAAATATTTTAAACATTTAAAAGGTATACGATAAATAAAAGAACAGTGTATGGTATTAATTATTATTTAATAAATGATAATATAACTAATACATTATAACATTATAACTAATTAAACTAATTAAAAATTACAAGAGAATATTTAGTTTACATGTACAAAAAATTACAAGTTACTGATATAGTTGAAGAGATGGTAGCGGCACTAGACTAAAACAGAATAATTTTTTTCATTACATACATCAAAGTTAAATAAATATTAAAGATTTCTGAATATTTTGTGACGTGAAAATTGATAATGTCTAAATTAATAATTCCATAATAATTGAAATAGGTACCAAATTTTTTTCTCATGGATTAAAAAATATAATTCCGCTGTCAAGTAATGCTTGATCATTCAGCGACTGTAGCAAATTTCTTTCTTCTATTAGTTTTTTTTTTTTTAGACAATTTCAAATTTTATCCGGTCCCCTAATTTAGGTATCAATTCCCTAATATGTTCTTGACTTAACTGTATTAATAAGTCTACAGAATCAATTCCATTTTCTAAGACAATATAATACGTAATTAATAATAAATATACAAAAAAATTGGAAAACTTACCTTGAAATGTTTGGTTCATGTGCATTAATTGCCACGTTTCAAGAATAGTAGTTATTTCACTCATGTTTCCGTTTATTCACCTGCACCTTATTGAATAGTAAAATTGTCTCACAACAGGCAAAATGCAAAATGATTAAATTGCGTTGTGTATTTGGCTCAGTATTCAACAACTACTAGTAACGTTACAACGCGCTTGCTGTGGCGCGAAATACAAGAGTAGCTATACTATAACTATAGTATATTTTACCATAATGATATTGTTCAGATAACCACACTCAAGAAATACTATACGCTATAGTAAATATAACTAAAATACCATTAATTTAACAATAATATATAGTTATCATATATATAATTATTGTAAATTGAATTATAATGATATTACGATAAATTAGGAAATATTATAACTATATTTTCGGTAAATAATATTATGTTGTAATGTAATTAGGACGATAGTTATTTTATATTTTAAGATAAACTATTTACAATGCTTGTATTTAATTTATTACTATATTATTTTTTTTCCGTGTACAACACATGTAGTCATCGGTAATGATGACGATATATTTTACCGTGTGGGCGCTTACCAGGCGTCACCTCACGGGCACTCATAGCTGGTGTGGAGAGTGCACCACAGGGGTCACTTTTGTGCCATTTAAAATTGGAAATATTTGGCGTCTGTCGGGATCGAACCCGGTTCCCCGGGTTCGCGACCATACTCAGGCACGCGGCCAGACACTCAGACACGCGGCCACGGGACCCCATAAATTAAAACAATTAATCTTTATCTGTCAAAAAGTGTTTCTTACTAGCAATTAAATGACATAAGTGATAATTAAATCAAAAACAAGTGATAATTGTTTGTTTTGATTGGTTACTTAAGCACACGTGATCAGAAATACAGGGATTCAATTGGATAATTTTTTAACTAAAACATTTTCACGATAAATTAGCAAATTACAAAATTATTGCAAATAAAATTTTAAATTGGTTAAACTTTATAAGAAACTACGAGGGAAATTCATTAATAATTTACCTATAGCTATGAAACAAATGAGTTACAAACTTAAAACTTTATTAATGTAACATAACTTTATCTTTTATGATGTGCTTAATTAATTTTGCTTAGTTTTATTAATTAGTTCTTGTGCAAAAAATTTTTCTTTGACATAAAATGATGGATACTAAACTGGAACATCTAAATGCGATTTTTTTAAAAAAGGAAGGCTAGTCCAACGTAATGATCTAGGTGACGATGGACAACTGGGCGATAACTAAAGTGGGTACTAAGTGGGTACCGAACATTTGGGCGATAAAATAATAGATATATAGAATTACAACATTGTGCGTGAGGTTACATTATGTCATGCTAAGAAAAATCAAAGCGCCACTGTATGCATGTCATTTTTTTAAATTTCTGTTCCCAATTAACCTTCTCTCACCCAGTTCAATATATCGCGGTTCTAGAATAACAAGGTTCTAACTGCAAAAAAGTAAAATGGTGAATAAACTGATTTGAAATTTTAATTGTTATTAAACACATTGACCGTTACTATGAACAACTGATGATTAGCGAGCTTTTGATTAGCATTGTTTTATCTCTTATGAATGTGGCTGTGGTGAAAGAAGTATGCATGGATAGGAATGTGTAGCGAAAGATGATTGTTGCGTAACTATTATTGTGGTCCGGATGCGGTTATTCGCTACCGATCGGTCACAATAATATGTTCTTGAATGAATGTTATGATGCTTTTGGGCAAGGCGAAAGAAGAATGTTTTTTAAGAGTTAAGTGATACAGTGGAGCTTTTACTTTCATCCCTTTTCTTATTATTTTCGGGTTTTTGCTAACCCACTAATGCTGGCTTCCCACGGCCCGTTATATTGCGGGCCGCGCCGCGCCAGCTCGCGCCAACACGCCGTGGGAAGGGTTCCGTCCGAGTCGGCGCGACCAGATCTGCGGCGGCGCGTTCGATCCGTAGGAAGTCGGTAACATCAAAGGCGCGAAGCGAGAGCGCGCGTGGCCATCCGTCGCCCGTGATGGTTTCAATTGTTATTGGTGAGCATTTCAGTTCTATTCCAGGTTGAACGTAAATATGGAGTGGTCCAACGAGATTATTTTTGAATTTTTAACTTTATATGAAAATAGGAACGACCTGCACGACGCGTGGAGTAGAATGCAGAGAACATTAAAAGATAGTAGCATCCCGATGAAAGACATACAAAAGGAGAGGGACAACTTACTGTCAACATATAGGAAATTGAGAAGTAAAGTTAAAGATTCTATGAAGACGGGCAGTGGTGTAGATGATATCTTCTCCACCTGGCATTTTGGAAAGGCACGTCAAAACAAACTAGGGATCATACCACGGGCCTACACGCGCCGTGGGAAGGGATCGGCGCGGGCTTGTCTGTAGCGCGTGCTCGTCCGCATATATTGGCGCGGCGCGACGCGATCCGCAATATAACGGGCCGTGGGAAGCCAGCATAAGTGGGAAACGCGTGATTTTATGTATGTATGTATGTATGTATGTATGTATGTATGTATGTATGTATGTATCTTTTATTTGAAGCATTATTCTCGAAAAGTATCCATAAACGATCAAGAAAGATAGGACAATGCTAATCAAATGCTCGCTAATCACCCTTTATCATTGTTCATATTAGCGGTCAATATTATTATCGAATTAACATTTTTTTAACTCTAATAATGAATTTAATTCATCACAAGAATATGGAAGAAAAATTACAAAGATATGCTTAGTTACCGAAAAATATTAGAAAAATAGGAAGTCAGAATTATTGAGAACTGACATGTCCGATGGCGGCAGCACCATCGGACCGATCAGCTGTTTCTGAATTAGTACTCGCAATGTTGTTGCATACGAATGCAAACAACAAGAACAATTTTTTCATTTAAAATGAGGCTAGGTATCATGGAACATTTTAGATATCTAGAAGCAACAGCTAATTCTTTATGTTTATAGAAGGTATTTATAATTTTATATATATTTAATCAATCAGAATTGATGATTGCAGGTGAGCAAATTATAGACGCTAATCACATACTATTTATAACTAGAGCTATTACTGCAAAGCCACATGAAATCAAAATACATTTAGGGAGTTCTTCAGACAATTTAGATGCTAGTGCTGATGTATTATTAATATTATCCTCTACTACTTCATTTACTGCTTTGCAATGTCACTGGCGTTTACTGCTTTTGGCTTTACACGTTTAGTTTGTCGTAGCAAACGTTTATTATCAGGAACTTTTACTTGAAATACGAGAAGACATAGTGATGGTACTGCAGTTCGTTTTAAAGTTTTACGCTTAATTGTATAGAAAAATACATAAATAATTAGAACGAACACAACATGAACTTTTTATTCTAAGACAAAATCTGAACATTGAATTTTTTACTCACTAGGAAATATGTAATCATCCGATTTAAAATGACGAGAACAAACTTTCATATGTTTCGTTATTTGTTTTGCACTAGGAATTGCATATTCCCATGCTTTTCGTCAATCCATATCCATTTCAACACCTACACTTGTAATTTTAACTTTATTTTAATCATGTTTCGGAATATTATAAAACCCAATGCCTGTGTCTCGACCAGATCTTGAGTTGCATCCGGATACACAACAATTAGTACGACTTTTTCCCATTTCTATTCACATCAAATGATTAAACCACATGTAACTCAAGCATACAGTCACAATACAGTACTAAACCGGAAAGTTCATATTTTTCCCAGCAGATGGCATATCGCAGCGTGTCAGTTGTCAATAGTCCAGTCAAATTAAGACACAAAAAAGGCTCGACCTTGCAGAAGGTCATGTAGTTCTATTTTTTTTTTTTATAAGTTAGGACCTATGCCAATAGTAATAAACCAAGTTTACAGCTTTGAAAGAACTGTACGAGCAGTGTAACATAAAAAAAACTGTTAAATTTTAGTTTTTTTGTTAACATTTTGCTCAATATTTTCGCGAGCATGCGTCTCACAATAAAATTTATTTAGTTCTTTTTTAAGTACATTAAATTTTCTAAAATTTGAGACTTTTCGGCCAACATGTAACTGCAAGAAATTAATATGGCTAGGAATCTGTTTGATGAAGAAGATATGATTTAAATATATTAAGATAGAAAGAGATTAAAAAAAAAGTTATTTCAAACCGTACATCTTTTGTTTGATAGTCAGATAGATAATTAATATGTATGCTTCATTTTTTTGCGGTATGTATAATAAACTACTATGCGTCATAAAATAAATAAAAGTAATTTATACATCAATTTATTTTATATATGAACAAATTTATATGCAAACTTTAATTCCTTAAGTGTTGTTAGACAGAAATTTCTTTAATTAAACCATTCTCCTATGTAACAAGAATGGATTAAAAAACTTTACAAATTAAAAATGTTTAATATATAAAACAAATTTCTACATTAGTTAAAATTTATTATCGTCTATAGGCATTACTTAATGTTCTTTACTGCAATATATTTTCCTGGATTTAATACTGCATGTATATTAATAATTATAAAGCATGCACACATAATTTTCTCTTTGGCTATTATACATAATTAATTTTGGAAATTAATAGCAAAGGAGCTATTAATTTTGCAATAAAACTTCGACATACATGTGGCAAAAACGAGAGAAAAGTTTCTTAATAAAAACTTGCTAAGTTTATTCGTTATTCACTGGTTTACGTATTAAATTAATATTAAATTTTCCGGTCTGTAGTAAGTACAGACATACGTTTAACTTTTGCACTGCAATGCGTGTTTGTAGTTCATTTCCAACTTTACTAGAATTTATTAAATTCCGATCCAAGTTTTCATTTTTATTTATGTACATAAATATTAAACGTCGCCAAGACTTATGAAATTATTTCAGCAATTATTTATGGTTTTCATTTCAGGTAATGCCAAGAAACATTTAATTTCAAACAGTTATATTTCTTATGACTTGAATTACTAAAATCATTTCAATAAAATAAGATTAATACTTAATGTTTTAATCAAAGTTAGTTAATTAATCTTATATCTACTTTCCACTTTCCACTAGAATGTAATTAAAAAATAAATATTTTAAGATATATTCGTTTTGCTACTTCACGTTTAATGATTTAACTTCTCGTCGTACTAGTTCGTTTGATCTAGCAATTATTGAAAACTCACTAGATATGTGTTCGTTTTGCTCGAACTGAAATATACTCTAACTAGTGATTAACGGAAATTTCCCGGGAAATTTTCATACACATTATTATACAGGCTGGTTGGTTTTTTATTGTCCATAATTTACATCTGCTCAAGACACAAGAAAAAGTTAAATGTAAGAGTTGTCTAATACAACCTAATATATAATTTAGCATACACAATTTTGCGAAAAAATATTTTACTTTGATTTTTTAAGTAGAACATTCTACATTATTTTCACGGAATAAGGTTCTAAATCAATTTCTCTTTACAATAAGTATAACAAGTAAGGGTTTCTCTTTAAATGGGCGACTTGCGTGGTACTGAAAATCCGATTTCTATCACTATATGTGTAATGTTATGTTGAAAACATATATAAATATATAAATTTTATTTTAAAAAAAATATTTGTTTTTTTAGTAAATTAAGAAAGAAAATTTTCTGTGACGTCATTATATTTAACTAGAGAACCATGTTTAAAAATTTAACGTATAGATGGCATGCGAGAAAGTTTTAATTTGAATTTGACATTAGTTCATTTTTCTCTCTCTCTGGTCTCTCAAATATATTAATTACGTCACAAATAAACACATAGGTAGTTACATGTAATTTAAAATATCGATACCAAAAAGATAAATTAAAATACTAACCTCCAAACTATTGTTGAAACGTCAAACAGGTGATCTACATTACCTGTACAAACCTTGTACAAACAAACACAATGGCTTTACCATTTATTGGTGCGGCGTAATTCTACGTCATATATGGCGGGAATTCAAATAATCAAATTTCATTATTTTTTTTCTGGCTAATTAACAAAAATTTTGTCATAAGAAAAAATATGGGTAGCAAGTTTTTACCTGCTCTTCAAAAATATTAAATAAAAAAAAGGTACGCAAGTAGCCCATTATGTCTAATAAAGTAAATAATAAAATGTTTATAGTTGGCTGGGATATTCAATTATTTATACGTGTACATGTCTGTCATATGTGATAGTAGTGTTTATTAGTTAGAAAGGTACTGAGCTTCTTATTTAATGAAGAAATGAGCATTGGTTTCACAAATATAGAAAAAGTCATTAACAATAGAACATCACAGCCGACCGATATCATTTTATTATTTGCTTCATTAGACATAATTTACAGGTAAACCCGTATTTGTTATATATTGTTGTAAAAATAAATTGATTTAGAACCTTATTCCGCTAAAATATATGGGATGTTCCATTTAAAAAATCAAAGTAGAATATTTTAAGGAATAATAGTAGGCCATGGAATCTATTTTTAATATTTCAGCAAATGTATAAGCTGGATAATAAAAAAAACCAATCGTCTTTATAATATCATAAGTGGTAAATTTTTGCCGGGAATTTTCTCAGATTGTTATGAGAGCCGGTTACCTATAGTCAGAATAAATGACTCGAGTCCAGCAATAAAACGACTAATATCGTCATTATGACATAGCGGCATATCACATAGGGCTGGTTTATAATGAATTTAATTTATAATTTAGATTTTAAAATATAAACATATTTAAAACCTATGCGATGGTTTATGAACGATTTACAAATTTTAAATTTAGATTTATGGGGTCCCGTGGCCGCGTGCCTGAGTGTCTGGTCGCGAACTTGGGGAACCGGGTTCGATCACGACCGACGTCAAATATTTCGAATTTTAAAGGAGGGATAGCACGGAATTAAATGGAGAAACATTCATACGAGCATACTTCTTGATAAATTGTTCATGATCTTGTTCTTTCATTTTCGGAAACCAACTATGATAATGCCCGTTTACAAAATGTAATCTTATCTACGGTCTAAAAGATCGTCTATGTTTTTTTACAATATGATTTCTATAAACGGCTGTGGAAACTATATCAGTCTTGTATTAAAATTATTTTATTTCTTTGTCAAAGTTTCAGAATTATTTATTCCTTCATCAGGACAAAAAATTATAATAATTCCGAAACGTTGAGAAAGAAATAAAACAATTCTAATACAAGACTGAAGTCCTATTTATTTTAATATTTATATGTTTTTTATGTTTGTGTTTGTTTCTTTCTTCATTATACAAATCAGCAATAGTAAAAAAAGTATTCCCGATATTATAATAAAATCATCTTGTTCATTATTGTTTAACAAATCCATAGTTTATAAAAATATCGTAACCTAAAATTTCAACTGGGGAAATAAAAATAAGTGAACAAAAACAGGTATATAAATAATGTTGCTAGGCAAGGAAAAACGAAAAAAAAGTTTTTGTGACGATGTTTTCTTGAAATAAAACTTGGTAACTAGGTAGAATCCTGAATTTGGATTGGTATATAATTTTTTGAGTGAAATAGCCAAGAGAAATTTATTTATTCCACAGGAAATTCAAATTGTTTTTTTGTTGACAGAGTAAGGATAGGTAACAGACAAGCACAAGGCACAAGCATGTAAAGCAAAAGAACAGATATCTAAAATTTCATTAAAAATGTTTAAAAATATCTGATGTGACTAACACAAAACCTCCCGCTATTTAATTTTTATTAATTTAAATACAACCTACGTATTTAATAATGCTTCAAACTATATTATGTTCCACTGCATATAACTATTACTTTATTTACGATTTTCTTTATTATTTAATATGTCACTATTATTAATTTGAAGTGATTAGTTTTTTGACAATGACTTTTAGCTGTCAATCACATTCATTTGAAAAATGAACTGTGTAACAAAGGAATTGTGTTTATCTTAGGCTTCGGGATATAGAAAAAGTATTAATGTATACCTATCTGTAGAATATTCAATAATCTTTAATTTTCATAATGACATAAAATGCGAAAAAATGGCATTTAATGGTATTTCTTGAAGAAAAACCATTATGGGGTTCAAGTAAAGTGCCATTTCCGTTTATCTGATTTACACCAAAATGTAATGGTTTTTTTTGTTCATATTAGAATAGGGTAGAAATACAAGGTTTCAGAATTTTATGAATGATAGTATTTGAGTTAGAGTGAAGACAAAATTCATACACATACACACATACAGACATCATCGTAAATTTTTTTATCGCGATCCCTATACTTCTCTTACCAAGGGTAGCGGGAGTAAAAAAAATCGGGAAAAAGATACTTTTCTCCGCAAATCGTTATTTAAGAAATTTCAGGGAATTTTACCAGGAAATAAAACATTCCTTGCGGGAATTTTCCAATGGCACATCAGTTACATCACTAAATGTAACCATTACTTATAATTTTTTCTCGGTTGGCGGATCACGATAGCGTCTAAAACGCGTCGTTTTTTTCAGTAAAACTAAAGTAGCCTAATTTTTAACTTTAAGTATGAGTATCATGTCCTAAATATTCTAATTCTTTTTCAGGTCATTTCACCAAAAACCTCCCCACTCTTTAGACCCCCACCAATCAGACCCTTCCTCCCACCATGCACCCCCTACCACAACACCCCACGTGCACCAATCACACGAGGCTCCCCACCATACACACATCCCCCACCCCGAATATCAATTCTCTCTGGACCGGAAGCTGGGGAAGAAGCACCTACATGCACAAGGAGGTGGGGGCTGCTCGGGCACGCTTCCCACTCCGAGGCATGGGGTCAGGATGCCGCATCCGGAAGTCATCACGGTTCATAGGACCGGATATGACGTGCAGCATACATTTGTGCCGAATCATATCAAAGAGGGGAAACCGGAAGAGTGCTATGGGAGTTTTCGAAGAGTGAAGAGGGGGTTCGGGAGGTCGAGCACAAGGTGAGTGAAACTTTTTATTTAAGTCCAAAATGTATTTTTTGTAAACTGTAATATATTTGCAAGCGTTTATATTACTTTACCGCTTGTTAATTAAATAGCAACAAACGAAAATTCTTTCAGCAGCAATATTAATAACAAGACTTTAAAATTACTTTTAATTAAAAGTATTTATGTTTTTGTATTTCTTTATTGATGCAATTGACGCTTCATCCAAAAACACTTTTTTAATCATTTTTAATTTTGAGAATCAAAAATAAACTTCCCAAAATGCAGATTACCCTGCAAAAGGTCGGGTATTCTTTATTTTTAGATATATTTCATATTTAGAGGCTCTAATAAAAAAATCAAAGTTTGCGTCCTTTTTAATTTTCAGAAGCACCATGCAACAAATCAATTTTTAAAAAGTATCTCTACCGGTAAATGTTAGAGCAAAAACAGTTGTTAGTTTATAGAAGACAAAATTCCCTACATCTTTGATCTAGAACATTTTTTTCTATGTATATAGCGAATAGATAGCGAACTATAGCACTTAAAATCAATACATATTGTCAAAAATAGTAATTTGTACGGCAGAGGTAATGAATTCTGTCGAAGCTGTAAATCTGTGTTTAGTGCCGTGTTGGACACATTATTTTTTGCCGATTTTAGAATTAATGTTAATTTACAGCCCGATTCACAAAAAGGTTTAAGCTAATCCTCATTTTTGGATTAGCGAATTCTACTCTAATTTTGACAGTTTAAAATTTAAAATATAGTCTAATCTATTCCTAGTATCTACCTTTATTAATAATATCATAAAAATTAAATTTTAAATACCGGAATAGAATAGAATTCACTAATCCAAAAATGAGGATTAGCTTAAACTTTTTTGTGAATCGGGCTGTTAGTGATTATTTTTAATACCTATTTTGAAGGTTATCGCCATTGCTATGAGTTTGTTGTACGGTTGCTATGCGTTTGTTGAACGGTTGTTGTGCGTTTGTTAAACGGTTGCTGTGTAAATAGCAACAACAGGCAGTAAAAATATTTTTACTGCCTAGGCCTTGTGATATTTTACGGACTGTTAGCTGTCAAAAAATTTCATTTTTAATGTCAATCGGCAAAAAATTAAATTTGGTGAAGCTAATTTTTGCAAATAACTTCCATAAATAAAAATAAAATAAATATATCATCACGGCATATTACCCATTTCTGGGTGTGCCAGTATCTACAACACATGTAGACATCGGTAATGATGACGATATATTTTACCGTGTGGGCGCTTACCAGGCGTCACCTCACGGGCACTCATAGCTGGCGTGGAGAGTGCACCACAGAGGTCACTTTTGTGCCATTTAAAATTGGAAATATTTGGCGTCAGTCGGGATCGAACCCGGTTCCCCCAGGTTCGCGATCAGACACTCAGGCACGCGGCCACGGGACCCCATGCAAATAACTTCCATGTATAAAACATTACTGAATTTTGGCTTATACTTCTTTTGGGCACTTTTTTTATTTTCTTTCAAATGGCGATGATCAATTTTTTTTTTTTTATCTCTGTTATAATTTGGATTATAACATAAAAGTCAAAATTTTTATATTAATATAGACTATATAGTAGACAGTATTAACACTGAAAAGAGAATGTATAACTTGCCTATGTTCTTTTGTTTTAAACAGCTATTGGGTGGGATTCTGTAACTCGTCCGTTATCAAACGGTACCGTTATCACTATGGTTACATGGAATATCTCATTTTATTTGACAAGTATGACGTAAATATACCAATCAACTTACAAAAAATACGTTTCTATAGTGATAACGGTGCCGTTTGATAATGGACGAGTTACAGAATCCCACCCATTATTACATTAATAAGGCAACAATAATTAATATTATATTCTTGCTGTTTAAAAATTTAATTTAGTAAGTTTTGACAATATCTAATGGTTTTAAGCGCTTTAGCTCGCTACTATTGGTTATACTTAAAAATGTTTTAGATCAAAGTTGTGCAAAACTGATAATAACTATTTTTGTTCTAATACCTTCTGGTGAGGAGATATTTAAAAAAAAATGATTATTTGCATCATTTGGCGTTGCTTTCGGAAGTGCACTAAGGTCGAAAACTTGGATTTTTCATTAACATCACTAAATACAAAACAGGTCCAAAAATCAAAAATAGGTACCTGATCTTTTAGAGAACAAAGCCTTATTTTTATATATTTCAAATACCTACCTCTTTTTGAAATGACACTTATCCATAAACACTTCGTTGTCATTTTTGATAAATTGAATCAAACTTGACAAATTACATTTCATTTTTCCCGAGGATTTGTCATTCAGTGTCGAATATTTTTACTGGATAAAAATTATAACGAACCGTTTAAAATTTTACGAGGATTTATGAATATGTGCATTATCTATTAAAATCTTCCTACTAAACTAAAGCAACTTATAATATAAAATCTTTATTCTTAATCAAAGAAGACCAAAGGTAGGTGGTGGAAAAAATTTGTTCTCCAGACAAGGGTTAAAACAAAACAAAAGTATAGAAAATCCCTTAAATAAAAATAAGAAACTTTTACGTGATAAAATATATCATTTAGAAAACTTTCGAACAAGCGTCGAATAAATCCGATAATCCGTGTTAAACTTGATTTAATCCCAACTAAAAATTCAATAGAACCGCAAAAGAAATCTCGTGGGTGAATCTCTCACCGTTAGCGTTCATTAGAATAGGTATAGCAGCCATTAGTTAATTGAAAGCGCGCGGGCATTAAGAAGTAATAAATCTAGTAAGATATTCCATCGGCAGAGTAGTAAAAAATCCTGAAACCCGCGCGGAAATCAACCAGGTATTGAAATGTAAATAAATCGCGAGCTTTGTTCCCTGACGGCAATAGTAATGTTTTAAGGAAATTAAGTTTTTTACGGACGTTTTCTTTTACAATTTGTTTTTACATAGGTAGATGGTTTCTATTTAAATATTGGGACACGGTTATAATTAAATTTTCTTTATCAATATTATGAACTTATATTTTGGAAAACTGTATGGCTTCTGTTAAACATAGCAAACAAAATAAATTATTTTAAAAATAGAACCGAGAACAACCATTGTAAGTTTATTTCATTTAACAAATTGAAAACAGTATTTTTCACGATTTTGAAACGGCAAAAAATAGTTTCATTTCAACAAATAAATTTTACCTTTTGTTACGGGGATAAGTCATCCGAGAATAATTTTTTTCGGTTTATGTTTTTATAGTTCGCAAAAAGTAAAACTGGGACATCTATGCTTTTAAAAATTCAAAAGAATTCCTCTTTCCCCGCCTATTGCACAACTGTCAGTTGCAAACGTGGTCCACTATTTTATTCATAAATAGCGCTGTAAGCATTTGTAAATGTCGTTAGGGAGAACTATGTCACATCGGCAACACTTAAAAAGTACCGATAGTAACTTTTAAAAAATGCTTCATTCAAATAAAATTATTATTTAATATTTTGCATTTGCAAGAAATCGTCGTATAATTTAGTGCCGATTCTTGAACTTTTAATATCGATTTTTGTGCACTTTAGTGATGATTTCAAATTAAAATCATTATGTGAGGATGTGAAAATAATTTAGGAAACAAATTGAAGGCCTTGTAGTTCCTTTGCTTTTTAAAAATATTTAAAACCTATGTAATGGAGAGAGGTATTGGATTCATGCTAAAAATCGCATAGTCAGGTCAATAGAATAGGCTACTTGCATGGTACTGAAAATCCGATTTCTATCACTATATACGTAATGTTATGTTGAAAACATTATGTAAAAATATAAATTTTATTTTTAAAAAATTATTTGTTTTTTAGTAAATTAAGAAAGAAAATTTTCTGTGAAGTCATTATATTCAAATGGAAAAGGAAACCATATGTTTAAAAATGTAACGTATAGATGGCGTGCGTGCGAGAAAATTTTAATTTGAATTTGACATTAGTTCATTTTTTTCTCTCTCTGGGCTCTCAAATATATTAATTACTTTACAAATACACACATAGGTAGTTACATTTAATTTAAAATATCGATACCAAAAAGACAAACTAAAATACTAACCTCCAAACTATTGTTGAAACGTCAAACAGGAGATCTACATTATCCGTACAAACAAACACTATGGCTTTACGACCATTCATTGGTGCGGCGTAATTCTACGTCATACATGGCGGGAATTCAAATAATCAAATTTCATTATTTTTTTTCTGGCTAATTAATAAATATTTTGCCAAAAGAAAAAAATGGGTAGCAAGTTTGTACCTGCTCTTCAAAAATATTAAATAAAAAAGGTCCGCAAGTAGCCCATTATGTTTTAACATTTTTACAATGATGCGTGTGTGTGTGTGTATGTGTGTGTATGTGTGTGTATGTGTATGTGTGTGTGTGTGTGTGTGTAGTGGGTGGACGGTTTCTCAAATTCTATAGGACTAAAGACCAATTTAACTACGTATTCTTTAATCTGACATATTAATGGAAAGAGCTGAAAAGGTTTTGATAACAATTGGACAACCGGACTTACGTAGTTCTTTAAAAAAATCTTTTAAATATTATTTTTTGGAAATTTATGTTATTACAAATATTAAAGAATGTATCTATCCGATACATTAAACATTTTTATAATATCTTCTATAGGTTTAGAGATGGAGAATTATAAATATGTAAAATAATCCGTTGTAATGAATCTCACAGCCCAAATAACTCCGTGGAAACCAGTTGAAAAATTAAAATATTTGTGATTGACAGAAAAATGTCAGTGTCATAAATCCAGATACATTACTGAAGGCTTTTTCTGGGACGTACATTTAATATTTCTTATTTTATTATTAATTAAATATTTAAAATTATAGATATGTACATATACGTATAAGAAATTCGTCTCGTCAATGAATTTGAAGAATTTCCAACATTTAGAAGAGTAAGAGAAAATTATTTATAGAATGAATTAAAAAATATATTAATAATAGATATAATTAGAATTTTTGTGTATGTACCAGAAATGTTAAATACAATGTACTTATATAGCCTAATATGGGATTGGCGAGATGACTTGTGCTGGCCGCAACAGATTTTTTTATTAATCATAATTAACATGAAAAGATTAGTACTTGTTATTTGATAACTACTAGTCATTTAAACGAACAGTCTGTGTATTTAATTTTGGTGTTCGTTTATGATGAAAGAACTTTAGAGGTTTTTATTTACTTTTGAGAAATTTTTCTTTGTGGATTTTGAGTAGGTATTGTAAACCCTTAATAGAATTTTAACGATTATAATGCCTTTGAAAATTGAACAAACTATAGTTCACAAACTTCTCGGAAAGCTTCCCTTATAAGAGTAGCTTTGCTGCGTGCATGTAGTAGAAAAAATTTAAAGAAAAATATTTTCTTTTCCTTTCGGAAAAAATAAATACAGCACTTCTGGAAGAGTTGTTGACTTTTCAATTTGCCGGTCGAAATTCTCGTTTAATCCGCGTGTAATCAAATCAGTGATCAGTGACAGTTTCCTAGCAACGTCAGCTTTGTTTATTTATAGGATAATGTATGAAAAGTAAATGAATTTAAATATATATAATTTAATTTCTCTCACAGAAATATTTCCAATGAATTTGAATTGTAAATTTACATTGAGTAAAAATAAAATTTGTTTTATATTTAATTGATTTTAAAGCTTCCTGTGATTTTGTGGAGCATATAATTATATTTTCAGTTACAATTACTGTGAAAATAGAATGACAGACAGAAGTTATTAAATATGTAATTGATGTTTTGATAGTGATACAAAATTACAATATAAAATATAAAATTCGTTTATATTGAAAACCATATAACGAGTTTTATTTTATACTTTAACTGGTGGCATTTTTACCTCCCGCTACCTAGGTAAGGGAGGTATAATTTTCATGCTAAAACGCATATAGAGATTTTAGTGAATAAGCACGTTTTGATGTCTCCAGAATCCGATTTTAACATTTTTACAATGATCTCTGTGGATATGTATGTATGTATGTATGTATGTATGTATGTATGTATGTATGTATGTATGTATGTGTATATGTGTGTGTGTGTGTGTGTGCGTGTGTGTATGTGGATCGTGTGGACACGATTGCTCAAATACTATCAATAAGAAAATTTAGAAATTTTGTATACCCATTTTATACTAATGTGGGAAGAGCTCATTAGTTTTTAGTGCACATCGAATAACCGGAAGTGTCACTTATACAAGCTTTTAACTGTTTTTCTAGTAAAAAAAAAAAATAATTGAATATAATATTTCAGCAACTTTTACTAATAAAATTAAATAAAATGGTACAATCTTCAATTCTGCGATAATAGCATTTAGTAAATAATGTTAAACAACTTTAAATATAAAATTATAAAATAATTTATTTTTATACGATCATCTTGCCTATGCGTCAAACAAAAACATATTTTAATAACAATTTTGACATATTTAAACAAATGGCACTGTCAGGAAGCAATTACATTAAAATTTATAATGAAACCCTGTTAAGGAGATTGTATTGATTCTAATAAAATTAGGTTTTGTAAAAATAGTATATTTTCCATCATACATAAATATTAGATGTACAGGATGATCCGATTTAAGTTTCCTATGTTTGCAGCACTACAGATCAAACAGCTGCCAATGAGCACGTATTTTTAACGTGTCAAATATTAGTTTACTACTACACATTAACGAAATGGATCATGTAAAGCAATAGATATATGCAAAGGAACTATAGTTTGCAGGATTAGTAAATATGTAGATATATGTATTTAAATTAATAAAAATAAAATAGCGGGAGGTATTGTGTTGACCACATCAGATTTTTTCTATTTGTACTATGTAAATAGTAAATTAAAAATTAAAATAATGATTGATAACTGACGCAATAATTAAATATGTCCAGTACCGCCCAAAAACATCCAATAATTTATAAATACGAAATGAATATGTTAATGATAACAAAATACAATATAAAAGGATTTAATCGAGAAAATTTAACAAGTGAATTTAAATTTTCGATTCCTCGAAAACCTCTTTTGGCGTTAATAAAAGCTTCACATATTTTAGACTTTCTTTGCATTCGTTTTTGTATAACATTACTAGAATCTGATTTTCAAATGTTTTGTAAATTCTCCCACAGCCAATTAAAAATGGTTGACCTTTGTCTGTTCATTTCATCCCACAGAAGTTCAAAGAAAGTAAACACTGACAATCTTTATTTCAACAAATACATTTTATTTTCTATGCCTGAATTTTTTTACGCTATCAGCAAATTTATTGTAAATATATTTTTCTACAATCATGTGAGAAATACTTAAGTGTTCTCAAACTCAAAATGAGTACAAGAAATAGCCAATTCTCGAACTAGTATGGAAATTAATTGTTGTCATTGAAACAATTAACATGTCCTCTTCAAAAATTTGTAGGTAAGTATGTAATTCAAAATCATGTTTTTGGAATATGATATATTGCTGAATATACTTCGTTCGTTCGGTAATTTTCACGTTTAGTGCGAAAAATACCATCATTTTGCAATGAAACTAATAAAAAGAAATTTTGTAATTCACAACCTCGGAAGTGACATAACTATTAGGTACGCACGCTACTGACAATCGAAAATATCGATATGTTGGAGTAGATGTATAGATATTACAGGAAAAATTACTAATAAAAAAAATTATTTTTAAATTTATCTGTAAAATATATAGAAAAAGTATTAATGTATTCCTGTAGAAAATTCAATAATCTTTAATTTTCATGAGACATAAAATGCGAAAAAATGGCATTTAATGGTATTTTTTAAAGAAAAACCATTATGTGCTTCAGGCAAAGTGCCATTTCCGGTGATCTGATTTACACCAAAATCTAATGGCTTCTTTTCATATTAGAATAGGGTATAAATACAAAGTTTCAGAATTTTCTGAATGATAGTATTTGAGTTAGAGCGAAGACAAAATCAATACACATACACACGCACACATACATACACACATAACACATACAGACATCATCGTGAAAATGTGAAAATTGGATTCTAGGGACCTTAAAACGTGGTCATTTACTAAAATCTCGATATGTGATTTTTAGCACGATCCCTATACCTCCCTTACCAAGGGTAGCGGGAGGTAAAAACAACAAGTTTCAATAGCTGGATTGAACAAGTACTATTTTTTTTTAAATTTTTGATGTTTCTGCATCTCCGCAATATTTCTACTACTGACATCTGTTGTGATAAATCCACTAGCCTTGTTATTATGTCAACTCCAGTTCAAAGACAAATTTCACTGTTGAACTCTTATATTAAAGTTTTTAACAACTGTAGTTTTCGTTGTACTCCACAAATGTGATCTCTTCCGTTTTTATGATTAGATTCTCCGTTTCATTATTGTATTTCTTGTCATCTTGATATCTGTATTAGTAATGTACGAAGCGCCCGTATAGCTTGGCAACTTTATATCGTATCTCTGAGCTTCATATTAGAAGAAATCGGGTCAAAGTAGCACGTTGATATTGTGCTCGTAATCCCAATATTTTCTTGCCAAACGAGTGAACTTACGAACACTATTTCTGTTTTCTATTTTCTAGCTTCAAATATTTGACAAGAAAATATTGCCCTGGAAATCAATACCAATAAGTTTTGCTCTGTTTTTATTGCGAAAGAATTATTTTGTTAGAAGGAACGGTTTTCTTTTGTGGAACAGGGAGCTTGGATTCGAATCTGACCTCATTTGTTTCCCATTAAATGTTCATATTATATAGGAAAGACAATGTTATTTTTCTTTATTTTGTTGTAGTATGGTGTATTAATACTATAGGTGTAACAACTTATATTTTATCATATTTATGAAGTTGACATCCGCCAGATGTCTCAGCATGTAAGGTGAGATATGTTGTCGGTACTAAACTATCATTAGAATTGGAATTAGAATATTTAATCATCCATTTTTACTTATTTTGCCCTTTCAAGAATATTAGCTACTCATTTTCATTTTGGTAATCAAACTTTCTGTTTGTAATTAAGCATTGATATAAATGGGTTGTAATCTTGATACATACGAGTACATTCATGCCTGGATAGTAAAATGCAGTAACAAATAGACCTTTTTCATTTTAACAGTTATCCTCTTTCTATCTCTGCCAATAGTAAGTAAAATGGCGCCTGCAACTGCCAGTTGGGCGATCAAACGAGTTAAAAATTATAGTACTCACTAAAATAAAATCGTGTGATCTTTTAGATGCAATAAAAGCTTTTGGAACTTGTTTTGAGAAGTTTTTAAAAGTTGCCAAAGACTTTCTTCACATTTTACGTCTAAGGGGTCTATTCAGAACTCAATATTTGTGTTGTTGTTATGGCCTTTATGGTTGTTATGTACTGTAAAGATTGTTAAAATCAAATTTGGTATTCTCAGTACTGAAGGTGGTTACCGTCAACAATTGTTACGTGTTTTGACAGCCTTTATCATAACGACTGCTAAAACTATGTATTTATGGTTGTTATCACGTTGTTATTTCTAATATTTGACATGTGACAGATTATTACATCAATCAAATATTATTAATAATGGCCTTTCTGCTAATTATTAGCAGGATGCAGTTGATTATTCGCATGGATCCTGCTTCGACTTAAATAATGATAATAAGAACGATAAAAACCGTCGTGGACGAAAGTTACTTTTGACGTAAATACATATTTCTTTGAAAATATTATATTCTGTGGCAAGTATTCGTGAAAACCTTGTTATTTATTCTGGTGCTAATGTGTGCTTTTTCTTAAATCAAAATAATAAAAAAATCTTTCCATAACTTTTCAGTCACGTTGGGATCAGTGGTAGGAATTAACATATCCGTTCTAAATAATTTAGAAGTTTTCAAATATAACACAAATGTCATATTCTTCTTTAGTTGTTTTCGCAGAATGTTTGCATTTTAAATATAACTGGCGACACATTATTAAAAGAATAAAGCGTTGACATATAAGGTTAGGTTAAGTTCATATGCATAATGAAGTTAGCTATTGTCAAATAATCTGGTTCATTCACAAGTATTATTTTGTAAAGATTGTCAATAATACCGACGTAGGTTCTGAATTGACAAATTCATAAAGATTGTTACAAATGTCTTTATGATAACAATCTTTATATCCGTAACAACCTTTATGACTGTGTTTCTCTGAATAGGACACTAAATTTTAAAAAAAATCTGATGTGGCCAACACAAAACCTCCCGCTATTTAATTTTTATTAATTGAAATACATACCTACGTATTTACTAACGCTGCAAACTGTTCCATTACAGAAAACTATTGCTTTATTTACTATTTTCGTTTTAAAATGTCACTATTATTAATTTGAAGTGATTAGTTTTTTGCAAGTGACATTTACTGTCAGTTACATTCATTTGAAATATGAACTGCGTAACAAAGGAATTTTGTTTATCTTAGGCTTCGGGACTAATAAAAAAATTATTTTTAAATTTATCTGTAAAATAAGTATTAATGTATTCCTGTAGAAAATTCAATAATCTTTAATTTTCATAAGACATAAAATGAGAAAAAATGGAATTTAATGGTATTTTTGAAGAAAAACCATTATGAGCGTCAGGTAAAGTGCCATTTCCGTTTATCCGATTTACACCAAAATCTAATGGTTTCGTTCCATATTAGAATAGGATAGAAATACACACACACACAATCAAACACACACACATATATATATAGACATCATAGTAAAAATGTTAAAATTGGTTTCTATGGACCTTAAAACGTGAACATTTATTAAAATATCGATATGTGATTTTTAGTACGATCCCTATATCTTCCTTACCAAGGGTAGCGGGAGGTAAAAACATTGTATTCCCCACGTAAAAGATTTTAAATAGACATTATGTATGCCGCTTAAAATATTAGGTATGCGATAGGTACAATTCCTGTATAAGCACTAGCGTGTTTACTTTAGCTCTGGAAAACAACAAATTTGAATTTCTGTATCCCATTTTCGATAAAATAAAAATACCTTTTGGAAACAAGATTTCCATTTAATTCGAAAAAATCACATGTAGATACCTCAAAGCCTCTATACCTTATCGATCCAATTACAGGAAAGAAACAGCGCTAACAACGCTTTTCCATCTCGCTCACTTTCACCCTCTCGTACAATTCATTGCTGAGCGCTGGCCTCTTTCAGTTCCTTCCTGCAAGGGGCCTTAGCCGGCGCTGAAGGACTGAAGCTCTGTGTCTGTGTCTATCCAACGCCATACCGACAGATGTGTTTCGATTTTCGCTTTGTGCGTCTTTGACGGCAAAGATTTTCTTTAAATTATCCCAAGGTGGTGAAGAGATTTAAATTAAATGCTCTTTACATACAAGAAGAAGTAAAAGAAAATGTTGTCGTTCAATTACAAGGATAAAAGCTAGAAATTCTCTAGAAAATGTTTTTAACTCCCGCTACTCTTGGTAATGAAGGTTATAGGGGTCATGCTAAAAATCACATATCGAGATTTTAGGAAATGACCGGATTTTAACATTTTCACGATGATGCCTGTATGTATGTGTATGTGTATGTGTGTGTGCATGTGTGTGTGTCTCTGTGTATATGTATGGATTTTTTCAACGCTCGAATTCTGAAACTGAATATTTCTATCTTATTCTAATATAGAAAGAAGCCAATAGATTTTGGTGTAAATATAATAACCGGAAATGACACTTTTCTTGAAGCTCAACATAGTATATCTTGGAAAAATTCGTTTAAATGTAACTTTTTCGCGATTTATATAACTGCTTAAGTGTCTGGTCGCGAACCTTTGGGAACCGGGTTCGATCCCTACAGACGCCAAATATTTCCAATTTTAAATGGCACAAAAATGACTTCTGTGGTGCACTCTCCACACCAGCTATGAGTGCCCGTGAAGTGACGCCTGGTAAGCGCCCACACGGTAAAATATATCGTCATCATTACCGATGTCTACATGTGTTGTAGATACTGGTACACCCAGAAATGGGTAATATGTCGTGATGATATATTTATTTATTTATTTATTTATTTAAATATTACTAAATATTCTACAGGCATGCAATCATTCTTTTTCTATATATTTTTACCTTCCGTCAAAAGGAAGGTATTGTTTTTGGTCAAAAAATTCGGTGGTGAGTTTTTAATGTATAAGCACGTTTTAGGGTCCCTACAATACGAATGTACTATTTTTAAGATGATGTCTGTATGTGTGTATGTGTGTCCGTGTGTGTGTCTGTGTGTGTGTCTGTGTGTGTGTGTCTGTGTGTCCGTGTGTGTGTGTGTGTGTGTGTGTGTGTGTGTGTGTGTGTGTGTGACAAATTTTTCTCCGACGATAACTCCAAAACTACAATTCTAAATATTATGATTCTTTCATATTCCTCTTCTTTACAACCATATGAAGAGCTGATTAGATTTTGGTTATAATTGGTCAACCGGAAGTACCCTTATTTGAAGTTTTTAACAGTTTTTCTTAAAAAAATGCAGTTAAATATTATTTTTTGATATTTTCTTATTATATTTATTAAAGAAAATACTCTTTTCTATATGGTTTGTTTATTCATTTTCCCTCATATTCAATAGATGTAGAGTTAAAGCATTACAAAGAAATTAAATTTCAAAAATTAGTCAGCTTCGTTATTTATCATGGAAACAGCTGACATAATTATTCAAAAAAATTTAATTGACAGATGTCAGTTGCAAGTGCAAAATCAAATATGGAAAAAAGTATAGGATCTGAAATTGGTATGTCATAGTGTTGCTCGCAAGTGACACGCAGAGAAAGGCCAAAGAGAAGATGGAAGGACATTACTTAGTGTAGTTTATGTTATAATTTTATTGGATTTATAGAACCTTTTCATGGAATTGACGGAAGGTCTTGTGCTGGCCACAACAGATTTTTTAGATAAATATACAAAATAATCTATTTTATAAATCCCGGAGTCTATGTTTTAAAGAAAGCTAAACACAATTACATAGTTACACAGTTCATTTCAAATGCATGTAACTGACAGGTAAATAGCACTGTCAAAAAATCTATCATTTCATATTAATAATAGTAACGTTTTAAAAAGAAAGTAGTAATAGTAAATAAAACAATAACTATATTGTACGAATTTAAAGGAACATATAATATAGTTTCCAACTGTAACAAATATGTAGGCATGTATTTAAATTAATAAAAGTTAAAAAATAAAAATATTAACACTCGGTTTGGTTTCATAAGAAAATTATATTTTTACTTTATTGTACCTATACAATACAGTTACGGCAATATCAGAAGTACTGATGGAATGTTTTTTTATTTATTGATGCTATGAGAGTAAAGAAATATTTTATTAATAAGCGGAAAGTTTACCATATGAGGTGGTAGTCGAGTATGTTAATTTTTGTGAGGTGACATAATGCATTTTTTTATCTTTATTACCATTCAATATCGACATTAAAATTTGTTTTTATTATTATTAAAGATGGCATTTGTGGTTCATGGAGAAATTAATTCTTATTGTTACCAGCACGTTCCCATCGCAAATGAGGTTCTGGTCCCCTATTCTAATTCCTATTAACAACTTGATATGATAAACGCGTCTTGTTATCCCCCTAGGGGATTTTGTTGGTATCATACGACGTCATGAATTTGATACACGTGCCAAGACCAGTCAATGCCTTGTTATTGTGATAACATGTTGTTACATTTGACGTTTGGTTTTGAGCACGGTTATGGGTAAATAATATAATAGAAAAAATAAACACGAATTAAAGGTTAACAAACACAACTAGAAATAAAAGAAGGAGAATATGTGTTTAAAAGACAATTTTTGTATAACTTTACAATGTATAAAAGTAAACGAGCAATAAAAATTAGAAAAGAAAACAATGTAATGAAATTCGATAGTTTTTCTTGTCGAACTTAAATACTATCTATCTATACAGGCTGTTTCAAAGAAAGTGTAAAAAAAATTAGAGGCCTAGTACTGATGATGAGCAAAAAAAGCTTAATCAACATAGGTCTGATCTTCACTGTTTCCGAGATAAATGAAAGATCGAAGAAAAACTGGCAATAATAGTGATGGAACAAAATTTTGTCAGTCAGTAAATAAACTATAAAAAAAAAACAATAAAATTTTATCTGAAACATTTTTTTCAATTTGTAATAGTCACGAAGATATATGAAAATTAATTATTAGCCAAGGTTGTCCCAACATCAAACATAATACATTTTTTTGATTTTTAAAAAAATAACAAAAGCACCTCTAATATGACCTCTGAAAGGTAAACAAAAAGTCTTATTTAATTAAAATCGTAACTCTTGTAGTTTTCAAGTTAGCAGAGGCAAACTCCGTAAAAATTCATTTTTCACTGCCTCATATCTCGGAAACTATTAAAGATCGGACCCATGTTGAGTAATCTTTTTACCTTCCGTCAAAAGGAAGGTATTGTTTTTGGTCAAAAAATTCGGTGGTGAGTTTTTAATGAATAAGCACGTTTTAGGGTCCCTACAATACAAATGTACTATTTTTTTACCTTCCGTCAAAAGGAAGGTATTGTTTTTGGTCAAAAATTTCGGTGGTGAGTTTTTAATGAATAAGCACGTTTTAGGGTCCCTACAATACAAATGTACTATTTTTAAGATGATGTCTGTATGTGTGTATGTGTGTCCGTGTGTGTGTCTGTGTGTGTGTCTGTGTGTGTGTCTGTGTGTGTGTGTATGTGTGTGTGTCTGTGTGTGTGTCTGTGTGTCCGTGTGTGTGTGTGTGTGACAAATTTTTCTCCGACGATATCTCCAAAACTACAATTCTAAAAATTATGATTCTTTCATATTCCTCTTTTTTACAACCATATGAAGAGCTGATTAGATTTTGGTTATAATTGGTCAACCGGAAGTACCCTTATTTGAAGTTCTTAACAGTTTTTCTTGAAAAATCGCAGTTAAATATCATTTTCGACATTTTATGTGATTATCAATAGAAAGAATATCTTATTCTCTATACGGTTCGATTATACATTTTCCTTCATATTCAACAGATATAGAGTTATAGAGAGATTAACAGCGATTAACTTTCGAAAATTAGTCAGCTTTGCAAAAATTATGAAAACAACATATATTCAATAGATTTTAGAATCTTTTCAAAGGAACTTTCAGTATGGATATGTAAAAATAGTGTGTTCTTGTTACAATTATACAGAATATATAGAATCAAGGAACTTTTGGTATAGAATATGTACAAAATACATCGAATTGACGGAAGGTTTTGTGCTGGCCACAACAGATTTTTTTACTCAATTTGGTCAGTACTACATGCCCTTAATTTTTTTTACATTTTGTTTGAAACACCCTGTATATAATATATATATATTTTAAATAATTTAACATTTATTATCAATTTTTGTATTTGTGACACAGAATATATACATAACTATCGTCAACAGAAGCGACACTGTTGTATGTATTGACGTCCGTGTGCTTATAGCTATGTGTGCGTGAACTTAGACCAGGGAGGGGTAACGAAAGGAGATTGTGCGTATTCCAGTGACAGTGTGATGGCGTGGCGTTCGTGTGTATAGCGATTCAGCGCAAGAATATTACGACTACCAGACTAGACTAGATATAATACCAGGTGCTATATATTGTTGCGTAAAAGGCATTAAAGGTTTAAGTTTTATAGTAATTAATATTGATATTAATGTAAATAATCTTTCCTCCTAGACACCTAGGCAGATATTTTACGCACGCCTAAGCTAGCGTGCAAAGGTTGCGTACAGCGAGCCTATTGAAAGTCACCAATCCGAAATATACACGTATAGGGTAGTGTCGTACCAGTGTTTTTGATGCGTACCTGTGACAACAACAAACACTCTATACAATATTCATAAGTAAAATTCGTTGATAAGGCACCGAAGCGTGCTGCAGAGTGTCGCTTTCAGCATGAAAATCAAACCAGAAAATTTTCACAGCAAGATTAGAATAATAATTAGTATGAGCCACAGGTATTACTTGATTTTTATAGCCCTCAGGCGATTTATAAACCCTCGGCAGGTACAAACATCTTCTTAACACCCTTAGTACATTAAATACTATTAAATAATTATATATTGTATAGTGTTTCACAAGACAAGATTTCTTGTCTTGCTAGGCTATTTCTTGTCTTGTGTTACTCTTGCAAGCAAAAATCTTGTCTTGCTTGCAAGATTCTTGCATATTTCTTGTCTTGCAATTTCATATCAATAGGAACAACATATTTAAATCGGAAGGGATATTTTACTTGAAGCTGTGAAGAGATTTTCGTGAAAAAATGTATTATGCTATAATTGAAAACTTTTCAAATCTTGTATTTAACACTTTTATATTAATGAGTGGTACGTTACTTGAAGCTCTGAACTGATTTCCTTGAAAAAATATACCGTGAGTATTTTTTAACGTGAAACATTGGGTTTGTCATATCCATAGTTACGATTCGACATTTGATTGACAGCAATGTATTTGCGTGTCCCATTTAAAATGAAACATAGGGAACGAATTTGACATTTGATAAGACGTCAGTACAGGTTAATTTTGTTTAAATAATTATACCTGCTTTCCAAATTAAATTTAGTGTACCTTGTGCTCGAGTGATTTTCTAACTTGGCCAAATTTCTTACAATATTTAAATATAATACTTTGTAAAATTCATTCCCTATGTTTTCATTGAAACAGGCAAATATATTACTGTCAATCAAATGTCAAGTCGTGTCGTAACTTATAGGGAAAAAAAATCGGTTATCTGTCATATTGACAAGACGTCATTAGAGGTTAATTTTGTTTAAATACCTTTTTTCTAAAAATTAAATTTAGTTGCAAAAAAAATATTGTGTGCCCGAAATATGTTTAGTGCTCTCGAGTGGTTTTCTGACTTAGCTAAATTTCTGACTTAGCTAACATCTGTCAAATTTGTTTCCTATGTTTCATTTTAAATGGGACACGCAAATACATTGCTGTCAATCAAATGTCAAATCGTAACCATGGACATGACAAACCCAATGTTTCCCGTTAAAAAATACTCACGGTATTAAAATATGATAAAAGAAAAACTTCTCAAATTTGATTTTAAAACTCGTCTATGATTGAAAACAACATGAGTATATATGATAAGTCGGATGTGGTTCTTAACTAAGAGCTCTTAACAGATTTTCAAAAAAAAAAAACTTGATAAAATATAATACAAAATTTCTTATTAAAGACTTTTCTATTTATTGGAACAACAAATTAGATTTTGTTTACAAACGATAAAATGATATTTAACTCCAAGCTCATTGCAATTTTAAACATCGAATTAGCGGGAGGTCATATGCTGGCCATATCGGATTTTTTTTATCTCTAAATCTATAGAAGATATAATAAGAAAATTTAAATCAGATTGAGTACTTAATGCTCTTTATTATTTTTTGTACTATAAATTTTCAAAATATAATATTTAGAAGATTGTGTAAGAAACTACTACTTCCGGTTGTCAATTGTTACCAAAACCTTTTTAGCTTTTCCGATTAATGTCAGCTTAGCTAGAGGTAAAACCTATAATAAAGTGTTGATATATTGAATTATAATATAATATTGCAAGAGTGCAAGAATGCAAGAAAATACTAAAAAATCTTGCTATTCTTGCACTTTTCTTGCAGGGCAGATTCTTGTCTTGTCTTGCAACGAACTATATAACTCTTGTCTTGTTCTTGTCTTGCATAAAATGCAGATTGAGTACTTAATGCTCTTTATTATTTTTTGTACTATAAATTTTCAAAATATAATATTTAGAAGATTTTGTAAGAAACTACTACTTCCGGTTGTCAATTGTTACCAAAACCTTTTAGCTTTTCCGATTAATGTCAGCTTAGCTAGAGGTAAAACCTATAATAAAGTGTTGATATATTGAATTATAATATAATATTGCAAGAGTGCAAGAATGCAAGAAAATACTAAAAAATCTTGCTATTCTTGCACTTTTCTTGCAGGGCAGATTCTTGTCTTGTCTTGCAACGAACTATATAACTCTTGTCTTGTTCTTGTCTTGCATAAAATGCAGATTGAGTACTTAATGCTCTTTATTATTTTTTGTACTATAAATTTTCAAAATATAATATTTAGAAGATTGTGTAAGAAACTACTACTTCCGGTTGTCAATTGTTACCAAAACCTTTTTAGCTTTTCCGATGAATGTCAGCTTAGCTAGAGGTAAAACCTATAATAAAATGTATTAAATTATAATATAATATTGCAAGAGTGCAAGAATGCAAGAAAATAGTAAAAAATCTTGCTATTCTTGCACTTTTCTTGCAGGGCAGATTCTTGTCTTGTCTTGCAACGAACTATATAACTCTTGTCTTGCATTTTATGCAAGAACAAGAAAAATGCAAGACTCTTGTGAAACACTAATATTGTACGTAAATTGTACATAAATAATGTAAAATTATAATGGTAAGAACAAAATCCCTTTTTGGTCGGTATTCTCTTTGAAAATTGAGTGCAGATTCCAGAAATTTTGTACCCATTTAATAAGAAATGCAAGACCTTCCTTAAATTTGAATTGTCCATTTGGTGTTAAACTGTGCGTAAATTTTGTTTGTAAACTAGACCCTAACCTTAAAGTAGTATAAATATTCAGCTAGCAACTCGCATTCTTTGTTGAAATTCTTCCTTCGCGCGAAATAAATTCCCACAAACGTTGTGAATTTTCATTCCCTGGTCTTAAAATTTAAACAAGCGGGCGACATTCTTCACTCATACACAATATACAGGCCTGTCTCTCCGTTAATATTTCACCATATAATCTCCAGAGTGTCTTATTAACATATAAAAAACACGGGCCTGCTGCGCTGGATGCTGAAGGCAAGGCACAGGCCGTCGGCTGTCGCATAGACGCAAAGCGTATCATGTTTATGTGGATGCGGGGAGATACGAATCGGTTCTGATTTTGTTATTCCAAAGAAATTGTATTTTTTCTCGGATGATATGTTTGGTCGATTTATAGGCAAATTTGACGGATGGAGGAAATTTCATTTCAGAAGATTTTGGATGTTATCTTCTACTCTTTCAGAAATAAAGACAGTGAATTTGAGGAAAAGAATTTATGAAAATGATAAGCGCAATATAGGATCAATTTTATTATTATTAGTTTTATTTTTCATCTTATTCATTCTTAGACAAAGCTCTACTTTTGAAACAAAAATATTCAATTCATTAGTTTTTCTCGGTTTTGGAAGAGATACAAATACAATAAAAAAAAATCTGATGTGGCCAACACAAAACCTCCCGCTATTTAATTATTATTAATTTAAATACATACCTACGTATTGACTAACGCTGCAAACTGTTCCATTGCAGAAAACTATTGCTTTATTTACTATTTTCTTTTTAAAATGTCACTATTATTAATTTGAAGTGATTAGTTTTCTGACAGTGACATTTACTGTCAGTTACATTCATTTAAAAAATGAACTGTGTAACAAAGAAATAATTTTTATCTTAGGCTTCGCGACTAATAAAAAAATTATTTTTAAATTTATCTGTAAAATATATAGAAAAAGTATTAATGTATTCCTGTAGAAAATTCAATAATCTTTAATTTTCATAAGACATAAAATTCGAAAAAATGACATTTAATGGTATTTTTTGAAGAAAAACCATTATGACCTTCAAGTAAAGTACGATTTCCGTTTATCCGATTTACACCAAAATCTAATGGCTTCTATTCCTATTAGAATAAGGTAAAAATACAAGGTTTCATAATTTTCTGAATGATAGTATTTGAGTTAGAGTGCAAACAAAATTCGTACACATACACACATACACACATACACACACACACACACACACACATACACACATACAGACATCATCGTGAAAATGTTAAAAATGGATTCTAAGGACCTTAAAACGTGGTCATTTACTAAAATCTCGATATGAGATTTTTAGCACGATCCCTATACCTCCCTTACCAAGGGTAGCGGGAGGTAAAAATCTGTTGTGGCCAGCACAAGACCTCTCGTTATTTCCATATTAGGTTATATAAGTATTGTATTGCACTTCGCTATCGAACCGTCGTTTTATAACAAAAAAATACAGAACTTTACCCAAATAATGTTTTTTATTGTATTTAACATGTCTTCTGCACACATATAATTCTAATTATATCTATTTTTCATTGTATGAGGAAGTTTCTAAATGTCACAGATTCTTCCAATTCATTAACCAGATTGACGGTATTTCTGATGGATATATGCATTTTACCACAATTTTACCTATAATTTCAAATATTTAATTAATAAAACAATAAGAAAAGTTAAATATACTTCCCAAAAAAAGCTATCAGAATGTCACTAAAACTGTTGATATTTGACAATGACATGTGTCATGTTATAAACGTTGGAATTTGTCAATTGGTTTCCTTAGTGCTTTGGCCTCTACGATTAGTATACTCTATAAATTATAATGTCTTTATCTCTAAATCTATACAAGATATAATAAAAATTTTAAGTGTATTAGATGGAGAATTTTATGTTCTTCAATATTTAATAAAAAAAAAACTCCCAAAAAATTATATTTAGAAGAATTTTTCTAAGAAACTACTACTTCCGGTTGTTCAATTGTTACCAAAACCTTTTCAGCTCTTCCTAGGAATGTCAGATTGAGGAAACTGCAGTTAAATATTTTTTAAGTCTTATAGTTTTTGAGGAATCGTGTCTACAACATCCAGACATACACACATACACACATACACACATACATACATACACACATACATACATACACACATACACACATCCACACATCCACACACACACACACACACACACACACACACACACACACACACACACACACACACACACACACACACACACACACACACACACACACACACACACACACACAGACATCATTTTTAAAATGTTATAATCGGATTCTAGGGACCTTAAATCGTGCTTATTCAACAAAATCTGGATATGCGAATTTTAGCATGAATCCAATACCTCTCTTAGCGAGAGGTAAAAAGTACAAAAAATGTAGCGATATCTTTATTATAAAAAGTTTTTGTCCTCTCCAATTACTTAAAGCCTGTTTTACATTTCGTCGGCGTAAAGTAAAAACCTCGTATCTATTAAAGTCGTGGTCACACTGAACAGCCAATATCGATCGAGCACGATTGAGTAAAATACAAACCTGAGTATCAATACACATGGTCACTTGTTTGATATATCAAACCGCACTCGAAGCTACTCAATGGTAACAGACATGCGCAGTGCTCTCTCTCACCGATTGAACAGATTCTGACAGATTGTAACATTTAACATTCTATCCTGTTCAATTGTTTTTCTTACCAAAATGACAGAACAGTGGACTGTCAACTGGATTGACCAGTTAATAAATTTAGTTTGCTCCTTTAAAGATCTCTATGATCAAATTAAAGCGGGTTACAGTAATGTCAATAATATTGACAAGTTATGGATGTTAATAGCAACAAAAAATAGAATCTAAAAGTTGTAAGTTAACTTGACAACAAACGACATGTAAAAATACCACCAACATTTATTGGAAAAGCCCCGGTAATTTTAAAAGTGACTTTTCTTTCTTACTCGCTGCAGCAGTGTGACCACTCGCAAGAAAAAACGATTCATGGTAGTCAATGAGCGTGGCTCGATGCAGTGTGACCGTTACCAAATACAATACTTTTTATACTAGCGTTTTATAACAACTTTTTAATTGCCATTTTCGTTGCTAAATGAAATACTTTTAAGCACTACTGCTTGAAAGTAACATTGTTAAGCATTAGTGCTTAAAAATCACAGTTTAATGCGTAAAAGTGACAGTTTAATGCGTAAAATGTTTCTTTTAAGCACCAGTGCGTATTTCATTTAGCAACGAATAAATGAAGCTGACGTCTGCCTACTTTTTAATTTTGAAAAATTCAAAATGTTGATATTTGAGAATAAATGATCTGTTTTAAAACGCTATTATAATTTTTTTTGTATGTAAGAGACTCCATTTAAGTTTTTAATTTTTTTTATACCCTGCATTATACAGGGTGTCTCTTAAATAGAGGGACATGGCTTAACCACAGATTCCTGAGGCTAAAAATAAGACGATTTAACTAAACTTGCTTCTACCGGAAAGTTTACCATTTAGCCAGAATTCTGCTTCAAAGTTCTTCGAAAAAAAATATAGACTGCTAGATTAAATTTATTTTAAAAAAATTTACGATGCAGTCACTCAGGTTTTATTTTTTTCTGTCTGAACCGTAACATATATCACAAATTAAACAGAGAGAGAGAAAGAAAAGTTTACTATTGAATGTATCTTTCTGAAAAAAAATAATTTCACGTTATCGGCGTGGCCATTAAAAAATACGGTCTAATCAATGTTGGGACACCGAAGTTTCATACACTAGTGGTTCACTAATAATATTAAGTATAAAGTTAAAAGATGACCTATAACCATATGAACCTTCATACCAAATTTCATCCAAATCGTATAAAGTGTTTAGTTATTATAAGCAAAATTAATTTTTTTTTTTAAGAACTTTGAAGCAGAATTCTGGCTAAATGGTACACTTTCCGGTAGAAGCAAGTTTAGTAGCAAGTTTAGTTAAATCGTCTTATTTTAGCCTCAGGAATCTGTGGTTAAGCCATGCCCCCCTATTTAAGAGACACCTGTATATAAGTATTGTTAAACGAGCCCTACGCCAAAAGAATTGGCCTACAACCTAATTCTTTACAAGACCACTACATTTAATAATGATAATAACACATTTTATTTAAGTAATAAATTAATTCTAATATCTTAAAACTATTTTTAAGAATAATAATTGTATAAGTATAAACATTTTTTTTCTATGCGAAACATTATAATAAATAGATGCAGGCCAATTCTTTCGGCGCAGGGCTCTTATATTTCAAATTTTATACTTATTCTAATTGTTAATAATTTGTAATTATATTTTTCTAACTGTTGATATCTAATGGAATTTTATCCGTATATTGTTATTTTAAATAAATTATTATTATAAAAATAAAATATTCATAATAAAATAAAGTCTATACGTCCAGCACATTAACTTTTGTAAATGCCAATTCTATTTAAATTTATTAAAATGTCATACAAATATGATAGGTGTTTATCAAAAATGTATTTATTTATTTCTAGCAAAATTATTCCACGAACGTATTACACAAACTACATTTTATTTTTTGACCCTGACATTTATCGGTCAAACATAAATATTTAGATACGTCAAATGTTTTCTTCGGAGTTAGTTCAGAATACAATATTTAGAAAAACTAATTCATTTAAGACGTAGAAAAAAATATAAACTATCAAAATGAAAGCGCCGCTAGGAAAAATATCACCCCTGTGGTGTTCCCTGTATATCCGTGTTAACAAAACCTGCGAATATACGAGTAAGCAGATTGGTACATACAGAAATGAATAATAAACCATTATGATTCATTTATTTGTTTATTTTATCGATAACATAGTATTTTCTAATACGTATTTTAGAATTCATTCATAATCTTCTAGTTCCTTGAGTTATCAAATTTCACAATTTTGTTTTCTGTTGCAGGTCGTTTCGAGGTCTTCCAACCAGACCTTCCGAATCGGTCTCTGGAAAGCGACGACCCGCTGCCGACGGCACCGATTCGGAACCGGAAGTAGACGACCCGGAATTAGCCGTATTTGAATTGTCGGAACACCTCGCCAACGACTGCAGGTGTGCGTGTGATCAGATGGCGTATAGTCCGGCATATACCACTTGCATTGCGGTAAGTCAAGAATTTTATTTCTTATTGAAATTAATGTGTAAGTTGTTCAAATTCAGAAACGTCGTCCCTGTAGTGAACTTGCCTTATTAAACAAATAATTATAAACGGAAGTTAACGTCGCCTGACCTTCAAGAAGTGGTAACAAAACTATTGACAGCACCTTAAATGGAATACGGTTTTATAAAACCATTAATATGTGCTCATCCTTATTTTTCTCTTTTAAGGCTGGTTTATGATGAATTTAATTTACGAATTCACAATTTATAATTTAGATTTTAAAATATAAACATACTAAAGCCTGTACGATGGTTTATGAATGATTTACAAATTTAGAAATTTGAAATTTAGATTTAGAATACAACTATATATTATATTTCCAAATGTAAATTTAAAATTTGACTAATCAGAGGAGAGCACCATCAAACATAGTGGTATAACTCAGTCTATGTTCTGGTGACAAAGAGGTTGTCATCCTACATTTCTGTAATTTCAATGCAATGAGGGATAGCAAGGAATTAAATAAAGGCACACTCTTACGATAATGCCCGTTTACAAATCGTAATCTGTTCACAGACCTAACGACGGCCTAACAGATCGTCTATGTTTTTTACGTTTGTGTTTGTTCCTTTCTTCATTATACAAATCAGCAATAGTTAAAGACTTTTCCAATATTATTTAAAAAATCATCTTGTTCATTATCGTATAATAAATCTATAGCTTATTAAAATAATATCGTAACATAAAATTTGAACTAGAGAAACCTCAAAATACCTATGACAAGCAATGACAAGTCACATGACAGACGCTGACTGGTCACATCCAGAGTTTCAAAATCTGACATAAACTAGAAATTTTAAATCAAAATTTCAAAATGTAAATTTAAAAATTAAATTCATCATAAACCAGCCCTTACTGTTTTCTACAGTAGAATGTTCATTTAAAATTCATCAATTCTTCAAACACTTTTTTAATATAAAATATTTATCGTTGTGGGTACGGAGAATGTTATAGAGAATTATTTTATTATAAATATGATCCTTTATTTTCTAAAGCTCAACAAAAATGAAAAACAAATAATATATTGAATTAGCTGTACTGTACATGTATGTACATAAATTGAGTTTCGAATAATGCAATTGTCTTCTTTAATAGGGTAGTTGCGAAAAAAATAAATGTTATTTTTTCCTATTAATTATGAAATATAAACTAATTCTAAACATATTAATGTAAAAATTATTAGAAAATATAAAACTTTTCATTCATAATTTCCATAAATAAAGTTCGCGGTGGAATTCTTGTGACGTAGACTTTTAATAATTATATAGTTCGACCAAGTCTGTATGACTCATACAAGCTTGTTAGAATACCACGACAAAGCGAAGATGTTGAATTATATTTAATTGTATCACACAAATATTTACAGTATAACTCTAAAAGAAAAATAACAGATACAAAAGTATTGTTTAGTAGTACGTATATTTTATAATTATTTATTTGAATACCAGATATTTTCAAGATATTTAATTCTTATATAGATAACTTCATAATTTTGCCACCAGGTAGCTGCACACTCCAGTGAATGTACATGTCATTTTTAGTGACATAACCTATGTTTTACGTGTTAAAATCATATTTTATTTTTCTTTTCTATATCAGCAGATTTAAAACAAGGTAATGAAACTAATGAATTTGTGTGAAAATTAATAATTTCTTTTGAAATAGTGCTTCTCTCAAACATATAAATCGTTTCAAATAAAAATGGTAGTATTGTGTACAGAGTGTACAACCGAGAGTGTACCGCTAGGGCAAGAAACACTGTGATTGGTATTAATAAGACACGTCACCACGGGAAAATTTGAAATAAGAATTTTTTTTTTAAATTATATTTTGAAAAATATACAGTTGTCAGACATAAAATATGTATTAAAGTGAATAACTTGAACAATTCTTTGAGAAAAAAAAAAAAATTGGAAAATGCGCAACTACCCTATTGTTTTTCTGCAGCTGTTTTTAATATTTGCTATATAGGTATTTTCACCTCGGCCACCTTATCACTTACAATCTCTTTCGGCCTTCTCATTTTTCATTCTTGTTTCTTATTTATGATACTTTTTGAAATCTTCCCTCTTGTAGTCTTTCCACGTGTCCTATCAATCTTATTCTCTGCATTCTTATCTTTGTTGTAATATTGGGTTCACTGAAAAGTTATTCTACCTTTGTACTTTTTACCTCTCGCTAAGAGAGGTATTTGGATTCATGCTAAAAATCTCATGTCATTTTAGTGAATAAGCATGTTTTGAGGTACCTGGAATCCGATTTTAACATTTTTACACTGATACAAATAAACTAGCTTTTTCCAGACATATTTCTTCTTCTTTCAATAGTGAGAATGAATAAGTGTCCGTAAACCTCCGAGTAAATTTATAAATCTTGTTGGCAGTATGTCTAGTAGTTCTAGAAATCTCGCAGTACGTGTGCAGCTTAAAGTGCTGCTGAAAATTGTTTCGGACGTTGTGTTACTTGCGACGATGTCTCCGTTTTGTTTCCTTTTCTTGCGAGTTGTGTAGTTGTGGAAATGTTGTTAGCTTAATTCTATTTGTGGTTTAAACTAGTTAGAAAGCATTTTTCTACTAACGATTGTTTCTATTGATTATTATTGTTGGATTTCGCAGTGATTTTAATTAATTTGGAGCTATTCGGGTAACTAAAAGCTTCAATTTGAAAATAACCAAATATCGCATGTAATGTAATACTAACAACACACGACACAACATAGCTCAAATTTAAATGGAGCGAAAAAAATTACATAGTAAATTGAGTAGTGAAACACTGGAAATAATTACCAATACCTCGGGCATTTGAAATAGTTCTCGTTTGGTAATGACGTTGACAAGAACGATAATTGAATGAAAAGTTGCATTCATATTATAAAGTGACATTACTACTATTTTTAAACAAAAGAGACCTTACACATAAATTGAAACCAAAATTAATAATAACAATGATATACGAAATACCAATTTGTATGATATAGGAATATATAGAATACCACTTAAAAATATTTGCCAACCAGAATTTTCGTATGCATTTTTTTCTATTGAATATATTCATAAATTTTAATTTCGTCTAAAAACTACATGAAATTAATTTTTAAACATAAACTATACGATTTCAATAAATAAAAACATTAAATTTTGTGTCATTTTTGTAATATCCAAATTTCAGAACGCGCTGGTTTGGAGTCGTAGGTTTGATTACCAGATTTCTTCCAGTCTAATTTTTGTAATAACACTGGCTATTTTTGTGATTAAGCTATTAAATTTGAAATAATAGTAATTATTGCAGTATTAAAATATGGACAAATACAAGCAGCAACAGTTCAAATCAATTAATATTTGGATTTATGACATGACATGATAGGTTAACAAATTTTGAATTTGGAAATTAGATGAAATATCTGATTTACCTCTCGCTAAGAGAGGTATTGGATTCATGGTAAACATCGAATATCCATATTTTAGTAAATAAGCATGTTTTAAGGTTCCTAGAATCCGATTTTAACATTTTTTCGATGATGTCTCTCTCTCTCTCTCTCTCTCTCTCTCTCTCTGTCTCTCTCTTTGTGTGTGTATGTATGTATGTATGTGTGGATGTTGGAAGGACGTTTCCTCAAAAACTATAATACTTAAGACCTGTTTAACTACGTATTCCTCGACATTCATGGGAAGAGCTGAAAAGGTTTTGGTAACAATTGGACAACCGGAAGTAGTAGTATCTTAGAAAAAATCTTCTAAATATTTTTTTTTTGGAATTTTTTGTTATTACAAATATGGAAGAATAACATAGTAATGTTTATAACAAAGTTTGTAAATTACATATGTCAATGACAAAAATCAACAGTTTTTATGACATTCTATAAGGTTTTTCTGGGAAGTACATTTATTCTTTCTTATTGTTTTAGTAATTAAATTTTAAAATTACAGGTAAAATGTATGTGTAATTGTATGTGTGCAGAAGACATGTTAAATACAATAAAAACAATATTTGAGTAAAGTTCTGTAATTTTTTTGTTATAAAACAACGGTTCGATAGCGAAGTGCAATACAATAGTTATATAACATAAAATGGAAATGGCTAGAGGTATTGTGATGGCCACAACAGATTTTCTTTTTTAAATGCATGTGAATTTCATATTTTTTGATTAAGAAACGTTTAAGCTCTATTTGCAATTTTATCGTTATTGTTTTGCGTAAAATGTATGTGTAATTGTATGTGTGCAGAAGACATGTTAAATACAATAAAAACAATATTTGAGTAAAGTTCTGTAATTTTTTTGTTATAAAACAACGGTTCGATAGCGAAGTGCAATACAATAGTTATATAACATAAAATGGAAATGGCGAGAGGTATTGTGATGGCCACAACAGATTTTCTTTTTTAAATGCATGTGAATTTCATATTTTTTGATTAAGAAACGTTTAAGCTCTATTTGCAATTTTATCGTTATGGTTTTCCGCAAAAGACTTTTTTTAAATAACAATAAATCATAAATTTGATACTTAGACCTATTTGAATTTAAATACTTTAAATATTACTATAGTCGCCGTCAAATAAATATGGATTGATGCTAATTCTTTTCCCTTCTCCCCACCCTGTTTTTTGCCCTGCAGTGTTGCCGCTTCTCCATAACTTAGCATTGTCAACATGACCAATGGAATTTATCTATTTATTTATTTATTTATTTATTTATTTATTTATTTATTTATTTATTTATTTATAAATTTGGAGAACCAACAGTTTTTACAAACCAATTATATGTTCCCACATATTATCAAAACTAATACATATAAAACAGTGTCTATGCCTTAACTAAGCAGCAAAATGCAAAAACAAGAATAAAAAATCAAAAATACAAGTAATACAAATAAACAAGCAAAATAATAATTAACACAGAAAAAATATCTGAATGACGAAACACTTACGTACAAGACTTCATTATTTCATTTTTACATAAATGTAGTGAAATTTAAATAAAAAATATCAATATGGGTGAAACTGGTATTATATTTTGACATCATTCTATTGACAGGAGAATTTTTGTAGTTATTAGTTGAGGTTTTAGGTAAATGAAAAAGTGTACTGGAGCGAGTTGTTTTCTGAGGCACATGTAAATTAAATAATTGTAAAATAGTACTGCAATTAATTTTGTTGTTAAATATTTTATAGAGTAATGCCATGTCTGCAAAAATTCTTCTGTTTTCTAGACTGATCATATTGAAATGATGTAGTCTAGCTTCATAGTTATTCGCATCTACTTTAAATTTATTACATAATACGTACAGAAATTTTTTTTGAATACTCTCTACAAGCATTATGTTTTTATTATACATGAGATTCCAAATTACTGATGTGTATTCTAATTTTGAACGTACAAGTGAATTAAACAAACTAATTATAGAGAACGGATCAGTAAAATTTTTGCATTGACGTAATATAAAACCAAGCATCCTATAGGATTGTTTTACCATTTCTGTTATATGCTCATTATCTGTTAATTTCGGAACAAAGATTATTCCCAAGTCTCTAACAAGTGACTCTTTTTTTATAGTGATCATATTGAGATTATAGTGAAATGTTAAAGGGTCTTGATTTCTTGTGAAGGTAATAGGAATAGGCAACAGTGTAGAAAACTCCAGTCCATATTTATTTGACAGCAAGTATAGTAATAGAAAAATGATAATACTTTCGGACCTTTGCAAGTACTATTTTCATTTTATCTTATGAAAATACAGGTAACCATGTGCAAACAATTGTGAGAGAAAGTGTATACTAGCACATATACGTACGTATTATGTAAAATGCATTTTCTGTGCAATGTGTTGCAATGGTGCAAACCGCTATTGCAAGAAAGTAAATATCGCCGCTCACCGCGAAGGTATCCTTTCCTTTCCCCTTGTAAATCGCGGCCCATTTCCCGGGAATTGTCCTGCCGATGACGTTAAGGACGAGAGTACGCGTGCAATAAATGGACCAGAACCCAAATAGCCAATAACAGTCCAAGCTTCGCTCCACCGCACATCTTTTTTGATTTATCGCGCTAAATGGAGACCGAACCGACCCGACCTGCACAGATTATTTTATTTAAAGGCTACAAACAAAAAATCCACTCCACTACACGCTGCTAAATACGTATCATTTACTCCTTTCACGGACCATTTTTTCTAAGGTACAAAGTAAAAGAATCCTGGAAAGCTAGTGAGTCGAATAGGTTTTTGTTCTATTCATGGAAGAGTATATACGTTATAGGAAATGGATAAATGGTGGACTTTTATGGTACTTAAGTGATGTTTTTCAGATACAAATATTCCAATTTATCATTATTATTGGAGATAAATACAGAGAATAGTGTCACAAATAAAAAGAACTTGTGGCGAATGACACTAAACAAAAACACAAAACACTAATTCATATTGTTTTTAATTAATAAAATAAATATATCATCACGTTTCAAGGGGTGTGATTTCTAATCGCCTATTTCGATAATGAAGATATATCTGCTTCGTCGATAGGTGCCAGCTTGCTCGTTCTAAACGTTTTCGTGCAGAGAGCACCGCAAGGGTAATTTCTTATATTAGTTATTTATATATCAAGGAATTGAAGTTCTACTTGGTATCACGAATATGGAATTCAGTTGCCAAGGCCGGAAGGCCGAGGAAAATAAACCATATGAGTGATAAAATGGAACTTTAGTGTCGAGGTGCATATTAAATTTTATTTGAAATCGAAAATTATTATCGTAAAGAACACTCAAAATTATGATTACATTTCAATATATGTACGAAAAAGCCGACCCCGGTGGTGTAGTGGAGAACATAGTCGACTCACGACCCAAGGATTCTGGGTTTAAATCCCGGGTAAGGCAAGGATGTTGTGTATGTCTCTTTCGCAATTTCATCTTTATCAGCAATTTATAAATATTAAAAAAGTTACAAAAATTTGCAACGAAAACTGTCTCATCCCCATAATATCACCACTTATACCTATAGAGTAAATATATCAAAAAGTGTGTAACAATAAATAAATAAAATAATAAAATATGTACGAAATATTCGTGAATATAAATATTAATAAAAGAAATTGCAGTTTTCATTATCGATTCGTGCAAAATAGATATTATTGAATAACTTTTAAACAGGTCGGACTGGAAACTTAATTTTTACCGGGATATTACTCCTTCAAATGACCTTTTTCTCAAAAAATAATTGCAAGAGAATGATATTGGCATTAATCTTTTGAGTCCTAATACGTCATATAATGTATGACCAAATAGGTACTCTGATTTCCCCCCAAATCTTCAAAATTTTAAAAAATCTAATTGTTATGTAATGAAATACATTTCAATGTGCTAATTCCAATCATTATGGACCCATGCTCAACTTTTTCCCTACTCCACATCCTGTACCTCGCCTGTGCTGATTTCGTTTTTTAAATATGGTCTCTGAAATACTGCAGAAATCACCAGTGCATACTTATTTGACGGTAACTATACTATAAAAAAAACTCTTAAACACTAAGACCTTCATTGTAGATTTGTTATCTTGTCCTCATCACATAACTAAAAATCTGTTGTGGCCAGCACAAGACCTCTCACCATTTTCATATTAGGCTATATAAGTACATATCGTATTTTACATTTCTGGTATATACACAAAAATTCTAATTATCTATTTTTAATATATTTTTTAATTCATTCTATAATTTTCCTCCTACTCCTCTAAACGTTCGATATTCTTCAAATTCATTGACGAGATTGGCGATATTTCTGATGCGTATATGTAGTATTCTGCCCTGTGCTCTTTCTTTCCAGTTTTTTTTTTTTTAACCCAAACGCTTGTAAGTCTTTTTGCACTGATATGTAATATATGTATGTATCTACAATTTTAAATATTTAATTAATAACAAAATAAGAAATATTAAATATGCTTCCCAGAAAAAGCTTTCGCAGTAATGTATCTGGATTTTTCTGTCTTACAAACATTTTAATTTTTCAATTGGTCTCCAAGGAGTTATTTGGGCTGTGAGACACATTAAAATGGATTATTTTATGTATTTATAATTCTCTGTCTCTAAATCTATAGATATAAAAAAAAATATTCAATGTATCGGATAGAGAATTTTATATTCTTTAATATTTGAAATAACATAAATTTCCAAAAAATAATATTTAGAAGATTTTTTTAAGAAACTACGACTTCCGGTTGTTCAATTGTTACCAAAACCTTTTCAGCTCTTCTCATTAATGTCAGATTTGGAATACACACACACACACACAAATTTATACACACATACACACACACACACACACACACACATCATAGTTAAAATGTTATTCACTAAAAAGTATTATTATTGCTCACTGAACTTTCCACTGTTGCTGAGTATTATAATTACCGATTCAAATTGTATTTATTTACACAAGTGTGTAAGCAAATACAAGTTCTCTGATTCCATCTACGTCATCTCATTAAAATTGGCAACATAACAACTATAATATAATCGCAGAAATTTGCCTTTCAGATTTGCTCCACAATTCTATTAAATACAACCCTGAATTAATTGTATCTCTCCTTATCCGTAAATTTGCACATTCGATATGTAGAAACAATAGTAGGTAAGGTTATCATTTCTACAATACCATCATGAACTCAAACATATTCGAGTGGAGAGATATAGAGTAATTCTGCGATGTTTACGCTTGAGTGAGGTATTCCGATTATCTTATGTCTCGCTCATGTAAAATGTTTAAATGCTGAGTTGACGTTCAATTTTCTTGCAATTTTTTTGAAAGATTGATATTTTAAAATCAAAATTCGGCGAAGTAAACCGAAGGGAGTCGTGCAAGAAAAATGCTGATATTGGTTTTTATTTTGGAGAGTATTATGCAGAATATTAATATCTAAATTTACCTGTTTGGTATAAAACTGAAAGAGTATGGATCTGACATCTGTTATTAATACTAAATGTAATATTCTAGTGACATACGGTAGACAGCGTCAGCGCCTTAACTTCGTTAATCTTATGGACTGGTAATTGAATATTTCTTCTATTTTGCTGGATAATCTACTAATCATATTCGGGTATTCGCTAAAGCAGTGATACATTTAACGGGTTAATATAAGAATTTATGGTCGGTGTTCCCAACTTCGAAAATAAAACGTAAATTAACGTCAGATGTCATTTAATATATTTATAATTAATACGCAATAATAACAACTTTATACCTTTTAGCGCACTGTATACAATCATACATCCGATCCTCTTTTGAAACAGCTTTTTAATTTTATTTAAATTGAAATCCTTTTGCCAGTACGTAAATTGACGGCTCTAATGACAGTTGTTACGTATGTGCTTATTTTTGTAAAAAATATTTAACATTTGCAAATCCTTGTGTTTATGTTTTGTTTAATTTTATTTTCGAGAGCTGTGAACACTTTCATAAGAATCTATTGTTTATATCGTTATTTTTATATAAAATTTTAATTTTATTTTCGGACCTGTGAATGAGGTTTTATACATTGATGTGCACATTATTTCCTACACTAGGCACATTATTTCATATACTGGGCGCATTATTTCATGCACTGTGCACATTGTTCATACCTCATGCACTTCCAAAATTATGCATTTTAAATTGTGAAAATGTTTTTAATACTTGTGTAAAATTTAAATATCTGATGTGGACACCACATGACTTCCTTGTACGCCTGTTACTTTGACAATGACATTAAATTCTTTATTTTTTGTTATTTTTTGTCCTAATTCATAGCAAACTTAATTACAGAAACCGAAAAGTACATAATTTTTAAATTTACGTATCTCGCTTATACAAAGAGCTAATTTAATCATACTTGATGTTTTCGATGCAGAATTCAATTATATAAAACTTTTATTTGAAGCATTTATTATTAAGATCAAAATAACACCATTTTTTCAAGAAAAACTGATAACAGCTTCAAGTAAAGTACCACTTTAGGTTACACTATTTTAACCAAAATCTATTATGTTATTCCCATTGATATAAAAGTATTATATACCAAATTTGAAAAGTTTTGGATTACATTTTAATATAGTTTTTCATTAAAATCTATTATAGGCTTCAAGTAAAGTACCACTTCCGGGTAGACCATTTTAACTGAAATCTATTATGTTATTCCCATTGATATAAAAGTATTATACACCAAATTTGAAAAGTTTTGGATTATATTTTAATATAGTTTTCCTTAAAATGTATTATAGGATTCAAGTAAAGTACCACTTCCGAATAGACCATTTTATCTAAAATCTATTATATTATTCCCATTGGTTTAGAAGTCTTATATACCAAATTTGAAAAGTTTTGGATTATATTTTAATATAGTTTTTCATTAAAATCTATTATAGGCTTCAAGTAAAGTACCACTTTTGAAAGTTATGTAATGACTAAAAAGGGAGGTGCTCAACTAGATGTTATAACAGTCCTAAATACAAAATTTTAACTTTCTACGGCTTCCCGTTTTTCAGTTATGCGAGATACGTACGTACGTACGTACAGACGTCACGACGAAATTAGTCAAAATGGATATTTCCGTTGAAATCTGGAAACCGAAATTTTTCGCGATTACAATACTTCCTTTACTTCGTACAAGGAAGTAAAAATTAAATGTGTTAAAACCTGTCAGAACTGATATGAAAAGTCAACTGTTATCTGTTCCATTGACAAGCATAGAGGTAATTTTTTTTGAACAGTTGTACCTATTTTCTAAATATTAAATTGTGTAAACCTTGTGCGCGAAATATGTTGGGTACTCTCGAGCGATTTTTTGTCTCGGCGAAACCTCGTCAAAAAACATACGTTCTTGTGCACTAAACACATATATTTCGCGCACATGATACACAAATATATTATGCGATAAATAATTTGAAACCAATTGATTTCGATGGAACTCGTATGGTAGTCATTAATTATGGATCCAGAAAGAAAAATTCTGATGTGGACACCACATGACTTCCGTGAAAACCGAATTTTTTCGCGATTACAATACTTTCTTTACTTCGTACAAGGAAGTAAAAACATTAAGTAAATAAATAATTGTATTAGTCATTGTTGAGTGTATGAATCTGCTTTTATTCATATTTGTATAATTAAGGGCGTCACCTCTCCAGCTATCGGTGAGAGAGCACCACAGGAATCATTTTTATTTTCTTAAAATTATCATTTACTCGATAAATATAAAATTTCACATTACACATTGTTTTTTTTTGATGATTTTAATAATTTCAATGGAGATAATAATTCTTCCCCTGGATTACAACAAAAACACAAATTCATATTCGCTATAATCGATACGTATCTCTTCATAATTATTTTTTAATTGATGTACAAATTAATCTTCGTGACGACGTAATTTGAGTTTTTTAATCTCCAATTTACAGATTGCTTAAAAAAAGAAAGTAATTTTAATTTCAATTTTAAATTTAATATTTGCATGAATAAGATTTTATCCTAGTGCTTTTATTCGTTTGTTCTTATTTTTGTCTGAATACATAGTAATTTCTTAAGTTCTTTCTGTACATTTGCTAGAATACACAATTCTTGGAATTTAATTAGAAATGTGCTACCATCTAGACGTCAGTTTATTATTATTATTTATTAAGATGTTTTATCTTTGAAGTTTTATTATTTGAGCAAACAGTTATTTATGTACAGTTTATTCATTATAGGCTAAGCAATAGAAAGTTTTACAAATTGGCAGTTTAGTAGTTGTATATCATGAATAAAATACTAAATTTGCGACCTTGGGGTGTTGCCGCTTGTTCGCCATATTGGAAATATCACCCATTTCTGGGTGTGCAAATCTGGTTTGTCACAGATATCGGTAAAGATGATATATTTGTACCGTGTGGGCGTTTATCAGGCGTCACCTCACTGGCATTCAATGCTGGTGTGGAGAGTGCACCACAGGGGTCACTTTTGTGCCATTTAAAATTCAAAATATTTGGCGTCAGTCGGGATCAAACGATCGACACTCAGGCACGCGGCCATGAGACCAAATACTTTTTTAATAACTAAATATAAAATATTAATTTTAACTTCAAAACGGGAGGACATATAGTAATCATAAAGGAAGGTGCACATTAATTTTTTTAATTTTTTGTCCATACCAAACTTAATTACAAAAACCAATAAGTATATAATTTTTAAATTTACATATCTGGCTTATACAAAGGACTAATTTAATAATAATAGAAGTGCTAGACGCAGATTCTATAAAACTTTTAGATGCAGCATTTTTTCCTAAAATCAAAATAAAACCATTTTATTATCCCAGTCTATTTTTACCTCCCGCTACCCTTGGTAAGGGAGGTATAGGGATCGTGCTAAAAATCTCATATCGAGATTTTAGTAAATGACCACGTTTTAAGGTCCCTAGAATCCAATTTTAACATTTTCACGATGATGTCTATATGTGTGTGTGTGTGTGTGTGTATGTATGTGTGTGTATGTATGTGTGTGTGTATGTATGTATGTATGTATGTATGTGTGTATGTGTAGGGATTTTGTTTTCGCTCTAACTCAAATACTATCATTCAGAAAATTCTGAAACCTTGTATTTCTATCCTATTCTAATATGAAAAGAAGCCAATAGATTTTGGTGTAAATCGGATAACCGGAAATGGCACTTTACCTGAAGCTCATAATGGTTTTTCTTCAAAAAATACCATTAAAAGCCATTTTTTCGCATTTTATGTCTTATGAAAATTAAAGATTATTGAATTTTCTACAGGAATACATTAATACTTTTTCTATATATTTTACAGATAAATTTAAAAATAATTTTATTTATTAGTCGCGAAGCCTAAGATAAACAATAATTCCTTTGTTACACAGTTCATATTTCAAATGAATGTAACTGACAGTAAATGTCACTATCAAAAAACTAATCACTTCAAATTAATAATAGTGACAAATAAAGCAATTGTTTTCTGCAATGAAACTGTTTGCAGCGTTAGTAAATACGTAAGTATGTATTTAAATTAATAAAAATTCAATAGCGGGAGGTGTTGGCCACATCAAATTTTTAATTATTTGATTGTCTCGAGTAATTATAAATATTATCAAAAAATAAATTTTCAATCATTCGTTTGCGTAATTAAGTTGTGGTATTATGAATGAATGACTCCATGTCAGTTTGCTTTGTAGTAGGGTTAAATAATGGTGCTGAGTTTTAACATGTTTATTTATTAAATACTATGTGCGATCGATTTCGAATAAATAAACATATTAAAACTCAGTCTGCTCAAGCACCATTATTTAACCCTAATAAGCTGTGGTATATGCGCTTAACTGCAAACAAAAATGAAAACAGTAAAGTAATGCGAAGTATTCGAATGAAACTTGTTGTTTTTCATCGATTGGACGTTTAAATAAAATTTCAATACTGAGTTGGCGGCGTCATTACAGTGTGTTGCGATCTGCGATATCAAATTGTGATCGATTCAGTGAGTCTGCATAACATTTCAAGTATGTCATTAGGGAAATAAGTCGAGAGTAAGAACGAGGATATGTGATATATCAACAAATCAAAGCAACTAACAGGATATGTGATGTAAACGTAAACGTATTTACATTTGCTTTCAATATTAAATAGACTTGCTTTAAAATGCATATTAACTGATGCAGCAGAAATAGAAAACTACAAATATTTATAATTTTGAATAATAAGAGCAATTTTCTTCGTCTTGTGGACCCTTGAAATATTTTGAATATTTGTCAATAACAACTTTTAAAATTATTAATAAATATTAAAATTTTCATTAAAAAATAAAAACTAAATTAACGTGTTATGGCAGGTAAAATAATTATATCATATTTACAAGTAATTAATTATTAAATTCTGAATTATTTGAATTTATTATTCAAGCATTTAATTTTCATTGCTATATCAAAATTAGTTAACACTGGACTTATGAACTATGTAAAACATATGCAGTATTTCTATCAAGCCTAAATATTAGTAAATTATCAAATAAGAAGATATAAATTAAATAAAAATATAATGCTTAATAATTTGAACTCTTTATGAAATTAAAAATGTTGACAATTGTAAAATGTCCAATTAAGTACAAAAATGTTTTATATTATTTACTTTAAATTGACTGGAATTTATATGTTAATTCGTTTCATTTACCTACGCTTGTTATGTTTTTATACCCTACTTATATTTTATGTTAGTATTATTTCATATTTTTTGTAAATTATTAAACTGACAAGTTTATTATTTAATGTTTTTTTTTCTTTTCACCCACGTGTATAGATACACTGAAAGTACACCGGTCATAAATACATTCAATGAAGTGTACCCAGAATATTTTATCTCTTTTTGAGCATCTATTTGCTCTTTCTATCTTGTAGACTTACAGGAGGTAAATATGGCAACATGGTACTCCATAAGGTCTTGTACGGAACATAGAGTGTGGGACACTGTATAGTAGGTACGATAGTAGGTACATGGTTGCAACCTTTGGAAACTTATGTGACTAGTGCCGGGCATTTGCTAGTAGTACTCAATTCCAATCAACAGATGTCGTTAACATCGCTTTAGGAACTTGCATATTTTATTTCTGAGAAACTAAAATTTGTGAATTTGACATAATATGCATTTCCATTCGAGCTTTTCATATCATATATTTTAATATTATAGGTTCATGTAATCCGTGTTTCATTTTCCACTGTTACAATTATTTCAATGAAATAAGTTGACATAAATCCATTTCGAAATTAAAATTTTATGATGATAAATGAAAAAGTATAATTAAACATTATATTTTAATATCAAAATAAATTTAAATCAACTAAGAAGTCTAAAATACTTTGCATAAAAATGAAAAGCAAGTTGCCTAATTTACATTTTAGTTGTAATTTGTGTGTGTTTTTTTTTTCTTTGGGGAAAAGAACATAAAAATTAAGTCCCGGGAGTAGAAATCGGACTAGTGTTATTTTTGTGTGGGAAGACTTTTTCATAGCCTAGATGAACACGTTACCAATTTGGATTGTTTTATTTGATTTATTTTACCCTGTAGAATCCATATTTCAGTTTTTTCATACTTCTCAGGCATGTATTTAAAGATTGATCTAACAATCACATTTGCCCATTTGACAGACAAATCTGGGATAGAAATTCGGCGATTATTTCTTAATAATCGGAAGCATATCCAGTTTTAACGTTCGACTCAATATTTCCGGTACATATTGTTAAAACTTTATTATGTTTCTCGTCGTTCCTTGAGAAATACTAACATTTTTTTGCAATAATTTTTTTTAATGTAAAATTGGAAAATAATCAGACATGCAGTCATATATAAATTATTTATTTTCTGGCCGACGTTTCGACTTTAACAAAAGTCTTCTTCAGGGCTAGAAATAGTCAAATATGTAAATTAGTTAGTGGATCCCCTATACGACCCATTGGAAATGTCCAGGTGAAATTAAATAAAATAAATAAATAAATATGTTTTATCAGGTCAAAAAAAAATTCTTGTGGTTTTGTTTTACAATTTTCAAAAGTTTTTTGATTTTACTAATTTGATGTGGTTCGTAACGCTCCAGCTTAAATTATTTTTTAAAAATTGACCTGATGCAACATATTTATTTTATTTAATTTCACCTAGACATTTCCAATGTGTCGTATAGGGGATCCACTTGCTAATTTACATATTTGACTATTTCTAGCCCTGAAGAAGACTTTTGTTAAAGTCGAAACGTCGGCCAGGAAATAAATAATTTATATACGACTGCATGTCTGATTATTTTCCAATTTTACATTCTGAAATCAGTCGATCATCGTAATCAACTATTATTTTTTTTTAATATTTAAAAACCCAGATATTTCCAATTTCTTTAGGGGGTAATTACCCCCGTTACCCTCTTCATAGATCCGCCTCTCATTAAAACATATCATTGTATTCTCATACGTAATATAACAAGTGATATGATTATCATCGATAATATTTTCGAGTGAAACCTAGTTGCACGAGTCCGAAGGACGAGTGAAATATGCTGCTTCGGTTTCACGAGCAATATCTTCGATTATTAATTATATCACGAGCTTATATTTAATGAGAGAATATAATGATTTTTTGTTAAAATTAACTGTCAATGTTGTAAGTAGTGATGCCGCGAAACGAGATATGGCGAGAAACAATCCACTCTCGTCTCTTCTCGAATTTTCGAGACGAGATTTCTCTGCATCTCGTCTCGTCATATTTTTTCTTACTTCCTCTCGATCTCGACTCGAGAGTCTCGAATTTCTCGAATTTATAATTACAAATAGTAAATAAATTAAAATTACAAGCAACATGAATTTAATAAACTGGTACCACTGATTAAAACATTATTTTACTAAGTCTGGTATTTGAATGGTAGATAAAAAATAGGTACTCTATATCACCCGTTCTTGGGTATAGCAATCTGTTTTCTTACTCTAATATTGGTAATTATGATGTTATATTCCTATAGTGACGGCACTTAAGGCTAGCCTGAAGGATATACCATAGATGTCACTTTTGAGCATTTTCTTTTTACTAAAACGCAATAAATCTAAAATTAATAAATAAATATGAATGTAAATGAAGAGGCAATTAAAATATTTATTTATACCGACAAATATTTTGCTATTTTGTATATTTTAATTAGAAATATTTACGTAATATAAAAAAATAGTACAATCGAGATCTCGAATTTCTACTCTCGTCTCGAGCAAATCTCTATGGCACTACTATCGTCTCGCCTCGAAATATCGAGACGAGAATAAGGTTAATCTCGTCTCGAAAATACGAGACGAGATCTCGAAAATGCGAGATCTCGCGGCATCACTAGTTGTAAGAATCCCTTTGTAACGAATATAAATAAGGTGATAATTTCCTTGTTTTTTATCATCGCTGTAATAGATATGTAATTAGGGAGATTCTGAATGCTGATTGGCGGAAAATATGTTACGTGACTAGTGAATTATATTCTCTATAATATATTTCAATTCTACGCCTAATATGTTATTTACTATGCTGTGAAATGCAAAATACTTTTAATGCATTTCTACCCTATTATCTATCGTCCTACACAGATATTATATTTCACGTGCTCACCTAATTATCAACAGTTAACAGTTAATAATTTAATAATGCTATAATATTCATTACTCTTTGAAGTTCATAATATCCTTATACCCTTTGAATTAAGCAAATATAATGTAGTACATAATTACATATTTGTGTAAAATTATATAAAAAGCTAAAGCCTTCTTTCCTTTCTGTGAAAAACAAATCCAGTTATCTTTCTGAGGTTAGACCAACTCATCTCATAACTAGGGCATGCTGGCTTCCACCCACGTCCGCAAAAACATTTGTACCGTTTCTTTATGACATACCATTGTGACAAATTAAGTTTCGCTAATGAGGAAAACATGACCGTATCTTCTGTAAAAGGTTGTACTGGCACGCCATTCTAAAGCATTTACCGTGGAAACTTTCGTAATGCAACACTGAATTTTCAAGAGGGGTTATAGTCAGAAAAAGTTAGGAAAAACAAGAAAAAGTTTGCCTGTTAGAAGGATTGTTAAGGGAAGGACGGATTAGCAAGATACGACGTTTTAGGAGTACACATAATATTAGAGCCCTTCTACGTAAATTTTATTTAGCTCTTGTACACGCGCTCTGCAGTATACCAAGCAAACCTTGACATTGGCGTTTAACATGAGAAAACTGTTTTTTGTAAATAAAAAGTGTCTGGCAAAAAATTAAACCACGATATTTAACCTGATAATAAATAATAATAATAATAATAATAATAATAATCATTATCATCATCTTTATTGATAATAATCAAATATTATAATAGTACACTACATCTTGTACGTTATTTAATATTAATTACTTTAATGTTATTACATAAATTGCAATTAATTTCAAAAATTTTCAAATTAATAATTGTTTTACTTTTTTATTATGCAATATAAAATGATTTTCAAATGTCAGCATGGAACATTGGCTATATTCCCCTTTAGGGTACCTAATTAATTTATTTTTTTACATAAAAATTGTTGAACTTTTAAAAATCTATCTTATATTTCGTATTACAGTCATTTAAAAATACAAATAACATTGTAATAAATAAAGAGAAAATAAATGACAATAATTGATTACAATATTCAAATCATATTTTCTTTTGATATTGATAAACAATATTTTTTATAAATACAGTAAAACCAGTAAATATCAACACAAATTTATTATATTTCAGTTATATTTATTATTGTAAGAAGAAAATACAATACATTGTTATTATATCAATATTTTAATTATTGTAATCAAATATTGTCAATTATATTCCCTTTATTTATTGCAATGTTATTATTATTTTTAAATGACTGTAATAGAAAATATCTATAGGTAAACCTACAAATTTTTGAAAGTTCAACAATTTTTGCGTAAAAAATAAAACAATTACTCTAATGGGGAATCGAACCCCAATTTAAAATTTCTGAAATAGTTGTGCTAACCAGTACGCCACGGTGACATTTGAAAATCTTTTTATAATGCATAATAAAAAATGAAACAATTATTTATTTGAATTTTCTAATAATTTATGCAATAATATTAAAGTAATTAATATTAAATAATGTACATACAAGATGTAATGTACTATTATCATTTTCAGTATCATGGCTTAATTTTCTGCCGGACACTTTTTATTTACAGAAAACTGTTTTCTCGTGTTAAATGCCTATGTTAAAGTTTGCTTGGGACACCCGGTATGTAAGCCATTTTAGTTTTTTACTTTGTTCACACATCAGTTCCTTTTAATAATAATACACTTCACCTTTCTTCCCTTCTACTTCTTAAAAGCTCCCATCAATTCTTCTTTTGGTATGCTTTCGAAATAAACATGAATTGCACTATTACAGCATCAGTCACTCTTCAATCAAAAACCTTTTGCCAGGTAATTTTATTTAAATCCAAAAAATTGCTAAACTCTCATCTTTCTACCTTACTGCTGTACCGGTAGCCAATCAGAATTCAGCGTTTCAGTTTTACTATAATAATCTGTATTATCTACATGTTCGTGAACTGTCACAACTACAAAATAAATACTACATTTTCGTCCCTGTCTACTTCTATTTAATTTTTTTTTTATACTAACCTTATTTTTTCCTATGTATGTCATATAAAGATAATAAATAAAAGTGAGCCGAACTTCAAAGAAATATACCGAATTCTTCTTATTAGTTAGAAGTGCTATCTTTGGCGTTTATTATAAATCACAGATTTTGTGTTTGCGTTAGCGGTCACGTTGCGCCGTTGCGTTGAATTTAACGTTATTTTATTATAAATAGGCCTTTAGGTTTAGGCATAGAATTGAAGTAACTACAACTTTTATTTGACACATTTTTACCTAAAATTAATAGAGAACTTGCGCAAGGAAAAACTGATTTAACATGTTAAATACCTATGCCGCGCTTTTTAAATAACAGCCTGTATATATTTATTTTTAATGCCAGAAACTGACTTGTTGAAGCATTCCTACGGAAAGGCGCGTTATCATGATGTAGCATAATTCTTGTTTCTCAAACTCTCCTAAGCATTTCAGGAAAACATTTTTCAGTGTACCATTTAGCTGTAACTGTCTTCTGTCCATCCAACTTAATTGCATTTACCAGTCACGTATTTCTAAAAAATACTGCATACATTACTTTTTTCATCGCTCGCTGCTTCTTGGTTATTGCTGGTGTTTTCCCATCTTTATGATTCCAAACACGGACTCTCTGCATAAGTATGTTGAAAAAAGAATAAATTTTCGTCCCCTAACTTTTGAAAAATATTAGTGTGCTAGTAATAGTGTTAAGTTGAATTCACATGTACAGTTGTCACCATCAAATTACTCACCGTTTACACCGTTTTGTGTTGTGATTGGTTTAAATTTAAATCATGCGGTATGAACGGTCTCCACGATACGAACGTCGCGGGCGGCTATTGAAATATTTTTATTTTTGACGCCGTTGACATAAAATCTACCGTATTTTTACCTCTCGCTAAGAGAGGTTTTGGATTCATGCTAAAATTCGCATATCCAGATTTTATTGAATAAACACGATTTAAGGTCCCTAGAATCCGATTATAACATTTTTAAAATGATGTCTGTGTGTGTATGTGTGTGTGTGTGTGTGTGTGTGTATGTGTGTGTGTGTGTGTGTGTGTGTGAGAGAGAGAGAGTGTGTGTATGTATGGATGTTGGAGGGACGATTCCTCAAAAACTATAAGACTTAAAAAATATTTAACTGCAGTTTCCTCAATCTGACATTCCTGGGAAGAGCTGAAAAGGTTTTGGTAACAATTGAACAACCGGAAGTAGTAGTTTCTTAGAAAAATTCTTCTAAATATAATTTTTTGGGAGTTTTTTTATTAAATATTGAAGAACATGAAATTCTCCATCTAATACACTTAAAAAAAATATTATATATTGTATAGATTTAGAGATAAAGACACTATAATTTATAGAGTAAACTAATCGCAGAGGCTAAGGCACTAAGGAAACCAGTTGACAAATTCCAATGTTTATAACATATCAACAAATCAACAGTTTTAGTGACATTCTGATAGCTTTTTCTGGGAAGTATATTTAATATTTCTTATTGTTTTATTAATTAAATATTTGAAAATATAGGTAAAATTGTGGTAAAATGCATATACCCATCAGAAATACCGCCAATCTGGTTAATGAATTGGAAGAATCTCTGACATTTAAAAACTTCCTCATACAATGAAAAATAGATATAATTAGAATTATATGTGTGCAGAAGGCATGTTAAATACAATAAAAAACAATATTTGGGTAAAGTTCTGCAATACAATACTTATATAGCCTAATATGGAAATGGCGAGAGGTCTTGTGCTGGCCACAACAAATTTTTTATGTATAGGCCATCCAGCGAATCAAGCGGTTTACGTCATAAATACAATATCACTAGAAACAATGACGTCATATGCTAAAAAGTTTACATGAGCATGTAAAGCGGATTAAAATCTGTGGGTTGCCTTCATAAACCCAATTTTTTCTTAAAAACACATCTGGTATAATATTTTTCCAGCGAAATCCAATTTTATTTAAAATATTCTGAACGATACTGCTTACGCCGTTATAAATACTTCATTCTTGTAGTATATGCAACAAACTATCTAGTATTATGTGAGATCCTTAAAAAAATACAGAATACTGCATACCATACAATTTCTCACTGTTTCTATACATTGCGTATAGCGTTTGCCACACGCTGTACATATAGATTTAATTTTCAAATTATTACTAACAAATAGAACCAAATATTACCTCAATATTAGATTTCAGTGAAAGTAAAAACCCACCAATCTATTTTTCATTTTCAAAATAAGTCAATAAATTAACTACAAGCTCTTGAATTTGACATGACAGAGCATTTGACATTTTGACAATGAACAACGAAACCAAAAACAAAATGAAATCACAATACACGTTGAAAAGTATAATATAGACCAATATTAAAAAAATATAATCAAACGTCATTTTGCAAAAATTTACAAAAATAATAATATATCCAAATATAATTATTTCTATTAAAGGTGTCAAATACATGATAATAATAAAAAACCAATAAAATACCGTTAATAAAATATATTTAAAAAAATAAATTTCAAAAATCCCTAAACGATGACGTAAATTGCTTGATTCGCTGGATGGCCTATATCTTTTTTGGTGCATTGATGGTAAAACAATAACCTTATAATATGGTAATGGCAAAACCGTCGAAACTAAACTTATTATAGGTTATATCAACTGGTAACGTCATTGTGGTGAAAACATATGTTTTGGTAATATTTCGTTTTTCAGGTTTGTATGGTTGTAACGGTCCATGTCAATCCTGTTTTGAGTTTCTTGGCTAATTCTTTTCTGCCTTTTGAAAATCAAAAAGCTGGTGTGACACATAACGACTGGCAACTTTTTGTAAATATATCGTGTATGATTCTATTAAAAAGTGAGGATCCAATCTCCGTTTGATGCTGAATTACTATATTATCTTACTATTTTCATAATAGCATCAATATTCTTATCGCCAACCGAAAGGAAATGGACTGTAAAATGACAAATTTATCATTGCTGTCAATAATTCGATTTAATATTGTTTATTTAACTGGCAGTTAAAATTTTAACCAGAGATGGTAAGATTAGGCCTTAAAGTTTCATCGTATTCTTCTGCAATTGATAATTCAATAAATTATATTATGCTGTAGAATGTAGAACATTAAACAGATGTATGTACAATTAGTGTTCCACTGATTTGGTGTAATATATGCAGATCTGTTCATGCCATTCAATTAGTTATTACGTTAAGATAGCTCTATTGATGCATCAGAGTCAATTAGCTTTGTCTTTGATGCGCCATTCCATACATGCTTTACTCACAAATGTAGCAAAAATTTCGAAAATATAACTGCATAAAGCTAAAAGCTAAACTTTTAAAGATAGTATTCCAATATGAACGTTCACTTTATTTCTACGTCCGTTCTAAAAATAGGCTTTTTAGCAGTCATTTTAAAATAGAAAGTTGACGTTTGCAGTTGATAGAACAATTTGTTGCTTCTCCGCATAAAATAGAGTACAACACAAAATTACCTTAACATCATTGTGAAAAAGATTTAAAGCAAAGTATTTTTATTATCTTTTCGTTATTTTCCGGTCTAGATATACTATTGTATTTTGATACTATTTACACGAAGGGAGATTTTTATCTAATCTACCTTACCAAACGACTACGAAGAGAAATAGCAAAAAAATGCATTTTAATTAAAGCAGGTAGTTATAAATATTTACAGTGTTCAGAAAATAAAATAATAAACTACGTTAGAAATTAACACAAAAGACGAGACCGTAAAGTAGAAACAATGTTAATGCTTGTTATTTTTATTTACTTTATTTGTGTTTTCATTTTATTTTCATCCCCAGGCTTCCAAATTCAGCTCTACGTGCTTGTATAGCAGACGAAGCGTGAATAATACTCTTCCTTGAGAAACAAAATCAATTTAAGTCGTTTGCAGCTCGAGGTGCAAACGTTACATTAGCTCATGTCGCGGAAAAGTGAGAGCAAAGAGCATTAATGAGAGTTCTGCCATTCAAATGTTGTTGCTAACATTTATACCAAGAATTATTTCATTTACAATTAATAATAATTGTAGACGTCGTAGCAAAAAATAAAATAATTAAAATTTTGGAAGAACACTAAGTAAAAAATAAAAGACAATTTTTAGTATAAAGGTTAAAGCTTCATTTTCCTTTTTTTTAAATGTATAGGTATATAATGTATATACAGTGTGGGATTAAAGTATGGAAAATCCGAACTCAGACGATTTTTTTTTAAAACGCTGAAACACGTCGATTTTAGTTTTTAAAGATACACATTAATTTATGCGATTCATCTTCCGACTTTCATTTGTTTTTCAGTTATGACGTCATAACAAAAAAATTTAAATGGCAACATAGATTTTTAGTAGTAAATAAAATAAATAAATATATCATCACGGCATATTACCCATTTCTGGGTGTGCCAGTATCTACAACACATGTAGACATCGGTAATGATGACGATATATTTTACCGTGTGGGCGCTTATCAGGCGTCACCTCACGGGCACTCATAGCTGGTGTGGAGAGTGCACCACAGGGGTCACTTTCGTGCCATTTAAAATTGGAAATATTTGGCGTCTGTCGGAATCGAACCCGGTTCCCCCGGGTTCGCGACCAGACACTTAGGCACGCGACCACGGGACCCCATATTTTTAGTAGTGGAATCTGATATTGATTTTTTTTACCTTTATGATCATGCAAATAAATCATAAGGGTGCATAACAAAAATTTTGAGAAAAATCGAGCTGAAAATGTAATACGTAAGAATGAATAATCAAGATACCGTGATAAAAATTTTAAATTTAGCCAACTGTTTCATTCAAGCAATTTTGCTTATAATAACCGGACGCTTTATTCGATTTGGATGAAATTTAATATGACAGTTTATATGGTTATAAGTCATTTTTTAAGATGATACTTGCTATTATTCGTGAATCACTAGTGTATGAACTTAGGTGTCCCAACATTGATTAGACCGTAACTAATTTTAAATGACAGTAACTATTGTTTATGGGTTGTCAAAAATAAATGTTTGGCATTTGGACAGACTGCTAGATACAATTTATCTGAGAGACACCTTATATACCGTGAATATTTTTTAACGTGAAACATTGGATTTGTCATATCCATATGGTTACGACTTAACATTTGATTGACAGCAATGTGATAACCTGTCCCATTTGAAATGAAACATATGGAACGAATTTGACATTTGACAAAACGTCAATAGAGGTTAATTTTATTTTAATAATTATACCTGCTTTCTAAATTAAATTTGATTGTAGCAAAAATATTATGTGCACCTTGTGCCCGAGTGATTTTCTGACTTGGCTAAATTCCGTACAATATTTATATATAATACTTCTGTCAAATTCATTCCCTATTTTTCATTTTAAACGAGACAGGCAAATACATTGCTGTCAATCAAATGTCAAGTTCTAACTTATAGTAAAGATCAACGGTTATCTGTCATATTGACAAGATGTCATTAACGGTTAATTTTGTTTAAATAATTATACTTGTTTTCTAAAAATTAAATTTAGTTATAGAAAAAATATTGAGTGCACCTTGTGCCCCAAATATGTTCAGTGCTCTCGAATTGTTTTCTGACGTGGACAAATTTCTTACAATATTTAAATATAATACTCAAATTCGTTCCCTATGTTTCATTTTAAATTGGACAAGCAAATACATTGCTGTCAATCAAATGTCAATTAGTAACCATGGATATGACAAACCCAATGTTTCACGTTAAAAAATACTCACCGTATATATATATATTGCTTGCGCTGCTTTGACACCAGAAACTGTAATAAAAGCTACTTCTTCTGTTTTAAATAGAATAGAATTATGCTTAGAAAATAATGGAAATCAAATAGAACATTATTTATAAGGAGTAATTAACAATTATTAATTTTCAATTTAAATTTATCACTCTTGTTTCTCATCCATGGCCTACTGTACAATAATATTAAAAATAAAAATTTATTAAAATTTCAATCGCATTTTTTTCAATATTTTTATTATGTAAGGATATAAAACTAATACATGGTTGAATTCAGAAAAAAATATGCTATCGAACAGGCATAAAAATATGTAGAATCCCATTTGAAAAAATATAACTTTGTGTTGTAACTTGAGAACCACTGGTTTAAAAAAATATTTTCTTCTCTGAAAGAATGTTCCTCTTGGTCCCTACAACTTTGTTCTATAGTATTTTTTTGTAACTATAATAATAAAGGTAATAATGGCAGTGGTCGGTGTACGTGTTACACCCTGTATATATATGCATATTTTTAAGTGGTCTGTGTACAATTTTTATTTGGTGACATCGTGAACTTTACATTCCACATTTATTATTCATTTGGACAGTGATCAAAGGCTGAAATAATTATGTCGACATGAGATCACAAATGTGGATATCTTTAATATTACATGAAGGTGGACATTATGACATATGAGATATAGATTGATTCCATCTGAAACTCAGCGTATTCCTCTGTGTAAATTGCTTCCATCTTTGAGGGATTTGACGGACACGTACATCAATTAACGCGTAAATTTCCCTTCATGTGAGCAATCATGTAATCACATTTGCTTGTTAAATATGCACGCGTGTCACCGAAGTCAAACATCTGAATTCCCAATATGTTACATCCGCGATACATGTCAACCTGCCATGTTCTATTACCAAGCAGTCACTCGGGAATAAACCCCACTTTAAAAACAATCATTTCACCGGCGACTTGATCCCCTCAACTAGGTCACACGAGAAAATAATAATTTGAATACTTCAAGCATTCCATAATTGTTGGAAACAAAGACAATCGGAGATATTGCATCTACTTGGATAGACTTGGGAAATAGATGTAGAAGTAGGTCATAGGTACTACGATAATTTAGTGATTTCATCAACGGAAAGTGCATAGAATTGAAAATACGAATAGGTTAAGTGTTATTCTCACAACAGATGTGTACCGAGCAAATTTGATAAATAAAATATAATTGTTTTCGTTGCATTCTTTACAATATAAAGAAAGGCATAACATTCGTATATTTGTTCTCAAATTGTTAAAACAGCGTATTATTTTTAATTTAACCCACCTCGGCTCACTGATTCCAAATGGAATCTAAGAAAATTCGAAATAACTACCTACCATGTGCATCTTACAATTAAAGCAAACTACTTTTCAATTAAAAAACTTTTGCTTTTTATTGAAAACCAAACTTGACACCTGCAAAGTATAAATATAAATGTTTTTCTTTCTTTTGGAATAAAACCTCATTTCCACTGAATGTTTTAATGCTTAATGCATAATAAATAGTTCATAAGGCTTAAAGCATTATAATAATTTACTAGGATACCATTTGCAGCTACTTTGTGTAGTGACTAATTCAAAAGAAATGTCACAATTTTTGCCCTTATTTGTTGTCTAGCAGCCATTGCTACAGCAATTCTTCTTTTTTAATATGTTATATACATAATATTCTGTATCCATATCCATAACGAAAAATTAGAAAATTAATAATTATAAAATACACTGACAATTAACAATTCATGTTAGAAGTTGCAAGCTCTTATTAATCCTTATGCAAAGCTGGAAATGGTAATAAACGTTGCCATTTAAAAACATTTTTAAGTATTGCGCTTAGTTATTAATTATAGCTCTTACGCATTTGGACAATCGGTGGAAATAAGGTTTAAGAGTGACAAATTTTAGCAATGTAACATAACCGAATCAGTGTTACTAGAGCGACTAGATGAAATTGGGAAACACACATATCAAGAGCGGACAATAATAGGACAAAATAAAAGACGTAAAATTCTGCCATCTACCAAACTCGTCTATTAAAAATTTCTCGTAATATGAATTTTCAACTAAGTTTATAAATAAATATCTAAATATATAAAGTAAAGTGAAAGATGAAACTGAGAAAATGATATAAAATACTTGTTACAGAAGGATATTGAAGCACTTGTTTGTTCGCCCATTCGTAGCTTGTATTCGAACTTTCAACTCGTGGTAAAATAGGTTGCCCTTTGTAACTTATGGTTTAACTAACTAATCTGCAATCGACTGGAAATTGAACATTACATGAACAATTACAAGGAATAGTAAGGTTTTTTATACTAGTCCTGAAAGTATTATTATCAAAACTAGTATTGAAAAATCTCTCAAAACAAAGTATGATGCGGCCAGAAAACCAATAAAATGCAGATTTTCAATTTTTAATTTTTAATTTTATATATATATATATACAGTGTGTTAATTAAAAATCTGGCCATAGGCGTTTAACATGGGAAAACAGTTTTTCTTTGCTCAAAAGTCCCCAATTAATTTTAGACACAATGTTTCAAATGAATGTTGTAGATAATTATATTCTACGCCTAAATCAGTAAACAGCTTTTATTTTGCACATTTGGTAACTTTTAAAATCTAATTTGAAATTCTATAAAAATGTTGCTCATTTCTAGCGATACCCATGAAATTGAAACAAACTCACAAAGAAATGCGTATCGTTTGAACTGTCAGAAATTCAGTTTTCAATTAAAAGTTGCAGGTATTTCAATTCTGCACCTAAATTACTACACAGGTATTATTTTTAAAATCTAACACTTAAATAACTTTTGTTATTATCATTTTTTCACATTCTGTAATCTACAACATTAAATTTCTGACATTTCAAACGATATGAATTTCTCTGTAATTTTGTTTCAATTTCATGGGTATCGGCTACAAATGAGCAATATTTGTACAATTTCAAATTAGATTTTACAAGTTACTAAACATGCAAAATTAAATCTGTTTAGTAATTTAGGCGTAGAATATTAATATCTACAACATTATTTGAAACATTTTTGTCTAAAATTAATTAGGGACTTTCGCGCAAAGAAAAACTGTTTTCCCATGTTAAACGCCTATGGCCAGATTTTTAATTAACATACTGTATATATATATATATATATATATATATATATATATATATATATATATATATATTTACATGCGACGTTACGTTTTAATTACCTAGTCTACTACTATTCTCGGTAGAAGATAAAAAGTACGATATAACACTTTTTCTAGGGACAGAAATAATCTATACAATTATCCCTGGCAGACGAAATTTACACAAAACTTCTACAATAAATACCACACAGAAACAAATTAATGCTGTATAAGTATTATTTTGACATTGGTCAAAAAGCAAAAATAAAAAAATCCATAGTATGACAATTAGAATATTTTTAAGAATTTTTTACATTATTTATAAGATTATTAATTTTAAATATTCAAGTCGTGGAAAAAATAAAGTATACACTAAGAAAATTCTGGTGTTAAGTGGTGTAACTTTATTTTGGTACATAGATCAATTTGAATTTAAACGCTTTAATTATCATCAAAGTGAAGAATAATTCATGTACCTTTTAAAACTATATTTACTATAGTCTGTTTCAAACTATAGACAGTGTTTTAAAAGTTTGGCGGTGAAATTAACGCTTGTGAGTGGCTGTTCCGCAGAGCCAACGAATTTTCAATTTCAATCTTAGTTCAACCATGTAAAACCAATTGTGGAACAGCCACTCACAAGCGTTGATTTAGAGCCACGCTTTTAAATACCGCCTATAGTTTAAAAACAAACTATAATATAAAATAATAATAAATTTCAAAGTTAATACAGTATATCTTGTACAAAAAATGGTGGTAAAATTTTGGTAACTATACACTGCCTTTTAACTAATAAGAAAAAATGATCTCAGTATCACACTCGTTATATTCGTATAACTGCCTTCGGTCTGATTTGAACATCAAATAATCTCATAAACTAATACCATCATTTTCATTTCCACCACTGCCTAATATCCTCGATGAAACTACTACATCAATCCCCGGTCCTGATAATGTGATTCGCAATCCCATAACATTTGGATCTGCCTTAGTGTGGCATTCTGTAATTCGTTTCGTTCACGCAACGTTACGATAGCATCGATTGGTGTATATAGGTCAGTCTGGTAAAAACAAGCGTTCCTGCCTCACTGATCCGAATCGCGGATCGCGGGCTGCGAATGTTTTCCTCGCGGCTGCGGTGATGTGGATGCGGATCGAACTAACCACGTGTCGCCCACGTGCCCGCCGAGGATGCCTACACTGCGCCCAGGGATGATGTATCTATTTACGGAAATCGGGGAAAACTTGCAAGAAATATTACTAAATTTAACCGTTTAAGAGGTTCGTTATCCACGTATTTTGACGTAGGAAACCGTGGTGCCCTCGTCTATTATAAAAAAATGTACTAAAAAGTAAAGTTGTTCTTTTAAGCTTTAGCAAAATGCCCATATATAAAAATCTGATGTGGCCAACACAAAACCTCCCGCTATTTAATTTTTATTAATTTAAATACATACTTCCGTATTTACTAGTGCTGCAAACTGTTCCATTGCATATAAGTATTGCTTTATTTAATAATTTCTTTTTAAAATGTCACTATTATTACTTTGAAGTGATTAGTGTTTTGACAGTGACATTCACCTGTAGTTACATTCATTTCAAATATGAACTGTGTACCAAAGTAATTGTGTTTTCCTTAGCCTTCGGGATTTTTTTAAAAAATTAATTTTTAAATTTATGTGTAAAATATATAGAAAAAGTATTAATGTATTCCTGTAGAAGATTCAATAATCTTTAATTTTTATAAAGACAAAAAATCAAAAATTGGCATTTAATGGTATTTTTTGAAGAAAAACTATTTTGAGCTAAGTGCCGTTTCCGGTTATCCGATTTACAACAAAATCTGATGGTGTCTTTCCATATTAGAATAGGGTAGAAATACAAGGTTTCAGAATTTTTTGAATGATAGTATTTGAGTTAGAGCGTTAACAAAATCCATTCACACACACACACACACACACACACACACACACACACACACATACAGACATCATCGTGAAAATGTTAAAATTGGATTCTAGGGACCTTAAAACGTGGTCATTTACTAAAATCTCGATATGTGATTTTTAGCACGATCCCTTACCAAGGGTGACCAGCACATTACCTTCCGTCAATTCTATGTATTTTGTAAAAATTCCTTACCAAAAGTTCCTTGCAAAAGATTCTGTATATCTTGTAAAAATGTAACACGGACATATGTATACTATTTCCTACAAATTCCATACCGAAATTTCCTTGCAAAAGATTCTATAATTCCAATAAAATTATAACACGAACATGCACTATATAAATTACACTTGACACACACATATTTGTCAATTTGAATAATTTAAATATATCAGCTGTTTCCATGATTACATAGCAAAGCTGGCTAATTTATGAAAGGTAATCTCTTTGTAATTCTTTAAATCTATATCTATTGAATGAAGGAAAATGTATAACCAAACCGTATAGATAATAAGATATACATAAAATGTCAAAAAATGATATTTAACTGCGTTTTTTCAAGAAAAACTGTTAAGAACTTCAAATATGGTAATTTCTTGTTGACCAATTATAATTGAGATCAGCTGTTTATATGGATGTAAATAAGAGGAATAGGAAAGAATTATAAATTTTAGAATTGTAGTATTGGAGTTATCGTTGGAGAAATTTTTGTCGCACACAAATCAGCGTAAAACTAGTAAATTCGTATTCTAGGCACCTTAAAACGTGCTTATTCATTAAAAACTCAACACCGAATTGTTAGACAAAAGACAATACGGAAGGTAAAAAATCACTGAATATACGAGCCCTGATAGTTCAGCCGGCTTACATTTTCAACAAATTATAAAACTTAAACAGATGGTGAAAAATTAAATCTTTCAAAAACTGTGGGCCAAATGAGTTGATAGTAGTTCGACCGGCATTTAAAGGGACATCTTCTAGTCCAAATTTAACTTAACTTTCGGCACAATAAAGAACAACTTCGTAAAAGAATAAAAGAAGAATATGCAGGGTTTATGGATAAAATGACTATTAGAATCAAAGCTGTTATTATTAATAATTATGATGAAGTCCATTATAAAAATGGCGGAATATTTAAATAACACATTTATGTCTGGTAAGTTTAAAATGCAAAATAAATTTATAAAATTTTCTCACTATTTGCGTAGGTTTTATAATATGTTTGTCGAAAATGTAGACCGGCCGAACTACTTTGAGCCTGGGCTCGTAGAACTTATAAAGTGAGGTGTTAGGAGAGCATGCCAATTTGAAGAAAATACTTATACGAGGGTTTTTTTTTACAAATTACGAATAACAAGCTCTGTAAGAACCTTGAATATATTTAAAAAAAAAAAATTGCAAAATGTCTTTGGACCTACAGACGACGTGCACGTAAGTACTTGCTGTGCCCCAATGCCGACCTTGCGGACGAAATAGCAGTAATAAGGAAGTATAGTACGATTAACGAAAGAAAGTTGATGTTTAAATGACTTTTAACTACTATTTGAAAATGTAACTTCGTTGACAAAAATAATGTTTTTAACATTGTTTCCTTTAAAACATGTCTTTAAATTTGACAATATTATACTACATTTTAGTTGCCTAGATAATAATCGTAATCACTACCGAGACGTCGCAAGTGTAATTTAGAAAATGTTTCCATAAAAACTTTGAAGATAAAATTCTCCATCCATGATTATTAATATTATATATTTATTTTGTCATCGAGGCCAAACCGGACAAAAGTAGTTTGACAAAAATATATAAGTAATACATATAAATTAATTATAGCTCTAAATACTTTACGTTTACGTACATATTAGTTTGTAATACCTACAAATACAAAATAAGTTGAATTTTGTATCACCATATTTCATATATTTAAAAATTGTAACGGTACGAAAAGTATTACAATTTACCTATAACTGAATTATACATCCCGCAATATTAAATTTAACGATGATAATTTAATAATGATGGTTTTTTTGATAATTGCAACTGTGTGTCTGTTTTGGGGTTTTTTGTACAAGTAAACGAACCTAGCGGCAAATTATAACTAGAGCAAGAGTACAACAGGACTAAAATGAATTATGTGAAATTTTCACCAAGAAAAACACATAAAGATGCAATGTTTATGGATGTAAATTCGTAGCCAACAAAAACGGAGTAAAGTTTCATAATTTACCAAAAAAAGAAAGAAAACTAGTTAAAAGAAATAAATTTGGAAATGAATTATGGGTGTTTTAAAAATGAGTAATAAAAGAATTTTGAACATCTACGTATCTTGTTGCATTTCCAAACCATAGATTATATTCAGTTTGCTTGTTCGCACGGCTTCTTGGCGCTTGCTTGACTTGAGTACTAACCCCATTTTTCAATTTTAAATTTATATCTATTCATTGTCAGTCTACCGTTTATTATGGGTAGAGGTGGCGCTAAAGCATCTGGAGGAAGATACCGCATAAAGATTTTTATTTTAAAACGATAAACTAACACTTTCATAGAATACGTCCTTCCCTTTTACTCTAGTGCTGCAAAATACTCGTAAAATATTTATATTTATATCTAAATCTACACGAGATGAAGAATATTATTCTTATTACTAACATATATACAGTATGTCCACGGATCGAGTTCCAAAGAGGAATTTTTTTTAAATTTTTTATATTACGAAAAAATCTGTTGTGGCCAGCACAAAACCTTCCGTCAATTCAATGTATTTTGTACAAATCCGATACCAACAGTTCCTTGGAAAAGATTCTATATATCCTGTTAAATTGTAATACGAACACACTATTTTTTTTACAAATTCCATATTGAAAGTTCCTTTGAAAAGATTCTATAAATCCAGTATAATTATAACACGAATGTACATTCTGTAAATTGCATTTCACACTTCCTCATTCCTATCCAACGCATCTTCTTCACACATTTCTTCCTCTCTCAAATATTCTGCTACACAGTCCTTCCGTCTTCTCTTTGGCCTTCCTCGTACTCCCGACATTGAAACTGCAAGTCACTTGCGAGGGACACTCTGTCACTTATATTACTTTCTGATCCTATACTTTCCACTTTGATTTTGCAAATGTTGAAAAATGATAACTGCTTTTTTTCCAGAAAAACTGTTAAGAACTTCAAATAAGGGTACTTCCGGTTGACCAATTATAACCAAAATCTAATCAGCTCTTCATATAGTTGTAAAGAAGAGGAATACGAAAGAATCCTAATTTTTAGAATTGTAGTTTTGGAGTTATCGTCGGAGAAAAATCACAGACACACACATACACACATACACACACACACACACACACACACACACACACACAGACACACACACGGACACACACACGGACACTCACACACACATACAGACATCAATATAAAATTAGTAAAATCGTATTCTAGGGATCTTAAAACGTGCTTATTCATTAAAAACTCACCACCGAATTTTCTGACCAAAGACAATGTATTCTTGATAAAAGTTTTTGCATGTCCCGAAACGGCCATTTCAGTTTTAACATTTTCAAATTTTCTTATAATTTCAGATAAAAATCGAAGTCCCAAAAAATAAATTTTTCGTTGTCATGGTACTATCTTGGTTTTTTTTTTTTCATCCAGTATGGAACTAGTTGATAGAAATTTTTTAACCAATTTTCGTGCACCTCTATTTGTGATGTACCTTTGCCATAACATTGAATTAGGTAAACTCGTTCGTCTTTTGACAACGATTATGGTTGATTTTTCTATTAGTTATATTTTCTTTTAATAAAAATAAATAAATAACGGCAATTACCACGACAATGCAAACTTATTTTTGAAAATTTGAAAATGTTAAAACTTAATTGGTCGTTTCCGGCCATGTAAAAACTTTTATCAAGAATATATTTTTTTTTGTAAATAAAAAGTTTTTCCTATTTGGCACTCGATCCGTGGATATACTGTATATAGCCTAATTGGTTAGAGCAACGTCTCTTAGTCATGCGTGTGCTCGGGGTTCTGGGCTCGACTCCCACTAAGGCATGGATGTTTGTGTATGTGAATGTGAATCTTTTTTTTAAAAAAAAGCACTCGTGCCTTTAATGGCCGCTTATACACTTGTATCATAATATACTATTATGTGGAATAACCTGTTTAATTTCATAAAATTCGCATAAACCGGGTATGACAATGTGTAAATAATATGTAATACAAAACCAATGTATAGGTTTGTAAAGCCTTTCAAACATTAAAATTGCATGTAAAATCAGGGATAATATCAACAAAATGTAATCCCAAATTTCGACTCATTCAAAGCGTGTAAAAATCTAAATCCCCCTGTATTTTGCCACACGTGTTGAACGAACCTGTGTGACATTATTAAAAAACGAGATCGGAATAATATAAAAAGTATCTCGTACACGTCCTACTTCTACATCTTTGCGCGAAAATAGGTTTCCTTCAGAAATTCGAATTTTAAAGTAGGTGGTAAATAAAATGCTGTCGTCCTTTATGCAGTATACACTCAAGGGAAGATTTTGCAGAAATTATTTGTAACAAATTTACTTTCTCTTCTTCTTTTTGTCAATATTCGCAAACTTTTCACTCAGGGTAAAATGGAAAAGTGAAAAGTGTAGCCAAAGATGTGTAAAATTTAATATGTACAGTGTACAGTACCATCAAAAAATATGGATAATAATTAATATTATATATTAGGTATACAATTGTTTCCAGGGAATACTCATTGTTTCCCTTTTATAATGAGATCCTCTATCATGGTATTTAACAAATAAGAACGGGTTTTTTATATTAAAAGTAAATTTTAAAATTGTATGAAAGGAACTATCAAAATATTTAAAAAAGTTATTAATACATATGTATTTAAAATATTCTAATCTGCTACCGGTTTTTTGAAATCCGGAATCCGTTTTATAGTAAATAAGTAAATGCAAAACATATTGAAACAACGAAAGTAAACCAAAACCAAATAATAAGGAGTTTTTGGAACTTCTAAAGTGAAAGAACGTAATCATTTACAGAAAACACCTTATTTTAAAAATAAGGAACTTTCATTTTCAATGTTTAAGCAACTCAAACGAAGTTCCATTCGCACTTTTCACCGAAACATAACCTTAATAGATACACACATAACGAGTATCCTTATTCTATTACGTGAACCTTATTAGATCAAATTGCGCAAGGTTCCTTTGGCTCCTGCTACGTGGTAAGGTACATGCACCTTTCCTTCTGTCGCGGGTCCAATTCCATGTTGCACAACAGGCGTCAGATATATTTCTGTAATTTCTGTATTATTTTTTTTTTAAATCAATTATCATAATTCTTAATTTCTGTGTTATGTATGCTAACATTATTATTATTATTATTATTATTATTATTATTAGTTCTTTTGTATTGTCCTGTAAATGGTTCAACTGTTGGGCAATAAATATTATTATTATTATTATATTATTATTATTATTATTATTATTATTATTATATTATTATTAGCACGCATGCGCATTCGGGCTTTCACGTGACTTTAAAGTGTCGTTATTTTTGCATTTAAAATACAAAAACTCTTTAATACTTATTTGAATAGGTTTAGGATGCCACTTACCACGCCAAATAAAACTTGTTTTAGTGTTAGTATGAAAGTAAAAGATATGTTGAATAACAAACTAAAGTACTGATGATAGTTAAAGTTAGTTGGATCGTACGTAGATTTTAATTAAATTGATTACTATCCAACGGTTTTTTTTTTTAAATAAAAAGCCGACCCAGTGGTTTCTTTTGGGTTTAATTAGGCTTTTTGGGTTTTATTAGGAGTTTGAAGTTTTTTTCTTTTGGCGGTTTATAATAAACGTAATGCTTTTTACGTTTTTCCTTTATACCCTTCAATTATTTTATTTTATTATAGTTTTTCATTAATTAGTCGTAAAATTAGTTTATTATAATTAAAATAAAAACTGTAGATTTGTACAATATTCCTATTCCATTTCATATTGTATTTCATAAAGATATTCTTTATGACAGAATAAAGAAAAATTCTTAGGCCCGGTTTTTCAATCTCTGGTGAAAATTTTAACAAGAAACGAAATGAACTGTCAAATGACAGATTTATCATTGCTGTCAACAAAACTATGTAATATTGTTTACTTAACTAGAAGTTAAAATTTTAAGCAGAGATTGAAAAACCGGCCCTTAGAGGTTGTTGTCATTATAAAAACCGGGACATTTTTTCCGATGAATCTATAAATTTAATTCATTCTAGCTTGTTTATAACAATATTCTATTATGTTAAAATAAATATAATAATCATTTATAATTTTCTACTTTTTTTTTGCAATTATCAGGTATACTCACCTTTTTGTATGATTTATAATCTACAAAATTATGTATCATTTATATAAAATTGTAGATTCTTTATGGAAACTGTAAGATGATAACCTTTGTCATGTACATGTAAGTACAAATGTCAAGTGACAAGTTCTCTCTTACATATTCTGTTTCAGTTTTAGCTGAAGGACAGAAGTGCTCGTTTCAGTAATTGAATCCCAATGCAGTGGCGGTGCATTTATAGATAGCGGTGATTGGATAGCGAACTGAATTTGGTAATCTCCGAACAATCCGCTTTGAAGATCGGATATGATCTTGTATGTTATATAAAATCGTAACAAAATCATCTGAATATTTTGATAGGTACTTCATAGTTTTTGAGATATAAGTACGTATTGGAAGTATTATTTTTTGTAGTTTTCAAAAACTGTTTTTTGAATGAACATTATTTTTTTGTGAAACTTTATTATTTTTTATCTCTAGCTACCATAGCTAAGAGGAGTAGGCAAAAATCACATATCGAGATTTTAGTAAATAAGCACGTTTTAACACACTTAAAATCCGCTTTTAACATTTTTACGATATCTGTGTGTGTGTTCCTTATATTAACTCTGTTGGGAAGAGTTGATTAATTTTTGGTATAACAATGGGGTATGTGACCGTAATCGAACCTTTTAAAAAAAGACTCATATAAAAGTTTCATTATTTTAAATATATTATTTAATGGCAGATATAGATATTTTTTATAGTCAGGTGTACAAGATACGACTATCAACTCTTATTTTTTAAATAGCAACCTATAATTATTTTAAGACAAGGGGACGCTCTCTCCACAACACTCTTTAATTATGTACTAGAAATGATAATGCGAGAAGCTAACATACATACAAAAGGATTAATTTTGCTGATAAATATCTTAGCGATTAGAAAAGCATGCTATAAAATACGGTCTGAATATAATTGAGAGCAAAACAAAATATATGGCGATGTTAAGAAAAGAAGGAGGGGAACAGAAACTAACTGTGAAAATAAATGACAACAAGGAATACGTTTTTGAGGAAGTTGAGCAGTTCGAATACCTGTAACGGTTAATAACAAAAGCAATGAAGAGCCAGAGATAGACAGGAGGTTGGAGAAAGGCAGTAAGGCCGCCGGAGCCATTATGGAATTACTGAAATCGAAACAAGTATCCAGATCAGCAAAAATAAGAATTTACGTAACAATAATACGCCCAACAGTATTATATGGGGCCGAGCTCTGGATTCTTAATCAAAAAGAGGAAAAGAAAATTGAAATATGGGAAAGAAAGATGCTGAGGAAAATATACGGAGGAATTAAAACTGATGAAGGAGAGTGGAGAAGACGTACGAACAAAGAGATTATGGAAGAATATGCTAGATCATCCATAACGCAAGTGGTAAAAGCCTACAGAGCAAGATGGCTCGGATATGTGGTACGCATGGACCAACACATAATCCCTAAGAAACTATTACGAGCGGGTGAAGGAGGCAAGAAAAGGAGAGGAAGACCAAGAAGAAAATGGCTGGAAGCAGTAAAAACGGACTTAATTAATATCGGAGTGGAATCATGGGACGAACAAGCAAGAAATAGGAAGAAATGGAAGGAAATTGTAAATTCTATTGAAGCCATGGGCCTGTAGGGCCTGAAACGCTAATATATATATATATATATATATATAATTATTTTAATAAAATATAAATCACCATTTTTTTTCTTTTCAACGATGTACAAGTTTTTCTATCAAAATTATGGAGAAAGTCGAAAAAATAAAATGTCAAATTATTATTATTCAAATAATCTAGTTGACTATGTAAAAATAAAAAAAATGTAACAATGGAAAACAACGAAATAAAATAGACATTTAATTTTTACTTGTTTAACGTTTTTTTTAATTATTGAATTACCTTTTAAATTTAATTTTTACATTGCCACCTAGAATATTTAAATAAAAAATATTTCTAATATTGTTCAATTATCTTATTTTTGTCGAATTTTTTCATGTTTTTTATATACATTTTTTGAAAACAGTCATTTTTTCCTATTATAATAAAAAAGTTAAACGGCTAGGGGCGTCTTTCCAGATAACCTGTATGTAAAAATCAAAATTTGTTCACATACCCCATTGGACAATCGGAAAAAGTACTCTTAAAAAAACTTTTGTTACAGAATTGAAGTGTCTCATTATCAAGATTTGCATATGAATAAAAAAAAATCAATAAAGTGTAAAATTCCCCATATAGATAAAACAATACATCAGCGGTTCATTGCGATCTAACTACAGGTTCAGTTCACCCTAATTCAATCAGTGTTCATTTGTACAACATTCTTTGATTATAATTTCATCTAAAGCAACACCAAAAAACTCTGCAACGAGAATATCTATTTTCATTTAGCCTCGTTCTTATACATACATACATATATGTATGTTTTATTGTATAGGTAATAAAAATTTTCAGGAAACTTCTTTCATTTTCAACCCACTATTCTTTTATCTTCTTCTCTTATTTTTTCACTTTTTCCTCCTCGTATTGAATTCTCCTCTACGCATCATCACGTACATCTCCAGGGAGTGCTCTCTCTTTCCCTTTTCTCTCCCTCTCTTCACGGGGTATGAACCTGGCATCACAATACTGCGGACTGCGCCAATGTTTACTGATTTATGATACATACTCCTTGTGCTTTATTTATGCCTATACCGCTAGATAAATATAGACTCTTGGACAGGTGTTCGATTTCGATGTATTGATTGATTCTCAGTTGTTCTGTTGTTAGATACACGATTCTGTTTTGTTTCTTTACATGCAAAGAATATCTGATGTTTCATATTCATTTAGCGTTGTTTTGTTTGAAAGGAAACGGAGCATGCATGTAAAGTGATTTAAATAAAATATTGTCATGGTTCATATTTATTCGGAGATATAGGAAAATTTTATGCAATTCGAGAAACGAAATGTAGTCTGTGTAGTCTGAATAATGGTTTACTTTCTTTTATCTTTTAACTATATAGCATGTCACAGATAACGTGCGTTGCATGCATATACTCTGAAAGTGATATAAATAAGTAAATTATTGTGTGGAGAAGAAAATAAAGTAATCGGAAATTGTAGTCAGTACGCTTTTATTTTAAATGAAACCTACGTTTCGACCATTACAATGATCTTCTTCAGGGTCATTCCATCTATACTCAAATCAAAATACTATTTAGTAAGTTAGGACAAGCACAACCTACCGCATCGCATAGTGCCATATGCCATGTCGTGTGTTCTCCGTCGCCGGTGTATCTGCCTGCGTAAACTTATTTGTGATGTGACGTGTGATCGTGATTCGTGAGCAACAGTAAGCGACATTATTTATGAAAATAATCGTTTACTGGCATTTTTATATGCTTAATTTTATGCAGGTAAATAATATAAACCAGTGTTTATCCGGTCCCGTTGAAAGGCTTTTCTGGCGTGTGAGAAAGTTTTAATTTGAATTTGACATTAGTTCATTTTTCTCTCTCTCTGGTCTCTCAAATACATTAATTACTTAATAAATAAACACATAGGTAGTTACTTGTAATTTAAAATATCGATACCAAAAAGATAAACTAAAATACTAACCTCCAAACTATTATTGAAACGTCAAACAGGTGATCTACATTACCCGCACAAACATACCATTACTATGGGACGGTACCACGCTGTGACTTTACGACTATTCATTGGTGCGGCGTAATTCTACTTCATACATGGCGGGAATTCAAATAATCAAATTTCATTATTTTTTTCTGGCTATTTAATAAAAATTTTGTCAAAAGAAAAAATATAGGTAGCAAGTTTTTACGTTCTCTTCAAAAATATTAAATAAAAAAAAGGTACGCAAGTAGCCCATTGGGACCAAAACGTTGTTCGTAATAACATTTGTTCGTTCTAGCATTTTTTTAACTTATCAGTTAAAGGGACCGAAAACAACATCTCTACTTTTTTGGAGTAAGTGTTCTGTATGGAATTTATATAAAATAGATAAAATTGACGAAAGATTATGTGTTGGCCACAACAGATTTTTTTATAATATCCGCGCATGCGCGTTTGTAGGTCAGAGAGAAATTAAGTTATTCAATAAGTACTTACAATATTTTTTTATAAAATGTTTCTATGTATTTCGTTGTTTACGATTATTAGCTATTTTAATGACTGAGGAGAATAAATTAATACGAGAAAAATACTACTAACTGAAGTTAGTTACCCTAATTTTTCTCAATTTTAAATTCAAAGACGACGTAAAATTGCGTGAATAATACAATAAGCACAAAGTTCTGTCATACTCCGTCTTATTTATGCCAACCTAGAAAATTAAATTTGACATCATTGATATAGTCTCAAGTCTCCAAATAAAAATAAATCCCGCTTTAGTACACGTATTTAACGTAGGCAATCCGCAATAGAGATAAATTAGGTTTTGATGGTACACTTACCGTATTTATTTTACATCGGTTGGTAGCTCTTCGGATCGGAACATGGCAGAGAACAGCAACTCGTTCAATCGTTTCGAAATCTCTAGCGCAAGCGCAATCGGAGTCATGAATTAAGTCGTCAGTTAGGGTAGTTCATCCGTTGATGGTCGCAGTCCAAAATGTGACTCAAATAAATATATAATATTCATTACAACTACAAGTCGTAGAATTTGGTTGTAAATTAGAAATCATAAGTATAACTATTAAAATAACGAAGATAATTGAATTTAAAGTTGACACTGGAATACATTGCGTATACTGAGAGCAGTATATTCACAATTGATAAGAAAATATTAATATGGCAACACACCAACGCATGTTTGAAAAACGAATATGTGTGAGATATATATTTAAAAAATAAAAACTATGAGTCACCACAATCAATGTTGAGAAATCGCACGTAAAGGGTTGTGATCTCAAGAAAAATTATATTTTTGACGCTATAACGCAAATGCGCAATAAAGTGTTAAGCGGACTCGCAACGTCGCACTAAACTATTCAGCGTGAGATTTAATTCACGCATAACCAGAAAAACTAATTTTTTCTATAGCAGATTTTAAAGTGTGCTTTGTTCAACTCGAAATAGTTGACTAACTGACATTTTAACCACAAGGGTAGATAAAATAATACTTTAACAGCAAGGGTAGATAAAGAACTTTAATTTTTATTTAAATAAAAATACATTATACATTTTGGCGATTCATATTATAACTTCAATTGTATAAACATGAATAAAATGAAATTGTTTTCAAACAAATTCTATAACTACCACGTTACTGAGATTTTTAAATTGTTCTTAAATAATTTAATTTATAATCGGTTTTTCTAATTTTTGCTCTTTAAAATCTGCTATAGAAAAAAATAGAACGATAAAATTAAATTATCGTCTCGCGAAATCGCTCGTGAATTAAACTTTCCTCTCGTCGATAAAATACAATTTTATCGTCTTGTATAAAAAGTAATTATTATTTCACTCGAATTGTAATAAATTATGGGTATAAGAAAAAAATGTGTAACATAAAATCGTAGAAAATTAAAACTTTTTTTATATAAAAACCAATGTTGCCATATCAATCGGCTGGATTTTTCATTTCGATACTACTGAAGTCATACATAAAACTCATAATAAAAAATAATTAAAAAATAAAAAAATACGCATAATATACATTCGGTTTTCATCTATTGAAACTAAAAATTATTTTATCAATTTTTAAGATAACAATACAATTTTTTTAAATATAATGACACTTGATTAGGGATATCACTGATGAACTTGACAAACAAACAGGTATATTATGTCAAATAAAAATCTAAAACTCAGATTGTATGGATAATTTTATTATTTATTATCATCTCAAAATACGAAACAATAAATTATATTTATCAGCAAATAAAAATTCCAATATAAATAATGCAAAACCATAAAATATAATATATTGCCCTAATCCTATAATCCGATTTGGGTTAAACACTTGTACATCCAATTAATTTAACCATTTGAAACAATTCAGAAATTAAGGTTAAAGTATAGGGACACCTGGAGTTTATATGCCGACAAGTCACTCCTTGGAGACATCCTCTCCTTGTCTTTCACTCTCCTGTCTCTCTCTACGCATGTCTAACGGCATGTGAATTGTGATAACTGTTATCTCGTAAATCCTTTGGTTTAATATCGCCCTGGAGTGGAACCCGGTTTCGGCTCCGCCATATTTGGTATACGGTTTAGTGGCGCGAGCGGAAACCGTAGCAGATTCCCTCACGCCACCGGAAGTGTTTGTGGAGGGCATTAGGGAAAGTTGGATGATAAGACGCTTCCAGAAAAATATGATTGGAATTTGGGAACTTAAAGCCCGGATTACAATGAAATAGACTCGAGGTGGGAAGTTTAGGCGGTATCAATTTCACTTTAACCGGGTAAAGATTGTGGGATATAAGTTAAAGCCATTGAAATAATTGTTACTTCATATTTTACTTACTAAGCAAAAGAAATAATATAATATATAAAAAGAGAGTGGTTAGATGCCTCGCAAAAGCAGCTCCCAACAGCTCGTGCCGGGATATCTTCAAAAAATATAAAATACTATTTACTTGCTATATATTTTTCAAACATGTATTTATATCTACTCAAACAAATGTAAATTCCCAAATTATAATGATACCTATGAGAAAAATACACGGAAGGGTATTAATTTCAGAATCCCTAACATGCGATTAAACATCAGTAGAAAAGCATCAAATTGTAAAGGATTATAATTTTTTGAAGTCCTTCCTACAGAGACTATTTATTAAAGAAACCTTTATACTCAGAATTAGAATTTTTCAATTATTGTAACAATATTTATTATCTATACCTAATTAAACTGTAACAATGACGAAATCCATAAATTTCGTAATTTCTATGAAAAGAAAATAAAAAAAATTGCCTGGTAGGTTGAAATCAGAATATTTTGAATATTTGCTTCCCATTAAAACTGATCGCTCGCTATAAAACTTTGGATATATGTTTGTGAATACTTATTGCATCATTTTAAAAATGAATTGTCCCAAAGTAATAAGGATTGTTGTAGCAAATTTAAAGTAATAATTATTATCCTCCGTAAAATAAAGTTTGATAAAAGAGCATTCGTAGAATAATGGTACGTTTATGCTTCTTATGTGAAGGGTGGTGGGTCCGAATCCTGTTCTTCGGTATTTTTACCTTCCGTCACCTTTAGGTAAGGAAGGTATTGTCTTTGGTCAAAAAATTCGGTAGTGAGTTTTTAATGAATATGCACGTTTTAGGGTCCCTACAATACAAATTTACTATTTTTAAAATGATGTCTGTATGTATGTATGTATGTGTGTGTGTGTGTGTGTGTGTGTGTGTGTGTGCGTGTGTGTGTGTGTATGTATGTCCGTGTGTGACAAATTTTTCTCCGACGATAACTCCAATACTACAATTCTAAAAATTATAATTCTTTCATATTCCTCTTCTGTACATCCATATGAAGAGTTGATTAGATTTTGGTTATAATTGATCCACCGGAAGTACCCTTATTTGATGTTTTTAACAGTTTTTCTTAAAAAAATGCAGTTAAATATTATTTTTTGACATTTTGTTATTAAATATATATATATAAGAAAATGCTCTTCTGTGTACGGTTTGATTATACATTTTCCTTCATATTCAATAGATGTAAATTTAAAGCATTAAAAAGAAATTAATTTTCATAAATTAGTCAGCTTTGCTATTTATCATGGAAACAGCTGACATAATTATTCAAAAAAATTTAATTGACAGATGTCAGTTGCAAGTTCAAAACCAAATATGTAAAGTATAGGATCTAAAATTGGTATGTCATATTGTTACTCGCAAGTCACATGCAGAGAAAGGCCAAAGAGAAGATGGAAGGACATTACTTAGTGTAGTTTATGTTATAATTTTATTGGATTTATAGAACCTTTTCAAATGAACTTTTGGTATCGAATTTGTAGAATGTAGAGAATGTGTTCGTGTTAGATTTTACATGATTTTATATGGAATTTGTTCCAAGGACCTTTTGGTATGAGATTTGTACAAAATACATCGAATTGACGGAAGGTCTTGTGCTGGCCACAACAGATTTTTTATTTTATCTTTATTGCAGCTACGGGATTATTATTATTATTTATTGCAATAGAAATGTACATTTTGTGAATAAAATATTATTTGTGAAGAAAGGTGTATTATAGTTTCTGATTTAAATTATATCTTTACGTTACTCAAATACTTAAGAATTCGCATTGAAGCCAGAATAAGATATAGACTTACTTTATTTATTTTAATGTTATATGAAAATTTTTTATTTGTAGATCTAACAAATTACGTTACGAAAGTTGCCTAGAGTAAAAATTTATTGAAGTCTAAGCTACATATGTATAACTTTATAGAAATACAAAGAATCCTACTATTAATCACAGTAAATTTTCAATTAAATTGTTTGGCAATATATAACAAACACTGTGAATTACGTATTGATATTTAATCGTAATCCAGGTTTTATAAATGTTAACAATGAATAATATTCCACATGCCAAACAGATATATTAAATTCTTGGAATACACTGCATTTCAATATTATTAAAATAATTACTAATAAATTTAGAATGTAAATTTACATGGTAAAATAAAACATATTATACAGTAGAGGGTCGGTAGTCAGCTCTAGTAGTTACAGTTTCCAATAGGGCTGTTGCAAGATTATTTATATGACTTCTAAGTACTAAGTTTTAAAAGATATTGTTCTATAAAGAGCGTTATATTTGGAAATATCACCAAATATCTATTAGATATTTTTCAATTAAATATTGAAATTTGTGTAATATTTTGAAAAAGTCACGAGATCTGAAACAGAATGTGACGTCACAGTACATATAGTTTAACATGTGACACCCTATCGCCTACTTTTATTTATATTAATAACGTAAACCGTATTCCTATTGGCTATGAATGAGGTGTGCATGTACTCCAACGTCACAGGACTGGGGGGTTGTTTTTCATGACAACTTCTGGCGCCAATCTTTTTATTTTATTATTTATGAAAATAATAAATTATTATTATTTTTATTACTATGAAAAATATTGCATAAACTTTCATTTAATAAATACTTTTAAAAAATGTGAAATCTCTTTTCGTCTCTTTTCGTTCTCGAGATATTTACATTTAAAACTTTAGCCATTTCTGGATTATGACCCAAAGATGAGTGAAGATATGAGTCTGGTTACTTCGCCAATTGACTCTATCGACAAAATTACGTAAGTTTACCAAGTTTTACGAAATTTGACATATTAGTTCAGTTTGTTTAACCAAAATCCCTGAAACTTCTTTGTTTATGAAGATATCTAATTGAAAGTTTATATGAATAAAATAAGAAAAATCTGTTGTGGCCAGCACAAGACCTCCCGCCATTTCCATATTAGGATGTATAAGTATTGTATTGCACTTCGCTTTCGAACCGTCCTTTTATAACAAAAAATTACAGAACTTTACTCAAATATTGTTTTTTATTGTATTTAACATTTCTTCTGCACACATATAATTCTAATTATATCTATTTTTCATTGTATGAAGAAGTTTCTAAATGTCGGAGATTCTTCCAATTCATTAACCAGATTGGCGGTATTTCTGATGGATATATGCATACAATAAGAAAAGTTAAATATACTTCCCAGAAAAAGTTATCAGAATGTCACTAAAACTGTTGATATTTGACAATGATATGTGTCATGTTTCATGTTATAAACATTGGAATTTGTCAACTGGTTTCCTTAGTGCCTTGGCCTCTGCGATTAGTTTACTCTATAAATTATAGTGTCTTTATCTCTAAATCTATACAAGATATAATAAAAATTTTAAGTGTATTAGATGGAGAATTTTATGTTCTTCAATATTTAATAAAAAAAAACTCCCAAAAAATTATATTTAGAAGAAGTGATAAAAATGATGCCACATATGTTAATTTTAGACATATGAATTTTCAATTAGATATCTTTGTAAATACAGAAATTAATAGGAGTGCCCTGTTTTCTATGCACATCCGGTATAACTCAGATATTTTAACCTTTTCAGTTTTGGCTATTTTCAATTACTCTAGAAATTGTATCCATTATTCAATAAAATTTAAAATTTGTACTTATGTAAATTTTGTGAAGAAAAATACGAACTAAGGATGAAAGTTTCAATGGTTGCTGATGATATCTTCGTTATTTATTATTGCTAATGATGTTGTCAGAAGCAATTAAATAAAATCTTACTTTACATTTAGTCATTATCCTTCATGTTAGAATAGAACACATAAAATTTTCCATTCGTACAACGAAAGTACTCTTCAACGGGAGTAGATAAATATTATTATTCCATCCACCGACAGTTGCAATGTTTCTTTGTAATGTCCCTGCCCGCATAAACCAAATCTCTCTCAAAAACCCAGTATCCAAGATCTCGGTCTCAAAATAAATAAAACAAACGAAAGCATCAACAAAAATAGTCGAGATAAACAAAAGGCAAACGGCAAACAAGACTAACAAGAGCATGGCGACTGGGACATTCAAATCCTATCTGTTGCTATTTTTTCTCAGCAGACAGAGCTTGCTGGATCAGACTGCTTGCACATGTTGCTCGCTCACAAATCTAACCTAGACGCTAATGCATGAATAAGGACTCAGGACTCGCGTAGAGATAAAACCCGAGCAGAGAGAAGTTATACAAGGATTGTTTGAATTAAAATATTACACACGAAGAGTTTTGCTTGTTTTGGAATTGTAATTATTTCCAAGAGAAAGATAAAGAAGAAATGAAGATGATGGATGAATTAAATATGGAATCTTTGCCAAAATGGAAGGGCGTTAACCGTGCGCCGTGAACCGGTGAAATAATGCATGTCATGATTTAACATGAGGTATAGTCTGGTTTGCGAAAGATGATTTCATTGCATTTCGTACCTATAGGAGTGCAATAGGAAATATGGATACATTAAAATTAATTAATAAAAATAAAATGTAATTTTTCTTTTCTAAATACCTAATACTTTTCTCAAAGTATTACCTTCTTCGTCAATATTTTTAACGTAAACCATGTAATAAGTATTTGATTTAAACTTTTTTTCTTTAAAAAACTAAAAAATATTAATAATTAAGATCATATTTTATTGATTTTCGGATGTTTCAGCTCACTTTTATTTAGTATACCGAGAGTTTTTTTTATCAGTGAACATGGGCGTATGTCATTAGCATAGTTACATTTAAAATGATTGACAGCAATGTGACGTGACATTTAGTATATCTGTCAATGTCATCAAATTTTCATATTTCAAAATGTATACAGTTGAAGAAAAAGTTCAAATTGTATGGTATAATTCTATACTCTGACATAAGCCTACGGCAAGAAATAATTAATATAAATCATATTTTATCCCTATTTTTTAATTGATCAATATTTATTTTGTCACCATTGTAAGTACAATTTTTTAAATGGCCCCAAAGAAAAAAAAATCGTTTGGTGCAAGATCTGGTGGCATTGCAGGCCACTCCACTTCTCCACCACGTCCTATCCAGCGTTGGGGGAATACCTGGTGCAGATATAAGTGAAAATTTTGACGACTCCAATACCTGCAATTTTGTGAATTTACTTCCCGATTAATATAAAACGTCGCTTCATCCATAAATAAAATTCGATCCATTAATATTTCCCCACTATTAATTTTGTTCATCATATCTTCGCAAAAGATATTTCTTCGTTCTATATCGTTGTGTAATAACTCTTGGTGATTTTGATATTTAAAACTCTTAAAATGTTCTTGTCTTAAAACCTTGTATACTAGTATCCTTAATTTCAGAAAAAAAAAAAATTGTGGACAGGGTGTTGTCACTTTCAATTAATTGCATGATTTCTTGTTTCTTACTATTAACTACAGTACTTGGTCTGATTTTCTTCTTGTGCTGTTTATTGACGTATCCTTTAGTTCTGTAGTTATTGTAAATTTTTCTTATAGTTGTTGGACTGGGTCGCTTATTAAAAGTTAATGCACATAAGTCAAAAACTTGTTGTAGACTCGTTATAATTACTCCAATTTACAATTTGAACTTTTCTTTAACTGTATACATTTTGAAGTATGACAATTTGATGACATTGACAGATATACTAAATGTCAAGTCCTATGTCCAGTTTTTTTTAAAAAAAACGCGATAATGCATTGCTGTCAATCATTTTAAATGTAACTATGGTAATGACATACGCCCATGTTCACTGATAAAAAAAACTCTCGGTATAAAATAATTTAAATAGGAATGAACAGTAACGAAAATATGTAATATTTATTTTGTAGTTGTGACATTTCACGAACATGTCGATAATACAGATTTTTTTTAGTAAAACTGAAGCACTGAACTCTTTTTGACTAGCAGTGCGGTAGTAAGGTAGAAAGATGAGAGTTGGCTATCTTCTGCATTACGTTATATCAGCAGATAGCAATTAGCAATACCATCATGCGCTCATGTTTTGCGTAACTTTACTACAACTGCGTTACCGCTTACGTTATTTCATTATAAATAGCCCTTTAAAATAGTAGGTTACGTTAGGCTAGGTTATTTTAGGGTAGATTATGTAAATTAATACTATTGCTATGAATATTCCCCGTGATTAATTTTCCCCGGGATAAATTTATTCACAATGAATTTTCTGTTACCAGAGCCAGTATGGCCCCTACCACATGCTCCAATTTAATTAAGGCACTAAATCCGAAAAAAATGTCCAGGTTTTATTTACATAAACCTTTGAACAGTTGTTCTAAAATATAATGTACGTATGTAGTGCTTTATGCATCTAAGTTTCTATTTGTGGCTTTGCTGCAATAGCAATCATAGGTTTCCGTACGAATTACGGATTCTAACTGCATTAGGACAAATCGATCTTGAGCTAAGTACCTACGAGATCGGAGCACTAGTTGAAACTCATTTGTAAGGGAATAGTTTTCGCAACGAGTGAGCTATGTTTGTAACTACTGAAGACTAAAGAATAAGTAGTCATATTTGGTCTGACGACCAACTCTAATTTATATATTTTGGAGAACTGATTTTTAAATTTATATAACTGTTAGATATAAATAATTTTGAAATGGTGTACAGATCGGATATCGATTAACAACATCAAAAGAAACGTTTTTAAATTATTTTTTTAATGCATTTAAAACTTATTATGTAAAAATATTACGTGGCCAGGTGGTCATGCCACAAAACAATAAGGTGTTGCTAACTAATTGGTTGTGTTTTTTTTTAAATGTCAATTTCTGAAGAAATTCTTCAAGCATTTCTAACAAAAGCTGGTGAAGCTTTAGCGGAACTGATATAATTTTTAAAAATAAGAGTGTTTATTTTATTTATAAATATTTTTTTGACGTTTTGTTTACCAGTCGCCTGGCTTTTGCTCTACTTTACCGCCTACTTGTACTAGTTCGCTGGGTGTAAGTGATAAGTGCAGTACAATTTGTACATAGCGCCTCTAGCGGCAGTTCTTAAAATAAAAGTGTAAACGTTATTGTCATTGATAATTATTATAGATAATTATATTGGTTTAAGATCCATTTTTAATGCAATAAAATAATTTGGAATATAAAATCAGGTCATAAACTCAATGACATATGGAAAAGACACCGGGATGGGTTTTTTTTTATCTCTCTTGCGTGTGACGTCAATTCAGTATCTATAATTTTTGCCGTAGAGCGGTTCGCGAGTTGCTAACAAATAAAAGTCCTGTAATATTTTCGACATCTTTAAATAGGTTCATTTCTCATTTTTTTTATCCAAACATTTCCATACAGTTAAGATAAACAATATTTCCTATTTAATACTCGATTGCTTTCTGATAATTTACTTTTTCAATGCAGTTAATTATAATAGAAATCATTCGTACGTTCTTTTAACTCAATTTACTCGTATATGTGCTATTGCAAATAGGGAATCATCGCAGTTTTCAAGGATACCTTTTGATCGGCTACCGTATACGTATACTATGGGCACATCAAAATGTATATATCCTTAAAAAAATCTCTTTTTACCTTCCGCTAACCTTGGTAAGGGAGATATAGGGGTCGTGCTAAAAATCGCATATCGAGATTTTAGTAAATGATCACATTTTATGGTCCCTAGAATCCAATTTTAACATTTTCACGGTGGTGTCTGTATGTGTGTGTGTGTATGGATTTTGTCTTCGCTCTAACTCATATACTATCATTCAGAAAATTCTGAAACCTTGTATTTCTACCCTATTCTAATATGAAAAGAAACCATTATATTTTGGTGTCAATAACTTAAAGCTCATAATGGTTTTTCTTCAAAAAATACCATTAAATGTCATTTTTTCGCATTTTGCCATTATTAAGATCCATTTTTAATGCAATAAAATAATTTGGAATATAAAATCAGGTCATAAACTCAATGACATATGGAAAAGACACCGGGATGGGTTTTTTTTTATCTCTCTTGCGTGTGACGTCAATTCAGTATCTATAATTTTTGCCGTAGAGCGGTTCGCGAGTTGCTAACAAATAAAAGTCCTGTAATATTTTCGACATCTTTAAATAGGTTCATTTCTCATTTTTTTTATCCAAACATTTCCATACAGTTAAGATAAACAATATTTCCTATTTAATACTCGATTGCTTTCTGATAATTTACTTTTTCAATGCAGTTAATTATAATAGAAATCATTCGTACGTTCTTTTAACTCAATTTACTCGTATATGTGCTATTGCAAATAGGGAATCATCGCAGTTTTCAAGGATACCTTTTGATCGGCTACCGTATACGTATACTATGGGCACATCAAAATGTATATATCCTTAAAAAAATCTCTTTTTACCTTCCGCTAACCTTGGTAAGGGAGATATAGGGGTCGTGCTAAAAATCGCATATCGAGATTTTAGTAAATGATCACATTTTATGGTCCCTAGAATCCAATTTTAACATTTTCACGGTGGTGTCTGTATGTGTGTGTGTGTATGGATTTTGTCTTCGCTCTAACTCATATACTATCATTCAGAAAATTCTGAAACCTTGTATTTCTACCCTATTCTAATATGAAAAGAAACCATTATATTTTGGTGTCAATAACTTAAAGCTCATAATGGTTTTTCTTCAAAAAATACCATTAAATGTCATTTTTTCGCATTTTGTCATTATGAAAATTAAAGATTATTGAATTTTCTACAGGTATACATTAATACTTTTTCTATATATTTTACAGATAAATTTAAAAATCTTTTTTTTTATATAAATCCCGAAGCCTAAGATAAATTCCTTTGTTACATAGTTCATATTTGAAATGAATGTAACTGACAGGTAAATGTCACTGTCAAAAATCTAATCACTTCAAATTAATAATAGTGACATTTTAAAGAGAAAATAATAATAAAGCAATAGCTATATACAATGGAACATAATATAATTTGCAGTATATGTAAATACGTAGGTATGTATTTAAATTAATAAAAATTAAATAGCGGGAGGTTTTCGTTGGCCACATCAGATTTTTTTGAAAATTTAATTTGTTTAGTGCTCAAAATTACTATGTATTTTACTGTGTTCTCGGTATTATTAGCACTAAAATTTCTTGTTGATTTTATCTCTTCCAAAATTACGAAATGTTGAAGTTGGTTGCTCTTACATGCTTGAATTAACCCAGAATTATATTTCAACATGATAGAAACTCATATGCTTGTCAAATTCAATTCGTATAGAAACTTGAGTGAGCAGACCATTGATATTGGTTTATTAATTTAATTAATCTTGCTTAGTGATCGGATTATGCTAGTACTAGAAGTGTAGTTAGGTGTATAACCACCGCATTATATCGCAATTTAACTCATGGGTAGCACAACTGAATAGACGAGCGCAGTCTATTAAGATGCTGATATCTGACCTCCTATAACATAGTTTACCGATCAATTTACCTTCAATGGAAGCTACATGCTGTAAACATCTCCCGGTATACAACATCCAGCTAATAACTGTGGAAAACTAAACCTACAATAAAACCACAAATTCCAATTTTGTCCGTAAACAAAAACAGCCAAAAGCAAAGTTTACAACACACGCAGCTGAGAAGTTATCACAGTATGGCATTGTCTTGTTGTTTTCAGTGGTATTGAAGAGATAATCAATATGGTGTATACATGTGAGTAACTAACTAACTTTTGCGAAAATCCAGGCACGTACTGCGGGAAAATTCAGAGTAGATAAATGTATCATCACGTAGTGTTCACATAATTCTTAAATTAATAAGGTTCGCGAACGAGGTTTTTATACTGAACCAGATAAAAGTTATACGAGTGTGTAAATTGTATTGTATATTGCCCGTTTACAAGAACGGATTAGGCATAAGGTTTAGTGATTCATGATTAATGAAGGAGTTCATGTTACTGTAGAACTGGATTAAGTGGAGAAATAAAGTATAGTAATTTTTTTATTTAATTAGTTATTGGGGACCGGTTTCTGAGCAAGAGCCATAATCAGCCCTCTGTATAAAAGATAAAGAAATACATAGGTATTTGTTAATTTATTTTGTTTTACAATAATTGGAAAACAGGTGATTAAATTTATGAAAAAAGTTCTTATCGTCAATTTATAAAAGGAAGATAGACATACTTCTAAGTATATACCTCAAAATATTCTGCATTATGAATTAAAGTACCTAATAAAATTTAAATTTGGTTCAAAAATATACTTAATTGAAAAGCAAAAAGTTGCAGAAATTACCACTTGAATATCAAAAGAAGATGAAGAAACTGTACTTTAGTGGTTCAACAAGACACGTAGCTTAGCTTGAAATAAAAAAGCATGGATTGGCTTAAAATTTCAAGCACTTTTCAATATTAAGCTTGCCTTGACTTGGGCTTGAAACAAAAACTTGGTTTGTCTTGAAATTTGAAACGTTATAGCCGAGACAGACGACAAAAATTAATGATCATTAACGGTTGGATATAGTATGCATACCTTTTAGGTGATACTATTGACAGATGTCAAAATTACGTCTTTTAATAAACCAGAAAATATTGACTGTAGTAAGCATGTGCTACTTATTGTTTTGTACTGTACGAGTACAATACTATAATTGAAACATGCTTACTACATTCAATATATTTTGGTTTGTTAATAGACGCACCTTAAGGTACTCACACTATAACTAACCATTAATGATCATTAATTTTTGTCGTGTGTCTCGGCTATTAGGTTAGCCAAGCCCTCGAATAAGGTTTCCATTTTGTTATTGGGAATTGGTATAACTTTATACCAAATATTTCCCTTATCGTCAAATATTTTTATAAAGAAATAATGTTAATGAAAGCCTCAACAGAGAAAATAGTATAAAACATTACGCTATGGTGGTAATATAATGATTATAATACAAAATTCGTGGCTTTGTGCATTAGGTGATTTTTTGTTGTTCGAACGGCTAAGGTTCTATGCTGATGGTCACTGAAGTCTAACTTATTATTTAGTATAAAAGTCCACGATAGTTTTGAGAGCTCATGAGGTGACATTTGGCAAACGTCTTCAACGCTACAGATATATTGTTATTACCGAAATTTGCGGGTAGAAGCAAGCAGATTGGCATACCCAGATATTAGTAATAAATAAGACGTGATGATAGGGAGTGTGGTAATAAAATAACGAGATTTATTTTTTCGGCTTCCCTGTTAATTTGGCAACATTTCATATTAATTCGTTATCTTCCCTCCATCTTCGGTTAAATTTTCAAAATAATTAGGCGGTTTCTTTGGCAGCAGCCTGTGTCACGTCATTATGAATTTCTGTGTGAAATTCGTTTCAGAAACGTACGATTTGCTCAATAAAGTTTATGGTGAGAGTCTATCTAGTACTCAAGTTTTCGAGCAGTTTAGAAGTTTTAAAGAGGGAAGAAAAGAGATCGTTTTTTCAAAATCTTAGCGATTATTCTCGTAAATTAGATACCTGAGGGTCAGTTCGTTAACCAGGTATATACCAAAAGGAGGTTTCGATAACCCTTCATGGATGAGAAGAAAAAGGTCTGAAAACGATTCAGAGATTCTCCATGAAGTCAGCGCGCCGGAGCACAACGCGTCTTTCAAGACTTTTTTGATGAAAAACAAAAATAAGGTTAGAGTTGCCAAATGAATTATCAAGCGTTATATTAATACCGCCAACTGAAAAAATTCCCTAAATTTTGACATTGCGATTTTTCATTTAAAAAAGGCATAGGAAGTGCAAAATAGAAAAAAATGTATAAAGAACTTCTGTCAAAATTGTCGATTATTAAATAAAATTGCAATTATGGCATTCGTTCTTTAATATACTATTATTAAGTTAACGTGAAGATATAAATCAAAATAATAATATAAAACCTTTCTTCACAAAATATTATTTAATTCAATATGTACATTTCAACTGCCATGCAGTCATCATCAGTTGTTGTACTTATCTGACCTGGCGCTATGTGACTTTCTTTTATTTCCAAAATATAAAATTGCTTTAAAAGGAACCAAATTCGAGTTCGAGCTGCAAATATTGAAAAACCGGCAGAGCATATGAAAATTATGAACAACCTAACCAAAGAAAGCCTCCAGCATTGCTTCCAACAATGGAATATTCACACGGGGCGGTGTAGGGTTTGAGGGGGAGGTACATTGAGAGTGGCAATATTTGTTCTGCATAATTTTTTGAAAAGTCAATAATATAACATAAATTCCTTTATTTAATTACCGCACCTCATATATGTAATAATTTGTTTTTATATCACTATTAGCAATAAGAACTTATGAACTAAAATAAGAAACAATAGACGCTGTTCATTTTTGGTTTCGCTATTTGCATCTCTTGTCCTGATATAATTGCATTATCTATCTGTCTTTAGATCGAATGAATACATTAACGAAGGAGCAAACAAGGCAACAAAACGGTTCTCTTCCTCTTTAGCTGTCTTCGAAACATTGCGGCTCCGGTTCTGTCGGCATTGTATCTTGCGCCTTTCACATCGAGAGCTCCAAATAGAGAATAGACAATTATCCCGGTGCAAGTTTAGATTTAAGGCGATGTAGCAGGGAGTTATTCCACAAGGCGAGAGCATTTGTATTGTGGTCTAATTGACTGAGATGCGGTTTATCGGACAGTGTGAACCGCTGGAAACTTAAATTATCTAAAGACTACTCAACTGTTCACGTATGCTACAGAGTAGAGTTTGATGCAATATGCCATGCTCAAGGTATCGCTACCAATCACTCAAAGTTTCCATGCTGTTTATCAATTATATTAAGAATATTCGCGATACGTAAGAGTATATAAAGTTCCCTCTAAAAATATGAGTACTCCTAATTGGTATTCTTCTATCAAAGATACTATTTTTTCACGAATATTATGAAGAATTTGTTTCTTTGGTACATTTTTTTTTATTTTCTATCTTTTTATAATTGTGACTGCATACTTTTACAAATAGAGCATTTAAAACCAATGAGGTCTAAATGCCAAAATTTTACTTATGGTATTCGCATTTATCACACTTCATCCTATACAAAAAATTACAATAATACTAGAGTGGCCAACTATAGCTTCTCATTATAATTGATTGATCTGATCACGAGATCGATCTGATTGATCTAAACAATATGATCCTTGATGGATCGGATCCTTTAATCATTTATTATTTTAACAATAAAAAAATTAATTTCAGATTTATTTCGAGTTGCATATTTATTTACACCACTCTACAGGATTTAAAATCCCAATTACAGAGGGGGAATAAAAACAAATATAGCAAATTACAAATTAACAGTTTGTGTCCCAATATATATATATATATATATATATATATATATATATATATATATATATATATATATATATATTAAGAAATAATATTTTTTTTATATCTTTGACAAACAAAAATGTAGAAACAAATAATATTCTAAAATTAACGAAATGATTCGAGTGACATGCGATGTGCAATCCAAACTGTTTATTCTAACCTCTACTTCCAACAATACTGTTTTAAATTCCAATTCTTCAAGCGCCTTGCAAGGAATTACTATAAACAATTGTAATAATTGTACTATAACAATAAACGTTCCAGAATAATATGTACCTCTAATAAAATACATATATAAATAATTTCAGTACAAAAATAAATTAATTTAAAATGAAACTACATTTACTTGTGAACACTAAATATAACTAGATTTAGTTATATTTTTAACACTAAATGTAACTAGATTTAGATCTTTTTTAACACTAGTAAATTTGTTTTTTAATTTTAATCCGTTGTCAATGACAACGATTTAAAAGTATTCACTATGTTATAAACTATTATTTTTAACTAGCTAAGCAACCGTTAAAAAGACTACTTTTAACAGTGGTCGTAGGAATAAGTATTACGTCAATCTTCAACGCTCTTGCCATAATTATTGTAGATTACTGCTGAATTCTAATAGTATTCTACTAAATTATCATGACCATGGCTAATTTAATAATAACGCAACGAATAGAAATTTTAATTTATCTTGGTTGTAGGAACCTCACAAGATCCCAGCAAGAAGTGTAATATGTTTAATGCTAAATATCCAAAACGTCCATGATAATTTAGTAGAATATTATTAGAATTCAACAGTGAACTACAATAATTATGGCAAGAGCGTTGAAGATTATTCATTATTACGTATTGTATTAAATTCTTTCTTTTTGGTTTTTCTGTTTTGCACCGTTATGATTTTTTTGCATGATCACAAAGGGAAGAAAAATCAGATTCCACTACTAAAAATCTATGTTGACATTTAATTTTTTTGTAAATAACTGATAAAAGAATGAAAGTCGGAATATGAATCGTACATATTAATGAGTTTTTTTTTTAAATTAAAATCGACATGTTTCAGCGTTTTTTTTTTATATTCCATACTTTAATTCCACACTTTATATCTTCAAGCTATAGATTCAACAAAAAAGAAAATTAAAATATGAAAAATTTAGAAGAGAAAATAATAATTATTATAGAAGGTAATATAATCGCAGAATAATATTTCTCTCGCATTTTTGTTCCATTTTCAATTCTTTACTGCTCCCCTACAAATCATTATTAATTCATCATTTAATTATGTCATTATGCCATCAGTTCATCTGTAAATTATCCCCATTGCTAACGAACAAACCAACCCTGAAAACAATAACAATAAAATTTTAAATTCATTATCATGAACATGATCAAAGTGTGCCAGTTATCATGACCGCTACGCTCCTGAAACGGAACTGAAACCCTGATTCCCTAGATTACCTGACAATATATGTATTATCTGCGACGGTCCGCGACCAACGCAGGAACACAGCCGGCCACGCAGGAATCGGCAGGTCCAGCAGGAGCGGATAGGAAAGTGTTCACTGATCCCAAAGGATAGACCGGAGATTTTTCCATTAAATTCCGGGATTGATCAGATTTTGATTAAAAGGGACCAATACGGATAGTTGTTTTCAACGAAGATACTGTTACTATATAAAACGGTTACGCTATCAAGTTTTATTTTGTTCCATTTGCTGATGCATTTAAATATTGAATATGTTTTTAACTTTTCCATAATATTGGAAATGTTTTAAAGGATATTAATGTAAAAGTTATTTGTTGTTTGCTAACTTAAAATTCCTAAATATTTCCACATAAAACAAAATTTTAATTAATTATCATTAAGGTATAAAATAAAATACCGAAACGTCGATGAAAAAGAAAAATTAAATACGATCGAGAAATTATTTCTGAAGTAATAATATAATTAAATGTCACTGTTCCTAACATACAAATAAAAAATTACCAACCAATGTTTATAAATTATAAAATGAAATAACGAATATTTTTAAATATCTTTTGACAAAAGAACCAAAATAGAAAAAGTAGTATAAAATACACGTTTCATAAAACATTTTTTATATTTTGCGTTCATAATAAAATCATTACGATACGTAACTGCGTATTGTAATGGCCTTCATTTCGATACGCATTTTTTTGGTTTAGGAGGTTGGCACTAGATGACATTTACTTAACCCTTTTTTACGTAATTTATTTTTAGTTAATTGATTTTTTAGGAAATCGATTTTTTACAGTGATCTGAGCTACGAGTATATTACGTAGCTCAGGCGGAGTGCAATTGATTTCATCTTCCATATTTACACTAAATTCACTTAATTTTTTTTTACAATTTTTTTCAATTTTTGATTTGTAATTCACTTCAATTTGTTCATAAATATGAAATGACATTAACTTTTAAATAATAATTGAATGTAGTCAATTCAGTGTTACCAACTACAACATTTCACTTACAAATTTCCCTAAATTAACTCGGTTTAATATTAGCAGTTTTTTAAAAATATTTTAGTACGTAGTAGGCGCAAAATATGAAAAATAGTATAAAGAACTTATTTTATGAGACTTTTTTTGCACTGGTCAATTAGAAAACTCGCTAAGGCTCGTTTTCTAAATTTTGACGCTTGCGAAAAAAACATGTCTTATAAAATTTGTTCTTTAATATACTACTAGCGCACTTGTCCCTTAAAAAACTCGCGTTTCTAACAAAAACACGTGCGCTAAAATCATGTCTTATGTAACTTGTATTTTAATGTACTATTATATCAAAAACCAACTTTTTTTTTCGAAATCCTGTACTGAAAAATGCTCTAAATAACAACATATCAAAATTTTCGAAAATCTGAACATGGGAACCTTCCGCCAATTCGGAAAAATGGCGCCATATTAAAGTTTTTAACTATTTTCTCAAAAAAAAATGCCCGTATCAAAATTTTACCACAGAAAAATTCAAAGTGTCATCCGTTAACACCACAACTTTGTGTTTTCTGTAGGTTGAAGTATGTAAGAGGCAGCGTTGGATAGAAAGATTTTACAAAAAGTCGCAAGATTAGGGCTATTGTGTAGAAACAGTGTGTTTCTTAAAAGGATATGTCCTTTAGAGGGTGTCTCAGTGGAACATCAATAGTTCTTGTAAAAATATTAGCTATCTCGAATTTCATGAACGAGATGAGCCGATTACAAAGGGTTTACAAGTCTCTGGTTTCCTTTCCTTAGATACACTGACTTCGTGGATGATTACTTGTTGTTCATGTCTTCGATACAGTGTCTTAGAATGAGCTTGGTATTTTGGGCTTGAAATAACCAATTAAATTGGACTGTGTATACGACTCTCTCAGCATGGTTTAATTTAGATATACTGTGTATGTTTTACTCCCAAGTAGATGAATTGATTTTGTGAATCGATAATGTAAAGAGTTGTTGATCGATGCGGAAGCTGTTTAAGATTGTTTTATAAATTAGATAGTAAGAATCAAGCTTCATTTCCATCTATTGCAATAATATGTAAGAACTAAGCGCAATGCGCAAAAATGTTTATAATATGGCAACGTTTACTACCATTTCCAGCTTTGCATAAGGATTAATGCGTAAAAACAAAAGATTGCAAACTTCTAACCTAAACTGTCAACTGTTAGTCTACTTTATAATTATTAAATTTTTGATTTTTCGGTATGGATATACAGTCATACAAAAAGTCTCCGTACGACAATAGTTTAATGTATTTTAGGAAAAATAGCAGTCTAAAACCCAATATATCGAATTTAATTTTCTTTTAATCCAAAATGAAACGCAGTATATTACGTTATTATAAATATAAAATAAGCAAATAATGTACTAAATTTATTTATATTATGAGGTAAACATTGAAAGTATTTATAATTTCATGACAAAAAGTTTTCGTTCGATAACCAAACCATTTAAATAACCATTTATTTATGTTTCAGAAAAAAGTATAATATTTGGAGGGTTTTCCTTTGGTTTTTCCACCAGTAGCTAAGCGATGAGTCATTGAATCTACCAAATTTTTTGTCACCGATGGTATTATATTCTGCCATTTTTCTTGTTATTAATTTTATAGTATATTATACGCCAAGGTTGAGAAGATAATCATTATTGACCCAGCGCCTATTGTAACCCGAGGGCGAAGCCCGAGGGATATAAGGCGCCTGGTCAATAATGATCTTCTCAACCGTGGTTTATATACTATTTTTTTCACTACTAGCACATAAATTCTCTTTGAATTTTTTTTTATTGATAATACCAATAATTTTGACATGAATAATAACGTTACTTATTGGTTAATATTCACAAAAACAAAATAGGCTGCATTTGTTTTTATCTGACGTTTTGCTCATTTCGCTGGTTTGATAACCTCACTTATGGGCCTTGATTTGTATTTGATTTAATTATTTAATAAAAACACTTTGTGCTGTTACAGTCAGCAGCCTTATTAGTGTATTATTATTTTTAAATGAATCTATTGAATTGTATTTACCTACAAATACAAAAAAATAGTGATTTGTTCAATCCTACGTCTACAAATATTTCACATTTTCACCAAAACAGCATAGTGGCCAGGCGAGGCGGCAGCGTAGGTCAATATAAAATTATAGTGGCAAATTTAAATTATATACTTAACACCTTTCTTGAGTTTAATGAGTTAAATAATATTTGGATTTGGAGGCTTGAGTTTGATTGAAAGGTGACAGTTTGCATTATAGACCAAGGTTAATAATAAATTATTATTGACTTTGGTTACCATGGTTACAAGCAAGCGGTAGTGAAAAACAATTTCTCATGTCAAATAAAGGTAAATAATAGTGGGTTCCTAGGCTAGTAGTGAAAAAAATTCTTTATTGGTTTATATTCTTATTTATTTTAAGAATATTTCGCACTTTCTCAATCTCGTTAAAGTCTGGAGACTGTGGGGGATGATTAAACATATTTTTAATATTATACAATAGGCATTATCTTATAGAGGTATTTGAATCATGCTAAAAATCGCATATCCAAAATTTAGTGGATAAGCACGTTTTAAGGTCCCTAGATTCATTTATAACATTTTTACGATGATGTCCGTGTGTGTGTGTGTGTGTGTGTGTGTGTGTGTGTGTCTGTGTGTGTGTGTGTTTCTCAAAAACTATAAGACTTAAAATATGTTTAACTGCGGCTATTCAATGTGACATGACTGGGAAGAGCTGATTAGATTTATTATATCTTAGTTAGAGATAAAGAAATATAAATATATAAAATAATGTTATCATTACATTCATTCTTTAATCTCACAGCCAATGGAAAACAAGTGGAAAAATTAAAATGTTTTAAATTAACGAAAAATGTCGGTGTCAAAAAGACTTTTCTGGGATGTACTTTTACTATTTCTTATTTTATTGTTAATTAAATATTTCTAAATATAGATACATATATTACATATACCCTTCAAAAATACCAATCTCATCAATAAATTGGAACAATCTCTAACATTAGAAGAATAAGAGGAAACTTGTTCATAAAATGAATTAAAAAATATAAAAATATATATAAAGAAGATATGTGTTTTTGTGTACCGGAAATATTAAATATGTACAATACTTCTATAGCCTAATATGGAAATGGCGGGAGGTCTTATGCTGGCCACAACAGATTTTTTTTTTATATCTTCACAACTCTTGCAGAACGATGTTGGAATTAGAATTGAATGGCGAAAATACTATAAAAGCAAAAACAGATGTTCTGCAATAAAAACAATGGATTTTATTTAATTGAATTTGGAGAAAACGTATCCCGAAAATAAATTTGTGTAACATAATCATCAGCACCGAATGCTACACTTTACTTTTGCACCAATTTCCAAAACCACTTTATTCCTTTTGTTGAGTATCGCTGGTTTAATTAAACTCCATGTACCAATCCTTGATTGAGTCAGCAGCGGTTAGCTTGTCGCTGCGCGCCGCTAATGTTAGAAAAATTAATCGGGAAAAACAGCAGATCCGCTGATAATGTCCGGGCGGACCACAACCCCGATGGTCTTCGCAGGATATATGTGCACACCCACACCACAGACCGGAACCAGCGGGGCTATTGTTTTATACAACACATCAAACATTAATTCACCATTCCAGAGAACGGATTTTTTGCGGGAAACCGAGAAGAAACTTTGGGGAGAATTCCAACAGAGAAAAGTAGATAGAAAATAAAACATATTTACAACTTTTTATCAAATTTTGTTGAGTTTATTTCTTTACTCTTAAGCAAATAAGGTTACTAGGTTATAAACGGGAAAGGTTTTTACCTTCCGTCAAAAGGAAGGTATTGTCTTTGGTCAAAAAATTCGATGGTGAGTTTTTAACGAATAAGCACGTTTTAAGATCCCTAGAATACGATTTTACTAATTTTACATTGATGTCTGTATGTGTGTATGTGTGTCCGTGTGTGTGTCCGTGTGTGTGTGTGTGACAAATTTTTCTCCGACGATAACTTCAAAACTACAATTCTAAAAATTATGATTCTTTCGTATTCCTCTTCTTTACAACCATATGAAGAGCTGATTAGATTTTGGTTATAATTGGTCAACCGGAAGTACCCTTATTTGAAGTTCTTAACAGTTTTTCTGGAAAAAACGCAGTTAAATATCATTTTTCGACATTTTATGATCATTAATATGAAAGAAAATCTTATTCTCTATGCGATTTGATTATACGTTTTCCTTCATATTCAATAGATATAGAGTTATAGAGAGATTAAGAGAGGTTAACTTTCAAAAACAAGTCAGCTTTGCAAAAGTTATGGAAACAGCAGATAATATTCAAAAAATTCTAATTGACAGATGTCAGTGTCAAGTGCAAAATCAAAGTGGAAAGTATAGGATCAGAAAGTAATTTAAGTGACAGAGAGTCCCTCGCAAATGTCTTGCAGTTTCAATGCCGGGAGTACAAGAAAGGCCAAAGAGAAGATGGAAGGACTGTGTAGCAGAATATTTGAGAGAGGAATAACTGTGTGAAGAAGATACGTTGGATAGAAATGAGGAAGTGTGAAGTGCAATTTACAGAATGTACATTCGTGTTATAATTATACTGGATATATAGAATCTTTTTAAAGGAACTTGCAATATGGAATTTGTAAAAAATAGTGTGTTCGTGTTACAATTTTACAGGATATCTTTTCCAAGGAACTTTTGGTATCGGATTTGTACAAAATACATTGAATTGACAGAAGGTTTTGTGCTGGCCACAACAGATTTTTTTGTTTGGTATGAGACATATATTGTTTATGAATAAAAAATAATATCTAATCATCAAATTTGTTGAGTTTATTTCGTTAGTGTTAAGTAAATAAGTTTACAATAGGTTCTAAACGAGAGAGGTTTTTTTTTGTTTTGTTTAAGGTACATATATATTTTTATTCAATTTTGACGTTTTTAACTGTCATTATTAACTGTGTAGCAACAACTACAAGTAACATTTTACTCACAGGTGAATTAAAAAAAAAATATTCAATTTGAACGTTTTAAACTGTCATAGCAACAACTATAAGTAACAATTTTTTCATTGTGAAATAAAAAAATTTAAATCACTCTTACAAAATTTTAACTCACTCTGCAACAAATAATGCATTTAAAATTACATCAGGTACGAAAATAATACTCACCATAATATTTATGAAAAATGACAGACAATAAAGCATTTTAAATAGATGGCTTGACGTCTATCAGCGACGATTGTCATGCTCAGCCTACTAACTGATCAGTTTTTTATTTTGTCAAAATTAAATATTATAATGGTTTTTATTATTATTTCGCCAAAATTTGAATAAAATATTGTACAAACCACGTGAGCTAAGAATTCACTCGAAGAAATTAACGAAAAAAACTGTTTTCTCATGTTATACGCCTATGTCATGGTCTCTAGTCTAGTATTCAACCCACTCATTAATAGTCGCATGTTCCTCTACACCCATAAGTAACTTATTAAAGTTTAACACTATTTCGATAGCGTTTTGTTTTTTTAAAACGCATTCTGATCCCAATCGTTGATAGAGGTCGTCCTGTATTAAGAAATTAGGTACAAATTAATTATGTAGGCGTAAGGCAAAATTGATGCAGAGAATTAAAAAAAAATCTTTGTAATTATGAGGGATTGAGGCAGAGAAAAACGCAATAAAATATGCAAATTTAACGAGTCTAAAGTCAAATCGCAGGAGCAATGACAAGAAAACACGACAATAAATTCCAAGAAAATTCCGAAATCTGTCAGCGTTGGAATTAAATTTATGATACAAATTTCGCCACGAAGCCGTGATATAAAATATGTCTTTTTTACTGAAATTTGAGGTCAAAAAATAAGTTGTGCATTGCGCTGAGGAGAGGAATTATTACTCTACTTTCTGGCGGGTTTTTCCTTTTTAGCCTGGCTCCGTTGGAGTGCAGCTATCTCGGATCTAAATTGAAAATAAATTTTCCACCAGCTTCGCACACAATGCAAGCTTACGCCTTACGCTTTTCATCTCTGAATATGCAACGCTAATTTAAAATCAATACTACCGATCAAAGACGAGTTAATAAATAAAAATGTCAATGTTGCTGCTGGTCCCGCACAAATTTAATGGACCTCAACATCGTCATCTGGCCAACATAATGATTATTTCTCCGCAGTAATGACTTTAACACTTATCCTATCGCATTCTGCATAACTCACTTTTTTCCAGGAAAGATTATACCAAGATTATCTTCATAAATATTCAGACATAAAGGAGCCTCGCACTACAAAAACTTCTGCTTACAAGCCATGAAAATAAAAATAAAATTAGCTTGGGCTTTCAACAACGAAAGAGGACTTTTAATTCATATTATTAGCATTGTATGGAACATGTGTGCTGCCTTATTGGATAGTTCTACACATTTACTAAATGTGAAAACAATTTTGTTTCAGGCGTTATAATTTTATCAATAAAACCATAAATCCACTTTAATTTTTATTGACTTTTCAGAAACTGCTAGATTAATAAATGAACACTAATGGTCATATCCTGTTCAAAACTCTATCTTACAGATCAGTAAGTCTGTAAATAATGAACAAAATTGAGCTGTCACTCTCATATATAATTTATCAACAAAATATGCATATATATATATATATATAGTCTATTTGAGAATGACTGGCAGTAATAAATCATTATTTGCAAGAGTAGTATTGGATTTTTGCCAGCAATGCGGCAAATAAAACTACCAGAAAAATCAGTTGTAACTACACTAGGATGGTCAAAATAAGCCGCACGCTTTGTACCTGGAACGAAACTTACTTGTCGAACAATAGAAATGCCGTCCGATAATCCCCGTCGGACTATGTCATAGACGTAGATAGGATTTGTAGAGAGATCTATTTATACATTTACTAAAAATAAAAGTTTTTAATATTTAAATATAACTTTCTCAGTCATTATTATTATATTGCATACATTTAATATTTACATACATACATTCAATATTTACATTTTTATTTGATACATACTAAAATTTATACTTATTTCATGTGTGTTGTCAAGATATTGGTACCTGTCATATTTCTATTAAATATACATATTACATTACATATACTTATATATTTATACATAAATTATTAAAAATCAAAATCTGATTCTGAATGTTGTCCTACTGAAATTATAAATGGCTCGATCGTTTCGTCTATCAGATGGTTGCCGGAGAAAATCCTTCCATTTCAAATATTTTTGGTTTTCACAGTTGAATCAGATGAGCAAAGTTAGACAGGTAATATTAAACTAAACAATTTTACTTTCTCAACGATATTTATATAAAAGTTCGGTGGTAGTTACAACGATTTTCTGAGAATTTTATTATGTCTTAAGCGGCTTAGGAAAACCATATTTTACATTATATTCAGGTAGTTTCATCTTAATTATTTAAATGACTTTACCTGACCCTGAAAAACAACTTAGACCTAAAACTATAGTTCTCTACCGAATTTAGTCATTTCGACTATCCCTGTGCAAACAATTACTGGCGCGCCACTGGAATGTCTTTGACAGAATGATTTATTACTGCCAGTCAATCTCAAATAGACTATAGTTTTATCAGTTTTACAGATTTACAGTTTTGTACACAATACTGTCACACAGTTGTGACAGAACAGATCCGGCACCAAGATAAAATATATCAATAAAATGATCAAGCGCTACTACCAGGTTATTTTTAAATGGTAAATAACCAAACCGGATTTTGATCTGAATAAAACTTGAGAAAGGATTATTAAAATTTATACTTTCTTACATTCGGAGGACAAGACGAATTAATCAAAGACAATAGTAGACAAATTAAATATATTAAATAAAATAGAATTAAATTACAAAGAAATATGAAAGTAAAAGTTACAGATCTGAAATTAAACAAAAGACCAACATATGACTAACATATAGTAAAACAATTCAAGGGAAAATTTCTAAATGCAATCGATATTTAGTCTTTATCAATGGAATGACGTACACAAAAATATAACAATAACTAACGCTAATTAATTCTATGTTTGGACTTACAAAACATTTTATGTCAGAAGCGGACACTCGGCACACGAATCTGGCACTTCAAAACGAACTTTTCCTCTTCACAACAAGTTAACGAATGTCTTTCAATTTTTGAAAAATACTCTGTCTTCGAAAATATCATCCCCACTAGTAAATAAATATGCCGCCTGAGACCCACTAATAACTAAATATGCCGCTTGTCACATAGTGACGGTCGAGGTGACGGTAATGTTGTATTGCTTAAGAAAATAATTAAATATGAAAAAGTTTAAATTTCATGAGACAAACAATTGTGTTTAATTTCTTGTCAAATAAATAAAACGGCGCGACTTCGCTATATTTAGCTTTCTCTGTCTAAAGATTCCGTAATGACACTGTTATAATATTTTTTTTTCGATAACTGTCATGAAAAGTTACATGACTTTCAACACATGAAATGATAAATTGTCTACTGAACGTAAAAGACTTTTACATATTCAGGATGTAATAGTATATTACATCCGAGGTGGGAGATGTTTCATTACAGCCGAGGTTTTGTGTAGATTATCGAGAGGCGAAGTCTCGAGGTCAGATACAACGCGAGGCTGAGATGAAAGTGCCACCGAGGTATCTGTACTATTTTATTCACAAACATCCTTTTTTTAAATTAATAGTTATCAAAATAAATCATTGGCTTATAACCTTTAATTTCATTTTTTACCTCATGCTAAAATTCGCATATCCAGATTTTAGTGGATAAGCACGTTTTAAGGTCCCTACAATCCGATTATAACATTTTTAAAATTATGTCTGTGTGTGTGTGTTTGTGTGTGTGTGTGTGTGTGTGTGTGTGTGTGTGTGTGTGTGTGTGTGTGGATGTGTGTATGTGTGTGTGTATGTATGGCTGGATGTTGGAGGGACGATTCCCCAAAAACTTTAAGACTTAAAAAACATTTAACTGCAATTTCCTCAATCTGACATTCCTGGGAAGAGCTGAAAAGGTTTTGGTAACAATTGGACAACCGCAAGTAGTAGTTTCTTAAAAAAAATCTTCTAAATATTATTTTTTGGAAATTTGTTATTACAAATATTAAAGAATATAAAATATCTTCTATAGATTTAGAGATAGAGAGTTATGAATATACAAAATATTTCATTGTATTCATCAAATAGTCCATGAAAATTAGTTGAAAAATTAAAATTTTTGTAAATGGCATAAATGTCAGTATAAAAAATCCAGAGACATTACTGAAGGCTTTTTCTGGGAAGTATATTTAATATTCTTATTTTATCATTAATTAAATATTTAAAATTATAGATATAGCTGCCGCACGTAAAATTAACTCTCTCTTGAATGCGGAAAACCTAAAATTCGTACTTGGACAAGTCGAGGTGTAATAACAAGGAAAAGACTCCGTCAACATCTAAAGTTGGTATAAACAGAAACGGGAATCATTTGTAAGCCAAAGTATGTACAGTAACAGATCAACTAAACACGCGCTTGCTATGCATATATTTCATAATATACCTTTCAGAAATCCCGCCAATCTCGTCAATGAATTGGAAGAATCTCGAACATTAACAACAATAAAGAATAGATGTAATTAAAATATTTTGTATGTTACAGAAATGTTAAATACAATATTTATAGCCTAATATAAAATTGGCGAGAGGTATTGTGCTGGCCACAACAGATTTTTTTTTTTATAGGCTTACTAAAAATTGTTGGTCTGCATTATTGTAGGAATCTATGACAATGTTGCTAAACAACTACATAAACATTTCAAACCGTGGGGGGAGTATGATCCGTTATTTTCTACCCAAGTTAGGGATGACGTATTTTACAACCTCTAATAGGTTAGGAGTCGACAAATTACTATGTTTATGAATAAAAGTCTTTTAGATATTGCATTTTTTTAAGAACGAGTGACAATTTAATAAAATATATGCCGTTATTTTTATTTGTTTAGAAAAAATAATTCTAATTATATTTAATGACATTTCGCAATATAGAATCAAAAATAAATATTATAGGTTATCTGTTATTACTTCACTGAACTTCGTCATTTTCAGAAAATATCCTGCATATTGTTCGACAGAATCTACTATCTTCAAATTTAGTATTTCATATCTTGAGCCGTCAGGAACCTTTTGGTCAAGTCATAATCATAAGTAGTTATCGTAAACTGCTTTATCCAATTTAAAATAGTATAGTGAGAACTTAGAATCTTCCCGTTTATTCCAATATTAAATTGATAGATAAATTACATTATATCGTAGCATTTTTTGATATGAGTAAATGCTGAGCCCATTTTTCCCGTATTTTTAAACTGTCAATTAATTAAAGCTACTTATAATTTGTAATTTAACCCAAACATTATAAATAAATTTTAAAATAGGTATGCATAATAACGGTATTATTTTAAAATGACATTGTTTTAAATTTAGTGCCTCCCTTGACAAACCGATAGAGTTATTTAGTATTCAAAATGCCAAATGCGTGATAATTTATATCTAATTATGAATAAAACCCAATACATCAGTATAATGAACCCTATACTTCACTCTATGCAATCTATAAATCAGCCTATTTAAATTCATAGTTTAATATTCAATTAGGCTTTATTTAAATTGGCCATTGTTCTCTGTGAAGAATTAAGGCCAAATGATTCCACTCCGCCCCATCTGTGTTCCGCACTTCATTATACCCCCAACCCCCAAATAGGGCAGGGGGGAGGGGTCGTTTCGGATGTCCACAGTTATTAGTACACAAGTTGTGAACTAGCGAGTTTTCAAGTTTACGAGTTACTTGTTCAACGTCCTGCCTGCGTCGTAGTGCGGAATGTGCCACAGTGCGAAGACTAGCTTACTTAACTCGAACATTTGTAACTTGTTTGTTTCTGACATTTTGTCTCCAGTGTAAGAAGATAAATCAGCCTTGATGCTTTGTTATTAAACATTGATGATAAATCTCACTTCATTTGCATGAAATAAAAGATGAGTGTTTTAGAGGAGTTTCTACGGCTTCAAGTTGCTGCAATAATAATTATTTGTCGTTTTTTACACCAGTATTGGTAGCACGCACTTTAGAATTCTATCAAATGAGGCATTTGTTTTCGCTTTTCGCCAAGAAGCGAAAATTTGGTAGCATGCATATTCGCCTGCAAGCGTACGACTCGAGGCGAAAGTGTCAAAGTAATGTCATTATTTTGCCAAAATTCCATTCAAAGCCTATTTTTATATAATTTATACATTTATTATATACAAATGTCATAATATTTTTTATTTTAATAGCATAAAATCCGATAACTCCCGAAATCAAAAGTGAATATAGAATTCTAAAGTGCATGCTACCAAGATTCGTAAAAGTAAAATCGCATTCGCCTACTTTCTATGATAGAATTCTAAAGTACGTGCTACCACTACAGAAGTGTAGTACCGTAACTCTGAGAGGAAATATGGTGCACAAGTATACTGTTGGTATTGTTACACACATTTAACCCACAAATACGATGGTTTTACAGTATTTACTGTCCGTAATATAAATAGAATTCTCCTTTAATTCGTTCTGCTGTCAAAGAATAGTGACAAGTCAAGAACATTGTCGCCGAAATCAAATAATGAGCTCTCCGGTGAATTATCTTTAATTCGCACGTACAAGACGAGAAAATGAGAAACAGAGAAACCATGAATAATTACGAAAGAAACCTAAGATAAACTTAATGAAAAAAATAAATTTGTGCTTGGAATCATTGCTTTAGAAAGAGATATTGTGCGAGAATGCTCATTAGACAGATTTTGTGAGTTGAAATAAAAATTACGCCATTTCCCCGACTTTTGTAGTAATTCGTTGTAGGAAATTTTGAATAATTTGGACAGTTATATTTGCTACAATGTAACAAAGATACATGAGAAAGATATGTAGACGTGTGCAATTGTGGAAAATAACCCTATTACATATATTCTTATATAAGTATAAACAAAAATAATGTTTCTTATGAATAATATTTTTTTCCTACGACCACTGTTAAAAGTAGTATTTTTAACGGTTGCTTAGCGAGTTAAAAATAACAGTTTATAACACAGTGAATACTTTTAAATCGTTGTCATTGACAACGGATTAAAAGTAAAAAACAAATTTACTTTTAACACTAGTGTTAAAAAAGAACTAAATCTAGTTACATTTAGTGTTAAAAATATAACTAAATCTAGTTACATTTAGTGTTCATAAGTAAATGTAGTTTCATTTTATATTTATTTTTGTACTGAAATTATTTATATAGGCATTTTATTAGAAGTACACATTATTTTGGAACGTTTATTGTTATAGTACAATTATTACAATTGTTTATAGTAATTCCTTACAAGGCGCTTGAAGAATTGGAATTTGAAACAGTATTGTTGGAAGTAGAGGTTAGAATAAAGAATTTTCAGTTGTTCATAGCAAATACATCATGACCTGTCATAAATGTCATTATATAATTTTTAGTTTTTACTAATACATAACTAGGGTCGTAGGAAAAATAGTGTATGATATTCGTGTTAAAAAGAAATTTTATTTCGTTCGTGGGGTTTGTTTTACTCGGCTTCGCCTCGTTTCACAAACTTCCCCACTCACTCATAAAATGTCACTTTTAACACTTATATCATAAATAACTATTATTCATATTTTAGTTGTTTAGTTGTTTAGTAGCATTCACGTCAGGTTTTCTTTAAGTAATTATGATCTAGATATTTTAGGATTTGCTTTAGTATTAGATTAAATATTTGCGCTCATATCATAACCCACTTAAACAAAATCATTTAAATTATATAAATATTAATTTTTTATGCGGTCCCGTGGCCGCGTGTCTGAGTATCTGATCGCGAATCTGCGGAACCGGGTTCAATTCAGACCGACGCCAAAAATTTCGAATTTTAAATGGCACAAAACTGACCCCTGTGGTGCACTCTCAATCCCTGCAATGAGTGTCCGTGAGGTGACGCCTAGTAAGGACAGATGTTTAATATACAAGAAATATTCTATTTACTCTGGAAATTTTTGGTTATTCTGCATTGTTTTACACGCTTTACTTCGATTTAACGAACTTTACAAATGAAATTGACAGGTTTGATCATTTCAAATTAAAAGTTTTTAATTAAAATTCATCTGTTTACAACATTAGTAATTAATTCAATAGTAATTGTTAGTTTTTAATATGTGAAGCAGTGAAGCTCATAATGCAGAGAACACTTGAAAATTGTGTGACACATGTGAACAAAGCAAAAAAATTAATCAACGTTCGTTCGTTTACCGTTGCTATAGCATTGCTACTTCTATATTACAAAAATTGAAGTTTGATGAACGGAAAATGTACAATTATTGTAGAAAAGAAATAGTCGTATCGCATACCAATTTTTGGGTATGGGAGATGGTCAATATGAGAGCACTAAAAGTTGGTCGAAAATGATTTTTCCAAAAATGTATGGAATAAGTACATTTCGATGCGTAGTTTATAAATTTTTAAACTGATATATTTTTTACCTCTCGCTAAGAGAGGTATTGGATTCATGCTAAAATTCGCATACCCAGATTTTAGCGAATAAGCACGATTTAAGGTCCCTATAATCCGTTTATAACATTTTTAAAATGATGTCTGTGTGTGTGTGTGTGTGGACGTGTGTATGTGTGTATGTGTGTATGTGTGTATGTGTGTATGTGTGTATGTCTGGATGTTGTAGCCACGATTCCTCAAAAACTATAAGACTTGAGAACTGTTTAACTATGGATTCCTCAATCTGATATTCCTGGGAAGAGCTGAAAAGGTTTTGGTAACAATTGAACAACCGGAAGTAGTAGTTTTTAAAAGAAATTCTTCCAAATATTAATTTTTGAAAATTTTTGATATTACTAATTTTGAAGAACAAAATTCTACACCTGATACATTTAAATTTTTTATTATATCTTCTATAAATTTAGAGATAAAGACGCTATAATATATAGAATATCGGGATATAACAAGTCGAGTAGGCGAAACTACACTAAGGAAACCAGTTGACAAATTCAAATGTTTATAACATAATTTGTAAATGACATATTTCAATGTCAAAAATAAACAGTTTTAGTGACATTTTGATAGCTTTTTCTGGGAATTACATTTAATCTTTCTTATTGTTTTATTAATTAAATATTTGAAATTATAGGTAATATGCATATATCCATCAGAAATACCGCCAATCTGGTTAATGAATTTGAAGAATCTGTGACATTTAGAAACTTCCTCATACAATGAAAAATATATATAATTAGAATTATATGTGTGCAGAAGACATGTTAAATACAATAAAAAACAATATTTCGGTAAAGTCCTGTAATATTTTGTTATAAAACGACGGTTCGATAGCAAAGTGCAATACAATACTTATATAGCCTAATATGGAAATGGCGAGAGGTCTTGTGCTGGCCACAACAGATTTTTCGTTTAGAATGTGGGCCTCTTAAATTGAGCTTAATTTAGGATGTAGTTAAATTTTGTCTTTTCCATGGGCCATGAATAATTCATAAGAATAACAATTGTTAATTGAATGGATTACTCAAAATGAGATCATTATTACTATTGTTAGTTGCATAACAAATCATGAGAATTTAAAAATATCCGTCGGAGAAAGAAACGCAATTAAAAAATCTGTTGTGACCAGCACTATACCTCCCGCCAGTACTTCTAATAATACCGCAACTGGAGAAATTGTACAATAAACTAAAGATTTACTTCTCTTGTGATTAGGTATGCATTCGGACCGGGCCGGGCCGGGCTTTGAGGTTTGGATCGACTCGGCCCGAAAATAAAAATTGCCGGCCCGACTCGGAAAAATATTAGCCGGTCCAGCTCGAAAATTGACCCGAAATTATAAGTGCATCCGGCATTCCTAATTTTGATTTTTATATGATGCGAAATGTTTAACTTTTTTTGTGTCAAACTTAAAAAAAAAATACATCTTTATAACGTTCAACATTGGTTAAAGTTATTAAAAAAGACAAGCTTCTAATGTAAGTTTGTTATAAAAATTACAGACCTACGAATATTTAACACTTTGTTTACCGAAGAACTTTTTCACAAATCTTATACAAAAAACAATAATATATTATCATTATGTGAGGGTTTTTTATTCAACTTTATGTTTGTGCTCAAAAATAAAATAAGAAATCATTATGGTAGGAATAAAAATCATTTTTACTTCTCGCTAAGAGAGGTATTAGATTCATGCTAAAAATCGAATATCCTACCCTAGAATTATTGCGATAATTTTTAAAATTACATGACTTTCAATTGCTTGTAGTTTCCGAACGAATTAATATTTAAACATTTTTTTTTTTCATTAATACTCATATAAGAGTAACACGATAACAATTTTCTTTTAAGACTTCAATTTCTAAAAATTCACAGTTGTTCAAATGCTCTAACTATGCGTACACTTACGTCACATTGTCTTTACAATCAAATAATATTACTAGCAAGTTTATATCTCTATCCATGTTTGAATTAATGTCCCAAAAGTCAATATAACCCATATTCAGATAAAAACTTCAAAACATACTTCTCAATGCACTGATTCCAAATTTTAAAACCGCAGGTCGATATCTCTTTTCATTTCGAGATATTTAGATTCAAAGTTTTGCCGAGATACGAATTTGGCGACACCACCATTCGATTCTACTGGAAAAATTACATAAGTATACCAATTTTCATAATTTTTGAACACCGCATACAGTCTCTAAAGCAAAATAACTGAAAATGGCCAAAAATCGCAAAAATCTAAGGTATACCCCTTGCGATTTTTTCAAATTTTGGCCATTTTCAAGTGTTTTCAAACTTTTATTCATAAAAAATGAACCGGTCATTCAAAAATTATGAAAATTGGTATACATATATATTTTTATCCGTAGAATCGAATTGTGGTGTCGCCAAATTCGTATCTCGGCCCATTTTTGGGTTATTACCCAAAATTGGGCAGTTTTATCTTTTATCTTAGTTTTGAATCTAAATATCTCGAGAACAAAAAGAGGTATCGACCTGCGGTTTAGATTTTTTTTTATCTGAATATGGGGTATATTGACTTTTGGGGCAATAATTCAAAACTACGTAGAGATCTAGCTCAGGAATGGGTAATAATATTGAGGTGGAATATCTCCAAAACTAAAAGAGATATCGACCTGCGTTTTCCTGATTTGGAATCAGTGCATTGGGAAGTACGAGATACATGAAAATTGGATTTTGGAATATTTTCTTTTTAACCAAATGCAGGTATTTATGAATTTTTGGGACAAAAACTTAAAAATGAGAACAGTTAAGAAATTGGTGGTAATATTAGTCAATTTTACGCACAATAGATATTTTAAATCTACAGGGTGGGGCAGAAAAACCTATCCGATTTCAAATCCCTTTTTCTCAAAAGAGGGAGCAGGTAGAGTAGTGGGGTAAAAACCGTTAGAAAGCCGGTTTTATGCCATTTGTCAGTAGTCAACATGCCTTGGTCTGGTGAACATCGTGCTTTTGTTATTGAGCGGTTTATCGAATGCGGCGGTTCGATAATTGCTACACAACGTGCTTTTCGAATTCATTTCGGACTCGGGCGTCATGATCCTGTTCCACATCACGCTACGATTAAAGTGTGGGTGTCAAATTTTAGACAGACGAGTTCAGCATTGAAAAAGAAGTCGCCTGGACGTCCCAGGACAGCAACAGGACCTGAAAATGGGCAAACCGTAACGGTCAACAGCGAGCGCTATTGTTTCATGCTGGAAAATTTTCTTAGACCCAAAATGGAAGAAAATGGCGTGGAAAATGTGTGGTTTCAACAGGATGGGGCAACCGCCCACACATCGCGACGATCAATGGACATTCTCAGGGAACTGTTTCCCGGTCGCCTCATTTCCCTGAGAGGAGATCTTGGCTGGCCGCCGCGCTCACCGGATCTCACTCCATGTGACTTCTTCCTTTGGGGTTACCTCAAATCGAAGGTTTACCAGCATCGACCAAGGACCCTTCTTGCTTTACGAAGGGAAATTGCTCGGGCAATTGAAGAAATTCCTGTGGAAATGACGGTGAAAGTCATGGAAAGCTACCGCGAGCGCCTAAATCAGTGTATCCGCTCCCAAGGACGACATTTGAGTGATGTGCTTTTCAAAACTTAAATTTAAAAATGGCATAAAATTTGCGATATGTTAATAAAATTTTTTTTTGACAAGTTGAGTGGTTTTAATTTTATAACGTTTTGAAATCGGATAGGTTTTTCTGCCCCACCCTGTACAATTAATAATCATTTGTTTATCCAGTAAAATATTTCATTCCCTGATCAGTTTCCGCGGATTCTAAAGGAATTTTTAGTTTGTGGCACGCGCACTAAAACTTCTGGCTGTTAGCGGGTATTGTTGTTTTTATATGCACTTATATAGTAGGGGCACCAATCTTGACCTGAGGGGTAAGGGAAAGGAATTCTCATATCATGATATTCCATAGACGCCGTTAAATAATAATTATTACAGTACTTTTGTGCTTCTATCTAAATATTTAAAATTGTAGGTAGATATGTATATTAATAGTAACAGTAGGTACATATATCCTTAAGAAATACCCGTCAATGAATTGGAACCATCTTGAACATTTTAGAAGAGTAGGGCAAGATTCCTTATAGAATGAAAGAATAGATATAATTAGAATTATTTGTGTGTACAAGAAATGTTAAATTTGATACTTATGTAACAAAACGGAAATGGCGAGAGGTATTACCTATGCTGGCCACAACATAATGCAACGTTATTTTTTTAACACCCAGTATCTTTCTAGTAAAGGTAATTAAATAATTAATTATCACAAACCGCCGCCAACATTTGTAATGTATTTATAATTTAATTTAAATGAAAATTAAAGTAGATCATCTACCCTTGTTGTTAAAGCATTATATTATTTTTCCCTTTTCGGTTAAAGTGCTTCTTGATCCACTATTTTGATACACAAAAGCACAGTATAAAATTTACAGAAAAACGCAATTTTTATTTAATTAATTTTGTAAAATTTTCCAAATTGCAAATAATAATAATAATAATAATGTGGTAAAAAATGTTCATTGTTAAATAATGTAATTTATAAAAATATTACACTATTATAGACAATATTGTTTTTGAAGAAATTTCATTCTACAGCAATATCAGTTCTTTCGTGTTCCTACTGAAACAAGTTATTAATCGCAAATTCGCAAGGTAGCCAGTCTTTTGTGTGATTTAGCCGAGAATAGATGTGCCGTATATTTCTGTGTGTATTAATTGATGTGTAGAAAATAACATTTAGGGCCGGTTCTACAATGCCTATTTATCTGAGGAATAAGTTTATTCTTGGTATAAATTTCAAATCTTGATTGTACAAGTTTATTTGAGACTATTCGTTAGGGGTTAATTTATTCGCTGGTAAATCGACCGAATAAAAAGTTATTCCATAGATAAATTGGAATGTCAGATTATATTGTTCGCATATAATTAGCATTATTTAATTATTTATTATATTTGAGCAGTTTTAGTAATGGCTTATAATGATATTTAGAATCTGCGGGTATTTGAATCAGATGATGACGAAGAAATAGTTAATTACATAGCGAGACCAAGAAGAGCTAAAGTGTATGGTGAACGATACAATTATTTCGATGATCTAGATGACGGACAATTTGTATTAGGTTCAGATTACAAAAACCAACAGTTTTGCGTTTGTTAATTGAAATTGAGCATCTTATCGAGTCTTCTACCTACACATATGTGTTATTTTAATTATATTTTTATTCCCTGACAAGTTTTTATTTTTTGTAGAAGTCATTCCATAACTCCCGTAACAAAAATTCTTCTTTCACTTAGATTTTACTTTGTACGCACAATGATTATTGCCTTGCGGATTTTTCTGGAGTTAGCAAAACTTCAGCGTGTATGATTGTAAGAACTGTATGTGAGACACTTGCATTACAAGCAGAACGATATATTTATTTACCTAGAACACAAGAAGAGAAAGAACGGACTGTTCTACGGTTTTATCAAATAGCACGATTTCCTAATGTTATAGGTGCCTTGGATTGTACACACGTGAAAATACAGTCACCTGGTGGAAATGATGCAGAACTATTTAGAATTATTACCGCAGAAAGTATTTAATATTTAAAGTTATGTTTACATAAACAGATTGACGTTTGATCTTAAAAATCTTAGGTTAAACGACAATTTTACAAGTACCAGTATAGCCAACGTTGCAGTATTATAGCATAAACTAGGAATAACAAACCAAAGAATAAATATATCTTGTAGAACATTTACAATTATATTCGGAGTATAAAATTTAAAAAAATATTTATCCATGGAATAGTTATACCACGAATTATACTAGCATTGTAGAACTGGCCCTTAAAGTGAAACACAAACATTTGTGTAAATTTTTTAAGCGAAGGCGTTCGATAAGAAGTTTTACATTGCCCGGTAAGTACAACCCCATCATTTAATCTGTGTACATATATTGATGATTGTTCTTGTTACTGAAAAACTATAAACAAGAAAGTAAAAATATAATCAAACAATACTGTAGAAGAATAACATATTTTTACAATACAAATTTATTGTCAAATCGTATTCGTAATCGTTTACAAACTCTTATTGAGTTATGAGAAACAATCGTAAATAATGGGGCATTCCACTCAATTTATTTTATTATTTTAAATAAAACCATTCAGTTTTGAAGCAATTCATAGTATTAAAGAGTCTTAATTGTTCCTAGTTTAACAGTATTTTATTTTCGAGAAATCAGTGTAACGTCACATTCCCCCTATACTTGTCTTTCTCACACACACACACTGCTCTGAGTACGCTACGAGAGGAAGATAACAATTGTATGACGTCAATTTCCCCTTTTAGCAAATGTGAAAAAATATCTCGTAAAGTAATTATTTAAAAATGTTTTCATTGTTTTAACTATTATTTATTGACCCGTATTTTAAGTTAAATTGAATTTTTTTTATTTTTTGTTATGGTGGAAAACCCCATTGGTGAATGTATTCGAAAACATGAAGCGAAGAGTTAATTTACATTTACAGGTTAACGGGCAACATCTAGAACAATTATTGGATTTGCTTTGTTAATTTTAGGTTATATTGTTGAATTTAATAAAATTACTAAAATAAAAATTCTTTATAATAATAACTCGCCCGCCTATGATTTTAGATACCAAACTTTTCTTCCTAAAAGTGTAGTTTTGATGTCATTGAGTTGCGGGTCACGTGACCCTGTACTATAGCACCAATTTTTATTAGAATTTTTTTCTTGTGTTGGATATCTATACTTACTCTGAAGCCTTATATTGTTACATGAAACACCCTGTAGAACATAACTCTTCACAGGACGCAAAATTTAGATTGATTGTTCTAATACATAGGTAGACAAGTTTTCAGAAAATGTGGTCTTTAAAGAGTTACAAAATTTGAAATTTTGGCAATATTCTATTTATTATTTCACATTTCGTTTCGATATTTTAAAGATTAAATATTAATTGTTATTGTTCATTGAATTTATTTGAAGCCACAAGTCACTAATAATAAAAACCAATAATGCGAATCAATAAAAAATAACTGTTCAATGTTTAATATTCATCCCCTTTGCAAAAAGTTGATATAAAAACAATTAAAACGAAACTGCAATTTAATGACGGCAGATAATAAAATAATGAATTAATAATTTTGATTCAGAATTCAAATGAAAAAGTAATTATCCCCGGACTTTTATTTCATTGTTTTTCATGATTATTTTGTCGTTTGCTGCGAATCCATAAACGTTATTATTATGCTAATAGTAAATTTAAATCGTTTCATCTCAATATCATGGTTTCAGCGATGAATAAAGATAGGAATTTTAAATTACTAATTTCAATTAAATTTCATTCATACACCAAAGACCGAAAGATGAGAATACAATGCATGAAATTATCAGTTAGGGCAGGGAAATATGGAATATGTTAAGAATAAAAACAGTATTTTAAAATTATATGCAATTTTCTATAGCTATATTTTATAAATATGTATGCCTAACATTTAATTAGAACGTCAATAACAGTTACCTATATCCTTTTTTACCTTTCGTCAAAAGGAAGGTATTGTTTTTGGTCAAAAAATTCGGTTGTGAGTTTTCAATGAAAAAGCACGTTTTAAGATCCTTAGAATACGATTTTACTAATTTTACATTGATGTTTGTATGTGTGTGTGTGTGTGTCTGTGTGTGTCTGTGTGTGTGTCCGTGTGTCCGTGTGTGTGTGTGTGACAAATTTTTCTCCGACGATAACTCCAAAACTACAATTCTAAAAATTATTATTCTTTCGTATTCCTCTTCTTTACAACCATATGAAAAGCTGATTAGATTTTGGTTATAATTGGTCAACCGGAAGTACCCTTATTTGAAGATCTTAACAGTTTTTCTGGAAAAAACCCAGTTAAATATCATTTTTCAACATTTTATGATCTTTAATATGAAAGAAAATTTTATTCTCTGTAAGATTTGATTATACATTTTCCTTCATATTCAATAAATATAGAGTTATAGAGAGATTAAGAGAGGTTAACTTTCAAAAATCAGTCTGCTTTGCAAAAATTATGGAAAGAGCAGATATGTATATTCAAAAAATTCAAATTGACAGATGTCAGTGTCAAGTGCAAAACCAAAGTGGAAAGTATAGGATAAGAAAGTAACATAAGTGACAGAGTGTCTTTCGCAAGTGACTTGCAGTTTCAATGCCGGGAGTACGAGGAAGGCCAAAGAGAAAATGGAAGGACTGTGTAGCGGAATATTTGAGAGGAAGAACTGCGTTGTATAGGATTGAGGAAGTGTGAAGTACAATTTACAGAATATACATTTGTGTTATAATTATATTGGATTTATAGAACCTTTTCAAAGGAACTTGCAATATGGAATTTGTAAAAAATAGTGTGTTCGTGTTACAATTTTACAGGATATATAAAATCTTTTCCAAGGAACTTTTGGTATCTGATTTGTACAAATACATTGAATTGACGGAAGGTTTTGTGCCACAACAGATTTTTTTTAAATAATTATGTAGCTTATGAAAGGACATTCATTATCAACATTTTATGATTTTATAGTAATTTAAAGTTAAGAAGGAACGTTCATTTTTCAGTGCTAATAATACTGAAAGTACCATTCTGTGAAACTTGACATTCTACAGTATTAATGTTGATTACAAATATCATTTATTCTATGATTTAAATAATCTGATAAGCTTGAAGATTTTACTGGGCATCTCTTCATTGGTTGTTGTTGCACAAATATTTCTTTATTTTATGATATGATACGATATTAGTTTAAGAGATGCTGATTTTTAAAGGTTCCTTTACAGTTAGACTCTGGTTGTTCTTGTATGTAAAGAAATATATGTTGTAATATTAAAAATCGCTTTGAACAAAATGATTTATTTTTATATTTACATGATTGGTTTTTAATTTCAAAGCTCAAAGAAACATTTTACATTAAATATTGAATTTTTATAATATAACTTTTATATTTATAATCATGGAATGTTTAATATAAATATTCATGAATATATTTAAATAAATTATTTGCAAATAAATGAATATTTATTACGTAATATTTTCAGTAAATTTCAGTAAATATCTCGTTCGTGATAAATTTTAAGTATTCATCACGTTATCATTAATATACAAAAGTACAAAAAATGCATTTTAAATTCTTTCTGTAGTTTCCAAGATGTTTTCACTTTACAGACACAGTTTCATGGTATATTACTGTTATTTATAGTTAATAAATATATATTTCCAACCTGAAATATATTAATTCTAAATTGCTTACATTTTATAATAATTTGAATTCCCAGGAAAATATTAAGCACCAAATTATTTTTAAACCTTTCACTATTCACACAATTGTAAAACACACTAAACATATACAGCCCGATTCACAAAAAGGTTTAAGCTAATCCTCATTTTTGGATTAGCGAATTCTACTCTAATTTTGACAGTTTATAACTTAAAATATAGTCTAATCTATTCCTAGTATCTACCTTTATTGATAATATCATGAAAATTAAATTTTAAATACCAGAATAGAATAGAATTTACTAATACAAAAATGAGGATTAGCTTAAACTTTTTTGTGAATCGGGTTGATAGTTATTAGTTCAATAGTTTGGTCACTATAAGTGTTTTTCCCTTCCAATATACTCACTTCGATGTACTGCCATTTCTATCTTACAAACATATGCCCATTTGTTCGTAAAGACTAGCACAAACTCGAGGATGAGTTCAAATATTTAAAACTTGAAATAAGGGTGCTGCCAGTTAACCAATTATAACCCAAATCTTATCAGCTCTTCATATGGATGTAAAGAAGAGGAATACGAAAGAATTATAATTTTTGGTATTGTAGTGTTGGAGTTATCGTCGGAGAAATTTTTGTCACACACACACGGACATACACATTCAGATATCATCGTAAAATTAGTAAAATCGTATTCTAGAAATCCTAAAACATGCTTATTCATTAAAAACCGAATTTTTTGACCAAAGACAATACCTAAAAGCAATGTTGTGACATATCACTTTATAAAGGATCTAGACCAAGATCAAGATCTGTTCAACTAATATGTTCTAGATCAGATCATAGGTCAATTTCTGCGATAGGATCTTTTTTTCCAGATCAGATCTGAAATTTGTGTTCTGCTTTTCTTAGATCATAAAATAGAACAGAAACGATTTTCAAATTCTTTTTATTTTTTATTAATTAATAGTTACTTAACTATCAAGTGTGTTAATGAGGGTGATTAATGATTGAAACATTTTAAGACGTTAACAGTTGAAATCATTAATCGCTAAATAACACACATATTAGTTATAATATTTTTCCTTTGACTGTATCTTACTGAACTGAAAAAACTAATTTTATTCCATGACAAGAATTTTAGGTTAATAACGTTTGGCACAAGTTTTGACAATAATGGTTTAGCAATATTATGCGGTACCTAAGGTTACCCACTAAAATCGTTTATTAATACAAAATCGTACATTAATAAGATTCATTAATGAATTATTTTCATGGGAAGAAAAATTAGGTACGTACTTAGTTTCATTAATATTAAATTAAGGAATAAAATAGAACCAAAAATAATTTTAAACATTAGAATTGTTCAAATCTAATAAATTAAGACAGGCCATAACAAATGGGCAGACAATCATTATGGTATTCTACCGTTTAATTTTTTAAGTGAGTTAAATAAATTATAACCTTACTTATATTTGTATTTAATTTGTTCTTGGATTTTCTGGTTTCAAATAAAACTAGTTTATTTGATCTTTTTTGAGATCATAGATTATAGTTTTTAGATCTAGATTCAGATCAAGATCTGAATACATAAAAAGATCTAGATCAGATCAAAAACCATACTAAATGGAACTAGATCAGTGATTTAAATCAAATGATCTGCATCAGTCACAACACTGCCTAAAAGTAACGGAAGCTAAAATGCAAATCTTTAAATTAACTTTACCAAAACCGTGAATTCAAAAATATATAAAAATTATTACATAATACATAGACGGGGGACAGATAGGTCATATTAAAAAAAATCGTCTTATACACCCATGTTTCAAATTCTCGAACCCATTCTCCATGCTTATGTTTGTTCTAAATAAAATATTTAATATTGTATTGGCACATAATTTTTAATTTTCCTTATTTTACCCTTGGACTCTTCGAATATATAATTTTAATGCAATGAGTCTCATTAACTTCTTCATGGATTATGGAGTAGGAATTCAGTTTATTTTATTAATCGCTTAAACTTGGATATTACTCGTATAAAACTTATAATAACTTCTAAATCACTTAGATATAGTTTAGAATATTTTATGTAATAGCGTTATAAATATTAAATATTTAATGTATTTTTAAGCTAAGTTACTAATAAATTTAATTTTAATATTAAATTATATTCTCCAGTTATAATAAACTAGTTAGCCCGGCATTACTCGCTAATTCAAGTCTCTCGGCATGACTCGCGCGTGAGAACTTTTCTCACACTACAAAAATCATCTGAAATTAAAGTGTAAACGAAATGAAATGAAACTGCCGATATATAATTATACGTTGAATATGTTTATTAAACATTTTAAACAAGACAAACAAAATGTACATGAATAATAGGTAGGTATATTTAATTTTTTTAGGGATAAGTATTTTTTAACAGCAAATATATAATTAAAATTTGAATATGTTAAACATTTTCAACAAAACAAATAAAATTTACTGCAATATTAAGTGGATATAATTTAATTTTATAAAAATTATTTTTCAATTGCTCTGTCTCAGTATTTTGATCATTTTGTTCACTATCAGCATCGCTACCTTAATCTAGTTGCTCATCCGCACTTAGATCTTCGATGATGGTTTCTATCTCTTTGTCTATAAACAAAAATATGTAATAAAGATAACAGAAATTTAATAATATATTGTTCCTTAACACTATTGGCGAAACTTTTTTTGAGTACTCGCGTGATGAGAGAACTACTCACACAGTCTGCAGCAATTACAAAAACCTCACTTAACGCAGCCACTATGCACACTACCCTCAAATGACAAAATATAATATGATGCGCAAAATTGGACAAGAGCATAACTGAGACGACATGTACCCCCGCCAATTATTGTTAAAGTTGTGCGCGTTTTTCTGAAAATGTGAGAGAATCTCTCATATAGCTAGTAACGCCGGGTTAGTAAAGTTGTTCATGTTTGAATTATAAGTGACAGCTATTAGTCTAGCGAACATTCCGCTTGCAGCGCACAGGATTATGACATAAATGAATAATAGAAAATACTGCAAATCAAACGTTCCGAAATAGAGTAGGCAGCGAGCCAAAATCGAAGCCACTAAAACCATCTATAATTTACCCTTGATTTACATTTCAGCCTTCTGATGAATTTTGCTTGTAGTGCAATACAATTGCATAGCTTAAATATATCACTTATAAATGTCCTGCCTCATTTTCTAATTTATAATTATTATTTTCGTTATAAATTTTACATGACTGTACTTGCCGTCAAATAAATATGGACTGGAGATTTTTACACTAGAAGCGGCAACACCGCATGGCAAGGAACAGGGTGGGGAGATGGGAAAAATGAGGATCAGTCCATATTTATTTGACAGCGAGTATAGGACTTTCAAGACTCAAGATTTTTACGGTTTCGGAAAAATAATTTCTGTTGTATTAAATTCAATATGGTTGAAAATATTCTACGTATTTACTTAAATTTATTTTGTTCTTATATTTAAATATATGAGCCCACAGGCTCATAATAGTTCGGCCGGGTTACATTTTTTACAAATATTAAAACCTACACAAGTGGTGAGAAATTTTTACAAAAATTTTTCAACTTTTATAGACTAAAAACTTACAAAAACCGTGGGCCATAAGACACCTGCATTTAAAGTGCCCATCTTCTTGTCCATATTTATCTTCTCCTGGAACCCTTCACTTTTGGCTTAAGAAAACAAATAAAAAGATATATGGGTCAATAACCTAATTAATAGAAGAATGTGCAGGGCTTGTGGATATGTCTAGTAGATTTAATGATTTAAAGCTGTTATTACTAATAAAGGCGATGTAACCCAATATGGCAGAATACGTGAATACCAGATTCAGTTTTTTTTTTTTTAATCTGTATTTTAACCAATGAAAGAAATTTGTTGAAATTTCTCACCATTTGCGTAGTTTATATAATTTGTTTGTAAACCGGCGAAAATAATTTTGTATTTAAATTCTATAAAATATAATGGTTTAATTTTTTCTTAAGGTGATAAGGTTGTTATTAATACTTGTCATATTTGACTTGCAAGAATTTTAAAAAGATTCACATAAATATACAAATTGCAGAAATTAATATATTTTTTATGTAATACCAGAGTTATTTTAAATATTATATAAATCAGTAAATTATTTATAATTTTGATATTCCCACATATTATTTCAAAAGCATTGCTACGTATTTTATAAAATTTCAATTTATTCTACTGCACATGACCATTTTTATTAATTATTATATAATATATCGTTATATTTGAAACAAACCTTGGCTATCTAAATAATTTCAAAAATAGCGTGGGAGGATTTGACGTGTGTTGCTCTCTGTCTTAAAAATTTTAAACTTTAAGAGAAGTACTTTAATTTACTTACTTACTGTATTTAAATTTCTGTTATTGTGTATTAATTACTATTAACTAAACTTTATTTTAAAAAATACAATACAAGCGTAAATACTGATAAATATTAATTTAAAAAATTCTATATAATGGGGCCCGGACCCACAAAATTTAGTGCCTCAAAGTGGCCGATTAATCCTCCTACGGTAAAACACAATACAATTATTTAACGAATATAAATCGTAAAAAATTTGAGAATATATTCCATGTAAATATTAAAGCAAGGTAGGAAGCGTAAAATTTATTGAAAAATAGGGTCACAGCAAATTGCCCCATATTTACAAAATGTAATTAGGAAAAATGCTAAAATTGTTTGAAAATCGTGTTTTTACACTTCACAATGTCGAGTATGCTATAACACAAGTAACAGGCCAATTAAAATTATTATGTGCTAAATTAAAATTGTATGAAAAATTTTCAAATATATTCAATTAGTAATACGAGTAGAATTGCATAAAATGCACTATGTTATAAACAGGAACATAATTTTGCAATTTATCGTTAATTAAATAAATGTTAATTAAATATTTCGTTTATACGTACCTATCCATCATGTTTTATTTTAAATAAAATTTCAGTATGGCTATGTAATTTTACAATACTTTTCACTAAAAAATTTGTAATAAAAAATCAGAAAAAGCATATTATTTTGATATTGTCTTTAAAAATTGAATCTGTTATGTTGATATTTAAAAGTTAAAGTATGTGTAATATTACCTACCTATTATTATTTTTAAAAAATGATAATGATATCTGCATCTTTTTTATTACTGCTCTTATCTACTGTGTTTAAATATACATATATTAAATATTTACGATACGTAGCTCTATGTTTTATGAGTTTTTTAAAACATTTTCCCTATTGATATTGATATTCTTTTTTTAATTATTATAGTTGCCGTTAAATAAGTATGGACTTGATATTTCTACACTGTTTCCAATTCAGTGCTCTTGTTCAAAATGTTAATTATGAAAAAGTAGTAACACTGCATGGCAAGGGATAATGTGCGGAGAAGCGAAAAAGTTGAGCATCAGCCCATACTTATTTGACGGTCATTATAGGGACTTAACGAAAATATAAAATATATTCATAAGAATTAACAAAATTATTGTTGGTAACTATAACAATGAAACATCTTTAATTTTAATTTTAAAATCTTTGAAAGCAGGTGTGGGAAAAACATGGCATATTCGTTTTTAAGGCGCTAAACATCTTACTCACAACTACAACTAGAAAAAGTGCAAAATGTGCTTAGAGTGGGCAACGGCGTGCACAGAGATTTGGTAATGGGGGTGCCCAATTATGGAGGGGAATAGTAATTTACGTAACAAGACCTGACAGTGATACTTTACTGGGTGAGCAAGCATATTCCAGAGCAAGCCGTAGGCGAGCTTTGGAAGCGTGTGAGCTCAGTGCAGACACTTTCAGGTCATTTGGGTACAATATTTTTTTGCGATCCTGAAAAAAGAATAAAAAAGTATTATTTTATTTTTTACTGCGAGCAAATAAGAAATAAATAAACAACTTATCTCCATGGAAACATTTAGCTTTACCGGTCCCGGGATCGGTAAAGTACTTTCCGATCCCTTATAGACAATTTTCCGAGCTAGCTCAGCAAAGAACGACTTTCCGGTCTAAATAGTGATCAGAAAGAGCTCATTTTCTGGGCGATCGCGAAAAAAATAAATTAATACTAGTTTTGTTTGTTACGATAATGGGAGAGGTCCGGAGAAGGAAATTTTCCTCATAAATGGGAAGCAAGAACGGTCAAGAGTATAGATTACCTTAGAGTTCAGCTTGCAGTTCAAGCGGCAAAATTTAAATTTTTACTGTTAAGGAGTAGCGTTTTTATTTATCAGTTTTACGTTTTGTTTTCATTTTGTAATAGATTTGTACACTCAGTTTTAAACTTTCCACTTGTGGATACAATTTGTTTTTACTCAATCATAAATATTATCTTAAATGCTTCAATGCTTCAACTAACTATAAATTAAAAAAAAAAAAAAAAAAAAAAAAACTAGCAATGAATAAAAAGCCGTGCTGATAAATTTATTCATTAAATTACTGTTACCGTTCTCATCTTTTGTATTGCTCCGTATTGCAGAAAGATATCAAGCCTCGGGCCTTCGCCTTAGGCCTTCTATATCAGATTTTGTCAGCACCATCCAAGTGATTGTTATAGGGCTCTAGCGCTGGTAGATTGCTGTAAATACTTCATCCTCCAACGCTTGCGACTAAAGTGTGTTGTAAAGCTAAAAGGGCGAATAAAGATATCTATCGGACAGATTGAGAGCGTAGGGTAAGACTACTGGACCAACCGAGCTAAATGGAATGGAATAATGGAAAGTATTTCTTCTTGTGCCGGAGCGTGCGTTAGACAAAGCCAGGATTGGAACATAATAAGATTTAAAACACAGGATATATAATTATAACAACATGCTTCTGAGTTGCTGTACTCAACCCAACTGATACAACAGTCGATTTTGTCAACTGATCCACTTGTATCTGAACAGATAAAACTCAATTTATAGTGCGGGACACCAATCTGAGGGGTAAAGAAAAGAAATTCTCATATTGTGATATTTCATAGACACCGTCAAATAATTATTATTACAGTAACTTTGTGCTTCTAACTCATTAAATTTCTGTTTTGTACAAAGTTGAAGTGTGTATAGCTGCCGGAGTTTTTGATTAAAAGATTTTTTTTTAAAAGAGTACAGTGAAAGATGGTCTGAAGGGGGAACAATTAAGTTTGTGGAACTTTATCGGAATTTCCTGACCCACACTTTTCTTGAATGACATTTTTCTTTCTCAATCTCTCTAATAAATTATTCAATTATAATTTGTATAATTCGCACAAATATTTCTTTTAACTTTTTGTTTCTAGTATGACGAGAAATTGTATACATCCTCTCAATGTGATAGTCTACTAGTACAAGTGGACATTAATGGCCGATTTCACCACCGATTCCTAAAATTTAAGTAATGCTTATGTACCCGATGTGCACCACATAGGCATTACCTAGCAAAATTTCGTTTTCACCAACCGCTAATCATTGCCTATCTTGATTTAGGAATTACTTAGTTAGGTATCTGTTTTCCGATGCCCAAATCGCTAAGTATTTCCTAACGTTTGACAGCCGACACTTCAAAATAAATATTATACAATTTTATTGAATATTTTGATAGTTGTAACGAAGAAATAGAAATATATGCACAAGATAAAAAAGAAAGAACAAATTGTTTTGAATTCTGTGATGAAAAATGGTTTTGGACAAATGTCCTTTTCATTAGAAAACAGAATTTTTTTATACCTATACGAGTTTGTATTATATAAAATTAATTAGTAAGGACGTATATATCGTTTTATTCTTTATTTTATAGGTATTCACATATAATTAAATTCATAATTTTTACAAAAATGTCATAGCCAAATATCACAAATACGTTCCGGTTATATTTTAAATTTTTTCTTGAAATCATAGGATTTTATTTGTTTTTGTATTATTTATTCTATATTTTGCCATTTATATTTTTTTCTTCTTCATTTTCATCTTTGTTTCATTTATATTTTCCATTTCTGTAATACAAATTTTCAAAAATATTTTTCATTAAAAATTTAATTATTTGGTATACCTCAACGTAATATTAATTAATACCTATCTCCACATAATTTCCAATGTCAATGTTGACAAATACATTTGACAAATGTCATAAATTATAAAAATTATTTATTTATTTCCAGTGTGCAAATATAATATCACAAAAGTAACTATTAATCCGATGCCTACGTAAGTAATTCCTAAATGGATAAGTATCAGTTTAGGCAGTTCTTAAATTTAGGAAATTCCTTGCTAGGCAACAGTTTAGGAATCGGTGGTGAAATCGGCCGTAATACTTTTTAAGTGTACATATCCACTGTCTTGTGTCCGAGACTGTACGCTAGCCAGGTTAGCTACTAGTGCAAGTAACTAAGCTTAGTTACTACAACAATGTAAACCCGCCTTTACTCATAGAGGAGGTCATTGACGTAGGATTTTTATTTTAGATCTATTTTTAGTAGGCAAGATAAATGAAATAAATAATCGGTATCTACCTATGTAATCAAAATTTAAGAACGAAAAAGACAGGTACATATTTATCTCTCTTGTTACTTGTATTACTTCGCACCAATTTAAAAACTACGAGTATTTTTAACTTTTAAAATTAAAATCTCAGTCATACTGGCAGCAGTTATTACAAAATTGATATATGAAGGTATACATGTATACCTTCATCACGGTTAGTAAGATCTTACATTTTTATAGTCATAAATTTCTGTGTACATAAATGTAGATGTTTACACGAGAACATTCAGTTTTACAAACATTGTACATGTATAACCGAAAAATATATGACATCTGTTAGCTCTCAAATTTGACAACAGAAAAAAAAACATTCTATGACGATAGTATAGTGACAAATGTGACGCCTGTGGTGCTCTCTCCGTAACAGCTTTGGAAACCCGTGAATTGACTGCTAATAAACTACTTCAGTGGTATGGATATATCGTTATTATCGAAATCTACTTTTAGAAGCAGATTGCCACACCCAGAAATGGGTAATAAGCCGTAATGATATATTTATTTTTGTATATTATATTCCAGTTGATGTAAATACGAAGCACTTCACACTATCATTTTCTGAGAATATAAGGGTTTGTTTTCCTTTGAATCTAAGAAAGAACCTTCTTTTCACGTTAAGTGAAGTTGCCTGTGCCAATCTTGTGAGTAATGGCCCTTCTTAACAAGTGCTGTAGATGAGCCCTCAGCCCTAGCCCTTGGCTTGTCGAAGGTCTGCAGCGCGAGACAAAGACGACACTAAGTTATTTTTACGAGGGTCGCGCTATTCACCTCCTCACACATATATCAAACGCACCCGCCAAACGATACACACTTAAACAACTTATAAAATAAATATATCATAATGTCAGATTGAAACAAAACTTCGAGATTTATTTGTTTAGTTACTTCATTATATTGTCGAAAGAAACTTATCGTAACTTACACACTGGCAGGGAAGATATTGCAAAAAATTTCCTCTAAACCCTGTCGAATTTCTGTGGGATGAAATGAAGAGACATTACCAAATCAAAGAACTTCAAGTATAAGTACTTCCGGTTTTATCAGTTATATCCAAAATCTAATCAAATGTTCATAATGATATAAAATCAAGGAATACGAAAAAATTGTCATTTTTAAACTTGTAATATTGGAGCTATCTGATCCGTAAAGGCTGGTTTATGTGAGCTGTAAACTTAGCATTAGCATTATGACTTTGTATTAAACTTTACATTACGCTGTCCGGTTCATGTACTTCTTAGGACAAACCAATAAGAGCAGGTCGGTAATGTCACTTTTTGTAAAATCAACACCTCTTTTTTATCATAAATTTAGCTCCATTGTTCAATTAATAACTGTATAAGTTGGACATCCTTTTCAATGACACTCATTTTATGTCAAGACAATGTGACAGAAATATTCACAAATAACGAAATTATGACAAATGTCAAAATGGTAGTTGTACAAATCTCCAGAATCAAACTGTTGTCCACGAACATATGTATACTCGTCTGATTGGTCGGCATTAGCATTATGACTTAAAATTTAGAAATTGTCATATTCTAGGGTTACGGCTTAATGCTAGGGTAATAATAATAATAATAATAATAATAATAATAATAATAATAATAATAATCATAATCATTTATTACTCAAAAGGATGAACCCATTACAAGTAAATGTACATAAAGAAGAGTGGAGAAATATATAATATAATATTACACAGAGCTATCATAAAAAGACATATTACGAACTAATATAGAGAATTATTAAATAATTTACACATGACATAGATAGGTGATTTATTTACAATATTAGTTTTACATTTAGGTAAATAAAATGTGAATTGTAGTCGTGATGTTATTCTAGGGATGTGAAATGGAAGGTGATACAATAAATATAGACAGTCAATTTTATTTTGCAAAATGTTGACCACCATGGTAACAGCAATATACGAATGCCTGCTTTCGATGGATTCAAGAGCAAATAAATTTAATAATATATCATGTTCAATGCCTCTATTAGGATAACAGGAATAGCGCTTAAACCACATATATATTAAAAATCTCCTTTGAATATTTTCCAAAGCATGTTTGTGTTATAGGGTGAATACCAAATAATAATGGCATATTCCAGTTTTGACCTAATATAGGCAAAGTAAAGGGTTAACAAAGCCTGCTCATTAAAGAAATGTTTGCAATTACGAATAATAAAGCCCAGCATTTTCGTGATGACACTAAAAGGTAAAGGTTATAGACACATGTACCAAGCACGCATATTTATATATACTTGAATTATTAATGCAAAGTCATAAACCAGCCTTAAGTATCTATATACATACACACGTTCACATATCGGCATAATAGTAAAAACGGTAAAATCGAATTTGTACTATGGAAGCAAATATAGGTTTACACAATTTTTGTGTGTACACCTACTTGTCCTGTAACTAGGAAAGTTGACTAGCTAGGCCAGGTACTAGTACATGTAACTAGTACCATAACTTATCCAATGTAAACGCAGCCTGAGCTAGGAAACTAGCCTCATATATAGTCTGGGACCCGAAAGATGAACTATGGAAGATATATTAGCATAATTAAATCATTCTCTAATATATGCGCTCCGTTTAAAACGAAATACAATTAATTTACTTTCCGCATACTTAATATAATATAACAGTTGCTCAAATAAGTTTTAAAGCTACGCAGCCTTTCTTGTATTGGCAGTTGATCTGTGCAATTGTTGTTCGTATCAGTTCCTGTATTGTTTACACTCGAATCATAAACTTACACAAATTAGTTGTTAGAAGCACAAAGTTACTGTAATAATTATTATTTGATAGCATAGTACCTACATTTAGCGTCTCTTTATAAAAGAATACAAGTAATGAAAAAACAAGTACGGTTGGTCACAAGTCACGATATAAAAAAAGCCACAACTCTTAATTTTTTAGTCTGCCCGATAATTTCTCTGGCATCGAGCCATAGTCCTCCATGTTCTATCTGCGCGCAATCAGACTGCTGAGTGCACTACGAGTTCCAGAATTCTCCTGATATAGTTTCCTCCGCGTAACGGGCTTTTATACGACTTCGTTATGCTGATCGCACTTTATACGTGCCGGAGTTCAGCACAGTGATCAGCGGATATTCAACAACTGATTCTGCGGTATTAATTGCTTACTTAACACAGACATAGTTACAAGTTTCGAGGTTAACAGACTGCAATAGTAAGTGGCTTGTTTAATTTCTTCCGCATTATTAAATTGGAGTAAAGATTAGCAAGAGAATTATATTAATCACCTAATCACGTTTTCTTCTATTAAATATATAGGTCTGTTCGTTTGTCTTACTCTTCCATGCAGAAATCCGCGTTTGTTTGTTACAGGCCGTGGTCACACTGAACAATCAATATCGATCGAGCACGATCGAGTAAAAGACAAACCTGAGTTTAACAATGCACATGGTCACAGTGAGTGTATTGATGACAATCGCACAAGATCATGTATCGTCGACCTGTTTGATATATTAAACCTGTTTGATTTTCGTACGGCACTCGATGTTGCTCGATGGAAACAGATATATACAGTGCTCTTTGAGAGAATATTCTGACAGATTCTAACTTGTTGAGTAATTTGTTTTCATTGCCAAATGCGTCGACAAAGAAGATTAGTCAATTAATAAATTTTAAAGGTAAGATTTCACTTTTTACCACTCGAGCAGCAGTATGACCAATTAGAAGATAAAACGATAGATTGTAGTCGATGCGCGTGGATTGATGGATGTTGATCTTGTTTACCTTACTTGAATTTTGTTCGGTTTCAATTAAGCAATTCCTCATCTCTGCTTAGATCATGCTTTCCTTACTCCACGTAGAGAGGAGGACTAAAGGCGGATTTATGCAGCCATTTTCATTTATATTTAATTTAATTTAAAAGATAAATGTATGTAAACCAATGTAGCCATGCATACACCATTTTCATTTACGTTTTCATTTATCTCTCATTCTCATTTATTTTTAAAGATAGCCAACTTTTATCTAATAAATGAAAATTATAAATGGCGCATGCGTGGACGACATGACAGGGACGAGAATTTGAGTTGATCAGCTGGTTGTCATTATGTATCTCCGATATCGTTTCTTTTTACGGTTTTTTCTTGCAATAGCACGTTTAAAACTAAACTCATAACTTCTTCGCTGTCACTATTGCTGAACATTTTTATTAATAAACTTTATTCCAATGAAAGTCGGGTTATATATATATATATTTTTTTATGTGCGCATGCGTTCATTTTCATTTATTTTTCTTATATATTTTTGTATGAATAGGTACATTTAAAAATTATAAAGAGAATTAAATGAAAATTAAATTAAAAAGTAAATGTAAATGAAAATGGCTACATAAATCCGCCTTAAGAAAGAGCAAACATCAAGTATTATGGGTAATTTTAACAGCTGTGTTGTGTTCAAATCACTCTCAGATCACTACAGATAAACTCAGTAAAGTGTTACTTTTTATCTCCATATACCGATGCTGCATCAACCGCAAAGAAACTCAAAATGATCTGAGCTATTCAGTTCAGTAGAAGAGTTAATGTTACGAGAAGAAATGTCAATTTGTAGATTAAAAGTGTATTATGAAAGTTGAATCTTCGTGGTTGAAAACAAAAATGTCATAATTTTAGAGTAAGAATTAACTCTTTTCACTTTTTACCTCTCGCTAAGAGAGATATTGAATTCATGCTAAAATCGCATATCCAGATTTTAGTGAATAAGCACGTTTTAAGATTACTTAGACTCCTATTTTAATATTTTTACAATGATGTGTGTGTGTGTGTGTGTGTGTGTGTGTGTGTGTGTGTGAGAGAGAGAGAGAGAGAGAGAGAGAGTGTAGATGAGTGTGTGTCTGGATGTTGGAGGGACGGTTTCTCAAATTATATAAAACTAAAGTCCAATTTAACTACGTATTACTTAATTTGGTTATTTTGGTAACAATGGGATACTTGAGTACCTTTTTTTATTTAATGGTAAAAACTTGCTACCCATATTTTTTCTTTTGGCAAAATTTTTATTAATTAGCCAGAAAAAAATAATAAAATTTGATTATTTGAATTCCCGCCATGTATGACGTAGAATTACGCCGCACCAATGAATGGTCGTAAAGCCACAGCGTGGTGCCGTCCCATAGTAATGGTATGTTTGTGCGGGTAATGTAGATCACCTGTTTGACGTTTCAACAATTGTTTGGAAGTTAGTATTTTAGTTTATCTTTTTGGTATCGATATTTTAAATTACATGTAACTACCTATGTATTTATTTATAAATTAATTAATGTATTTGAGAGACCAGAGAGAGAGAAAAATGAACTAATGTCAAATTCAAATTAAAACTTTCTCTCACGCCATGCCATCTATTGATAATATTCTTAAACATGCCTCCCCTCCCCAGTTCAATATAAAGACGTCACAGAAAATTTTCTTTCTTAATTTAGTAAAAACAAATAATTATTTAAAAATAAAATTTATATTTTTATATATGTTTTCAATATAACATTACGTATATAGTGACTGAAAACGGATTTACAGTACCACGCAAGTAGCCCATTGGACAACCTGGAGTAGTAGTTTCTTAAAAAAGCATCTAAATAATATTTTTTGGAAATTTGTTGTTACAAATATTAAAGAATATAAAATTTTCTGTCTGATACATTGCACATTTTCATTATATCTTCTATAGATTTAGAGATAGAGAATTATAAATATATAAAATAATCCGTTGCAATTAATCTCACAGCTCAAATAACTCCATGGCAAGTTGAAAACCAGTTGAAAAATTAAAATGTTTGTAATTGACAGAAAAATGCCAGTGTCAAAAATCTAGATGAAGTATTAAAGGCTTTTTCTGGTAAGTGCATTTAATATTTCTTATTTTATTATTAATTAAATATTTAAAATTATAAATACCGTCCTTTAGAATAGTAGGAGGAACCGTATTTATGGAATAAATTAAAATATGTAAAAATATTAGAATTTTTGTGTATGTACCAGAAATTTTAAATACAATATGTACTATATATGCTTAATATGGAAATAGGAAGAGGTCTTGTGCTGGCCACAACCGATTTTTTTATGTGAAACGTTGTTCTTTTCAGGCAAAGCACTGCCTTTTTTATTTGCGTCAAATACAATTGACAGTGAGATTAAATAGCCAAACAGATATACGAATTTGATTAAATACGACTAAAGTTACCCAATTAGGAGACTATTTTAGTGGTGTATCATTATAAGTAAAAATCCATAGGTTAGATATGCAAATTTAGTAAAAAAAAATATAACATAACACTCTTGTATAAGTCCATTTAAAGAACAAATGCCAGTAAAGACTTACTTCAACACTTGTATCATAATATATAAATAAGTACTATTAATTCCTCTCAAAATTCGAAGTAAAGTTCTCAATTTAGGTGGTAGAAAATAGGATGATTGTGTATACTCTAATGCATTGTTTAATATTTATACAAAAAAGTAATAAAAATATTTAATAACGTAAAAGAGGTTAAAAAGTTCTTCATGCAATGCATTTACGTCCGGTAAAATCAGCCATTTTATATGCAGAACAACAAAAAATACGTTAAAATTGGAGGTTTATGAATATTTCTAACAAGCATCGCAACGGGCTAATGTGAATTAACCCTTGGAAACCTAAACAAAAACTGTTATGTCAGACAAATGAACAGTTGGGCACAACTTCTGATGAATTAAATATCGCAGGATTTAAAATTTATAAACTGTCCTTTGTGGTTTCATTCGTTAATTTACGGGGACATGGAATATTTTATTTATTTTCTACTTTTATAACTTTGTATACCTACTATTTTTCTTATTTAAAAAGTTAATTATATATTTTTTATTTATGTATTTATTTTATTAGAGCAAGGTACTAATTTTTATTACTTAATGCCAATAAACATTTTATTAGATCTACTTCAGAGACAAACTAAAAATCATTACACTCTAGATCTAGATTGATGTTTCTTATTTTTAAGTAGTTTTGTTGTAATGAAAACTACAGTTGTTTTTCAAAATAACACCATAATAAAATTCGGTAAAATGACTTGTACATGCAATAAAATTTACTGCCGTCAGACTGATAAAAAAAATCTACTCAAGGATCAGCTGCAGAATTTTTGTTACTATACTTTTACTGCTAAGGTAGAGAATAGAGTAAATTTATTGTCGTAAAAATATTTAAAACATACTCTAGTGACTCTGAAACGTATTTAGCCTCAAAAATAGGAATTTTAAAATTATAATTTCAAAATCGATAAAGAATTACTAAAAAAATATTTTATATTATTGATTTTATTTGAAATACATTCTTGATATTAAAAAAAGTTGATACAACGTTCTGTTCCCAAGATAGCATAATGCCTGTTTTACATTTGTCAATTTTTGGTCAATTCTAAAAAGTTGGCCAAGCTCAATAAATTGAACTTAAAATTGTACAATAAATTTACCACTTTCTATCCAACTGTTTACATTGATGATTTCTTTTTCATATTGAAATATTAAAAGTCATTGATATGTAACACTCATATAATTAAATTGACATATTTGGTGTGTGATTCAAATTACTAGAAAGCAATAAAAAATTGAAGGAAAAATAGAACTTGTTCTATTTCCAGCTCATTCAGCGGCTTAAAATTGGCTAATGTAATGCAATTTCAATTTCTAGAACTTAGCTAAGTTCTTAAAATTGACGAAAAAATTGAAAAATGTTAAACAAGCTTTTGAGATATGTAAATAAGAACGCGAACCTGGAGGCGAAATTTGTAACTAAAACAAGAGGGCAATTTTATTGTATTCGTACCCTTTTACGTAATCGTGCAGTTTATACAGGTGGTTGATTTTTCATTGTCCAGCTTATATCTTCTGAAATATTAAAGATACAAGTAAAAGATTTATAGAAAAGTTATTTGATACAACCTGGTCTATAATTTAGAATAAACAATTTTTTTTCCAAGGCCTACCAATTGTCCAGAAAAATATTTAACTTTGATTTTTTAAATAGAACACCCTGTATATTTTTACGGAATAAAATTCTAAATAAATTTCTCTTTACAATGATACGGGTTTACCTTTAAATTATGTCTAATAAAGCAAATAGAAATACGATAAAAGTAGGCTGTGATATTCTATTGTTTATACCAGTAACATCTGTCATAAATAAAAGTATTAATAATTTTGTAAATCATCAATGCTAGTAATTCTATTACTTGCTTTATTAGTTATAATTGTATTCAAAGTAAAACCCCTACGTAGCCAATGTTCATGTGTGACAGAAGTTACAGGTATAAACAATAGAATATCATAGCTTACTTTTATCATATTTCTATTTGCTTTATAGGACATAATTTAAAGGTAAATTCTTACTTGTTACACATCATTGTAAAAAGAAATTTATTAAGAATCTTATTCTGTCAAAATATAAAGGTGTTCCATTTAAAAAATTAAAGTTAAACATTTTTCTAAAAAATTGGTAGGCCTTGGAAAAAAATTGTTTATGCTAAATTATAGATCAGGTTGTATTAAACAACTTCTGTATTTAACTTTTTTTTGTATCTTTAATATTTCAGAAGATATAAGATGGGCAATGAAAAATCAACCACCCTGTATAGTGGAAAACAGAAAATAGAACTAATATCTATAATTAATTAATGTTCTATAACCTAATATTTATTGTAAAACTAAGCCTAAGAATAACTATACTGTGAACATAACCCAACAACCACTCAGTAATGTATTTAAAATGAAAAATAATAATTAATATACTACTACAACTAATAAAACAGGAAACAGAGAAATATACTCTAAAATAATAATAAACAAGAAAAGTCAAAATACAAGAAGAATCAAAGAAAAACTACTAACAGCAATGATACGCTTATGGAAATTAAACAAAAGTGCTGCCTTGTATTTATGTAGTTCAGTATCTACCAAGTATATACCATACCGTCCATAAATATGGGTAAGCCTATAAATGAGGTCTTCCATCATTGAAACAAGGGTCATTTAAATTAAAACGAGACCTTAAAAATGTATGACAGGGACTGTTTTTGAACGTTTGGGATTTGAATAATGGGGTCATACCACATTTTCCAATTTATTTTTTTTTTTCTGAAAGTATAATTAAAACCACTTGCAGAAATATATATTTTATGCCACATAAGTTTCTAATTTTACAGAAATAATTTTTTAAAGTTTATATTAAATTTCAAATGACGTCATGGGTTTGCGACCGTGACCGTAGTCCCTCCCATCGAATAAAAATGGAACTACGTTTGACGTTTATGTTATTTGCCTTGAAAGCAAACGTGACAGCAAGTTATTTTGTACTCGTGCTTTTGTTTTTATTGTATATTGAATAATTTGATTATGGAAATTAATCTCGAGGTTTAGGAATACGAACAAAAACTTTATTTTTGCTTCTCAACGAGATGTTCTTGCAAGACGGCACAGAACAATATTATACAACCATGGTAATATCTAAATCACACATAATTTGTATTTATTAGAACATTTCGTTATTATTTGTACACCTATATTTAAACAAAAACAACTTGTTGCAAAGATATTTACTTTGAAAATGTTGGTTATGTTCGAAAAATGTGACAGCTCTGCGCTGCGCTGACATTCATGTACAGTACGTGCACGAGTACATGTGTGCGTGACTATCATTGCATGTGTGTACAAACCCATGACGTCACAAAATAAGACTCAAAATGTTTAGAAAGAAAACCATGAATGAAAAGTATAAGAATATTACATATTTTTCATGTATATATGTATAAAATTATGTAATTTTTTAAATTATATAAAAAAATCAATATATATATATTGTATGAGCCCATTCTGTTTTTGAATATTCGGGCATTTTGTATGCACCCGATCGAAAGTATGGCTGAAATTCAGTAATTTCGTTGTATTTACCAACAAGATCAGGTACCGTTGCAACTTTAACGTCGCTGTAATCTGTAATCACGAAGTAATTTCATCTTGTCCATCTTGATTTGCCTTCACCGAGTTGAATAAGTCGTTTTCACGTAGTTAACGTTAACTTTTGCGGGGCACAAAAGGTCGTTTGTTCCACATATGTCAGTGGGAAGGTTGTGTAGTGTTGCCACCCCTCGTGCCGTCTCAAACCGCCACTAGGCCAAGGAGCACAAAGAGGAACAGATTAAATAACCAGTGCGGGCCCATTAATTAACTGTGGATCCCTCTTCTGATGAGCAATTTGGGTTTGTCTCTGCGTAATTTCACATACATCTCCCACGTTTTTTACAGAGAAGTGATATTTATTTTTATCCTACTGCCCTGCAAGATTACTGTAATTTAAATGATTCTATTAACGAATATATTACGAATTTATCGTATGAAATCTTTTTACCTACCGTCACCTATATGTAAGGGTGGTATTGTTTTTGGTCGAAAAATTCTATAGTTTTCAATGAAAAAGCAAATTTTAGGGTTCTTATGTCCGACTGACTAATGTAATTTAAATGATAAACTTGGTTTTAATTGTCAATATTGCATCGAAATGAACTGTCAAATAATTTATAATATACATACGTGCATAGAAATCAACCACTTCGCAGTTTTGAATTTAATATTTTTTTTTTTATAAACTAGGCCTCAGATTATAATAAAATTTATGATTTTAGAAAAATCGTTTATCAGGGGCTAAATATATCAAGAATGCTTATTTTTTATTAAGTGCAGAAACCGATACCAAAAGCACATTTACGTGGTTGCTATCACGAGTATATAACAGTTTTGACAGATTGAAGTTATTGTCTGCATTAATTCGCACATAATTTGTTTTACAGTGTTGTATCAGTTTCTAAGTGAAATATTAATTTGTTTCATGCATTTTTTTTTAGAACTTTTCATTTGAGAACACAAAAGGAATTCTAATGAATTTTATGGGGTCCCGTGGCCGCGTGCCTGAGTGTCTGGTCTGGGGAACCAGGTTCGATCCCGACAGGCGCCAAATATTTCCAATTTTAAATGGCAGAAAAGTGACCCCCTGAGTGGCACTCTCCAGACCAGCTATGAGTGCCCGTGAGGTTACGCCTGGTAAGCGCCCACACGGTAAAATATATCATCATTACCGATGTCTACATGTGTTGTAGATACTGGCACATCCAGAAATGGGTAATATGCCGTGATGATATATTTATTTATGAATTTAGGCTCATCTTAAAGTGTATTAAATGATCTTTAGAACAGCATAAGTTTTTATTTTAAGCTCAGGTCTAGTTTAAAAAAATAATAAAATAAAAAAATTATAAGTTTTCATCTCGATGTCAAAAACTGATTACGTTTTAAATATAATTGGTCAACCGGCAATGGTACTTCATTCAGGGTGGATTGCATGAAAGTGGGTTAACTTTGGAGTTACCCTAACCTGGGATTACGTATACAAACAGCGTGTTACCAGCTTGTTTGACAGCTAACCTACAAAAGTAAGTTTGTTAATACTTTCCTGTCTTGTGTGAAATATGACGCATGAAATGACAACTGTTGGCCATATTATTATTTTTTGAAGTAAGGTTAGCTGTCTTTTTATGTACGTAACCCTGGGTTAGCGTAACTCCAGGGTTAACCCACTTTCATGCAATCTACCCTTAGTGCTCTTAACAGTTTTACTAGAAAAAAACGCACTTAAATCTAATTTTTGGCATTTTATGCCTATAACTTAGCACGGGTGACGTCATAGAAGTTTTAATATTTAACAAATAAAAAAAAACGAATTTGTTACATATTTACCTCATTAAGGAACGCCGAACAGTTATGACGCGCGAACGTGTCAAATTTGAAATGCAATCGCAAAAATTTATTATTATAAGTTTTTATTAAATATTATTTATTTAAAAATTGTTCAATACTCAATACAGTACTCTGGAATAAATATAAACGTAGAAAGTAATCGAATTTTTATAAATTTGGAATTTATTACTTAATATTTTTTCAATAATTCTAAATAATACATAAATAGTCAATAAGATTATTTATTTATTTAAATAATATAACCATTTTATTTCATTTTATTTGAATTTAATGAAATAGTTTTAATACTTATATTCTTAAAATCACAAATCCAAATCCTTTAAAAGCAATTATGTTTATTAATAATAATTGTATGTATATTCGCAATATAAATTCCCGCTCACTAAATGGAACAAAATTTCCACCATTTCCGAATAATTTATTAGGATATACATTCATAAAATATATACAAATATACAATATATGGAAATGTGCAATTGAAAAGGCGCAATTAATCCCGAAATTGCAATGCATTTCTTTTCCCAAAAACAGCAAATATCAATAATTCACATCTTGTTAATTTCCCTTGCAGGGGTATAAATTACCCTATCCACATAATTAAGCGGGTGAAACAATTGCATATCCCAGTGGCTGGCTTGCGTTAGTGACGTAACGTATCCAGGACAACACAAAACACCATTGCAGGCCATTCGTTGGCTAACTGCTGTCTGTATGGGATATGGGATATAGGACAGGCTACCAGCTATAGGGTATCCAACAGCCGCGTGGCCTGTTTACAAGGCAGCGATATCCGGATATCCGCGGTATCGCCGTGTCATGTCATCGATTGAAGCACAGTGGCGTTCGTCACACGATAAATAAACGGAATTGAGTTGAGAGTTCATAGTTTTTTAAAGCAAACTGGTTTGCAATATTTTAGCGAGGAATACTTCAGTTCAAACGAATTTTAAAGTTATTTTTACATTTTGCAGTCACTTATTAAAAAAAATGTTTAGTAGGAAATCTGCAACGTCCTATTTTATTCTTTTTCTTTTTTATTGTGTTAACTATAAATCTGTACCTCAGAATAAAAGTGTATTAAGTCGCAAAATAAATATTTTAGAGGAAATCATTCAAATGAATTTTGAAATAGATTTCTGTTTTCATTGTCGAATTATTCTATCATATACTGTATAGTATTCTATCCGGGTTCGATCCTGACCGACGCCAAATATTTCGAATTTTAAATGGCACAAAAATGACCCCTGTGGTGCACTCTCCACGCCAGCAATGAGTGCCCGTGAGGTGACGCCTGGTAAACGCCCGCACGGTAAAATATATCATCATTACCGATGTCTGCATATGTTGTAGATTTTGGCACACCCAGTAATGGGTAATATGCCGTGATGATATATTTAATTATTTTTAAAATTATAATAATACATTGTTTTTGAAACCTAATTTCTTTTGTGAAATATTATTCAAAATTGGGTGCTCCAGATATAGCATTTTTTTTTAAATGACAATACTGTTTTCATTAATATTGAAATGACAGGACTTAATACGATAGTCCATTCGAAATAGGAGTTAAGGTTAAGTTTATTTGTAGAGAAAACTAATTTTCCAAAAATATGGACATAATACTGTTTTATCTTATGGTACAGAAATGCGAGTTAAACATTGAGGACTGCTTTAAAACCCTCCAGAGCACGCACTAATTTTTGACATAAGCGCACTCACTGAGGAGCCATTCGGATAAATAAAACGAGGTATTTGGCCTTATCGATTAAATACGAGAGTAAACTCCAGAAATTGTTAAAACTGTAAATTATGTTTTAGTTTTTATATATTATTAATATACTTCTTTTAATTTACACTTGTGATTACAGAAATATTAGAAAATTTAATTATCGTTGGTCCTTGAGACCGAGTACGTATTGTGAAGGGTTACATACTTTTCAACAGTTTTAAATTAATTAATAAGTGATAATGGTTTCAAACTGCTTTACATATTGATCAATAATTCAGTACTGCCTGATGTGACGTTCGTCCCACTTAATAAAAAGAGTACTAAGTACTACATTCTTGAAAATTGGTCGCCAAGTTTGTAACTACATAGGTATGTCTATTTTGGATGTAACCTATTACACCCAAAAATGAACGACATTTTGGCATTTCCAATTTTGAAATCGCATTTCGATATAATTTTCATCCCTACGACATTCGGCTTCAAAGTACAGAGTAAAAATGCTACTTTTTTCCGATTGTTCACCATATTTGATTTTTAGTACATACATATGTCGTTATTTATTTATTCGTATCAGAAGCAATACAACATAATTTAATCAGGCTTTACTAAGATCTTGGATTTCTGGTCTTCTCTGGCTCTGGGTACCAACTCTATGGGTCTTTTGACAAAGATCCTTTTTGGCGTGGTCACTTCTGTTCATACGCTTTGCATGCTTCTGGTATGAAAGGATTTGCCGGCTAAGCCGTTGCCCGGGGGACGCCCGAATGCATTAACTGCATTCTTCGAGGAGGCTCCTTTCGTGTCCCCCATGTCGTTCATAAGTTTTGAACTAATGGATCAATATTTTTGGAAGTGAAGTAGAAAAATTTGCATTTCCATCTATTTTTGGGTTGTGGATGTTATAATAGAATTAGAAAATATGAATCCAAATTTGAAACTAAATATCTGGGGACAGGAAACTCGTGGTTTCAAAATCTGGTATATGCGTATGCATCGAAATAAATAAACACCTGTATTATAACGGCATATTACCCATTCGATAATGATAATGACATATTCGGTGCGGGCGTTTACTAAGCGATACCACACGGGCACTCATTTCTGATGTGGATAGTGCAATTTTGGGGTCACTTTAGTGCCATTTAATATTCGAAATAATCTGGCGTCGATCGGGATGTACGACCAGACACTCAGACACACGGCTACGAAACCCCATATACGAGTATGTGGCATCGAAGAGAATTTAAATTTGCTAAAACTTGGAAAATTTTCTTTCTGACTAATTAAATACCCAATAATTCAAGTGGAAATAAATTTGGAGACTAATTTTCAAAAACTTATTTTCAAAGATACGAGTAGGTACACTTTGTGTTGAAGGTTCGTAATAGTATGAATTATATTAAAATAGAAAATATTTCATATAGTTTTAAATCATTTAAAATAGCTAACAAGAAAATTGTTTAAAGAGATTAAGTAATTTGACACATCACATTTTTTACTCCTGCCTCTTATATTCCTTTTCTTTCTTTTCCTAATTGTTCCCCTGTCTTAGAATGCGTCAGCAACGGTGCAAATTTAGTATTGTCTTAGCCAACTTAGGAAGGAAGTACACATGGCAAGATGCGGGCTGATCACGTGACAGACGTCGACGTCGCAGCGGCAGAGCGTCGCGTTGCGTCGAACGTCTTTCCTGGCAACTGATGCAGCATAGAGTGAAAGACTGATGTAGTGATGGAATTCCCCTGGCGACCACGTCAGATTGGGGTGTAGATTGGGGGAGTGACATGAATGAGAATAAGAAAAGAATATAAATCATTGTATAGATTGACACCATATTGCTGTGGATGTAGAAATACTGAAAGTAGCACGCGAAGGATTATCTCATATACAAAATAAGTTATTGCATTACTATGATTATATCACTCATTAAATTATGAACCAGTAAGAATGCGTGATTTTTCTTAGTTATCACGTATTTCAGCGATTACTATTAGTATAGTTATTTACATATAGAGGGCCGAAAGAAAGGGTTTACGCCTGCGGACAAGCGGAGGGCTTTTATTCGTCCAAGGGCGTAAATCTCTTTCGGCCTGAGGTACGTACAACGTTTTACGCACAATTGAAACCAAATGAAACGTAATTTTTAATTGCATGACTAAAAGATCGATGCTATGTAAAAAATATTAGATGGCCAGATGGCTATGCCAAGAAACATTTAGGCGATGCGTTGTATTGGCAACCATTTGTTTTGTGTAAACAAATAATTAAAAATGTCAAGCATGGAGTTTCAACCTGAATATGACACTGAAATTTTTAAAAAAAATTTGTTAGAAGCTAATGAAGCTTTAGCGGATTTATGTCCTGGTAAGTCAAAAGACCGATATCAAAACGAATACGATGTGTTGCAAGCCTGGTTGACAGAAAAAAATGTGACAATTTTGAACGAAACTGTGTTGCGCGCATATTTCAATGAAAAGGTATGGCGATATATCAATATTACTCGTATATATTTTTTACCGCCCGGCGGGCTTTTGCTTTACACTTTACCGCCCGCAGGGTGTAATCTTTCATTTTCCGCCATGGTAACTAAAATGTAAACAAACAAGTACAATACAATTGTGCGCAAACAAATATACGAACCTTTGTATATTCGAATATAGCTACCTTCATATATTCACTATAGGTGCGTTCGGTTATTTTGTTCTATGTACTCAAAATTGCCAATGACATTTTGTATTCTAATTACACAACGTATAGAATAAGATCCTTTTTTTCAAACACAGCATCTAATACATAAATAAAATCTGTAGTTTGACTGTGAGGAGAAAAATCATGCTTTTTATGCGTTTAGAAGACATCTGAAATGACTCTGACAACTTCGAATACACCGAAACGAATAATTAAACACACCTATTGTTTGACAGCAAAGCCTTATTGAAATAAAAATTTGACAAGTAAATATTTATTTATTTAATCACAAGCTCAGAAACTGCGTTGCTTCTACTGCGAGTTTATTTAGAAATACGAGCATTTCAATATAATATTACAATATTATATAGCAATATTTAAAAAGATAGGTTATGTGGCGAACAGTTTGTCGTTTCATGCGGAAGAAATTTACTGTTTATTTGATAATTTCTTTTTATTCATGATATCATGATATAGTCTACCTGTATACAACTCGACAATAGGAAATCCCAGAAACACATTACCATGTCTTGCTGAAAATAGATGGATAACTACGGTACCTGCATAGTAGCAGAATAACAAAACAGGGGTGTTATTTAAGTAACAAGGAATGTAAGTACATCTTTATATCCGATGAAGTTGTACTAGACCGAGGCGTACGCCGAGGTCCTAGTAACTTGCGAGGATGTTAAAATGTATGTACATTCCGTGTTACTTATTATACAATCACAGGTAACTTGTACTGAAAATTGTAGTAAAAAAAAGAATAATATATTTTTGAATCTTCTTCTTCTCTGCTCTATGGCTTCCTCCACAACGCCTCTCCATCTCTGTCTATCTTGTGTCGCTTGGATCCAGTTTTGTACCTTCAAGGATCGTAAGTCTTCCACGATGTTGTTGACCCATCTAGTACGAGGCCTGCCTCTTCTTCTTTTACTTGTGGGTGTTAATTTGAATGCTTTTTTTGGGATTCTATTTTGTGGCATGCGGTATAGGTGTCCCATCCATCTAATTCTTTGTTTTTTCACCCATCCTACTATATCCTGTTCACCATACATTTGTTGTAGTTCATGGTTCATGCGTGTTCTCCATCCCTTCTGTGTATTATCGTGCACAGGCCCATATATTTTTCTGAGAACTCTTCGTTCGAAACGCATTAACATTTCTTCGTTTGCTCTTCGGTCGGATATTGGTTTTATAAAGTTGGACTTTGACTTTTAGCGATGCAAGTTTTGACTTAAATACAGAGTCTAATGCGAAAAGCAGGGGTGTAGTCGAGGGTATACGCGGGTATACGCCGTATACCCTCTGGATTTTTTAGGTGCCCGAGCGTGTACCCTCTGCTTTTAAATATTTGAGACAAAAATTATAAAAATTAAATCAACTAATGAAAATTTTATCCCACAATTAATATCATTTTTTAGAAATTATATTGAAATTATCTTTATGTTTATAAAATGTACTTTATTTGATTGGCGTCGCCATCTATTATTGAAATTTTAATTTTGATTTTTGTTATATAGAAGCCGTATACCGTTTTCAGTTTTCGCAAAATGTACGATTCGTAGTAGGCAGGTTTGCCGTTTGCGACTTTTATACGTAAGGCAGTATTTAATTATTTTATTTTTTTCTTTGTGTTTATAGTTTTTGTATTTTGAATTTTAGTTGAAAATTTAAAAGATGACATTAACTTCGTATTAAGTAACAATGTATAATAGTCGCGCGCTTGTTTTGTTGTTGTGTTTCGATTTTAGACAGTTTATCCAGATAAATATATTCTCGTTTGTAATTTTTATACATGAAAGGGAAAAAACATGCAACTTCACATCTCTTGAAAAAATGTAATTTTCAATTATAAGGCATTTACCTTGAATGAAAAAAAATTTCGCCTGCGGCGCCTTTTTTTTAGTGTCTTTTTTCTTTTTACTTATTGACCCCCGCCCCCTCCCTCTTCGTATACCCTATGTTTACAAATATATTTTCAGCGTATACCCTCTGCTAATTTTACAACTACAGCACTGGCGAAAAGGCATCTATTTATAATATATTTTTGAATATTTAACCATAATCTTTTACTAGCGAGAAAAATATAATAATAAGTCACACGGAATGTACATACATCTTAACATTCTCGTAAGTTACTAGGACCTCGGCGTACGCCTCGGTCTAGTACAACTTCCTCGGATATAAAGATGTACTCACATTCCTTGTTACTTAAATAATTATTAATCATTTTTCGTTTATTTTGATTTTCACATAATATTTTGACTTTTAAACTATTTAATTTGACAATTTTATGAAATAGGCTTATTTTTAATTTCATCTAAGAGTAGTTCCGACTCGAAGGTTGCTTGCACCTGAGACAAACGAATCATAATTCGCGGTATTGAAATTTTGAAATACATCTCTGAATCCTGTTGCTAAGATCGTTTTAAATGGTTCCTAATATTTCTCTGATAAGAAATATAATTCTATAATACATAAAGGCCATTTTCCTTCCAAAATCAAATCACAAAACAAAGTTATGAAAAGAAACCACATCAATAAAATAATTTAAAAGTCAACTTTCATTCGCTAGTTGTACTATAGGTACTATACCACAACATATAAAGAAAAATATAAAAAAACTTATTCATTTCTTTAAATTGTACTTAGAAAATCGTCATCAATATGTTACTTTTATTGGCTTTCGTTCGCGATATTATATAACTAAATCAGGTGTATCCCAAGGCCACTCCTATTTTTGCTTGTAATAAATGACGTTACTGACGACATAAATTGCAATGTTTTACTTTATGCAGATGACCTAAAGTTGTATACCGAAATAAAAACTGTCTTAGACTGTAATATTCTACAAAATAATATAAACAAAGTAACTGAGTGGTGCGTTAACAGTTATCTAGTACTTAATAAAGAAAAATGCCAGACTATGTCATATACTCGTAAGAAAACTTCAATTATATATGAATATATGATAGACTTTATTCCGTTCCACTACAATTAAAGATTTGGGAGTTTACTTTGACTCACATTTAACATTTATATAACATGTTCATGAGCTAGTAAATTCAGCAAACAAGGTACTCGGATTTCTTATTAGAAACAGTAAGAATTTTTCAAATATTATTGCATGAAAATTAATTTGCTTTGCCTTTGTGCGATCTAAGTTAATCTATGCTATCATCGTTTTCCTTTACTATGAGATATCTATTACTAAACTAGAAAAAGTGCAAAGAAAATTTTTACATAAAATATCTATTGTTCAAAAGTTTCGACATATTTCCTGATCGTAATATTGATTCTCAAATATTTTATGAAGAATTTAAGGTAGATAGTATACAGAATTGTCACACAAGTATTGCTTTATCTAAAATTATTAATAACAATAGTAGATAGTGAATATTTGCTTAATAAACTGCAGTTTCGTGTACCAAGACCTTCCTCAATATGTAATTTAACTTTTTATTTGCCATCTTCAACTCTACTATTCTCTACAAATCACCATTATATGTAATGTGCAACTTATATAACAATATTTGCTGGGATATTGATATTTTTAATGTGTAAATATTTACATTTTGTTACATTTACTTGTATAGGGTATTATACCTGTTAAAGTAATAAAGGATTATTATTATTATTATTATTATTATTAATATTATTATTATTATTATTATTAATATTATTATTATTATTATTATTATTATTATTATTATTATTATTATTATTATTAAAGTATTTTTCAGTAGCTGTTAATAAATACTTTAATTTTTATATTAAAATGTATTATGATATTTAAAGTGCAACTCACTTCACAATTTTCAACAAAAATAATATTTATTTTATCCAATTTTATTTATATTTCAAATATTTATATCGCAAATATGATATTGCTGCAGTGTATAGGTGCAAATAACAATATTATGAAAGCGTGTAATTTTATTAAAACAAATTTAATATTTAAATTAATGTCTTTTATTTGCAGTTCATTCATTTAGTTCATACAAATTTATATTAAATTTATTTGAATAAAACATTATCTAGATATATTTTAATATATGCATTTTGCAGGATTTGTTTTGATTCACGTAGTAGGAACTCGTAATTGTATGACGTTTATTAGAGCAAAGTGTGTTTGTGGTGTTTCAATGATAAAAAAGAACTCATTTTATGTATTCCTATATTTACAATAACTGTAAGTACCTTTTTAACTTTTATTTTTATTCATAACATTAGAACAATTATAGTTACAATGTTTTATTTTTACAATGAAACATTTTATGGTAACTGCAAATGACGTATACTTAACCTAATTTTTTTATACTATAAAACAAATTTTTATTTGTTTCTTTACGAGTGCAATATATTTTAATGTTGACAACATTAGTATCAAAGATATATAGCAAATAATTTTTTATACAGTTTGTACTTCAACAATATATTTTGATATAAAATAATTATGTGTACTAAAATGCAGTGGTCAATGACCATCATAGTGTGTTTAATTGCATTAATATTATAGTTAACGAATTAGGAATAATAAATATTTTATGTCCGTAAATAAATTAATATTTACGGCGTTGAATTTACATATTAGATGATGTTGTAGTTCAGGTATTATCGCAATGGGTTGTAATTGTAAATTCATGTTTTACTGGGTTGAAATTCAAATCCGTTTGTATTATTCGTATAAATAGATTATGTTTAATATTATGAATATACATCAATTATAGCTATAAGGTATTATTATAAATTAGGTGTTTGTTTGATACAGTGGCAATGTGCACAGTGCACATTGATAGGATGAAAAAAAAAATCAGAAGGTGTTTTTTTTGGAATTATAGCAATTTTTCTGTCAATGCTGTTATAAAAATTGAACTTATTAGCAAATTATAAAAGGTATTCTTCATGATAAAGCTACATACTGGCCCGAATGAATCACAGAGCTTATTTTTTTGCTATTAAAATATACTGATCGTTCTACAATTTATTAACAACAATGTTCAATATAGAGCATTGAAAGAAAAAGTGTTACCAAAATAGTGGTTTAGGGAATACATGTGTACATATTTGATGAATTTATAACTTTATTAATGTACCTATTTTATGGTCTATACATATTGTAAATTTTGTTTATATATTTACTTACGCATTTAATTATTGTAATTGATAGTAAATTGAAACTATATATTGCTCGCAAATTATTATGCAAATTAATAGCTACAATAAATATTTCATATTTATAAATTTGAATATATTATAGGTATACATACATCAATTATATACCAAAAAATGCACAATAATTCATACTAGGAATTTTAAATAAACCGATTTAATTATAAACGGTAATTCGGTAAAAATATCAATAAATCCCGGTTTATCGGTATTGTACCGGTTTCAAGCTATTAATAACTAGTAAAAATAAAAGATGCTCGAACAAAACAACAAAAATAGTATTAAAAAAGGATATTAAAATAAAATTTATTTTTCGGATTATAAAAATACATAGTAATTAAGGTACCAAGGGAGTTATAAGGACAATAATGCTTGAGGTCAACAGTGTACTTTCCGAGGGTTTTTGGCAAAACGAATGTACATCGACCGAAGGCATCATTGTTTGTTTATCTCCCGTGGTGCCTTCAACGTTTAATGTCTTGCTTTTTTTAAAATATTCTATGTATTACGGGCCAGAAATTTTAATAAAATTTACGAAGTAGGTAGGCTATGAATGCTTTTGCTTGCTTTTTAAGGCTTCATCCCAGTGTCAACATCAATTTGTTGACAACGTTACCATAGCAACCACATAATGCCCTTGGGCTTTATTTGTTACATAATTACCCTGGAAGCAGGGTTATCATGATAATAATAACATACCGGTTGGATATTAATATAAAAATTGAGACTATTTTTAAACATATTAGCCTATGTCAATACCGACCTTCGTCAAATTTGGAACTTGAAAATTATTTACACTTTTCAAAAGTACTAAAGTTATCCCTTTGCACAGAAAAAAACCTTCTAAATTGAAATTAAATTAACTAAACAAATTCTTTAATTTTCAGACTACTATATGTTTCATTAAATTATCTAAGTTGGTTTAGTTCAATTTTCTAAATTTGTAATAACAAATTATATTAAAATTAAATACAAAATTAAATTAAATGACTATATTTAATATTGAACTAAACATAAATAAAGAAATTAACTAAATATATATTTAAATTATCTATTTACTTACCTAATTCATTAGATAAATTACCGACAATTGTAGAACAAAAATAGTGAAGCCAAAATATAGTAAAATTAAATAAAATAAATAAATACATATATCATCACGGCATATTACCCATTACTGGGTGTGCCAGTATCTACAACACATGTAAACATCGGTAATGATGACGATATATTTTATCGTGCGGGCGCTTATCAGGCGTCACCTCATGGACACTCATAGCTGGTGTGAAGAGTGCACCACAGGGGTCATTTTTGTGCCATTTAAAATTGGAAATATTTGGCGTCGGTCGGGATCGAACTCGGTTTCACAGGTTCGTGTGCAGACAGTCAGGCACGCGGCAACGAGACCCCATAAATAAAATAAGTAATTAAAATAACGATTTGCATATTTAAATTAACGATTTTTTACAAAATATTTATTATCTATTTTGGATTAGTTAAAATGCTAAATTAAGATTTGTAGATTATACTCAATTATAATACATATTGCCTAATAAAATAATATCTAATTATAATTAAACAAAATTTCAATTCTATTTTTTTCTGTGTGATGCACTCTTCACCACAGCTTTGAGGGCCTAGTAATCGCCGTCAAGGGTACAGATATTTTCACATTGCCGAAATCTGCCAATAGAAACTAAGTGACATACTCCGAAAATGGGTAGATAATAACACGTGATGATATATTTATATTTTTTTGAATAACTCAATCCGGCTTTGAAACGGAGATGGATTTTTTTGATGGACGTGACAAAATGAAGACGATAAAAATATTTAAATCCTAACAAGGATTTCCACTCGGACCCATCAATATATTCAAATGTAATATAATATTGAATACATTGTATGTCAACTTTTAACATGCCAATATCCACGTCACTCCAGTAACATTATTAAAACTTCAAACTTGGTAAATTAGCATGAAAAATCTGTGGTAAATCCTGCGAAATCTCAAGTTTATTATGCGTTCTAACCTAACATAGCACACCATAACGCACGTCAACCACGCTTAGCAACGCGTGAACCAACATACAAGACATATTCGCATCGCGTTATTTTATCCCTGCACGGCTCACTTGTCTCGTTCAAGGCACACTGCGTTTAAACCATGCTGCTAATGCGCCAGTGCCGTACGAGGGAGAATTTATTAGGGGATAAGTTTTTACGAGGGGAAGATATTTTTATCATGAGGGATGTGAGACTTTCAAACTGTTAATTTGATGTGATGAAATTTCTAGGATGTAGGAAAAGTTGTCTAGGAATTCATTTAATTAAATACATAAATTTGCAAATGTAAATTGTGGCTATAACACGCTGGGAACTTGGAATTTATGTGTAGTTTGTTTTTTTCAAGTCGTTACTTTTTCTCAGCTTAATTGGAGTTCGTGACAAGTTAAATATTTAAGGACTTAAGTAGGGAAAATTAAAATTTTTCATTTCGTGAAAAAAAAGCGGCAAGAAGAGAAGAGTAGACCCTTTACAAATAAATGATTTTTTATTGACAAGTGTTCGGAAATTTGTTATAATCATTCTTATAGCCGAGACAGACGACAAAAATTAATGATCATTAACGGTTAGATATAGGGGTCTATTCAGGACTCAATATTTGTGTTGTCGTATGGTCTTTATGGTTGTTATGTACTGTAAAGATTATTAAAATCAAAATTGGTATTCTCAGTACTGAAGGTGGTTACCGTCAACAATTGTTACGTGTTTTGACAGTCTTTATCATAACGACTGCTAAAACTATGTATTTATGGTTGTTATCACGTTGTTATTTCTAATATTTGACATGTGACATATTATTACATCAATCAAATATTATTAATAATGGCCTTTCTGCTAAATATTTGCAGGATGCAGTTTATTATTCGCATGGATCCTGCTTCGACTTAAATAATGATAATAAGAACGATAAAAACCGTCGTTGACAAAAGTTACTTTTGACGTAAATTCATATTTCTTTGAAAATATATTCTGTGGTAGGTATTCGTGAAAACCTAGTTATTTATTCTAGTTCTAATGTGTGCTTTTTCTTTAATCAAAATTTAAAAAAAATCTTTCCATAACTTATCAGTCACGTTGGGATCAGTGGTAGGAATTAACATTCCCGTTCTAAATAATTTAGAAGTTTTCAAATATGACACAAATGCCCATATTCTTCTTTAGTTGTTTTGGTAGAATGTTTGCATTTTAAATAAAATTGGCAACACATTATTAAAAGAATAAAGCGTTGACATATAAAGTTAGGTTAAGTTCATATATGCATTATGAAGTTAGCTATTGTCAAATAATCTGGTTCATTCACAAGTATTATTTTGTAAAGATTGTCAACAATACCGACGTAGGTTCTGAATTGACAAATTCATAAAGATTGTTACAATTGTCTTTATGATAACAATCTTTATATCCGTAACAACCTTTATAACTGTGTTTCTTTGAATAGGCCACATAGTATGCTCACGTGAACTTGAGACTATTGACAGAGTCAAAATTGCGTCTATTAACAAACCAGAAAATATTGAATGTAGTAAATTCGTACTACTTATTGTATTGTACTCATATGTACAAATCTAAGTAACACGTACTTACTACAGTCAATATTTTCTGGTTTGTTAACAGAAGCAATTTTGACATTTGTCAATAGTCTGAAGTTCACGTGAGCATACTATATCTAACCGTTAATGGTCATTCATTTTTGTCTCGGGTATTATATAATTCGTTTGTAATTCAACCGGTCATTTTGAAAATTTACCTATTTTACCGGAGTAGTAGAAAACAAGAATTATTCTGTCTTTGATGATTTTTTGTTGTTCCATGTCTCATTATTCAGTATTTGTTAAAAAGGGTAGTTACTCGGGTAGTTAAGTTTGGTTAGTGACACTATACCTCATTTATTTACCATATTGTTTAAATTCAATAATAAAAATATTTTTTATACTAGTGTTTTATAACAATAACTTTTTAAACATTTTAAAGCACTCGTGCTTAAAGATGACAGTTTAATGCCTAAAAGTGACAGTTTGCGTAAAATGTTACGTTTAAGCACTAGTGCTTAAAAGTATTTCATTTAACAACGAATGGATGAACCTGACCTCTGCCTACTTTTTAATTTTGAAAAATTTAGAATGATGATATTTGAGAATAAATGATCTGTTTTAAAACGCTATTGTAAAAAAATCTTACATTGCTAAATGAGTGTTTTAGGCACTTAACGTGTTGTACCACTCGGTTACCCTCGTGCGTACAAATTTCACGTGGTATGATTAAAACACTATCATTTCGCAACTTATTATATAAATAGCTATTATCTATAAAAATGTACGAGCCCTGAATATGAAAAATTTGTGTAAGACATGGTTAAATATCACTTAATTTTGTAGTTTTTTTTTTTTGATAATTGACAGCTGATAAATGATATTTTTTCACTTTTGTAAACCAGGATAGCATTCTGACCAATCAAAGGGTACAATTTATATCCCTATTTAAACCAACGCAATATTCTTATGTGAAATGAAGTGTAGTGTCGCGGTCAAAACTAGTAGTAGTAGTGAATTGTTTACCTTTTTTACAAGGAAAAAATAGTACTTGTAGTTGAAATATTGAATCATATGAGTGTTAAACGTACATTTATTTTATTTAAAGTTTTGGATTACTTCGCTGCGTATCGTGCCCTACTCCCTTCCCACAAAATAAAATGACATTTTTAACTCTTACATCATAAATAGCTTTGTTACTATAGTTTGTTTTTGCTATAGACAGTGTTTTAAAAGTTTGGTGCTGAAATCAAAACTTGTGAGTGGCTGTTCCGCAAACGGTTTTATATCCGACGAAATTTCAATTTCAGCCTTCGTTCAACCATACAAAATCATCTGCGGGACAGCCACTCACGAGCGTTGATTTCAACGATAGGTTAAAAGCAGACTATAGTACACCTTAGTTTGAATTAACGTAACTTACAAACTGCCTGAAAAACTGATATACCTGCTTTTGTCAAAAAGCTACATATATTTTTATTAAAACTCGTTTGTTGTCACATATTTCTTTTACGAGGTGTGGCAATTAAATAACGAGATTTATTTTTTCCGGCTTCCCTGTAAATTTGGCAACATTGCAGGCTATGTCATATTAATTTGTCATCTTCCCTCTGTTTCACTCTTAAAATTTCAAAATAATTAGGCAAACCGTTCGGCAGTAGCCTTTATTGAAGTTAACTACTTTCTCGTACTCCGCCGGAATTATGTTAGTGTCAATATAAAATTCTGTGTGAAACTTAAAATGTCCGCTACAGAAATGTACGAATAGTTGAAGATGTTTTTAGTGATGAGGGTCTATCTAGTGCTCAAGTTTTCGAGCAGTTTAGAAGATTTACAGAAGGAAGAAAAGAGATCGGAGATGATTAGCGCCTCGGCCATGCACTGACATTGTTTTTTTCGAAATGCGAGTGATTGTTCACATGGATTGAGTGCCTGAGGGGCATTTCGTTAACCAAGCAAATTACAAGAAGTTTTTGATAATCCTTCATTCACGGCTGAGAAGAAAAAGGGCTGAAATGTGAGAAAACGGCTCATGGATTTTCCATGAACATGAAGACAACGCGCCGAAAAAAAACGGCAAGACATTTTTGACGAAATACAAGATCACCGTGTTGGTACATCAACCGTACTCAGTTGACCTAGTGTCATGTGACTTACTTTTATTCTCAAATTGTAATTCTGCGTTAAAAAGCACCAAATTCGGGGCCAAAAAGCGGCAGAGCTTATGAACAACCTAACAAAAAAGGCCTGCAGACATTGCTTCTAATAATGGAATATTCGCATCGGGCGGTGTAGGGTATTATGATAAAAAGAGAAATTAAAACTTTCTTGGTATGGAGAATTTCTCTGTATTTGTCAGGTAAGCAGCAAAGAACGGCCTTTGAATTTATTTATTCTGTGTTAAGTAATGAAAAGTTTCCCTTGGCCCTTCCCTAAAATTTTTATTTTCCTTTTGGCTGTATTGGGGCCTTTGCGCCTTTGGTGATAATTCTATTAAAAACTTATAAATTATGCAGGGGCGACAAAAAGAATAATTGGTTAGAAATTCTCATACATAAACACTCCTTCTGTATGTGTGAACTGTGAAGAATGAAAAACAAGAGAATTGAGTTTAAAAGTTCAGGGGTTGAAAAGCAACGAGCACGTAATTTTTAAAGAAAAATCCCTGTCATATTTCTGCGCTGCCAAAAGTTTCCAAGCGCGTTAATGGAACAATATATCATTGACGTTGCATGCTTGGTTAAAATTAAAATTTTCCAAAAACATTAAACGATCGCACGAATCGTAAACCGCTCTAAAATAACTCCTGGAGTCTTTCTTCTGGCAGGTAACCGTGACTTGGCAACACCGGGACGTTGTTGCCTTCACGCACAAGCAGGAATGAACGCACAGAATTTTTTACAAAATTTTTTAGTAACCATAAAGTAAAAGTGTTTTTTTCACAATCGTTAGCAAAATTCATTATTATTCAACTTAAAATAGTGAGCAAAGTAGCATGTTGAATCCAAAGTGAGTAAAGTAAATAACTTTCTTCACAAATGAGCAAAATACAAGCTTACTGCGTCAGGAGTCATAAATTTTGATGGAGTTAAAAATTGTACAATAAATATCTACATGAAGGAATAATAATTTTTTTGCGGTTAACTTTACATTAAATTCAGTTATAAACATATGTAGGTACTGTTGAGTTTTTTATTAATAAAAAAGTACAATGTTCCGTTTTTTAGAAAATTTATATTTCAAGATTGTGGAAAAAATCATGTTTAGCCCACGCGTGAGAAAATGATATACTTTGCTCACTTTTACTAAAAATAGCTATTGATTTTACACGATGTAATAAACAAAACAAAAGTATATTGGAAGAATTATACACTGTTTTAAATATAATTGGAATAAACTTCATTACTTGACATATATTTTTTTTTGCTGTTAAAGTTTAACTTAATTCTATAGCGTAATTTTATTTTTTCATAGAGTACGTGTTGAGAATAAAGTATTATTCTTAATAATCAAACTGTCCGCGCATTGTTGTAACGCTACTTAGGCGACCGTTATTTTGTGTACAAAATGTCAATGTCACATATGTTTCAATTATTTGTTTTTCATGTAATTTGTGTCTTATAAAATAAAGAGTATTTTTCGTTAATTCGGCGTTGGTTTGTTAACTGTAGGATCTACATAGCCTCTTAACAGTACGTTTAATTCTATTTTTTATAAATAAATAATAATATAAGTGGTTTTATACTTATCAAAAAATCGTTCAATTTATCATAAAAAGCGTAGAGCATTTATATTAACGATTTTATATTTTTATGTTGTAAAGTACAAAATACAATCTGTCAACTGTCAAGTTACTTTGTTCGGTACTGAGAATCAGACTACCATGTTTTTTAGATTTTTTTTAATTCAGTATATTATGCCTCAAAAAAAAACTCAAATTTTAATACTAATATAAAATACAAAAAAATAGTATACGCGTAAGAAAAGTGATTTTACTGTACTCGTACTTAAACTTGCCATACTCGTCTGGTAAACTTTCACTTTTCTTAACTTGGAACGTAATATACTATTCTCATGTTATACAGACCAATCAATGGTCTTCGGCTTGGGTTATTCGGATATTGAATGGCTAGCTATCAGGCCGCTGTTTTGATTTAGTGGTCTTTTGTCTTTTGCTTTACGAGTTACTTGGTTCTCTGGCATTCTCTCTATATGGTAGTTTGATTCGTTTCTTCATCTACGACTCAATTTATTAATAATAACATGAAAACTGCATAAAATATTTTCTACTGAGGATTTATTGCATTTCAGAGTTTTTATACCACAATAGAGTCTTCTATAATAATTAGTGTTTTTTACAAAATTCGATTTTGTAGGTAACAAAAAAAATCTCATTTCGAATCCGTTTTGAAAATGGTAATTTTTCTCTATACCTACATGTAATAAGCACAAAAACAATGCATTAAGTTTGAAACTTAATTTTGTGGCTCCATGTAGAAATTTTGTGTTTATGAAATAAAATGATAAAAATGAAGAAGAAAAAATGAAATCTAAGAAGGAAAATGTTTAAAAAATAAAGTTTTGGCCCTTTGCATCGCTGACACTTAAATTTTAAGGGTTCCTTACATTGCCAATGATCATATCGAAGCGAAACGTCAAATGAGTAATTGAATAATGCTGTCAAAATTTCAATTTGCAATTTCCTTTAAAATTAAGTATCAGCAGTACATTGGGAACTATGTACTTAAAATTTGAACTTCTTTAGTTACTAGAAACAGAAAGGATTTCAGTTTTCCGTAATATTTTACAAAAGTTGTACAAAGAATGTCTAGAGTTTATGATGCCGTTTTTCAAGCCAGGAGAGGTGTATATTCGAAGACTTAAAACTGCCAATTAATTTTTCTCGGTTAAATATTTATAATATTATTCTATTTTGTTAAAATAAACATATCCATTTCAAATTTGAATAGTTATTTCTTGTTTTTACCTTCCGTCACCTTTAAGCCTCATTCACAAATCGAAATTAATTCTTGTGTTCGGTTTTACAGTTATTTGGAGTAGCATTCACAAATAACGTTTACTTTTCGGTTTTAGTGAGAAGTGATATCTAGTGAAAAATTAATAAAGAAGATCGGTAAAGCAGTTATTATATTATTAAGGGGTCTTACCCGCCATCTCCTTTTTTTCTTATTTATAAACAATTTTATTAATAGAATTGTGGAGGTGCATAATAAAATATTGCTAGTATTCATTCTGAATACTACTACGAACCTGTATTTGGTTATGATTGGTCTAACAGCTGATACAAAGAGTCAACTATATATCGCAATTCTGAAAATTATAATTCTTTCGTCATTACCGATATCTGTGACAAATTAGATTCGCACACCTAGAAATGGGTAATATGCATTGATGATATATAAACGGTTTGATATATATTCAAATAATTCTAATTGACAGATGTCAGTATGAAGAGCAATTTTCATAGTGTGTTTTTGTTATAATTTTATTGAATTTATAGAATCTTTTTCAAGGAACTTTCGGTATGGAATATTTAAAAAATAGTATGTGTTCATGTTACAATATTACTGGATATATAGAATCTTTTCCGAGAAACTTTTGGTATGGGATTTGTACAAAATACATATAATTGGCGGGAGGTAATGTGCTGGCCACATCAAATTTATTGTTTTGTCCATAATTATTACCTGTAGTGGTAGCACGCACTTTAGAATTCTATCAAAAGAGGCATTTGATTTCGCTTTTCGCATCGAAGCGAAAATTTGGTAGCATGCGTGTATCAAAATATTCGCCTGCAAGCGTACGACTCGAGACGAAAGTGTCAAAGTAACGTCATTATTTTGCCACAATTCTATTCAAAGCCAATTTATATATAATTTATATATTTATTATATACAACTGTCATAATATTTTTTTATTTTAATAGTATAAAATTCAATAATTTCCGAATCAAAAAATGAATATAGAATTCTAAAGTGCATGCTACCAAGATTCGTAAAGGTAAAATCGTATTCGCCTGCTTTCTATGATAGAATTCTAAAGTGCGTGCTACCACTACTGCACCGTGTATTCATATTTTTGGACAGTACCTACAATATCACTTGTGTTAGTAGTCATTTTTGGATGTGTTTGCTTTGTGGCAAGTGCTCCATAAATAAACATTTAAATAGATAAATAAATCATCCCTGCTTTCCATAATTTTTTGAAGTCTTCCCCTGCTAACTCCAGTCATGTTTGCCGTGCCTTGGGCTTAAACATGGCCCTTCTATTAACTAATTACAGTCAAGGGGTGTTACCCACGTCCATATATATTCCAGCAAAGCCGGCAGTACACCCTGCCCTAGCCGTAAACGGCTACCGGAGCTGCTGGTGTCCGCCAAAATACAGGAGTCCGGACGCTAGACCGGAAAACGCCAAGTTATATTAGCTAAGGAAAGAACGGGGTGTGATTGGAGGGAAGTGATGAATGAAGAAAGAATAAGGGGAGTTAATAAAGGAGAATAATTTCAGATAAAGATTGACCTGAAGAATGAAATGTGGTTTGCAATACAGTTTTCCATTTATAATGAAATGAAATTTATGATTCTAATAATTTTTCAATAATGTTGACTTTTGAAATTAAATTTATATTGCAAAATTTTACAGATTAACAAATCCAATAATGGGTAATAAGCAGTGTTGTATAAAATACTTTGAAAAACGTATTTCAAATAGAAAATACAAAATACTAAATAAAAATATTTCATATGTTTGGTAAAATACAATTATTTTTTTAGTATTTCAAATATACCAATATTTCAAATACTTTCAAGTTTTTTAAATATTTTACTTTGAATTATTTAAAAACAAATAAGATATGTTAGGATTTTGTAAAAATGTTTTTTTTATATTCAACTTAATCGTGTAATTTTATTAATAATAAAAAGAAACTCCTACATTAACATAGGCAAGTGTTTATTTAAGAAAAAAATTAGAAAATTATTCCATGTTATATTACTAACAGGCTACACACGACGGAGGGTTTCTATTTCAAATACATAAATCTATTTCAAATACTAGCGTATTTTAAATACAAAAAAGTATTTCAAATAAAAAATGTATTGCAAATATTGAAAAGTAGTATTTCATACAAATAATGGTATTTTAATGTATTAAAATATAAAATACCTTTGAAAAGTATTTAAACTAAAAATACAAAATACTTTTATTTTTAAGTATTTCAAATAATTACTTGAAATACTTTATCTAATTCAAATACTTATTTCAATTACATATATTTCAAATACTATACAACACTGGTAATAAGCCGTGATTATACTGTGTGTTCTAAAAAATCCTAATTCGGAGTAGGTTATGAATAAATCACGTATGTCAATTTGAAAGTATTTAATTAAATGTCAATTTGGCACGAGATATTGTCAAAAATGTTATCTAAAGAAATCAGAACTTTTCTTCTTGAATCATTTTAGAAACAGAAATAAATTAGAAAACGATGAATGGTAATATTCTATATTCTTTATTATCTAATCTTAAAATTACATTTCACGATTAATTTTGACAACTTGACTTTTGAAGTGAATAATATCAGACATACGTTTCTTTGTTCATAGCTTACTCCGAATTAGGTATTAGGTTTCTTTTTCTGTGCACACTGTATTTATATTTAATTACAGTAATCTGTAGTTCTATAAAGAAAGTCTTAATTTTTATTCATTACGCCGTAATATATATTTTTTAAATATTCTATGATGTATATTTAAACTGTTTTTGTTCTCAAACAGTGTAGTTCGCTAATAATTGGAATCACAAAAATTAATCTTTTTCAATACACAAAAATATATACTCGTAAACATGTAAAATATTTATTTATGCATTAAGTATTTAAAGCAGTACTTTTTTAGCACGAGATAAAAAATGCCATACTACAGGTGGACTAGTCTTCTAGAATTGTATAAATTATACATTTAATATTAATATTAAAAGGTTAGTACTCATTCTGTTAATTAAAATTATTGAACTTGTGTCATTTGCAGTGTACAATAATATTTCTTAATAAGTTTATTAGGTACTTTCATCATTTTTTACTACCTAATTATTTGCTTGACAGGTATTTTAACCGAATGCTATATTTTTCCTACAACCGTACGTAAAGACATATTTTACGTTCTCTTTACAATGTGTAAAGTGTCACTTTTCAAACACTAGTGAGTGAAAAAAAAATTACTAACTTAGATATTTAAAATGAAATATAAAAACTAATCTACTGCTACAACTAATAAAATAGGAAACAAGGAAATATACTGTACCTAAATTATTAATAAACACTAAAAGAAGAGTCAAAATATAACAAGAATCAAAGAATCACTGTTGACAGTGACAGCAATGATATGCTTGTGGAAGCTAAACAAAAGTGCTCCCTCGCCAAATGTTTGACGTTGATGCACAACGCCATATCTATACGGAGTGAAATATCCCAATATTCATATTCAGTATTTTAGAAATAGCACCAACATTTCTGTTGTAGGAAAAATATTGTATGCAACTCGTGTGTAAGTAGTATTTTTGCCCTCCTGAAATGTAATGGGAACTTTAAAATTGTATACACAGCAAGTGTAACCTACATTTTACGCTTACTGTGTTGTAACTTGTCTAACTATGCGGTAAAACAATCAAAATACACTGCACGTTTATAGGTATTTAGAAAAAAAATTATCTTTACTATGATAAAGTTCATATGTAAAAAAGTACTACCTACTTAAGTTATTTTTTTACTTTAACATTTCCTATATTTAAAATTAATTTATATAAACCAAAATCACGGTAGCGACGTCTGTCATTATTGTAAAAATCCGCTGTTACCGACATAGTCACCGATCGATATACCTGTCAAATTCGCGAGGCGAACATTGCTCATATGTCAAATATCGACACCTACCTATTATTTATTACGAAGAAAAGATGAGCAAATAAATATATTAGCAGTCATAAACAACGTCTATTATTACAAATAATTTTTTGCTAGAGGAAGTACTCTAATGAAGGTAAGTAAAATCAAATTTGGAAATTGACTTAACCCCAGTATTTTAAACTAACCCTTTTCAGAAGTACAACCTATCTCATTAAAAAAAGTGATTTTCATTATCGTCGGCCAATTGATACAATTCTCGTGCGTGAAGTATTTTACAGCGCTCCAGCTAATAATTCACTCGCCTTATGGGCTCGTGCCTTAAACAAAGCTGTCGCGCTGCAAAATACAACTTACACGCACTCGAATGTAAATAACTATTTTTATCTCGTGCTAATTTCCGCTCGACCAAAAAAGTACTACTTTAAGCACTTGTTGCATAAATAACTATTTTGTTGTCAATAATTAGATATGCCTGGCTGATTATCAATTTAATAAAATTTTTAATAAAAAAAAATCTACGTGTATTATAGTCCAAGGTAGGTTTCCACTGGCAACTGGCAGCGTATATCATTCAACATTGCTTTTACTTTTCTACAGACGCAAGTCGTTTCTATCTGTAGTGACATAATAAATTCAAAAAGTGTTATTTGGTTTACTTTCCTTGTTTTGTTATTTTCTGCATTATTTTACTTGAAAATGGATTCCGGATTTCATAAAGGCAATAGCAGAAAACTTAAAAGTAGTATGAATATGGAATAGATTAGACATGTGATGTAGATGTTAATGACTTTGAAAACTCGGATATTTTAAAAAATATTTTTTTAGACTTTAATACTCTCGTTTATAAAGTTTTAAGGTCTAGCATTAATATAAATGACCAATTTTCTAAATTTTTACTTTGGTGGAGAACTCGATTGGATACAAATCTATTAAATTCTAGTAGATTAAGTGTAACATTTAACGTTTCCTTTCGATTTTACATTATAACTAACAAAACTTTAAATGATACCGGTTCAAGGGCCATTTAATGATCATCTAAAAAAATGTTTGTTATATTTTCTAACCTTTCTGACAATATAATCTCCCTTTCCAGAACAAATTAAACAATGAAAGTTTCCCAACCTGTGTCTTAATTACCACAAAACCTATCTTTCTAATTTCAGCAAAAACTGCCGTCCCTCGTTTCAGCCTTCAGCCTGGAACAACCCGGCTCGCTAGGGCTGGAGCTGAAAATACCCGTGCACGCTGAATTCATCATTAAATTATGCCAGTGTCTTAAAAGCAGATCGTTTCAGAATCTCGACCGCGAAATAAATCATTCATATCGCCATACAAGCATGAATTTACTACGGATGCACTTAGAAAATACACGGCTTTAGAAGTTTAAGCTTCTTAATTTTATTTTTTGTTGGGATTTGATGCAGGGGATTTAAACAAATCGAAATTTAAGAGTGGAATATGTTCTGATCGTCCTTCGTTAGCAAGTTATTGACATAAAACAAATATTAATATTTAAACTTTATTGAAAACAAATATTAAAAAATAAAATATTTTTTGTTCCGGAAATAAAATGACGTATTCTAGCACGCTTATTGATGCTAAAGCCTGTTTTACATTTGTCAATATTTGTGTCGATTTCAAGAACTTTTCCAAATTCTAGACATTGAGCTTAAAAACTTACATTGCAATTGCCAATTTTACGTCAATTAAGGTGGAAATAGAGCATATAAAATGTTTCCTATAATTTTTTGGTGTTTTCTAGTAATTTTAATAACACACAATATATCAATTTAATTATTATATTACTGTACATCTTAATGACTTTTAATATTTCAGTATGAAAAAAATTGATAAATATAAACAGTTGATTAATTATTTGAGTAACGTGAAGATATAAATTAAATCAAAAACAATAATAAATCTTTCTTCACAAATAATATTTTATTCACAAAATGTACATTTCGATTGCAAAGCAATCATATTTATGAAGAAAGGTTTATTATCGTTTTTGATTTATAAACAGTTGGCTAGAAATTGATGAATTTATTGCACAATTTTAAATTTAATGAAAAATTTTTATAGAGGAGAGTGAAGCTGTCAAAATTTTTAAAAAAAATTCACAGGGAAACCGCTCAAAAGCAGCTGTACAGGTGCTGTTACTATTTGTTGATTTTCTATTCACTATTTCCAGTTAATGTCCATCTATGCTATGCTGTACTGATAAGCTCTAATAAGAGCGAAACACGTGTCTACTGCTGTTTTTGAGCGGTTTCCCTGTGAATTATTTTTTTTAATTTTAAATTTAATTATTGAGCAGAAAAATTTACAAATGTAAAAGAGATATTAAAGAAGTTTCATTTTTAAACGATTTTATTTATTTATTTATTTATTTATTTATTTTAAAATACACTGTCCAGCAGGCAAAGCCCAAATACAGGACAGGATATAAATAATTAATAAGAGATACATAATATTCAAAATATGTAAAAGTACAAGTTACATATAGTAATAACAGAAAAAATATTTTAGAGATTAAGAAAAAAAAAATATCACTTAAAAAAGGATATAATAAAGATTTAAGAAAATCAATTGAGCAATAATAAAATGCCAAGAGAAACAATATGAGTTAATCATTCATTATATGTTAATAAGGTAGATAATATCATAAAGAAATTTTTTGAAAGACAAATGAAATATATCAACAGAACGAAAATGAGTATGGTATAAGGTACACATTCGATGTAAAGGAGATGAATATAACAAATTAGTTCTAGGAGTTGATAAGTAAAAGGTAGATAGAGTACGAGTGTTAATAGAGGGAGCATGAAAATTGACAAGAGAAAGACATAGAGGATCATCAATTACAGAATTTATGAGTTTGTAGAGATAGAGTGAAGATTGAGTAATGCGTCTATTATACAAAGAACTGAAATTGAAAATTGTAAGTAAAATTTGATAGGATACAGCATCATTAGGATAAGAACCAATAATTTTATAATAAACATATTTCAAAATTTTTTTTTGAATAAATTCAATCCTGTTTGAATGAATACTGTAAATAGGATTCCATATTATTGAACAATACTCAAGTTAAGCGACATTTAGCCCCTAAAAATAACCACCAGAAACAAGTCCTGTAATTTTCACATTTTATTCAATGTTACTTAGATATAATAACTTTCTTACAAAATGGGGCTGATCTTATTATTATTTTTATAAAGAAATTATGTAAATGAGAACCGAAACGGAGAACAGAGTTATTGTGCTAGCCCCAACAATTTTTTTGAATTATAATATAGCTTAAAAAAACATTTTAAAAGTTCATAAGCCAACAAATTTGCACTTTTTTATTTACAGAAAAACTCGAATGAAATATTCATTTGGTATGAAAATATAATTCGTATGCATTTTGCAATTATTGTGTACTTAATGTGTTTATTAATTACAGAATTAAAATTATGGCTACATTTCAAATATTTATAATTGTTATTCTGGAAATAATACAACGTGTTCGCACGCTCGACATATAATATTTTAATACTTGTTTTAAAAATAATCCAATTTATGAATAAATTTATTCACCAATACAAAGAGAGAATTATAATGTGTTTTGTCGATTTTCCATCCTATTCGCTATAATTTTAAATTTAATTCGTTAATAACATTTTTATGACTAACTTGTTTAAAAACTCGGAATAAATGTAATTAAAATCACAAATGAAATGAGTGCAAAAATCTGAACAGCACTTGTACTGGAAAATTATTCCAATTACAAATCCAATTTTGATCTAACTAACGAGATGTTTAACATACATTTGCACATGAGCATAATAAGTTAATTAGTTATAAACTACAAACTAAGGTATATTTTACATTGTAGGTACTTGTGCTCTATTACGATTATTACGACAGCACATGGAGTATGATACCTACTATATTTATTTGGAAATGCTCTTCATTCTAAAGAAGAATCTGTTCTGAATAGCACAAAACCTCTCGCATATCCATATTAGACTACATAAGTATTGTATTCGACGTATCTGGAACTCTCAAAAAATTCTAATTACATCTATTATTTTTCTCCTACTCTTCTGAATGTTCGAGGTTCTTCCAATTCATTGACGAAATTGCCGGTATTTCTCAACGATGTATCTATAATTGTAAATATTTAATTAATAATGAACTAAGAAATATTTAATGTACTTTCCAGAAAAGCCTTTAAAAATATCTCTTCATTTTTGACTTTAACATTTATCCGTCAATTACAAACATTTAAATATTTTAACTGGTTTCTATGGATATGGAATATATAGAAGTTTTTTTTTTTTCAGAAACTTCTACTTCCAGTTGGCTAATTATTATCAAAATCTTTTCAGCTCTTCCTATTAATGCCTGATTAAGGAATACGTAGTTAAATTGGTCTTTATTTTTATAGAATTTGAGAAATCGTCTCTCCAACATGCAGACACATATACACACATCCACATACACACACACCCACACACACCCACACACACCCAAACACACATACACACACACACGCACACACGCACACACCCACACACACACACACACACACACACACACACACACACACACTCAGACCCTCTCACACTCAGACATCATTGTGAAAATGTTAAAATCGGGTTCTAGAGACCTTAAAACGTTTTATTCAGTAAAATCTGGATATGCGATCTAAGCATGAATCCAATATCTCTCTTAGCGAGAGGTAAAAATAAAAGTTTAGGACCCTATTCTTAAACATATGTAAACGTACTAATCTGTAACATTACAAACCTTTTTTAAAGACGTGCATTAGCTACATAGGTGCTTGTTCGATTTGAATGTATAACGGATTTCAAATTAGAGAACAAAGTATGTCTCTTGGGTCATCTTAAAGCAGTTGGGTACGTCAGTATGATCGGGCATTTATGTATTAAGGCTTGTTTATAATGAGCTAACGTTATACGCAACGCATCAGCTAAACACTAAATCTGTGGTTTGTAATAAACACCAAAGTTCGCACTTCTAACCGATCAGAAGAATTCTGTATATTTCGTTGAAATTCGGCCTACATTTATCTAATGTCCATTCATGTATGACCGATCAGAAGAATTCTGTATATTTCGTTGAAATTCGGCCTACATTTATCTAATGTCCATTCATGTATGACATAGGTATAAAGTTTAGTTTATAAAATAATTCAAATAGAAATGGAGTGACGAAAATATAATATTTAGTTTGTAGTAGTGACAGTTCACGAACATGTCGATAACACACATTTTTATAGTAAAACTGTAACACATTGAACTTTGATTGGCTAGTGGTTCAGCAGTAAGGTAGAAATATGAGAGCTGGTCATCTTCTGTGTTGCGTTTGTTACGTTGCTGATTGTGGTGCTGCGTTACTTTTCATTATAAATTAGGAGATAGCAATACCATGGGCTCATGTTTTGCGTTACCTTACTGCAATTGCGTTATCGCTTGCGTTACTTCATTATAAATAAGCCTTTAGAACTTTTACATAAAATTATTTAAAGAATGCTTTTTGATATTTTGTTGTGGGATATTCTTTATAGTCCAGTCAATGGAAACAAAAAAAAAACCTTTGCCTTACAAAAGGTGGGGAAAGGAGGCTCGGCGTGAGCCGCCATCTTGGATCAAAGATGCAAAACCTGAGTTTTTTTACTATTATCTCGAAAACAGTGGCCTATATCAAAATTTTACAAGAATACAAAATTAAAGCTCGTTACTTTTTGTACAAAAAGGGTTCTTGCATTTTTTACCTAGGATGAATTCTCAAAGAGGTATGTTCAAAAATAATATTGTACATATTTTGAGTAATTAAATATTCTTTCATAAATTGTTGTTCTGGTTTCTATCTTTGAACATACCTCTTTGAGAGTTCATCCTAGGTAAAAAATGCAAGAACTCTTTTTGTACAAAAAGTAACTAGCTTTAATTTTGTATTCTCGTAAAATTTTGATATAGGCCACTGTTTTCGAGATAATAGCAAAAAACTCATTTTCTGCACCTTTGATTCAAGATATCGGCTCACGCCGAGCCTCCCCAAGGTCTCAAATTTGAATTTTTTATCCGCGTCTCGACCCAAACAACATATGTTAAAATAGTTTTTTCCTCGCCTTTTGTAGGGTAAAAACCTCTATTGATTGGACTAGTATATGTTAATATGACCCCGTTTACCGCTATTTCGTTTAGCGTTTTGTTTGCTAGTAATAGGGAGTTATTGCAACTTCTAAGATGAAAGTACGTAAACGTTAACCTTAAGTAGAAAACACTTTATTTTAGAAATAAAGGACTTTCAATTTCAATGTTTACCGCATTTAATTAGTGTTTTCACGCTAACGTTAACGCTAAAAGCAACACAAACGAAGTTACATCCACACTTTTCAACGAAACATAACCTCAAAAGATACAGAACGTGTGACGTTAAACGCTCGTTATTCCATTGCACATAACGTGTCACCTTATTCATATAACGTGAACCTTATTAGTACGCATGCGCACTCGGGCTGTCATGTGACTTTAAAGTGCACATTATTTTTGCGTTGAAGCTGCAATAACTCTCTAATGTCTCTTGAGGTATTACTGTAGTCGTAGTCTAATACACATAGAAAGAAAATATAAATAAATATATCATCACGATGTATTACCCATTGTTGGGTAAATATTTGTACCTTGCGGGTTCTTGCCAGGCGTCACCTCACGGGCAGTTATTTCTGTCGTAGAGAATGCATCACAGGGATCAATTTTGTGCATTTAAAATTCGAAATAATATTTGGCATTGGTTAGGATCGAACTTGGATTGCACATATTTATTTCATAATCTTAATGGACATAAACATCATATCATAACAGTGTTCCTACAAAACACGAATATAATTCATATCTTAATACCTCTTTTACATACTTTATTCTCGCAAAATCTCCACAAAAATTACCATCCCAACTTTTGCCATAATTCAAAGTCTTCTTAAACTTTTCCTCTTTTCGGAAACAATCCTTCATCATATCATTCCGATCCGGGAATCTTGGAATAGTTGGACAGTCAGCATCGTCCAGAATTGCAGGCCTATGTAAAGTTCTGCTAACCACAGCAAACCCTTCAAGGGGTGGATATACGAGCCGAGGATTAGATGCGGTGTGCGGTAGTGCGGTGCACCCCCATGTGCTGAAAATAACCTAGAAAATGGAGGGGTTTATAGAAGGATTTAAGCTGGGAGATAACGGAATTTCTAAGTGGAAGAATAAATATATTGCTAATGAGAAGTGAAAGTTTTAAATAAACATAAGCACGTAAGCTGTACACAACAAACTTAGATAATATTAAATTCTAATCAAATCAACACCCTGAACTTAACTAGGTTTTTAATAAAAATTTATAACCGGACTTTACAACATATAAAACTGCGTTTGTAATTTTACTGCATTTAGTAGTGAATATACAGGGTGTTAAAAAAATAAGTGTCACAAATTATGAGGGCATATAGTACTGACCAAAATGAGAAAAAAAAAGCTTAATCAAAATGGGTCCGATTTTCAATAGTTTCCGAGATAGAAGGCAATGAAAAATGAATTTTTTCGGTGTTTACCTCTGCTATCTCGAAAACTGTAATAGTTATGATTTTGATAAAATGAGACATTTTCTTTACCTTTCAGTGGTCATCTTAAATGTGTTTTTGTTTTTCAAAAAAAATCAAATAATTGTACTAAGAGAAAAGTTGTGGCGACCTTTGCCAATATTTAGTTTTCAAATAACTTCGTAACTATTAGAAAGCGAAAAAAATGTTTCGTGTAAAATGTTATTGTTTTTTTATAGTCTCAGTTTATCTTCGATTCTAATACAAAATGGTCTCTTTCTCAAAAACAGTTGAAGATCGGACCCATGTTGATTAGACTTTTTTTACTCATTTTGGTCAGTACTATATGCCCTCATAATTTGGGAAACTTATTTTTTAATACCCTGTATAGGTGTTTCAAATATTTGTCTCCAAACTTTTAGGATTTATAAAAAAATATTTTAAGATTTTTTATTTGATTGGTGAGAAAGTTATTTAAATTGAGAGCAGTTGTTCAGAATGTCCACCACGTCATCTATGACTATTGGAATTTTGTCGGTATGTCTTCGAAACAACCTATATACACGAAGATCCCATTAGAATGATTGTGAATAAGAAAATCAGGTAGGCCGTACAAAACGTAAACGGTAACACAAAAGTTGAGCACATGGTATAGCTATCTGCTGATTTATAAAGAAAAGTAAGAAGTAACGCAGCGCTACAATCAGCAACGCAATAAACGCAACACTGAAGTTAACCAACTCAAGGCCTATTTATAATGAAGTAACGCAAGCGGTAACGCAGTTGCAGCAAGGTAACGCAAAAGATAAATATACGGTACAACATATACCGTTTTGTAATGAAACGCAACGCAGAGCCGCAGAAATAACGTAACGCAAATCAACGCTAAAGCTGACCAACTTTCATCTTTCTACCTTACTTTTGTACCTCTAGCCAATCAGAATTCAGTGTTTCAGTTTTACTATAAAAATCTGTATTATCGATATGTTCGTGAACTGTCAAAATTACATAATAAATTCTACATTTTATGGTTAGAGCGGTTAGATTTTCAAAGCGATACCAGGAATAATTGTGGATGATAGAAAATTAATCGAATTAATCGAGAATCACCGAGTCAGAAACAGTATTGCCGCAGCTATATCGTCGTCACTGTCCATTTATATTCAAATTATTTTATACACTTATTTATATGTCATGTGTCATAAAGACTATAAATAAAAGCGAGTTGAATTTCAACAATATATACAGAATTCTTTTGATTGGTTAGAAATGCTATCTTCGGCGTTATTATAAATCAAATATTTTGTGTTTGCGGTACTAATTACATTGCGTCGTTGCGTTGCGTTTTACGTTACTTCATTATAAATAGGCCTTTATCTTTCTACGTTGCTGCTGCACAGCTAGCCAATCAGAGTTCAGTGTGTTACAGTTTTACTATAAAAATCTGTATTATCGACATGTTCGTGAAATGTCACATCTACAAAATATATACATATATACTATATTTTCGTCACTGTGCATTTCTATTTAAATTAATTTATATACTAATCTTATTTACACCTATCTCATACATGTATAGACAATAAATAAAAGTGAACTGAATTTCAACGTAATATACCGAATTCTGTTAATTGGTTAGAAGTGCTATTTTTGGCGTTTATTATAAATTACGTATTTTGTGTTTGCGTTACCGATCACGTTGCCCCGATGCGTTGCGTTTAACGTTACTTCATTATAAATAGGCCTTTATTTGTCTGTCAATTGAATGAAGTTGCAAAAGTAAAATTAGTTACAATTTAGGGCCGTTTTCATAATAAACTTTATCTTCACTTCTTTACTAAAATTAAATTTGTATTTGTTTTCATAATATAACTGTAGCATTGTAACATTATTTTAAATGTAAAATATAGATAAAGTCTTAAAGTTATTTTAATTAAAGTGCCCTAAGTTAATCAATTTATTAGTATTGTTGTGTGTGAAATTATGGAATTAACCAGACACAATTTTCGAACCATGATTTACATTTTGACAGTATTGAAGTAAGCCTGAAATTAATTTGACAGTTCTTATGTTTCCATTAATTAGTTTGATAGCTTTGGCAGTTCTTAACTCACCAGAAATTAATTTTACTCCTTTCACATTTTTGTCACTCAGAAATTAATTTGAAAGCATTCCAAAAGCAGATTGGTTGGATTTTTTTAAAAGTAAAATGTAACAATAGTAAAGTATATTATCATTGAAGGGAATTACTTTGAACATTGAAAATTAAGCTCTTTAGTTAATTCAATATTTTCATTCACATCGATAGGTACTTTAAAAAATTTATTAAATAAGTTTCAACTTAACTTTTAACATTTAATTTCAAATTGTAGTAAAAACAGTTAAAAATTATAGTACCAATTTTATTTTTCACGGTCTACTTGTTCGTATTTTCAATATTTCTAATATGACCCTCTCAGTGTAAGAGGCCTCTTTAGAAATCTTTAATCTTCCCCACCGTTTAAGAGTCTCTGAGCTAAACCATTACATCCCTTAACTCCCCTAAAAATCCTTTCCCTGTCATTGAAATTAATCTTTCCTTAGAGAACCACTAACCGAAAAACAATTAAAATCTTATCTTTTACCGCCGTCAAAATTTAACACCCCTATTAGAAAATACACTCTCTCTATCCTTCAAATCAGTTTTTATCCCGGTATAATCAACTTAGTCATTGTCTTTGTCCCCTTCATAGCAAAACAGGTCGAAAAAATACCTCCATGTAAATTGAACTTAATCAATGGGAATCCGATAATCGTTGATTGAAGAACGCTGAAAGATTTTTTGTGAGGTGATTCGAGCGGAACAAAAAGTTTTTCCACGACAGAAAGAAAATGTGTTCGGATTTTCACTTATTCCTTTTTGTAGGAACACCCCTTTGTTCAAAACTGCAAATTTGTAACCTTTTTCCTCTTCACCTAAGCTTAAAAATTGCTCTAAATAAATTTTGCCAGAAAGCAAAATGCAAATAGAAACAAATTCGCAGAAAAAATATAGATGGACGAAATAAGCAAAAAGTGGAACGCCAGTGAAATAAATTATAGATGTTTTTCAACGCCTACTTTAAAAAAGACACTTCATACATTGAAATCTTATTACGACATCAGAACATTCACGATAAGTAGGGATAAAAATTTCTTTAATCCACTGTAAAATAAATACATAGGCATGGCCATGAAAATTGTTGTACGTCACTAGAATTTATCATCCATGTAGAGATGAATAAAATGTCTTTTTTCATAAATTTATTGTATTTTTATTACATTGTTACGCTAGGATTTACTGTAGTTAATTAAATTGTATGTGTATACGTAATACATTGTTTATATATTTTGGAAGTAATCATTTGGGAGTTAGTTGTATTTGATATGTGACAAGAGGAACGGTATTCAGAATAGAGGAAGTGCTTATTTCATACTTGGTTTTTCTTATTTTCCTAGTAGTCCTAATAATATTTAATATCTGAGTGGAAATAATTAAATTTCTTATACGAGCCCCTCGTCTCAATAGTTCGTCCCAAATGCGTTTTAATGTCGAAGTTTTAAATTAAAATACCTATCATCAACGTTTAATATTCAACAATGGTTGAATATAGTAACGTGATTATTCTATATTACATTTATCACCATTAAAAACAAATATCAATTTTTAACTCAGTATAAATTAATTTAAATAATATCTTTATTTTATTATGCATACGTATACACCTTCAATATTTCCTATTTACCTTCTCTAATACAAAATTATGTAATAATATGTTACAAGTCAAGGTTTCTAATGACTTTTCTCTCATTGTTACAGGTGAGTTTATTTTACATTTTCTATCTTCACTACTGAAGTGATCTCAAATTGGTAAGTGAAAAACTATGTATATTACTTCTACTTTCATAATACCTACGTTTGTGCGAATGAAATTTTATAATTGGCAAACATCAATCCATATTTAATATTTACTATTTGTAAATATTATTTGTTAAATAATGCATTTTATTTAAATACTTCTCCATGCTTTTATTAAAATTAAATATAATGTGTATACATGAAACTAAATATGAAAGAATTAAATTGTGTTTTATTTCCTTTGCAAAATAATTTAATTTGTTTAAAGACAAAAAAGTAAAATAGTCACTACATCGGCCAGGTGAAGCCGAGTCATTGGCCCGTATTACGAATGCACTTTTATAAATAAATGCGCGTTTATGGAGCAGACTCCTGATAAGAATAACATAATGTCATAATGTAAAAGCTCGCTCGCAATACGGGCCTTTGAATTTAGCCTAGGCAGTGAAATAGTATTTTTGCCAGGTAGAACACGTAACTTTTTCACGAATTGTTTATTACTGTTTTTAACTTCTTAATTTAAATGTTACTTTTATCGTTGTCATCATCATTTGCATACTGTTATAGACAGTTACAAGGCAATAAAATTATACTTCTCCTACGGACTACAATGAAAGTAACTTAAACTACCGTGGGCAGAAAAAGTAAAATCAATAAAATTATGCTTTTAATGCCAATCGATGAAAAATAGATATTTTCTCTTGATGTTAGACAATGCTAATTTAATTTAATTTAAGAAAAAAAAAGCAATGAACTAGATGGAATCCAGCTCCCAATTTTAGCGGCCACGTCTCGAATGTACCTAAAAACCACTGTCTACCAATTAGGAAATGTCAATTAGGTACTTTATTTTTTTTAAAAAAAAGAAAAACCAAACTATATCAGTATCCAACTGACAATTGATTATTGGTAGACAGTGATTTTTAGGTTCTGTTCGCTGCCCTGTGCATGTGCGACAATTTACTAATTTTTCTCTCGCTAAGAGAGGTATTGGATTCATGCTAAAAATCGCATATCCAGATTTTATTGAATAAGCACGTTTTAAGGTGCCTACAATCCGATTTTAACATTTTTACGATGATGTCTGTGTGTGTATCTGTTAGTACTTATTTCTTGCCATTATATAGATAGAGTGATAATACCGTTATTAGTTAAAATACAGTTTTATAAAACCATCAATGTTGTTAAGAGAGTTGGAGTGAGTCAGTTGAGATGGTTTGGTCATGTGGAGAGAATGATGAGTGAACGGCTTGTAAAACGCATATATGTTGGTAAAGTTGAGGGTGTTCGATTGCGTGGCCGTCCAGTGTGTAAGTGGATGGATGTGATTGGTAGTGTTTTGAAGGAGCGTAAGTTTCCGAGTGGAAAGGGAAGAAGAGCATGCATGAATACGATTATGAATGTGGCTGAGGCGAAAGAAGTGTGCCTGGATAGGAATGTGTGACGAAGGATGATTGTTTTGTAAATGTTGTTGTGTGAAGATATATGGTTAGTAAGAATGTTTTATGAGAATGGAGAGACAGCTGAAGTTTTATGCGGATGTTGTGAACGAAGTATGTTTGTACAGGGATGTGTGGCGAAAGATGATTTTTTTTTATCCCTTTCCCTATTGTTTTTTTTTTTTCTTCGGGTTTTTGCTAACCCACTAAGTGGGATACGCGTGATTTTATGTATGTATGTATGTTTGTATCAATGTTGCGCATCCACGTTTTACTCTTTTTCTATTCACTGCAGCAAAATTGTTGCTTCTAATCCTTTAATAAAATTTTCAAACAAACTTTGTTTTACGTAATATAAATTGTACATTTCTAGAAGCCGAATTTTATAAAGAATTAGTAAATTTTAAAGAGAATACTTTGAGAGGTACATAAAATTTAACACAATATTTGTGAAGTAAAATTAGAACGCATTGCAAAGACACGATTTTAGAAAAACAACACAATGATTTATTTTAATAATACACTGCATTTAATACGTAAATTACTCCATTTTCGTTAAATTTTGTATACAATTTGTATTAGTTTTCTATACAATTCTTTATCAACAGCCGTAAACTGCATCCCTAAGTAAATGTTAGTATCTCAAAATGCACTAACTCCCGACTGAAATATGCATTCTCGGCCGTGAAGCAGAATTTTATTAACCGAACATAAAGTGTGCACTTGTTGTGCACCCGACTAGCAAATCGGAAAATTTTACTGATATACACACTTTACATTCATAGCGCCATTTTACCAAACTGACAACGTATCAACTTCCTAACTTCGCGTGAAATGAAACTATGTAGGCGAAAAGATAGTTGTTTTCTAACATAATATTTTCGTAGGGATGAAAGTTTCATAGAAAAGCAATTGCAAAATGATAAGGGAGGGAATATATTGGTCTATGAATAAAGTTTCTCTAGTGGACGACAATAATTCTTGATACTGCCATTACAATTTTGGGTTTTAATGTATTCGAGATTATATTAAACATTTTCTTTCTCTTGGAAATGATTCATAATATCATATTTTATAAAAAGAAAACAGTATAAATATATTGTAATATCAGCGAATAGAAGTATATTGGCCAACCAAAAATGCTTAATAAAGCGGATAATGCTGACGTATTTATTTATAAAAAGAAAAGTTTTCTATAAAACGTATCACTGAAATTCACAGGGCTTTCAAATTTAATGACGCATATTCTTTATATTTTTTTCACAATTGCTAATAACTTGCTAAACTTTTTGCGAATATATTGAAAGACCTTATCAGCTCTATAATGATATAAAGTTGAGTTTCATTTTCAAATATATTTTAAAATGATTTTGGAACGTTTTGCAAATATATAGAACTTTAATAAGGTTTAAAGAGAGACAGTGGCAAAACAAAGTAAAATGTTTAGTTTTATTGTGTTTTGTAAATTTCATTAATAATTATAAAAGGGAAATACAAGTACCATATAAGTAATTAATTTTCTCATCATACTATAATGGAAAACCGTTGAGCAGTCAATAAAATCCTGGCAACACTCAGGGCTGTTAAAGAGGTTCTAGCAGAGTTGTTAAAAAGGTTACTTTGTGTAAACTCTTTTTTGTACCTGCCCTTATATTTGTCGGGAAATCAATTTCGCGTCTTCTTTTTGTAGTTTTCTTACTCTATCAAGAATTTCTTATGAAGCTTCAGCGTTTTGATTATCCATTTTTGATGTTTTACTTTACGTCACCTTTAGCTAAGGAAGGTATTGTCTTTGATCAATTTTTTTATGAATAAGCACGTTTTGGGGTCTCTAGTTTCTGTCCATGTGTGACAAATTTTTCTCCGACGATAACTTCAATATTACAATTCTAAAAATTATAATTTATTCGTTTTCCTCTTCTTTACATCCATATGAAAAGCTGATTATATTTTGGTTGTAATTGGTCAACCGGAAATTTCCTTATTTGAAGTTCTTAACATTTTTCTTGAAAAAACAGAGTTAAATATCATATTTTGACATTTTATGTGATTATCAATGAAAGAATATCTTATTGTCTATAGGGTTTGATTATACATTTTCTTTCATATTACATACTCTATAGAATTATAAAGAGATTAACTTACATAAATCAGTCAACTTAGCTATAATCATGGAAACAATCTGCTTTATCGCAGATATCGGTAATGATGATGACATATTTGTACCGTGTGGGCGCTTATCAGGCGTCACCTCACGGGCACTCATTGCTGGTGTGGAGAGTGCACCACAGGGGTCACTTTTGTGCCATTTAAAATTCAAAGTATATGTAGGAATAATTTTATTGGATTTATAGAATCTTTTCTAAGGAACTTTCGGTGTGGAATTTGTAGAAAATAGTATATGTTTGTGTAAAATTGTACTGGATATATAGAATCTTTTCCAAGGAGCTTTTGGTATGAGATTTGTACAAAATACATAGAATTGATGGAAGGAAATGTGCTGGCCTCATCAGATTTTTTTACCTTTATTTAGTGAACATTTCTCGAATTTAAAATGTATTTTTTAAAGGAACGAAAACCGCTGTACGCACTACGTTCTGGTAAGATCTATAACGACGCATTAAAATCCTCCTCCATTGGGTCTCAAACAGCTCTCTAGGCCGTTTTAGCCTTCTGAAGATCCCTTAATAAGTAAATAACTATTACATATCAGCATGTGTATTTTTGAAAAGGAACAACAATAGGGGATTACGGCTCAATCGAATTAAAGGAAAATAGTAAAAAAAAAATACGAATGTATGCCGAATAACGAATATTAACAAAAAAATGAAATGGTATAATTGAGATATTTCGGAAATAAAGGGTTTTTTTTGTTATAGCGCTTCGACACTAATATGAAAATATTTTGATTGGCGACTGAGAGACCACCTATACATGCATTACAAATAACGTGTTAGGAGGTGGGGATTACTACCAATGGAAGTTAAGAAATTCAAATTCGAAAGGAGGGGCTAACATTCCTGTACAGCAGTTTTCAAACAGGTTTTATTTTAACATAAATTTCTTGCATTAAACTTAATAATTTAAATACACCTGTAATTATAAAGTATGTAGATTTATACAGTGTTATAATATTCATTTATTTTTATGTAAATATAACTTAAAATAGCATATATTTCAAGAACATTTAGGTCCGTGATGAAAACAGTTTGATATAAAAACACATAAACGTGACGTCACGTCAATCATTTCAAAATTCGGGAGACCATAACTCGCTTATTAATAGGAATTTTCTCACCCGATTTTCATCAATAGTCTTAGTTTTCCTAATATTTTCAGATGAAATTATATAAAAAAAAATGGTGTAATCCCCCATTCTTTGCAGGTAACTTATTTGCAATACATTACGTTAAAATTTAATATAATTAAATACAAGTGAAATTTTATGAAATGCATCAAAGTGTAACATTTCTTGAAATATATTTATTCTAAATGGAAGATGTTGAAGTAATTGAACGTTACTGCATTGCAGTCTTCAGCTCGGGTAAGTTATTAGAAGTCGCATCGTCTACAATTCACAATTCGCAAAGAGCGCCAGTGCTCTAATGCATCTGGTAACAAGTTTGCATATTTATTTTTCTCTTGTAATTATTCCAATGAAGAGTTCTGCAGTTGTCAAGCAAACTCCAGATGACAAGTTAGCATTTTATTCTAGGATAAAGCATCAAGTCAACAGCAGTTCGCTTCTCGCGCTGAAATATCTTCATTCACTCGAGTATTTCACGTTTGTACAAACCGCTTCGTATAACAAATGTCCGAACATAATTTTCTCTTTACACTGTATACTTCTACAACTACAAAAGGAAAACTCCCGATATTTATGAAGTCAGTGAACATATTTATCTCCATATGGTATTACGAAACAGGAAAAAAAGTACTCACGTACTCCTAAGTCATTGAGGGCATTATACAATGGTTTATCATTCTTTTTTTTACCGGAATGATACTTGTTCGGTTCAGTGGAGTCTGCTTTTATTTTATTGAATATGCTACCAAAGCGAAATAACATTATTTTACTATTCTCTTGCATTAGTTAGTACTTGGCATTTCGAAATGCACTCATGTTGAAAATTAGAGAATATAAATTACCTAGTACATATTTCAAAAACAGGCAACGGAATATGATTCAAATTAAATTTGAATGTGAAACGTATTTTATTACATTATTCTCATTTGCATTATACCTATAGGTACGCTTAAATTAAAATCATTCAGATAATTTACAGTTTTTAAATACTCCAAAAGAAAACGAGAACATTTTGTTGCAAATAGTTCATTTATTCCGCCTGAAATGGGGCATTCCACCATAATTTTTTTACCTCTCGCTAAGAGAGGTATTGGATTCATGCTAAAATTCGCATATCCAGATTTTATTGAATAAGCACGATTTAAGATTCCTAGAATCCGATTATAGCATTTTTAAAATGATGTATGTGTGCGTGTGTGTGTGTGGATGTGTGTATATGTGTGTGTATGTGTGTGTATGTATGTCTGGATGTTGTAGACATGATTCCTCAAAAACTATAAGACTTAAATAATATTTAACTGCAGTTTCCTCAATCTGACTTTCCTGGGAAGAGCTGAAAAGTTTTTGGTAACAATTGAACAACCGGAAATATAATTTTTTGGGAGTTTTTTTTATTAAATATTGTAGAACATAAAATTATCCATTTAATACACTTAAAATTTTTATTATATCTTGTATATATTTAGAGATAAAGGCACTATAATTTATAGAGTAAACTAATCGGAGGCTAAGGCACTAAGGAAACCAGTTGACAAATTCCAATGTTTATAACATAGTTTGTAAATGACACATGTCATTATGTCATTGTCAAATATCAACAGTTTTAGTGACATTCTGATAGATTTTTCTGGGAAGTATATTTAATTTTTCTTATTGTTTCATTAATTAAATATTTGAAATTATAGGTAAAATTGTGGTAAAATGCATATATCCATCAGAAATACCGCCAATCTGGTCAATGAATTGGAACAATCTATGACATTTAGAAACTTCCTCATACAATAAAAATTGGTATAATTAGAATTATATGTGTGCAGAAGACATGTTAAATACAATGAAAAACAATATTTGGGTAAAGTTCTGTAATATTTTGTTATAAAACGACGGTTCGAAAGCGAAGTGCAATACAATACTTATATAGCCTAATATGGAAATGGCGAGAGGTCTTGTGCTGGCCACAATAGATTTTTAAATATAATTTCATACGAAAGTCTAAGTGAAATAATGACAGTGAAATTCCGTGAAAAAAATCCTATTAATAAGCGAATTATGGTTCCCCAAAGTTTGAAAACAGATGTGAATTGTTGATATTACAATTTGAAAATTTATACCTATTTATTCAGTCCAAAAATTCAGGAGAAGTTAAGTAAGTTTTGTAATACTGTTGAAATAACTGAATTTAATTTATAGAAAAAACAAATCGGTCATTTTAATATGTTTTTATGTATGAATACGATTATGAATGTGGCTGAGACGAAAGAAGTGTGCCTGGATAGGAATGTGTGGCGAAGGATGAATGTTTCGTAACTATTGTGGTGTGAAGATGTACGGTTAGTAAGAATGTTCTTAAGATAATGGTGTGACAGCTGAACTTTTATGTAGACGAGGTGAAAGAGGTATATTTGGACAGTAGTGTGTGGCGAAGGATGATTGTTGCGTAACTATTACTGTGGCTCGGATGCGGTTATTCGCTACCGAAAATCGGTCACTTTAATATATTCTTATGTATGAATGCTATGATGATCGTGGACGCGGCGAAAGAAGAATGTTGTTAAAGAGTGAAGTGAGTCAGCTGAGCTCTTACTCTTATTCTTATCCTTTTTCTTATTGTTACTATTGTTTTCGGGTTTTTGCTAACTAGCTAAATGGAACGCGCGTGATTTTATGTATGTTGTATTGTATGTATGTAGAAAAAACTAATAATTTAAAGTTACCAATTATATTCAATAGAAGTTTTTTGAAAGAAAATATAAAAAATATTCTAAATATTCGTAGGTTTAGAATTTCTATTTATTATAGATGAGTTAAAATGTTCTAGGGAATATGAGATAGTTAAGGTAGAGATTATGGATAGAAAAGTTATAGGTACTTTAAGATGCTCTAAGAAAACTAAAACTTTAGGGCCAAAGTAGTTCATTCGTCGCTACTTGGTGCTTTATTACTTAAGAATTAGAGCAAATACATTCGAAGTTTGTCTGATTTTGCGATAGAACATTTTACGAAAACTTTCATTTCAAAGATTAATTAATTTAATTAAATCTACTTAAAAGTTCTGCAAATGAAAAGTGAAATCGAAAAGCTGATATATCCCAGACAAGAGTTAAGATTTATTTCAAAACTTCCAAAATTGTGCTTCAGTTTCAAAAAATTCCAACTCTAAAGATATGAAACAAAATACTTAGACAGAATTTGACTAAAAGTTTGCGTATTTCAATTTTGTGCAAACAAAATTTACATTTTAATCGCTAGACATTTGCGAGGGAATGTATTCAGAGATTTACATAAAATTTTCAAATATTATTAAGTTAGGTCCTCTACATTCTAATTTTTTCTTCAAACGTTTCTATTGAGTTAGCTTTCAAATCATATTATGTGTTAATACGGGAATATTTCATTCTGCAAGCTTTTTCACTTACGGCACTTTTTACACGTTCAATGCGCATCACTGCGTTTAGATGTCATATTGTCATTTTTTATACATTCCCGTAGTGCGGGATAATTCAATGTACTACTTTACTGAAACTGTACTTTTGCTAATTCCTATAGGAATTAGTAGTAAAAGGTAGAATTTTGAAGCTTATTAAAGGTAAAACATTTTTTTAATATTCTTTTTTTTAGGCGTTTAGTCCCTTATTGCATATTATGAAAAATATAAATCATATATGCGATTAGAAACGATTTTTATAACAAATTCAAGTCGTAATATGCTCTTAATAATAAACTTATTTAAGTAAGCGTAAAACGCTTAACCTCTGTTAGTAGAACTGACCCTATAGATAGTTAATCTGGCAATTATTTTTGTTCAAATCTGCTTTTGTACGAAACGAAAAGGATTGTACTATTAGCAAAAGAAGCGTAAATTAAGTAAGATCTGAACATGTAATAATTTTTAACCTTCGACCATTTTTCAAGTCAATATATTAGATATGTATATCTACGTATGTCCCAAACTAGTTTTTCTACTACCATGCGTGAAGTGAGTACTTCACGTATTAATTTTTATGAGTGAAGTTTGATTTTTTGCACACAGTGCGCGAAGTAACATTTCACGCACCGTTCATTATTTTACATATTACAAACTGAATTGTATTTTAATAAAACAAACCTGTTAACACCCGTAACGTTGGTAACCATGGTTACACAAGTCTATAATACAGAGGCTTTACGGTAAAAGAATTACAATGTGAAGAAAAAAATATAATCTCCACCCTCATGTAAAAATTTCAACTTCACACACTTGCCACATAATATACTATTTTACCACTCGCTGAAAGGTATTGGATTCATGCTAAAAATCCATATCCAGATTTTAGTGAATAAGCACGTTTTAAGGTCCCTACAATCCGATTTTGACATTTTTACGATGATGTCTGTGTGTGTGTGTGTGTGTGTGTGTGTGTGTGTGTGTGTGCGAGTGCGTGTGCGCGCGCGCGCGCGTGAGGATGTGTGTACGTGTGTGTGGTCAGATGCTGGAAGGACGATTTCTCAAAAACCATAAGACTTAAAACTAGTTTAACTTAACTCAATCTGACATTCATGGGAAGAGCTGAAAAGCTTTTGGTAACAATTGGACAACCGGAAGTAGTAGTTGCATTTGTTTGTTACTAATATTGAAGAACATAAAATTCTACATTTGAGACATTTAAAATTTTCATTGTATCTTCTATAGATTTAGAGATAAAGGCACTGGAATATATATATATATATATATATATATATATATATATATATACAGTGTGTCCCATTTAGAGGTGCCACCATTGGGATCTCGAGAACTATAAGAGATACGATGTCGGTTAAATGGAACTTTTTGTGCGCCTTTGGGAGGCCATCTCAGATGTGCTTTTGTTTTTCCAAAAATTCTCATAGGGCACTAGATGATGACGAAAAACTGAATATTGTTCATTTTTTCTATTTCAAATAACTTCTAAACTATTAGTAATTGAGAAAAACTTTTCAAATATAAAAGATAGATATTTTTTTAAGCTAATCAGTGGCGTACGAAATAAATTTTTATATCCGTAAATTTTCGAGATATAACACAAACTTATATTTTTTTAAATGGAACCCATATCTGATTTTAGTCTCAAAAAAATCTATATTTTTTTCTCTTTTCAATGATGTAAGGGTTATTATGTTTTTTATTTGTTTTGCTCCTAAAATTTAATTTTTCTCTTTATTTTCCTGAATTTTCTTATTATTTTCCAAAAAAACATTATTATTTTTATTAATTATATTGTATTTAATCAAAATAATTTGTTTTATGCCTTTATTACTTAATATTTTTATTCTAGACTCATAATTACGAATTACACTATAATGTGCCAAGGGCGACCTGATACAAAATATTATAAAAATTAATTTGATACGAGTTTTGAGCAAATTTTTTTAACGAAATAAATTATTTAAATACGAGGAGTATTTCCAAATAGAAATCTACCAATATTTTTAAAATAATTGTGAATTTAATACAAAATAAGCAAGAAATAATAATTTTGAAAGCAAAACAAATATAAAACATAATAACCCTTACATCGTTGAAAAGAGAAAAAAATATTTATTTTTTTGAGACTAAAATCAGATATGGGTTCCATTTAAAAAAATATAAGTTTGTGTTATATCTCAAAAATTTACGTATATAAAAATTTATTTCGTACGTCACTGGTTAGTTAATAAAAATATCTATCTTTCATATTTGAAACTTTTTTCTCAATTATTAATAGTTTAGAAGTTATTTGAAAAAGAAAAAATCAACAATATTCAGTTTTTCGTCATTATCAAGTGCCCTATGAGAATTTTTGGAAAAATAAAAGCACATCTGAGATGGCCTCCCAAAGGCGCACAAAAAGTTCCATTTAACCGATATCGTATCTCTTATAGTTCTCGAGATCCCAATGGTGGCACTTCTAAATGGGACACACTGTATATATATATATATATAGAATATTTGGAAACCTGTTGGCAAATTCGAATATTTGTGACATTATTTATAATGACAGTTAAATGTCAATGTCAAATATCAGCAGTTTTAGTGAGTGACATTCTGAAAGTATATTTCATCTTTCTTATTATTTTATTAATTAAATATTTAAAATTATAGGCAAAATGCAAAAATCCATAAGAAATATCGCCAATCTTGTTAATGTATTGGAAGAATCTCTGACACTTAAGAACTTCCTCATACAATAAAAAAAAAATATAGATGGTTAATTAGAATTTTATGTTCTCCATGTTTCTTATAACAGCGAAGTGCAGTACAATACTTATACATACAACATAATGGAAATGGCGAGAGGTATTGTGCTGGCCACAACAGATTTTTTGTAAATAAGAAGTGTCCGGTTGAAAATAAAGCCATGAAATTGCACATGATTAATAGTACATTACCTCATGTACCTTATTTAATATTAAATACATTATTATTATTATTATTATTATTATTATTATTATTATTATTATTATTATTATTATTATTGCATAAAATAGCAAAGAATATAAAAATGTGCAAATAAATAATTGTTTCAGTATATTATTGTGTAATATGAAAAGATTTTCAAATCTCTACGTTTTACACTGGTTAGCAGGTCTACGTTTGTATTCGAAAATTGGGGTTTGATTCTCCACCAAGTTCATTTTAATTTTTTCTACAAAAATTATTGAAATCTATCTTTTATTTCTTATTACAATCATTTAGAAATAATATTAACATTGTAATAAATAAATACAAGATAACTGACAATAATTGATTACAATAATCAAAACATTGATATAACAATGCTTTATATTTTCTTTTAATATTATTAATTTTTGTTGATGAAGATGAAATGAAATTATAATAAAAATTAATTAAATAATCCCTTAACCTTAAATATAATTTTAATAAAAACTAAATACATAATTCGTAAACTAAGTTCGCATCATCAGTAGTCCAATGAAAATAAATCATCCTTAGACTCTTTCTATTATCTATTATTAATTATGATGAAGATGAAGACAAACAAACTTTCTTACCCTAACGGGATTCGAATCTAAGACCTTTCCTATACGAAGCGTCAACGCTTCCTACTGTGGTATCTCATTTTGTTATGGTCATGAATAAACAAAAGTAATTTTGGTGTAATAACAGTTGGGTCTTTGATTTGAATACAGAATCTCTCGGTTACTAACCATATGAATATAAGTGGCAAATATAAAAATTATGGCTCGTATTATGTGAAATTAGAAAAGGTAACCTTTACGATAAAATTTATTTTCTGGCGGGATATGTGAAATGCTTCATAGTGTAGGTTGAGGTTTGCGAGCAACACTTGTGCAGAATTCAATAAATTACGTGAACTCCCATTTCTTTTGTATTCGGCACTAACTGTTTAGTGGGTTTTATGTGTCGCCGTATAACTTGGCCGCAATAATTATTTTTATTGTTCTATCAAAGCTTTTACGACAAGTTTATGGGCAATAGACTTTAAAATTACGCGAAAAGATGACGGAAAGGACCGTATGATTTTATGAGTTGCATTGAAGTTAGAGTCACGAAACATTAATTTTGAATCACCGTTTTATTGAATACATCACTAAATTGGAACATTTTAACCCTTCAAAGAATGTCAGCAACATGTTCACAAAGAATTCCGCAAGAGCTAGACTACACATACTACAGAGTCTTCTATACTATACAGTGTCCCATACTCTATCTTCAGTGTGGCAGAGATAGCCATTGTTATTCTTATGGAGGTTTTCTGTACCATGTTGCCAATTTTTCAATGTAATGTAATATTGAAACATTCATAAATTTTCATTGCTATACCAAAATTAGTTAACACTGTACAATTTAAGTTTTATGAGGGTCTCTTATTTACCCAAGGGCTTATTGTATACACTCAATATTTGTCTAAATAGTTTTATATACATGGCTATTTGTACCTGTAATAAGTAATATTTCAATACAATATTTTAAAACCGACCAGCATACTAATCTTGATTAAATGCATTAGAAATTAGAATTTTAAAATATTATAAATTCAAATTGGAGATTACAAAGAAAGAATAAAGACTTATGAACTATGTAAAATATATGCAGTTTTTCTATAAAATAAAATAAATAAATATATCATCACAGCATATTACTCATTTCTGGGTGTGCCAGTATCTGCAACACATGTAGACATCGGTAATGATGACGATATATTTTACCGTGTGGGTGCTTACCAGGCGTCACCTCATGGGCACTTATAGCTGATGTGGAGAGTGCACCACAGGGGTCACTTTTGTGCCAATTAAAATTGGAAATATTTGGCGCCGGTCGGGATCGAACCCGGTTCCCCCAGGTTCGCGACCAGACACTCAGGCACGCGTGGATGAACTTATGTGCGACACAGATGCCTGAAAGATATTTAAATCTGTCTTTCCAAAATTTTCTACCACTTCTTGTCATCTTTCAGCTTTCCTTCTCTAAATTAACTCATTACAAGATTCAGCGATTCAATAGTAGATTCTACTTTCCCTTTTCTACCTCAAAACTTTACAGTGCATTTACTTGCAACTAAAAAAAGTTGCCCTCTGTTATTATTTATATTCTTTTGTTTGCCAACCCACAATTTTTCTTTTAATCGTGGACCGCTTGTTCCTGTCGTCTTTTTCTCTCTTTTTTTCCTGCTCCTGCCCTAATGCTTTTACTCTCCGCCTATGCGATGCTTCCACGCAATATTTATAATTCGCAATTCTGGGGTAGACGGAACTCATCTGAAATGAATCAACAAAATTTTCATGTTTCTTTGCCTTCCGCATTGGTATGTACGACTGTATCTCTTAATATTCATCAAAATTTCATCTCAGTGGTTTTTCAATCTACGATTAGAGCCCTGCCGTTTCAGCTCTCGTAAAACACAACCCTTGATTTGCTCGACATTGATTTCTAAATGTCTCTTTGGGAATTTCTCGCTTGGTTTATAACATTTCCGGATGCCCGCTCTTCTAGATTTGTTTTTAGGGACAAACAAAAACAAACGAATCAACGGTAGTCAACTTTTTGTTGGGACAACCACTTTTTTTGTTTTTGTTTATTCTCTTGTTTTTGTTATAAAACATTTTCAGACCGCCAAACTTGACGTGTTAATAAAATGAAATCATATCACTGCCAGAAGCGTTTTACTTATAAACAATGTTCCAAGTTTTATTTACTTTTCGGCGTATTTTGTTGAAAATAATCGAATTTTTAATGAGTTTTCCAAAGTTTATATGAAATACCTACCTGTTTAAATGGTGTATTTTAATATGGAAGGTAAAATTGTTAGAAATGTAAAAAAATATTAAAATCAACAGAAAAATGTATTCATTTTTAACATTTCAAAGCTCCCGGGTACAAATACCTGATGAGGAAAGAATTTCACATAATATCAAGTGAAGCCATTGGTAATACGAGTACTAAAATTCTTGAAATTTCAAAAATCACTTTCAATGGAAAATAAAAAATAGTATATTATACGCCAAGGTTGAGAAGATAATCATTATTGACCCAGCGCCAATATTGTAGCCCGAGGGCGAAGGCCGAGGGATACAAGGCGCCTGGTCAATAATGATCTTCTCAACCGTGGTTTATATACTACTTTTTTCACTACTAGCACATAAATCCTATTTGAATTTTGTTTTATTGATAATAACAAACATTTTGGCATGAATAATTACGTCACTTATTTGTTAATATTCACAAAAACAAAGTAGGCTGCATTTGTTTTTATCTGACGTTTCGCTCATTTCGCTGGTTTGATAACCTCACATATGGGCCTTGATTTGTATTTGATTTAATTATTTAATAAAAACAGTTTGTGCTGTTACAATCAGCAGCCTTATTAGTTTATTATTATTATTTTTAATTAAATCTATTGAAATGTATTTTCCTACAAATAAAAAAAAGTAATGATTTATTCTTTCTACATCTACACAAGTTACACATTTTCATCAAAACAGAACAGTGGCCAGGCGAGGCGGCAGCGTAGGTTAATTTAAAATTAAGCGGCAAATTTAAATTATATACTTTTCTCGAGTTTAATGAGAAATAATATTTGGATTTGGAGGCTTGAGTTTGATTGAAAATTGACAGTTTGCATTATAGACCTAGGTTAATAATAAATTATTATTGACCTAGGTTACCATGGTTACAAGCAAGCGGTAGTGAAAAACAATTTCTCTTGTAAAATAAAGGTAAATAATAGTGGGTTCCTAGGTTAGTAGTGAAAAAAAATATTTGCGCTTGATTCGTGAATTATGTATGTGATAAATTTTAAATTACGTTAATTAAAGTTTGCATCGGTGTGCAACGGCTATGTAATGGCACTGCAGAAGACGTCATCATTTGTCGTTAGTATTGTGAAAAACCTTTAGATGGTGAAGAAGAAATAGATACAGTTAAAATACGAAATAATTACAAAAATCAATCCTACAAGATACTTACTCTAAATATGTTTTTATCAGCAGGCAAATCACATAATCTATCTCTTCAACAACCTAGCAGTGAAAACACGGAAAACGCGCATGCGTAACTTGGTTTTATTTATTTATTTATTTCATTATTCTACAGGATTCAAATCCCAATTACAGAAAAATAATGAAAACTTGAACATTAGTGTATAGATAACAAAGTAATAAGTAAAATTAATTCATGCATAATATATAAGGTAGGTAAATAGATTATAGAATCAAATATATGAACAAAAAAATTATACAAAGAGGAAAAAACATACAAGAAAAAATTAGTGTTGCAGTAATTCAGTTAGTTTACTTTTAAATACTGGCAACTTAAGAGATAAATCTAAATCGTTTGAAAATGTTTTCATACGTTTACAAGGGAAAACTGTCTTATAGGTTAAGTTAACTGGTTAATTACATTTGGGTAGATACTATACTAGCTGTCATATAATTATGGACTGGAGATTTCTACACTGATGCCAAATTTTTAAAGTGTCTACCTGTACAAATATCTGTAATCTGTGAATGTCATTTTATATTCTGACATTTTCGTTAGTACTTGCGTACGCTTTTTATTCCCAATCCTATAAATTGCATTATATTTAGACTTTTGAAAAGAATATGAGTGAAACTCATCAATTATATAGTCCAGGTTCTTATAAAAAAACGTTTAGGAAAACAAGATTTAAATGGGCAGGCAAAAACAATTATTGTCAATGTACACATTTTTTTCAAAAAATTGGCGTTACATCCTGAATAAATTTATAATTTATTAAATAAAAAGAAAACTTTGAATTTGACTGCAGAAGCATGTGTTGGCAGATCTACTGTTCACCTAATAATCAATTATTTTTACCTTTTATTTAGATTTTACATGTTATTCTATTTTAACGTAAACGCGACCTTAGTTTGATGTGTGGAAACTTTGGTCAAAATATAAATATAAAATTTTCACAGAGACAATTTTTATATTTTAAAGTACGTATTACTGTCTTACTTTACTTATTTGTTATATTTTCTTCATTTACGATGTATTAAAATTTTTAATTAGTTTGAAATGTATTGTATGACATTTGCGTTCATTTCTGGTCATGTCAAGTTACAAGCGGCAACACCGCTGGGCAAGGGACAGGATGCGGAAAGGGATAAAAGATAAACTAAATACTAACTAACTTTTCTTGCTTTTTGCTGCAAACTATTATTTTTTCACTACCAATAATATATAAGTATAACGTAAACACTGGCATAATTAAAAGAAAATGTTCAATTTTATTGTGTTTTGTAAATTTTATTATGATGTACCTACATTATATAGAAGATACAATTTGTGTATCTATACACGGTGGTTGATTTTTCATTGTCCAGCATATATCTTCTGAAATATTAAAGATACAAAAAAAAGTTAAATACAAAAGTTGTTTAATACAACCTGATCTATAATTTAGCATAAACAATTTTTTCCAAGGCGTACCAATTTAAAAAAAAAAAGAAATGGTTAACTTTGATTTTTTAAATGGAACACCCCATATATTTTGACAGAATAAGATTCTTAATAAATTTCTCTTTACAATGATATGTAACAAGTAACGATTTACCTTTAAATTATGTCCTATAAAGCAAATAGAAATATGATAAAAGTAGGCTATGATATTCTATTGTTTATACCTGTAACTTCTGTCACACAGGAACATTGGCTACGTATAATTATATTACCGGTCTGTCGCAGAGAATTTTCTAAATTTTGGAAAGTATTTACGTGAGGCTGTCTTCTATCAGGATATAAATTTTGATACAGGATAGCAGCCGTCGTTTATTATTTGATCTGTGAAAACAGCAAAGCATATCAACTTTTTCACTATTACTGTAACCGACGTTCATTTTTCTTAGTTAAATAAGAATCTTAACATCTTTCTCACTATTATAATCAGTATTATTAAATCTGTGACAGATGTTACTGGTATAAACAATAGAATATCACAGCCTACTTTTATCGTATTTCTATTTGCTTTATTAGACATAATTTAAAGGTAAACCCCTACTTGTTATACATCATTGTAAAGAGAAATTTATTTAGAATTTTATTCCGTAAAAATATACAGGATGTTCCATTTAAAAATCAAAGTTAAATTGGCAGGCCTTGGAAAAAAATTGTTTATGCTAAATTATAGACCAGGTTGTATCAAATAACTTTTCTATATAACTTTTTCTTGTATCTTTAATATTTCAGAAGATATAAGATGAAAAATCAACCACCCTGTATTGTTTTTTACAAAATAGCATGTGTACCTACTCATATTTTTGGATAGTTATATGAAACAAAAGTTAGATCGAAAGTTAAATAATATGCAGTATAAAAGATGTGTAATATTTAATTACTTTTTATCACTTCTTCACTAAACCTTTTCATTTTAGCGTTAATTTAGAAAAAAGAAGATACCTTATTTGAGATATTAAATTCTCCAGGTTTGTGCTACGCTCGAAAGATAATTATAATTAATTCTACAGCATATGAAACATATATTACACAGTGTGTTATCTTCTCAATTGCAACCGCATCCATTATCCATCTTCAACTCTGACAAAAACTCCTTTGCATATGCTCAGGGCTCGTCTGAGATCTTGTGATGCCATAGCGTCTTAGCAATTACTCCCGAAATTACAAACCGTATGTTACAGGAGCGTATTAACCCGTCTTAGATACTATGGAATTACCACTTATCCAAGACCGGTGTGTACGCCACTGACTTTCATTACACATGCTTTTTAGGGGATTTAACATTTTTGTAATGAGATTATTTTGTAATGAAATGTAAATAGCTTTGTTCGATGAGATGTACTAGGCCGCCCTAGTGTTAACTTTCTTGCACTAACATGTTTTATGAGAAACGGGCAGCTTCTGGCAGGCTGTTCGATGACAAAAATTTTAAGAACTAGTGCTCACTTTTCTGACCTGACTCGCGAGGTGGTGTAAGAAAGTGCAGACTAGGAGTGGGGGTAGCTAAATGTTGTTCGGTAGACATTTTAATTCTATCCTATCTACACATCTGTTTATTTAACCTAAAATTTTGTTTTGCTATATAAAGAATTAATTAATATATCTGTCTCTGAATCTGATGAAGAATCAAGTGATGATTGATCTTCGTCAGAATCGTTTATTAGTTCACTATGCTCTTTAAAACAGACATTTCTGCACTCACTTTTTTGCAGCTTCATGATATGACTGTGTTTATAAACAACCTAACCTTTTACACCTTTGGCTATGCTTGGCTTGATTACTCACAGCTGAGCAAACTTGCCCAAATATACACTAGTGTGTTTTATGAAACCACAAGAATTAGACTGTACTAGTGTACACTACACTGCACTGCACTATTCTGCTCTACACTTCAAGCACTTCTCATCGAACAGAGCTAATATTAGTTTAGTACCTTAATTAAATATTAAATGTAGATGATGTAATGTTTCAACGACATTTTAGGAAATAATGTGGTTTGTTATTAAGTACAATTATGCTAAAGGCATAATTGTTAAATAACTGTAACCGAGGCATACAATAATTAGAATACACATTACTTTCTGCCATTTCAAATACTTGCGTATTATTTTTTGCAAAATAGTATATTATTCAATGAGCATGTAATGTATGCTATTAATCATGAGAATGAAGTTTGCATCATGAGCCGAACTGCGAGTGATGTAAATCATTCGAATGATTAATAGCCATTACATGCGAATAGAATACTATACTTTATCTACAACTGTCAAATAATTATATATCAGTGACATATTTGTATCGAAACATAATTAGAATTTTTTCACAACTGCAAAAAAATTTTGTTTTTCATCATAGGCAAATCTTGTTATCGTTATAACAAAATTATGACGTGATTACACATTTAACAGAAAATCTTAAAACCGACAGCATACAGCTACATTTAAGTTCAAAAAGAAAATAGAAGGATGATAAATGACGAAATTAATGGAACTTTGACTTCTTACGTGGAAAAAATAATTATTAAAGTAATTTTGTTTGTATTCTTTGAAAAGTAGATTTGAATTTGAATATTATTCCATCGAACTGTCAATCAGCCTTATTCTTGTGAGCCTTGTTAAGCGAATAACAATTGTTATATGTAATGATGAATTTGTATTCACGTAATCATTGATGTTTATTAGCAATTGTTTGCTGAGCAATATTGTTACGCTTGCTATTAATATTGTTACTTCGGCAATCTCCTAATTCTTGTGACCTCTATTGCCTTGTTATTGCAACAAGAATTGTTATTTCTGATTGCTAGACAGGCGAGAACTAAAACTTGTCGCCTGAGTGCAACAATAGGTTTCATATTTTTGTAAATGAAACCGAGTGCATACTCAACGCCCGAATATTCAAAACTAGAATATTAAAAATCATAATATTCAAAAGCAGAATATGCACACCCAAATCCTTCAAATCCCGAATATTCAAACATTGCCCGAAAGCGTCTCAGTAGAACCATCGCTAACCAACGTAAACATAATCTAATGTCCTGCCTACATACTCGGTTTATGATCATTCGGGCAAAGCGCTTTCTGGCGAAGCACTATTCGGTTCTTGAATATTCGGAATTTAAATGATTCTGTGCATGCATATTCTGATGTTAAATATTCTGATTTTGAATATTCGGATGTTAAAGGCTTTCTCAATGAAACCTATAATATTTGAAACAAGTGGCATTTGTAATTTATTTTATTTTTATTTCTTTTATTTTTAATAATAAAGTTCACATTTGACAGTTGAAGTAGCGATTTTTCGGAAGTAGCGCTATTTCAACATGTTAGAATACGGGCCATAACCACTAGATTAAACGTCAAATGATTAATATATTCAGTCAACTGCTTAATGTCCCTAGATTTCATCAAAAATTTCCCTAAATTCATTGCCAAGTTATAACAATTGTTATGATACTGAAATTGTTGAACGTCAATAACAAGAGTGCCACCTGATAACAAAATCAAAACAATATTGCTAACAGCCTTGTTAGGAAAATTGTTATTTTAGCCATCTTGCTATAATTACAAGAGTCACAAGAATAAGCCTGAATATTATTCAATTAGCAGCAGTAACGAAGGTCATTAATTGATAAAAAGCAATTGAATTATGTGTGTATTATTTGATAGTTGTGGGTAAAATATTATTTCAAATTCAGACGTTTTAGTGTTGATTTTAGAGTTAAAGTAGTCATTTTTGGAAGATAAAATATTGTATAATAATTGTGACAACGAGGCATATCGCCCACTGTTTGCATTATAAAATTGGATGCCAACGGGTCATTATTTACGCCGCCCTATTGAAATGAAGACACGCTCTGTATAGTAAAATAATCTTACTGTGCCTTCAACATAAATGCTATTTTAGTTTGAAATAATTTCTTATGAAAATCAAAACTAATTCCAAAAATTATTTCAAACAAAATTAGCATTTATGTTAAAAGAATAATAAGATTATTTTACTATACAGAGCACGTAGAAGTACCAGGCGATGCATGTCTCATTCGAAAAGAGCGGTGCAAATAATGGCCTCTTTTACCAAATATAAGCAAACAGTAAGTGATATATACTTCTTTGCATAATTTCGGTATTTATAGTTTTATATTCAATTTTTCTGACTATACCACTTTTTTCTGACATCTGTCAAAGAAAAGATTACTTTATGGTCGATTCTATTTTACAGCCGATTCTACTTCACGGTCACATTTACTTTACGGCCGCGTGTACATTACGGTCGTTATATACACTCGTTTGTTTAAATAGCAAATAAATTTAGAATTGCACTAATTAAGATTGTTTTCATAATCAAGCTCACTCAGTGAAGATAAATTTTAATATGAAAACGGGCCTTACTGTTTCATAAATTTCAAGCATTTTCTTGCTAATCAAATTAATTAATGTAGTTATTTTATTTTCACTTTTCCGTTATCAAATATTTTGATAGTAAGTAGATTGTTTTGTGTGTTGTTCAGATGATAGCACAGCACCCCGCAAATAAAATGAATCATTCAGAAATGAAATTTATTTGTAAATAAAAAAAAATCTGTTGTGGCCAGCACAAAACCTTCCGTCAATTCGATGTATTTTGTAAATATCCCATACCAAAAGTTCCTTGAAAAAGATTCTATATATCCTGCAAAATTGTAAGAATAACACACTATTTTTTACAAATCCATACTGAAAGTTCCTTTGAAAAGATTCTAAAATCCAATACAATTATAATACGAATACGAACGTATGTACATTATATATTGCACTTAACACTTCCTCCTTCTTCAACTTTTCCCTATTTTATTAGAAGTCGCTACTTCTTACTCTTCTACTCATTCCTGTCCAACGCATCTTCATGACACAGTTCTTCCTCCCTCAAATCTTCTGTTATACAGTCCTTCCAACTCTCTTTTGCCTTTCTCATACTCCTGGCATTATAAGTTCCTATCTTGAGGCGAGGCCGCAAATGCAAGTCCCTGGCGAGGGACACTGTCACTTATATCACTTTCAGATCATATACTTTCCACTATGGTTTTGCACTTGACACTGACATCTGTCAATTAGAATTTTTTGAATATATATGATGTTTTCATAATTTTTGCAAAGCTGACTGATTTTTGAAAGTTAATCTCTCTTAATCTCTCTATAACTCTAAATCTATTGAATATGAAGGAAAATGTATAATCGAACCATATAGAGAATAAGATAATATTTCTATTGATAATCACATAAAATATCGAAAATGATATTTAACTGCGTTTTTTCAAGAAAAACTGTTAAGAACTTCAAATAAGGGTACTTCCGGTTGACCAATTATAACCAAAATCTAATCAGCTCTTCATAGGGTTGTAAGGACACGCACACGGACACACACACACACACACACACACACACACACACACACACACACACACATACAGACATCATCGTAAAACCAGTAAAATCGTATTGTAGGGACATTAAAACGTGCTTATTCATTTAAAACTCCCCATCGAATTTTTTACCAAAGACAATACCTTCCTTACCTAAAGGTGACGGAAGGTAATAACAATAAGTTCGTTTCAAAATGTCAACTCTTTGTCATTTTCATTGTCAAAATGTCATTCTTTTTCACTCTAATGCGAAAACGTGACAGATTGCCTTTGATTTTACTGTGGCAAATATTGAATCTAATAAGGAATTCGAATAAAAGTTGTATGGGACTCATTTTTCTCGCACATGACGTGTCATCGAACGCACTTAGCTCGGTCGACAATCTTCGTGTTTAGTACGAAAAATACCAACATTCTGCCACTAAACTCATAAAAAACTATAGCTATTTAGTATATTTGTTTTCGAAGGCTCGTAAAAAAACTAGTGCACGAACCCATTTATAGATTGCTGAAAAGTGAAAATATATGTTACATTTACAAAAAATATTCGACATATCTAGAACATGTGAAAATGACCTACTCTTTCTTTATGTTCCCCTCATTTTTTATCAGTCAAATAAATAATACGAGGGATACATATAGGTACTTTTCCTTTTCAGTATTTTTAAAATATTCACCCTCGAATATCCTAATAAATAAACTGTTTAGAAAAAAGAATGAACCTCTCACGGCCGAATTCACAATGGGGTCATGCCAAAAAAAAATGTTGCTAATATTTTTATAAAAATAGAATCTATGACAATTATTATCCATATTGCAACATAGAACATCCCAAAATATAATACTTTTCATTCATAATTTACTTAAAAGGTATTCGCGCTACGATTTTCTGTAACGTCATGTATCGTCTACTCACACAACGACACTAGTCACACGTACATGAAGGTCAAAATGTCACAAATTTCAAACGCGAAATTAAACGTAAGATCAGAGTAAACTAACCTAATATTTATAAAGCTGTCAGAGGAAAAGTGCGCTCTATTCAATCTTTTTTGTTTCATAAAGATTTATTTATTTCATTAAAGAAATATTATTTTTAATTGCAGGTTATGTGCTTGATATATAATTTAATACATAAAAGTGCAATAATTGTATATTTATAATGATAATAATGATAAAACATGGTGAAGAAGAACTGTGTAGTTCCAACTTGTGGAAACAATTTATTAAAAAAACCCAAAAAAAAATATAAACAATCTTAATTTACATTTTGTCCGCCAGGGTGAACTGGAATCGTTCAGATACATGACGTATGCGCTCACGTGACCTTATTGAGATTTGAAATTGACCCCTATTTTTAAAAAATTATATCTACAAAACAATGCACACAAATGGCGTGAAAATATTATTTACATATAGTGTGACCGGTAGACTTCCAGGAAAAAAATAAAACAGAAAATGTGGCATGACCCCATTCCTTGATCTTGAGTTGACCCACAGATCAACGCTGATTCTGAATCAATCCAATTCACCATTCAAAATAAAGCTAATCTACTAATCAAAATCAATGATCAACTGATTCGTCATATTCCATGAATCAAGCTCCTGATCAGATCTTTGAATCCTAATTTTCACATTTATAGCTATGTCAAGATTCTGGCTGTTGTACTCATTTGTAACTTTGCTTCATGCTTCATATCATACTATATTTAAAAACACTCCTTCATTGGAAACAATATCAACTATATCAAAATAAAAATATAATATTGTTATAGGAGTATTATAAAATATATTTTACAAATATTTTAAAAAGCTTTCATATTAATACTTTTTAACGGAAAATACAATTACCACTGATACAATTATATGACAGTTACATTAACTATCAAAAGCCAAACCAAAACTGTGAATCTGTTGATCATGATTACTTGACACAGACGTCAAATTTGTAAATTAAAACAAACGTTGATTTAGGAATCAGCTTGATTCCCTAATTAGTTGACCATTAATCAACGGAATAATGGTGAATTCGGCCGTTAGTGAACCATACCAGGTTATGTATTCAAATTTCGAATGTAGAAAAGAATGAGTGAGCTCAAATATGATTTGTCAAGTTAATTGCCTAAAAATGTAAAATTATTAGGTTGTTTGCATGGAGCTGACGGGGTCATTTATTATTTTCGCACGTGAACAAAAGATTAACTAGTCTTGCTGTTGATTCTCTTTTGTTTTGTGTACTTCCAAGGATTAAATTATGTGTACCTAGTTTTAACTTTTTTCTTGTAATTAACTTTTTTAAAGCATTATCTGCAAAGTAAAATATTTAGAGTACCACCATTTTCTGACAACGTATAAGTTAAAAAGCTTGGTCTAAATCCGTGGTTGTCATTTATTGTCCGCGATTGATAAAATGAAAATGTTTATATTTAAAAATTAATTCAGACATAGGTCTGTTAAAAAAGAATTCGACCTGACTTTTTTTCCAGTGGGACGATAAAGGGCAAATGAGATAAATGGCTATAACATTTTTTTTTTTTTTTTTGGTAGAATATCAAATGTTTTGAAGTAGGTACCTACCAAAGATGGAGGTAATAATTAGCAGGTCATATACTAACATACATTTGTTTATTTGAAATCGTCTATAACGCACGCTACAGAAAATTGATGATCTTAATGGGTCAACTTTTTGAGACAATTTTAATAGGAACCACAGAAAATTTTCATCGTCTTTTTTTGAGCTACAGGCGAAAACTTGTTTTCGCTTATTTTGAAAATACCTCATATCTCGTTTATGAGAGATAAAGATAAAATATGTTTAGATACTCTTTATACTTTTTTATGTAGAATAAAGTGGTGTAATTAGATATAACGCCATACATAATATTTTTTAAAGGGAAACATATGTTGAAAATAGTCTCATCTTTTTCCTTATTTTCGTATAGAAAAACTTATTTTATAAGCTTTTCAATTATGTTATAACAAGTCTACATTCTTTTGTTTTAAGCATGGGTAAAACTTGAATTATTTATTTTTTGGGGTTATGTTTGTGTTATAACGCGAGAATTATTAAGGTTTGAAAAAATCTAATTTCGCCTCGTTCACGTTATCCTACGTAAAAAAAAAAACAATATAAACAGTATCTAAACATTTTTTCTTTATCTCTCATTATAAGCGAGACAAGGTATTTTTCAAAATAAGCGTAAAACAAGTTTTAGCCTGTAGCTCAAAAACAAAAGACGATGGTGGTACCTTTTGAAGTTGTCCCATAAAGACCTACATCAATTTTCTGAAGCGTGCTTAATAAGAAAGTTTTTCATATAAGGAACTCGAAATTGTTCCACCCTGTACTCATCCCCAGTAGTTAATTTGACAGGAAATAGTATTAACACGTTAAGCGCCATGGAGGTCCGTAATGACCGCTTTACTTAATATTACATTTTTGCTGCCCACGGCCAGCAGACCGCTTAAATAACGAGTTTTACCATTTAAGAGGGACCTCTAGGCCCGTCACAATAAGCTAGACATACGAGTTATCTAAATTAATCAGTGATGCATTTTTGGAGGGGGATTTTTTGCAAGGTTTGAAAAATGATTTTTTTAAATGTAGTTTCTACGTGTTTATTAATTTTTGCTTACAAAATTTAACAAAATAATATATGTCAAAGCCGAGGTCAAAGCTATTCAACATTATTTATCAAATAAAATAGTAGTTTTTTTTTTTTATTTTTAAATAAAAAAGGTAACAACCTACACAGTATTTGCGTGTTTTATGAGCAAGTCCTTGTTTTTTGTCTAATTGATGCTCAGATTTTCTTTTTATTTTCTTTGAGGTGTCTCCTTCTGAGTTTTGTTCGTTTTCTGGTTCTGGTTTCTGATAAAATATCGTATGTTCACAAACTTGTTCACGAAACTGTGTGATTATTATTGATATTATTAAAAAGGTAGTGTGCATTGACCATACTAGTACCAAAAAGTAGTTCATTTGCAATCTTGCAAGATATATATGCATACAAGCGCAAATAGAAGCGCATACAATGGGACCGCTACGGCGGACCGCGCATGCCGTGCAGATAATACTATGCTTGGAGGCCACAGCGGTGACAATAAAAACCCAAAAATAAGCGAAATTTAAAATAAAAAAATTTTGGATTAGGATTACTCAACATGTCAATCATGCCTGAGGTACAAACAACCATTTTCTCGCATAATGGTTAAGATTATTCAACATGTAAACTATGCCAGATATTTTGACTTTTTATTATTATTTTATCATTTATATTATCCTTAGACTACATAATATCCAATTATTATTTTTACATTCACAATTAACTATTTTCTTTATGTTTTTATGAATCAAATAAGTCTTAATTAAATATCCCGCGTATGCCTTTATTTTATGCATAATATACAACGTAATTAATATTTAATTCATGTTTTAAAAGTCTAGAATGTACGTAGTACATTCATATATTAAGTAAATGCACTACACTTTTATTTTTGTAGAAGTAATCCAGGTTCTCTGAATGTGCCCGTATTTTAATCTAACTGATTTTAAAATAGCATAAAGCTCTAGCACTGCGATAAATAAAACTAGTAAAATTATATTTTAATCTTGTGGATTACCCTAAGTTTAATTAATTCTTTAATTGCAATGCATAAAACAAAATGTTTAGATTGTTTTTATTATTGGAATAAAACAGTAAAAAGTTAATGTGGGAAGTGAAATAGTATACAGGGTGTTCCGCGACTCGACCGACAAACTTATACTATATATTCCGGGGGTCATTACGATCAAAAAATGTTATATGACCTATAGGTGAATTCCTCTTTGTTTTGAAGATATCAAAGGAATTTAAAAAAAAATGATAAAAGAAAATTTATTCATCAATGGATAGCTAATTAACACAAAATTACAGCAACCGTTCAAAATGAGAACCTCCATTTTCTAAACATTCAGGTATCCTTCGAGTCATAGAATGTTGCCAGTTAATTACTGCTAATTCATTCTTTAGAGAATTAGTAGCTTCAGCTATACGGTCAGTCATCTCTTCGCTGGTTTACCATTACTATACACACGAGATTTGAGGCAACCCCACAGAAAAAAAATCTATAGGCGACAGGTCAGGTGACCGAGCTGGGCAATGTATAGGACCATCCACCTTCCCGGAAAATTTTCATTAAAAACGCCGTCACTTATCTCCCAAAATGTGGTGGTGCCCCATCATTTTTTTTTTTTTTAATTTCTTCGATATCTCCGAAACAAAGAGGAATTCACCTATAGGTCATATAACATGTTTTGATCGTAATGACCCCCGGAATATATGGTATAAGTTTGTCGGTCGAGTCGCGGAACATTCTGTATACTATTAATAACAAATGTGTTTACATTAATTGTATTGCGTTATTTATAAAATTTAAAATATTATACTTTTATCCAATTATTAAAAGGGATTATGTATATCGATTATTTTCAATAGAAACATTAAAATTTTAATATCTACGTAGCAAAATTAATTTAAAATTTGTATCAGTGGAACTGAAAAATATATTTACCTACATTTTCGAACTATTTGTTGAATGCAGATTCGAATTTCAATTAAAATAACGGGATTCATCTTAGACTATTGACTAATCATGGAAGAAGACAGATAGAATGAGACAGAAAGAGATAGTTATAGATCAACGCCTCGATTATGTTGTGATAGGTGGCAATGTTGGGCGAAAACTTAGGTTATAACAACCAACGGCCTAGTCCCCCGACAAAACAATCAAGTCGGGTTTTAATAATAAATAAATAAATAAATAGAGAACTTAAACTAAAAACGTAGTATTATTCCAATTATTAATATGAGTTCTGAAAGATATTTTAACAACCAAGTCGAGTTGCATAAAATATTGTTAGCTGACCCTGTGTTTAAATTAGTGGTGGGATCCGGATCCGGATAGTTTTGGTTTCGGATCCAAAAATATCCGGATATCCGGATAATTGAATGTTGAACTATCCGGATCTCGGATCCAAATCTCAGTATCGGATTTTGGATCCGGATCTGAGTATTGAATTTTTGATCCGGGTCTGAGTATCGGATTTTGGATCCGAATCTGAGTATTGGATTTTGGATCCGGATCCGGATATGAGTATGAGTATCGGATTTTAGACATGGAAAAACAATCCCTTTTATGTGAAATACGTGCACGATATAAATAAATAGGTATTTCGACACTTGCAATGAACCTGTAACCATTATTTCTCAAATTTAATCTTAATCTCGTTTTGTTTGAAGTATTTGTTGTAATGAATGTTAAAATTTTAGAACTACAGAATTCAATATTCTAAGAAATATCCTTCTCGTATTTGCACCAGCTACCTGTCTATTTTAGAGGGGTATTATAAAATTTATTGCTGTTTATAGACCGCTGTAGAGATAAACAGACCCACTGTAACGGTTTGAATTTGAACTCAGATGTTTGCCTTTACATTCAAAATGATGAATCGGATCCAGAATTAAAATTCGGATATACGGATCCGGATCCGTAAACAACACATCGAATCGGGATCCGGATCCAAATCAGGATCAGAATCCGAATTAAATTTACGGATATCCGCTTCAATATCCGAACATCGGATATCCGAGGAACCGGATATTTTGAAATCCGGGACCTCGGATCCATGTTTTGTCGGATCCTCACAGCACTAGTGTAAATACATATTGTAACCGTGGATACATAACAAAATTCAAAAATACAATGTCAAAGTTAACAGCGTCATTAAAGTTATCAAAGTTTTTTACAACTGGGCCCAACTTTTCGTATTTTGTTCTTTGAAGATAGTTTTCCTTCGCAAAACGTTATCTTTCATTATTCGTCTATTTTCTTCTAATATAAATACTTTCTAAAACTCTACCAGGTCTTATTAGAAACACAAACATTATTTTAAACTCATAGCGGCCATTTCATGTTTACTCTTTCTCTCCGCTGCGTCGCTATCATCATTCCAAGCGGTCAGTGGGTCAAAGGAGTGAATTATTCATTTTTCAGTTTAAAATTTAAATGAAAACAATCTACAACTGACGCCGATGACAATGAATAAATAAATGCACGAGTTAATTTGACTGTCCTGGATTATAGGTAGTTGGCTTCGTTTCCAAACTTTCTGAATTTTTCATAGCCAAAGAGTGGAATTGTCTGAATATTTCCGAGGTTGCTATTATTAAATTCGAATAAATTAGAGACGAATTGCAAAGGATTACGGAATTATTTTTAGGTTGAAGTGTTCATAAAGAAGAAAATAAAACCAAAAGTTGTTTCAATTTATGGATGTTACATCTGTTTTCTTGGAAGAATCTACAAAATTGCTTTCGTTCAAGGATACTTCAACAAAAATATGGGAAAAAATTGACGATATCACTATTCCATTCCATGAACAAAATTAAAGCCGGGTTTATGCAGCAATAACATAGTCACTGTCATAATCATAGTCATAGTCATAAGAACAGTCTTAAGATAGGTGGTCGTTTATGCAGCATTTTTGTTGTGACTATTAATATGTCACTTTCTAACCTCATTTACTTTTACTTATAAGAAATATTGTATTTGCCGAATATATAAATATGTATACGTACAGAAAAAAAAAAGTTGTTGGTAGTTTGTTTATAATAAACAACATTACAATTAAAATAGAGTTTATATTTTCTGATACTGACAATTCTCAGGCATGCGCAGTTTGTAAGTCGTTATAGTCTTAGTCATAAAATTAAAATTAATCCAATTCTGTGATTATGCTTATGTTCATGATACTGACTATGACGATGTTGTATAAACCGCTCTATTACAAAAACATATTTTAATTCTTAAGACTAAGACTACAACTATAACAATGACTATGATATTCCTGCATAAACCCGGCTTAAACTAGCGCACTATTAAAAAAAAAAAAACATATAGGTACTTATGAAATAAAATATTTGAAATTAACATTTTTGTGGATTTACCCCATTTTTCAACTTTTACGTGCAAAAATTGAATATGTTGATCAAAAAATATGAAAATTATTCAATTAATATCGATTTTTTATATACGCGTATAGAGTTTTTAAGAATGCAAGATAAAATAAATATATTATTATTTTGAAATAGATTAGCACATGCACGAGAAATGGAAAAACAAGATTACGGAAGAAGAGAAATCATGAGTTTAGAATGCGAGAAACGGCCAATCACCTGTAATAAACTCGCTCAATATAGTAGGATAATGAATCTAGATTAACACGTACCACGTACGTATTTTGGGATCATTTTATGACTTTTATACATTTTGCTGCAATATTTAATTAATTTTTCTAATCAGAAATTGTAATATCAGTTATTTCTAACGGCATTTATACGTAGCTTATTAAATAAAAGAGAACACTTTTTATATTCATTTTGGAACGTCCCAGGATCCATAGAACACTCGCAATATGGGCCATCATTATCTAATATACATATATGACAAGGAACCTAATATCTTTTTACAATACCAAAGTAAATAATATTTGAGAGGATAATAGTTCACAACAACAGACGTCATATTACTAATACTCAGCAAAGTGCACCGAGAGAAATGTGTTGTTATAATAAATATGTTTATAATAATTGTTATTATATTTTATATTTAAAAAAGGGACAAATACATAAGATATTTGAATGAAATATGTGAAGATATTAAAAGTTTTGGAATATTATGTAACAAGAACAAATAAATAAATAATAAATAAAAATATGATATACTACTTTTAAATATATATTTATTTTCAAATTTAAAATACTATATTATCATTGTTAATATTCGACATATTAGTAATAATTATAAAGTTATACTAAATTTTATTATATTATGTGGTACGATTTAATATCCAAAATATTTAATGCAAATAAACAAGTATCTTAGGCTTAAAATACCAGTATATTTACGATGGTAAATTAATATATTACATTTGGTAATAAGAATAGGTGTACCGAAATCCGCATCATATAAAAGTTTAACATAGGATTTTAAAAAAATGCAAATATCGGCTGTCCTGCAATTATTAAAATAAAACTACAAGAATAAATAGTTGTCTAGTATGAAATTTGACATAAAAATGTTTAATCTCCATGTAACAGTACATCAGCAGTACGAGATTTTACAGAAATAAAATGTAACAATTTCGTCAAGAGTCAGACTGTCATGAAAATAAAATTTACTTACAACATTTTATACTTGTAGTTTTGCGCTAAAACTTAGAAGAAAGCCAATATCCGCATTTATTTCAAATCTCACGTTAAACTTCTATGTTCCGAAATCGGTGCACAGGTACTCCATATTTAAACACAACTTTTATAAATAAGAAAATATTTATTTTCAAAATATTATTAAACGAAACAGATATCTTAACAAGAGTAAAATAATTTAAAGTCTAAATAATCTTCAAAACTCCACAATTTTAAAATATTGTTAACAAAATCGTCGCACATTTTCGTTTTATATTATTTCCACTTTCAAACTACAAACAACTCAGTTTATGCAAGTAAACATGGAATGAATGGAGACTGTTCACTGTTCTTGCCCTGATCGCCTGATCATCACGCTACCTGTCCATATATACCGACGCCGTAAACCGTAATATTCAGTATTTTAAAATTGAATATACCTGATATTTAATTCTAATATCTAATATAAAAATAAATATCTCTATATATTTAAATATATTCGTTAAATATACTTATAATAATTCTTATTATGCTGTCCTTTATTTTAAATATATATATCGTTTAAAAATAAACAAATCTTAACTGTAAATACATTTTTATAATACTTTTACATATACGTTTCTCAATATTTAATATTTACATATTTAAATTTAAAATTTTGATGTACAATATACAATTCCTAATATACATTTCTCTCAGTGTGGGGGTAATGGAATCAAGTGTGCCAAGTAAATTAAAGCCTCAATGTTTAGATGTATTTTAGCATGATATGCGCGCGCAACAGAGTGCTACGTTTAGTTTACTCTTTGAATTTTCCAATATATTCAATTAAAATATTAGTTAAATAATAATACAAGAAAAACGAAACAACAATGAAACATATCGAAACGCTAAATAAATATTATTTAATTTAAAAATTGTTTTACATTCAAAGTTGTCTAATTTGTAAGTATATTGAATGTTGGACGTCGGTAAGGTAGTGTAAGTTTGAAATTTGTAAACATTACTGCTCTCATTTATTGATTCATTACTTGTGATGTGTTTTAATTTGTGAATACATACCGTTTTGCATTGTTAAATTGTGAATAACAATGATCTACTAACATATTTGTATAATAACCCATTTTAATAACGTTTTTTCGTCGTTGCCCGCGCATATCACACTAATTTTGTACAATATGGACGGCTTCTAATCGGCACATTGCGATAACTTTGAATGCGGAGTCAAGATATATACTTCATTTCATGTAAAAAAAATTGTGGTGGGAAGATAGCTGCAATTTGATCTTGTTGTTTGAGTGGATAATATCGGAGTATTATCCAATCAAAAAAAAAACTACACCTATCTTCCCGTCACTATTTTCTTACGTGAAATGAAGTATAGTATATATGATGTCTATGTTCACAAGCTTCAAACCGCTCCTTCAAAAGCGATATTAGATATTTGCATTATTATGAAAAGTTTTATTTGTTAAAACTAAACCAATTCGGAAAATATTTCATTCGGATAGGTAACTCTTTATGAATTCATGCATTGAAAATGTTCTTCATTTCCTCTATCAAATGCACAATAATAAACATGACTTTTATTGCGTTCTTTATGGAAATAGCGAGTTTGAAAAGTGGTTTTCGTTTGAATGGAGTTTTGGCGGCATTAATTCATACTTTGATGTGAGTGAAGTCGGCTGCGAATGAATGGAAATCAGATCTAGATGAGCCGGCAACATTTGAACGCTATGTAGGAACATCTGCCGCGACCTAGACTTTTTGCTTTTTGAGTAAATAGTCGCACGTTATTTCTTCTCTGATCGCATTTTGTTTATTCTTGTTCGAGGAAAATTGCTCGCTATTGTTCGAGAAAGGAGCGTGTCGCCTTCCGCTGTTTATTCTGACTACAGTGCGACTTTTCGATTTATATGTTTTGCTCATAACCCGCAGATGTATTTACTGACAATTTTTATTTATTTTAAAAACCAAAAAGTTGTTTACTTTTACTCAGAGCGGAGCACTTTCGAACAGGAAGCAAATTGAAATCTTTCAGACTTCAGAAGTTGCTGCTACTTCCAAATCAATAACGGAAAAGGTATGTTCAAAAATTTAATAAAGTTAAAACAACACAATAATTTTTAATGTATTATATATCATATTTTCAAATTTCGACATACACAATATTACAAATGAATAATTTGTTAATGCGACTAAAACTTTTAATTGGTTAATTTTTTACCTCCATATGTGAATAAGTTACACTAGTCGGTATATATAATTTTCGTTTTGTATACGATCCCTTGTTGAATCTCTTTTATATTACATGATTATTATAAAATCTTTTCTGATAATTTCCCACCCTTTCGCTTCTGATTTTTATAGTATGTATGTCTCAGAGACCCTCCAGAACATGCAATAAATTTTTACACACAAGCGAACGCAACGGTCTGAAGGACCAATCGGCTAAAAGTAAGGTATATAGCCTAATAGACAAAATAAGCCCTAGTAAATGTTAAAGGACTATAAATGAACTGTAAATTATGTTTTATAAATTATTAATACATTCTTTTTATTCAATTTTGACATTTTAAACTGTCATTATTAACTCCATAGCAAAACTATGTAACAAATAATGCATTTAAAATAACGTCAGGCACGAAAACAACACACAATAGTATTTATTAGATATATTATCAGCTATTTTCATTATTTTTCTCGACACAAATGACAGACAATAATGCTTTTTAAATAGATGATTTGACGTCTATCATCGACGATTGTCATGCACAGCCTACTAACTGATTATTTTTTTTATTTTTTCAAAATGTAATATTATAATGTTCGTCAAAACTGAATAAAATATGGTATAAACCACGTGAGCTAAGAATGTTTATGAGAAGAAAGTTAATTTCTTCGACTGAATAAACATTATTTTAGTTCACTTGGTGTATAAATATCTATTAATTCACACTTGTGATAACAGAAATAAAAAAAAATTAACTATCGTTGGTCCCTGAGACCGGATGCGTGAATGACCTTTCAAAACTCATATATACTCGGGTAAAATTTAAAAAAAAATTAAAAATCTACATTTTGTACTTTTTGATACAATTCAATGCGGTGATTCCAAATTTTCTAACCTTAAATTAATATATATTTTAGCTTCTGAGATATTTACATTTAAACTTGGACCCAAAGAATTCCCTTTTTGGGCAATAACCTAAAAATGGGTGGAGATACATGGCTAGCGACTTCGGTATTTGATTCTATGGGCAAATTTACATTAGTACAAAAATTTTCAAAAATTTCGAACAACGGATACAATGTCTTGAGCAAAATATATAACAATTACCTAAAATCGGAAAAAAATAAGGTTTGTACCTTTTGGGATTTTTTACGATTTTGACCATTATCAAGGATTTAAGTTTTTTAGCTGTAAAAACTGAACTAATGGGACAAATTTAGTGAAAATTGGTGTACTTACGTAACTTTTTCCGTAGAATCGAATGGCGAAGTCGCTAGGGTCATATGTATATCCATTTTTGAGTTGCGACCAGAAATGAGCAATGTTGTAAATGTAAATATCTTGATAGCGTTCCGGTACTTTATAATTTTTAAACTACACTACTGCATGCATGAACTTCGCGCGCTCACAATTTAAGCAACACATTTTAAATAAAACTAATTTACTGAATCGAAATAGGTTGTGTTATTGGTAGTACCGTTATTCACAATTTGGACTGCAGGATGTACTTTATAAATTGTGATAAAATTATTGAATCGAAATAGGTTGAGTTTTTGCTTGGTAATATTTACATACAAGTTATACTGCGGAGTGTACTTTTTAAAATGTGAGTGCGCGAACTTCATGGGCAAGATTTGAACGTTATGAAACTGAACGACAATAACAATGGCAATGCATGCACATTATGGACACTGCATACCTAGGCGTCGAGATGTAACTAAATGTATAAAAAATTGGTTTGAAATTTTGAAGATTTTGGGAAAACATATTAGGTTTGTTCGCGGTAACAATCCCTGACGGATCCCAAACTTATTTCGTATGTGTTCCGTACTAATTCATAAATCGTGAAATACGCATGCGTGATCCGAGATTGGTTTGGGATTTTTTCTACCGCGAATGCTTGTTTTGACGTTTGAGGTTATGTATGTTATGTACCTGAATGAAAATATTATATAGTTTTGAACTGAAATGGAGGCAATATTATAAACTTACCTTCAAATATTTATTAATTTAAAGTTTGTAAAATTGTTAAAATAACCGTAATTAAACACAGAAAAGTATGCACTGAATACTCGCAATTAGTCCCTGATTTATAGTACTTGCTTCAATTTTCGGACTGGTCTGATTAGTACGTAACCAATCATGTACCAGTCCACAGTGTTCCGCGAACACGCAGTTATCAGTCAGAATCGTACCGCGAACGATTAAAACGAAACTGTGCATGCGTGTGATGCTCAAACTAGTCCGGGATCGCTACCGCGAACAAACCTATTATATTCGGACTTTGACAGGTAACTAGGGCGGATTTCTAGTAGAGTCCGTACCTTTAGAGAAAAAAAAAAACATCAGCGAAGTAGTAGTTGTACTACCCAACCTACAAATTTCGACTGTATAATATCAATCGCAATAATAAACAACAAAAATCGAAATAAATAAAAGTAAAAGCATTTGTTGCACAAAGCAATAATACAATTACAAAAATTACATTTGAAAGAAATACCTGTACACTATACAGATGCTATTTGTTAAGTTAAAACGTAATATCCGTACTTTCACAAGTTGCACTCGCCCGGACGAATGTTGCTCTCTACGCATGTTTTTTTTTTTTTGGCGCGCGGACTCCAGTGCAGGTATCTAGGCGATGAGAAAGTAGAAGCTTTCTTTCCATAAAATAAATTGTGTTTAACAGTACGATTAGCGAATGAAAGTTGACATTTAAATTATTATAAACGTCAACTTTCATTCGCTTGTGGTACTATACTTATTTGTTTTTACTAAAACCCCGGATTTTTGGGAGCCTATAAATTTAAAAAGACCCTGGGGTGGTAATATTGTACTCTACAAATTGTTATTTGTTTCACCTTTTTTAAAAGAACAAAAGTGACTCTATTACCCCATTTTCAGCTCATAACTTAACACATGAGCATAAACATGCACACTGTATATTTCCTAGTCCATATAAGAAAATATTCAGTCCATAAAAAACACAGCCCCCGCGATATCAAGAATAAGTGAGGCACTTCTACAATATATCCCGCAATCTTTATGGTGAGTTCCCCGGGAACATATATATTATTCGTGTTGGAAATCTTTGACAAAAATTTCTTTATGGTCGCTACACAATGGCGCGCATTCAATGGAGCAGGTCAAAGGTCAATAATGCGGCGAAGAACTCACAAAGCAGAGAAACATGTGTGTGATATTGTAGCAAAGTGGGGCTATCGCGGCTACCAGTTTTATTTTCCGAGATGCATGTTTTATATTCTGTATTTGTTGTAGAAAGATTAAGAGGATTTGTAATGGAAATAGGTTTTCAACAGGGTTTTTGCGCACAATAGACTAATTCCTTTATCCGATTAAGTTCTTGTAATGGACTCTGCAAATATTTTTTATCTCGCAAATGAATACAAACAAAATATGTGGATAATGTAACGCGTAGTATCATAAAACATAGGTACAACTGTTTTATATTTATTATATTTATTTTGCAGTTTTTATTGAAGTTCATTCATAAATAAGTCAATCTATAAAATATTTTTTTCAGTTTATTAAATATTAGAATTATTATTAGTTTTCACTTCGCTGTGTATTTTAAAAATTAAACCTTTCTATTATTGAAATATGAGTAATATCGAAAATAACGACGATTCGGTATACATTTATATTTCATCACAGTCTTATATAGATTTTAAACATAAATTCACGTAGGTACACAACATAAAATACACTCGTTTAGAGTTTAAACATTCATTTTTACGTATCGAGCAAAAATTCGCAAAAAGCAACCTGTTTACATTCTATTGATGAGAGCCAACAAAGTATCTGACATCCTGGTGGCGAAATTAAAAATGCGAGTCGTGGGGAAAATATTGCGGCATGTGAATTGTACTAGCATAGGAACCAAGCAAAAGTGAGAGAAATGTCTTGCAAATGTAAGCAATATTGCTCTGTACCGGAGTGCAATAATTACGTTAATGCACAAATGTCAATGCACTACTTCCCGAAGGACAAAGAAATGCGAAAAAATGGGTAATTGCGTTAAATTGCATAAATAATATGCCAGATATTGCTGAAGGATTTGCCAAATATTTCCACAGTGTATACGAAGTTCCTAATGATAATAATAATATTCCAAACATTAACGTTGTTTCTAATGAATTAATCTCATTATCTTATATTTCACAAGAAGATATCATTTCATCAATACACAAACTTAAATCTAATCTTTCTTCTGGCCCTGATTTAATTCCGAGTCTAATTATTAAAGATTGTGCCTTACCAATTTCCCAGGCATTGCAACACATATTTAATTTAGCTCTTTTTTCTAACACCTTTCCTTTTATTTGGAAAAGTGCTCGAATAGTTCCTATATTCAAATCCGGAGACAAGAGTCACATCGAAAATTATAGACCAATAGCAATTTTGTCCAATTTTAGTAAAGTCTTTGAAACTATAATTTTTAATTCTATTTATAATAAAATACATAATAATTTGTCTTTCTCTCAACACGGATTTGTTCAACATAGGTCAACATCAAGTAACTTGTGTTCTCTAACTCATTTTATCGCTACTACACTTGATAATTGTGGACAAGTTGATGTCATTTACACGGACTTTGCCAAAGCATTTGACAAAATTAGTCACAATTTAATTATACATAAATTACACTCTTTTTCTGTCTCGACACCTCTTATAAATTTAATCTCTTCTTATTTACGAGACAGATCTCTTTTTGTTCAAATAAATGGATCTAATTCAAATGCTTTCACTGCTACATCAGGAGTACCACAAGGCTCCAATCTTGGTCCATTACTTTTTTTAATTTTCATTAATGACCTCACATCAATTTTGGTCAATCATAATCTTCTCTTTGCAGACGATCTTAAATTTTACCGCTCAATTAATAATGTTAATGATAGCATATCACTACAAAATGATTTAACTGAACTTTACAACTGGTGTATAAAAAATAAACTACTACTTAATTTATCAAAATGTAAAATCTTAACCTATACACGAAAACAGTCCCCAATATTATTTAATTATTCAGTAAATAATATCGCACTTAATAGAACAGACTTAATTTCTGATCTTGGAATATTTTTTGACCCCAAGTTGACATTTACAACTCATATACATAATATTATTTCCGCTGCTACTAAAACTTTGGGATTTCTCATTAGAAATACACGTAATTTTGTTAACATTCAAGCTATCTTTACATTATATTTTTCACTAGTACGATCGAAAATAGAATATTGTGCAATTATTTGGGCTCTTATCTACAATAATTATATAAATGCTCTTGAATATGTACAGAAAAAATTTTTAAAATATATATACTTTAAAATAATGAATTATTATCCTCCTAGAGGATTCGATTATGAAATTTTGTTAAATATATTTCATGTAGAATCCCTTGAAATACGACGCAAGAAATTTCTTCTCATTCATTTGTACAAATTATTGCACTATAAAATTGATGATCCTTTATCCCTTCAAAGTTTGAATTTCCATACTCCTGCAATGTCCACAAGAAATACTACACTCTTCTATTTACCACCTTCCCGTACTAACTTGGCACTAAAGTCACCAATTAATAAAATGTGTACGCTTTACAATAGCTTAAATAACTCATATGATATTAATGATCCTAAATTTATTTCATCCCTTTAATTCATTACTTTATTGTTATATATATTGTTATTATTTGGTACTATTGAAATAATTGTTTATTGTTTACTTGTATTGGTTCAATTTGTCATATTTTATTTTGTATAATATCCTGTTCTGTAATAGGGCTTTCAGCCTGTTGGACAGTGTAAATAAATAAATAAATAAATAAATAAATAAATAAAAATAGGAAAGTGACACGATATATGAATGTGTGTTCTGCTCATTTTCTGCCTTCGGATTATTATCAAGGTAAATCGTATAACAGTTTCAATATATTTTTTTAATAATATAAAAAATGTTTACAGGAAAAACCTAAATAAAAGATCTCTTTTGAAAAAGAATGACTGTCCTACTAAAAAAAATTATTTTTAAATTAAAGACGAATAATACACTTAAGGTAATAAGTGTCATTTTTAATTTATCATATTCAACTGCTAGAATATATGTTTGGGAAATGCTAGAAATACAATTTTAAAAGCAATTATTTTCATACCTGATAAGATAACAACACATTTTAAATACTTATTCCGAAATATTTTTTAAAAAATCAAAAATGTGCTAGAGTGCACTGAAATTGATATTCAGAAATCAAAGTGTTTGAGTCGCAGGATAAGATCATATTTTAATTATAAAAAAGACATACTTTAAAATATCTAATAGGAGGAGCGGCAGGCGCTATTATGTTTCGTAAGTTCTGCTTTTGGTGGCAGAACCTCTGATAAGGCAATCGTTAGAGATTTTTTTTTTTTTTAGATCTAGAAACATACATGGATGCAGTTATACAGTATGTCCCCGGATTGAGTTTACAAGAGGAAAAAAATTTTTATTTTTGATTTTACGAAAAAATGCCAAGGGAAGAAAATTTTTTGCTTGAATTAAAACGCATGTTTCAGTTGTTAAAACTTTTAATTAATGTAAGGTTCTTTTATTATAACGTTTTTTCGTATTTTGTCCTCCTAATAAAACAGTTATTACATTGAATCTAACATGATTTGAGTTAGTTTTGAAATATTGACAAATGATTATTAATTCTATTTTCAGATAAAATATCTGATGTGGACAGCACATGACTTCCTTGTACGCCAGTTACACTGTACATATTTTGTTAATAATTAAAATATGTATTATAACAGACCCAATCATAAAATTGCACGTATTTGACATAATTTGACATCAACATTGTATTTTTTTGTTATTTTTTGTCCTAATCCATAGCAAACTTAATTAGAGAATACAAAGAGCTAATTTAATCATAATTGATGTTTACGACGCAGAATTCAATTCCCTAAAACTTTTATTTGAAGCATTTATTACTAAAATCAAAATAACACCATTTTTTTCAAGAAAAACTGATAACATCTTCAGGTAAAGTATCACTTCCGGTTAGACTATTTTAATCAAAATCTATTATGTTATTCCCATTGATATAAAAGTATTATATACCAAATTTGAAAAGTTTTGGATTATATTTTAATATAGTTTTTCATTAAAATATATTATTGGCTTCAAGTAAAGTACCACTTCCGGGTAGACCATTTTAACTAAAATCTATTATAATATTCCGATTGACATAAAAGTCTTATATATCAAATTTGAAAAGTTTTGGTTTATATTTTAATATAGTTTTTCATTAAAATCTATTACAGGCTTCAAGTAAAGTACCACTTCCGGGTAAACCATTTTAACCAAAATCTATTATGTTATTCCCATTGATACAAAAGTATTATATACCAAATTTGAAAAGTTTTGGATTATATTTTAATATAGTTTTTCATTAAAATCTATTATAGGCTTCAAGTAAAGTACCACTTCCGGGTAGACCATTTTAACTAAAATCTATTATGTTATTCCTATTGACATAAAAGTCTTATATATCAAATTTGAAAAGTTTTGGTTTATATTTTAATATAGTTTTTCATTAAAATCTATTACAGGCTTCAAGTAAAGTACCACTTCCACAAGTTATGTAATGACCAAAAAGGGAGGTGCACAACTAGATGTTATAACAGTTCTAAATACAAAATTTTAACTTTCTACGGCTTCCCGTTTTTCAGTTATGCGAGATACGTACATACGTACGTACATACGTACGTACAGACGTCACGACGAAATTAGTCAAAATGGATTCAGGGATGGTTAAAATGGATATTTCCGTTGAAATCTGGAAACCGAAATTTTTCGCGATTACAATACTTCCTTTACTTCGTACAAGGAAGTAAAAAGAGTTAATTGAATAAATTACAAGCATTTTGATTTTCGCCATTTTTTTTTACTTCCTTGTACGAAGTAAAGGAAGTATTGTAATCGCGAAAAATTTCGGTTTCCAGATTTCAACGGAAATATCCATTTTGAGCATCCCTGAATCCATTTTGACTAATTTCTTCGTGACGTCTGTACGTACGTATGTACGTACGTACGTATGTACGTACGTACGTATGTACGTATCTCGCATAACTGAAAAACGGGAAGCCGTAGAAAGTTAAAATTTTGTATTTAGAACTGTTATAACATCTAGTTGTGCACCTCCCTTTTTGGTCATTACATAACTTGCGGAAGTGGTACTTTACTTGAAGCCTGTAATAGATTTTAATGAAAAACTATATTAAAATATAATCCAAAACTTTTCAAATTTGGTATATAAGACTTTTATATCAATGGGAATAACATAATAGATTTTAGTTAAAATGGTTTACCCGGAAGTGGTACTTTACTTGAAGCCTATAATAGATTTTAATGAAAAACTATATTAAAATATAATCTAAAACTTTTCAAATTTGATATATAAGACTTTTATATCAATGGGAATAACATAATAGATTTTAGTTAAATTGGTCTACCCGGAAGTGGTACTTTACTTGAAGCCTATAATAGATTTTAATGAAAACTATATTAAAATATAATACAAAACTTTTCAAATTTAGTACATAATACTTTTATATCAATGGGAATAACATAATAGATTTTGGTTAAAAGGGTTTACCCGGAAGTGGTACTTTACCTGAAGCCTATAATAGATTTTAATGAAAAACTATATTAAAATATAATCCAAAACTTTTCAAATTTGATATATAAGACTTCTATATCAATGGGAATAACATAATAGATTTTGGTTACAATAGTCTAACCGGAAGTGATACTTTACCTGAAGATGTTATCAGTTTTTCTTGAAAAATGGTGTTATTTTGATTTTAGTAATAAATACTTCAAATAAAAGTTTTAGAGAATTGAATTCTCCGTCGAAAACATTAATTATGATTAAATTAGCTCTTTTATTCTCTAATTAAGTTTGCTATGGATTAGGACAAAAAATAACAAAAAAAATAAAATGTTGATGTCAAATTATGTCAAATACGTGCAATTTTATGATTGGGTCTGTTATAATACATATTTTAATTATTAACAAAATATGTATAGTGTAACAGGCGTACAAGGAAGTCATGTGCTGTCCACATCAGATATTTTTTTTCTGAAATTAGAATTAATAATCATTTGTTAATATTTCAAAGCTAATTAAAATCATGTTAGATTCAATGTAATAACTGTATTATTAGGAGGACAAAATACGAAAAAACGTTATAATAAAAGAACCTTACATTAATTCAAAATTTTAATAACTGAAACATGCGTTTTAATTCAAGCAAAAATTTTTCTTCCCTTGGCATTTTTTCATAAAATCAAAAATAAATTTTTTTTTTCTCTTGTAAACTCAATCCGGGGACATACTGTATAATAAATAATGATTTTAAAACCAATAAATTCAAAGTGTCTTTCCAAATACAACGTACACTTCCACTGTTGTACATTGTTTTCAAGGCAAATGCGGATATTATGTGGAATCCGTTTTAAATAAATGTTTGTAAACAAAAACCGTGAGTTTCCACATTGTTTTCTTTATTAAATTGGAAACCACACATTATTATATGACCAGCTAAAATATTAGAAATTTTCAATGTTAGGTACCTTACAAACTTTTCTACTAACTAATTTATTTTTAAATGTTGCTTCTCCTTCCACTGTTGGCTTTACTGCACCATTTAAATATATGTAGATATCTGCGAGTGAGATAAACATCTTATTTTAATTAATTATTTCACGTAAATAAAGAGAACTAAATCAAAAATTCGAAATTACTCCTACCATCAATGTACAAAATTCAATGTTTTCCCCACTACGAAGATGTCAATGCTGCCATCTATTGACGGTGGTTACCGCGGATTGAAGGTATAGGAAACGTCGGTTTTTGTAAGATGATCTGTACTACAGCCGAAATATTTACTTTACCCACATAATAATGTAGATACACCAGACTTTTTTGTCCTATAATAAGCATAATAATTAGTGGTGTAAAAAATACTCGGATAATCAATTAACCTATTATTATTGCGTTATTCTAGAAATAGATGATTGAACAATTAATTGGTTGAACTAGTTTTTCATAACCGATTATTTCGAATATATAATCGATTAATCGGTTAGTGCGAATAACCGAATTGTAGACTAGATTAATTAATAGGCTATCGTAATAAGTCGAGTAAAGGGGGTATCACACGTATGCAGGTATCTGCAACTGAATTGACGCAACTTTTCAAAATACCCAACTCTATTATCACACGTGCGCAGAGTTACATATATTTTAGGATATTTACTTATTCAATGTTGGTAACGTTTTTGTATACATATATCATATCCCATAACTCTGGAACATATCTAATTAAATTTATCATCTTTTCCAAATATGTATCTTTAAATTATACCGCGCATGCGTACATTAGTACGCGCTTATCCGCAACTTGTCTACAAAGTTTGTTCGTAAACTGGTTGCATGAAACAAAGTTTTTTATCATATCCAAAAAGTTGCATTAAATACTCAAAGTTGCATAAAATCTATGACAAGGTGCATGTATGTCTTTAAGCGGGTATCACATGTACGCAGGTACCTGCAACTGATTTGACGCAACTTTTCAAAATACACAACTTTTGTTATCACACATGCTTAATTTTACATATATTTTAGGGCATTTAAATATTTAATGTTGGTAACGTTTTTCTACAGTCTAGGTCTTATATCCCATAACTCGAAAACAACTCCAATCATTGTTTCCAAGTATGTATCCAAATTGTCTGAACACATTTTAAAATTTCACATCAATAACATCAAAACGAAACAAAATATTAACACGTCTATTTAGGGTCACATCGTCACATCAATAACATCAAAACGAAACAAAATATCAACACGTCTATTTAAGGACTTTTAAGGTCAACCGCGCATGCGTACATCGTTACATCGTTTGTATCTACGCACGTATCTGCAACTTGTCTACGAAGTTTTCAAACATGTTCGTAAACTAGTCGCATGAAATCAGTCTCTATCATACGCAAAAAGTTGCATGAAATAGACAAAGTTGCAGAACATCTATGACAAGTTGCGTGTAGGTATACCTATGCTTACGTGTGATACCCTCTTTACGTGTGATACCCTTAGGGTTGTGTGTTTGACCAGTTCAAATATTTTTCAGTAATTGACGGACTAATTGACGGTCATTTAACCGTCAATTGACCAAGGAAGCATGTATTAAAAATTAAAATTGTCATTTATTTATATAGTACCAAATGTTTACTACATTCAATATTACAGAAAATGAAAAACAATCAACAACTAATGAACAAACCCACTAAAAATTCAAAAAAGGGGAAAGTAAAGTAAAAGGCGCAATGAAATATGTATTTATTTTATTAAATAATAGTAAAATAACAGCACAGCATACAGTTAAACTAGGTATATTGATGTTATAACTGAAACTAGTACTAGTACTAGTAGTAGTAACTAGACCGTCAAATATTGTTGTGTCAATTGACCGGTCTATTGTCCACGGCACAACACTAGATACCCCCTTAATGTGCAAGTAGTTGATTTCTTGATTTTTCCAAAGTAAATATTTAATATTTAATATATATTAATATTTGACCGGTTGTTACTGTTAAGGTGGTAAGTTAGTAATCATAATTAACAGGCTTCTATTTTTTTTATTTAATCTATCTATATATATAAAAAAATAAGGTTTTTCTTTGGGGCCTTAGTTATGGACTTCTACCGAACAGATTTTAATGATTCTTTTTTTAAATGAAAGCTATTAGCATGTAGATGTGCACAAAAATCTAAAATATTAAGATTTTTGATTCCGTCTATTTTTATAAGGCCTTAAAGATTTTTTATTAAGTACCGCTGTCAGGCGATAGATGGCAGCACTGAACAACATGAAAGATGAAGAGAATGTAAAATATATACAATTTGTGAAAATTGCTACAATAATATTATTTTGTGTTATTTAGGGCTGGTTTATCAATGCACGGTTAAATAATTTAACAAGTAAAGAACGTACAAAGCTTTTATGACAAAAAAGTCAAAAGTTAACCTTAAATGGCAGATAAATATGTCAACATGTCAACTTACAATGAAAACATAAATTTTTGCCATAAAAAATTAATAAATATAATAGTTAATTCATTAATACAAATTTGGTAAGTAGTTTAATAATATTGAGCAAAATTATTAAAGATACATATTTTGTATGACAATATAACAATTTTTTTAACCTTAAGTTTAAAAATGTAGTTAATTATATATCCCATATCTAAAATACAACATTAATACCTATTTAAAAATGGACAAGACACAAGCGCACATTTACAGGTTTTCAAATAATGAAATCATTAAATACAAAAGAGTTTATTATAATCAATCAGTTGGATGTTTCTATTTTCCCGTTCTTGAACGCTACCCCTTAATTCTACCTTTTACACTTTCGAAACATGAATTCACATTAACGAAAACCGATTTCACACAAATGAAAAGTGAATTTACAGTAACGAAAGATAATTTCGCATTAACGAAATCTGATTTCACGTAAAAGAAAACTGAATTCACACTAATGAAAACTAATTTCAACTAAACGAAAACAGATTTCAAACCTCTGGGTTACCTATTCTTGCTTCTAACATAGCTAGCATTGTTGAAATCAACTTTTATTATTGTTGTAATCAAATTTCATTATTGTTTTAATCAAGCTTTTTCATTGCTGTAATCAAATTCTTTCATTGTTGTAATCAAATTTAATCTTTAGTTAAGTTTCTTAAAAACACGATTCGTTATTTATTTAATATTTTATAAGTTCAGAAAGTTATTTTAATATATTTTAAATGTCGAATTTACCACTAGCATCAAATCTTCAAGTCATAAACTGGTCAATTAAATGAATACATACTGTTGTTCCTATAGAATTTTTTATTATTATTATTATTATTATTATTATTATTATTGTTATTTTTCTAAATAAATTGCATATTTTTAATAGGTATGTTGATCTCTTGGAAAATTTAACATGGCAGCAGTTTGTTGTAAAATTTGTACAATAATATCCAAAGTTCCTCATGAAATAATTACCTAGCAATAAAATCCATTCTGTATTTTTATCTGTCAAAACAGTTTCAGTTCCCAATTTTCAGTTAACTATAAGTTTATAAACTAATAATGGTAGATAGACTGTGTATATTTATAAACAGTCAATCAATCATTTAATTTACATAACTAACAGTTACCATTACTTCACTTTTAACTTTGCATAAGTAAACCGATCCTAAATAATTTACATGTTATTACCAGAGTTGTGTCAAATAATATCCCTATTCTTATGTGCCCAACAAAGCAGCGGTGGTTAAAAAAGTGTAGTGGAAACCAAACATTGGATATAAGTACAGAAAATTTATAATTTAATAATGTTACCCCATATTGTTTGTTGCAAATATTTGCAACGGGTACAGCTAGTATATATATAAAAAAATAAGGTTTTTCTTTGGGGCCTTAGTTATGGACTTCTACCGAACCGATTTTGATTATTCTTTTTTAAATGAAAGCTATTAGCATGTAGATGTGCACAAAAATCTAAAATGTTAAGATTTTCAATTCCGTCTATTTTTATAAGGCCTCAAAGTTTTTTTATTAAGTACCGCTGTCAAGCTATAGATGGCAGCACAGAACATAAAGATGAGAATGATGAAAAATACATACAATTTTTGAAAATTGCTACAAGAATAATATTTTGTGTTATTTACGGCTGGTTTATCAATGCAAGGTTAAAATTCTTGGAACTTAAAAAAATTGTTGTCAACGGAAAATAAAAAACCTAATATTAAAACCATTTAAAAATGTGTCATGTTACGCTCGAAGAAAGCTCAAGTACATAATACTGTCAATATATTATTATTTATCTGAAATTTTATAATATACAGTATGTCCCCGGATTGAGTTCACAAGAGGAAAAAAAATTTTATTTTTGATTTTACGAAAAAATGCCAAGGGAAGAAAAATTTTTGCTTAAATTAAAACACATGTTTCGGTTACTAAAACTTTTAATTAATGTAAGGTTCTTTTATTATAACGTTTTTTCGTATTTTGTCCTCCTAATAATACAGTTATTACATTGAATCTAACATGATTTTAGTTAGCTTTGAAATATTGACAAATGAATATTAATTCTAATTTCAGAAAAGAGAAAAACTGCGAAAACCAAAATACTTGTAGTTTTATCTGAAATCAGAATTAATATTCATTTGTCAATTTTTCAAAGCTAACTAAAATCATGTTAGATTCAATGTAATAACTGTATTATTAGGAGGACAAAATACGAAAAAACGTTATAATAAAAGAACCTTACATTAATTAAAAGTTTTAATAACTGAAACATGCGTTTTAATTCAAGCAAAAATTTTTCTTCCCTTGGTATTTTTTGGTAAAATCAATAATAAATTTTTTTTTCCTCTTGTAAACTCAATCCGGGGACATACTGTATATTAGTAAATATTTCACCCAGCATTATTCATAACAATTTATGTAAATTATTTTTTAAAAAGAGTCTCCACCACCTTGTCCGCAGAAAAGTTGGAAAAGAAATACCATCCTAATGAAGACATCCTATTTATTTATATTTTGTTTATCTTATTTCTTTGAAAGTTTTCCACCTTTTGAACGGTAATGAATTTTAAGTAGTTGCATTTTCATTATATTAAATCTTGCGAGACTGTCCAAATTTTTATGTGTTTAGCGAGCGGTTAAAAGATTTAGTAAAATATTTGCTGCTCCTGGAACCACGCCAAATTTATCTTAGGAACTATTTGTCATCGTAGTAGCTCTACTGCCATGTCCATAAATATAAAGTGAATTGATATAAGTGGATGGATGAGATTGCTAGTGTTTAAAGAACACAAAAAGAATGTAAAAAGTTGAGAAGGTGAAATTTGTTTCAAGAAAAGCTACTTTAAAGTATATAAATGTGTTCTTATTTTGCCGCAGGGCTATAAATTTTAAAATTTAAGTACTGTACCATACAAAAAACGTGGGCAGAGATTTTCTTTTGAACCATTATAGGGGCGGGTAGATTTAATTGAACTTTGTATTGATTGTGTGATTTCATTAAATTAATAAATTGAAGTAAAGGGAAAAAGCGCAATAAAATATATCCAAAATAATGATTTGAAGATGAAGATTCTGGCAAATAATATAATACATGATAGGATTCACAAACAAGTGGTAGATCTAAATTGGATAATGGAATAATGTAACTCTCCACTTTAAATTTTGTGTAACATTTTGAAAAACTATCGCCTTATATAAGTAACATATAGTATATTATGTGGCAAGTGTGCGAAGCTGACATTTTTACATGAAGGTGGAGATTGCGACACGGGTCGAAGGCGAGTGTTGCAAACCACCCGAATGTAAAATAGGCTTCACACACGTGTTACATACTATACTTTTTCTACGACCTTGCAATAAAATATATTTTTTCTTCACATTGTCATTCTTTAAACGTAAAGCCTCTGTATTATCGACTTGTGTAACCATGGTTACCAACGTTACGGGTGTTTAACAGCTTTGTTTTATTAAAATACAATTCAGTTTGTAATATTTAAAATAATGAACGGTGCGTGAAATGTTACTTCATGCACACTGTGTGTGAAGTAGCACTTCACGCACCGTGTGCAAAAACTCAAACTTCACACATAAAAATTGATACGTTAAGTACTCACTTCACGCATGGGTGTAGAAAAAAATATTTTCCTGTTGACTATGAATGACGTGCTGTATGTACTCCCTCGTCATACGAGTGGGGGGTTGTTTTTCATTACTATTTCTGGCGCCAATCTTTTTACCTCTTGCTAAGAGAGGTATTGGAATCATGCTAAAAATCGCATTATCCAGATTTTAGTAGATAAGCACATTTTAAGGTCCCTATAATCCGATTATAACATTTTTACGATGATGTCCATATGTGTGTGTGTTTGTGTGTGTGTGTGTGTATGTGTGTGGATGTGTGGATGTGTGTGTGGATGTTGGAACCACGGTTTCTCAAATAAACTTAAAAAATAACTTCGTTTATTAAATTATATGTTGTTTTTCTTCCATGATGGTACATTTTACATAAATTGCATTTTATCATTTGTTATGTCAAATATTTTATGTTTATGTTTATATTTATAATTTTTTCATTGTATTTACTCTGAAGATGGTTGTATAAAACCGAAATCGATAAGAGGATATATATGTTTATGTGTTTTATTTTACAATAAATATAATTATTAAATATTGTGGTACAACATCAAGAAGATTATTAATATATATTTTTATTTACTTAAAAAATATTTAACTACAGTTTCCTCAATCTCACATTCCTGGGAAGAACTGCCAAAGTGCCAAAAATCTAGACATTACTGAAGACTTTTTCTGGGAAGTACATTTTATGTTGCTTATTTTATCATTAATTAAATATTTAAAATTATAGATAGATATAGAATTCGTACATGAACAAGTCGAAATGTAATAATATAATATGCTGTTGTTATAATGTGGAACAGACTCCGTCAACATTTAAAATTCGTATAAAAAGAAAGGGGATTCATTTATAAGGCAAAGTATGGGCAGTGTCAGTGACAACTAAACACGCGCTTAGTATACATATAATTCATCATATATACCCAAATCATTCAAGCGGCCAATGCACGTTATCACTTAGTGTAAAAACCTTAATGCATTAAAATCACTAATAGTGAAAAATGAAATAAAATTTCAATCATTTTTAACCGCCAAAAAGTGTATAGCCTTATATAATTATTATTAAGATGAATAGTAGAGTTCATTACGTATCGTATATGACATGAATAATATATAAATAATGTACATCAACGTCATATTATTCGTTTAATTGTTGCTATAGTTGGCAACATTGATAATTTGTATGTTCATACTGTCAAAGTTATTATTTGAAAAATATTTGTATCGTGTTTGAAACATTTTTGTGCGTTGAAAAGGCCTATTTATAATAAAGTAATGTTAAACGCAACGCAACGACGCAACGTGACTGTTAACGCAAACACAAAATCTGCGAATCTGCCAAAGGTAGCACGTATAATCAATCAGAAGAATTCGGTATATTTCTTTGAAATTCGGCTCACTTTTATTTATTGCCTTTATATGGCACACATAAGTATAAATAAGGTTAGTATTATAAAATAATTTAAATAGAAATGGACAGTGACGAAAATATAGTATTTATTTTGTAGATGTGACAGTTCATGACCATGGCGATAACACAGATTGCAATCTGTATAACTCTTTTCGTAAAGATTCTAAAACCTCTGCAAACGTACCAGTACATGACGTCACACATCTAGTTACTTTTATTCAATTTTTATTAATGACGTGCATTGGCTGCTTGAATGATTTGGGTATACCCTTCAGAAATACCGCCAATCTCAAAAATGAATTGGAAGAATCTCGAACATTTAGAAGAGTAGGAGGAAACTTGTTCATAGAATGAATTGAAAAATAAAGAATATATGCAGCTAATTAGATTTTTTTTTGTGTGCCAGAAATGTTAAATACAATACTTATATCATCGACCTTTAAACTAATGGACCAACTGTCTCTTATTCTTTTATTGTTAGAATAATGCTCCAACATGAAAGGATAGAAATATATATTCTGTCCTTCAACAGTACGGAAGTTCTCAGTTAAAGTATACTGCGCATACGTTCGTACTCATTGTTCATCTTTTTCAGCCATATGTAAACCTCTATACATCGCTCTCTATCACTAAATAGTTGTCAAAATCTACATTTGACGTTTCGTGACTGTTTGTGTATTATTTACTTTTTTGGAGAACATTTACAATTATTTTTGTCAATACATACGTATAAGTGTTGTGAGGTGTGTATACGACAAAATAATGGGGAAACGTTGTATTTCGTGCAGGCAGCAGTACGTACGCGGTTCAGCTGTGTCATTTCATATGTAAGTTCTTATTAATTATTACTGGTTCCCTATAATATAATATGTATATAATATATTGTATTAAAAATATTTAATAAAATTAATTATGCACAAAAAAATTAAATCTATATTCTTAGCGATTATGCACCAAGTATAACAAGTTAGGGACAAATCATATTTTTTATTTTGCCGCGTTTTCTTAATTTCCGTACTGTTGAAGGATAGAGATACTGTGTCTGCACCGTTATGGCGGGACAAGCATTTTGCTCGTACACTGCGTCTATTAGTTTAAAGGTCGATGACTTATATAAACTAATATGAAAATGGTGCGAGGTATTGTGCTGGCCACAACAGATTTTTATTTAATTATTTGTCACCTCGGTGGTCTAGCGTGTTAAGGCAGCGTGTCTTTGGCAGCGCTCAAAGCGATCTTCTCCGGGGGTCGTAGGTTTGATTTTCACCAGGGGCTTGGATGTTTGTGTGTGTCTTTAAAAAATACTTTATATATGTGAAATGAAACGAAAAATTGTACCTAAAATGTAATAATAAAGTATTAGGGCTATAACGTAATAGTTGAAAGCCGACAAAAATATTATTATTGTTATTATTATTATTTAATTATTTACGAAAATAACACTAAATCATTATTTTATTACTGTGATAAATATTGCATAAACTTTCATTTGAATAATGTGAATCGGACTCATTCTGATGACGGAATATGTACCACCAAGCTCGTAAGTCTAAAAACTCGTGTCCTACTGCCCGAATTTGTAAACAACAGCCATTACGAATCAGATCAGTTGCCATTATCTTTCATCTTGCTAATTTAGCAGCATTCAGCTGACGTTGCTCGACCTTATCTCCCCCTAATCAAAAGTGAAAAAGCGTAACAAGGTTGTAGCATGTTGACAAGCACTGTTCTAGCGGAGAGTAGCGTACACCACCCAGAGGGTACATAAACCATTTCTCATTTGCGGAGACAGCCCGCGCAGTCATTTGTCAAACGGGCAGCCGTCGCCGTCACCATGGCAACGTTTGTCCATTAAAAATATCCCTGTCCTCTACTTGCCCAACATGGAAAGCCATTGTTGGAGCAGGATGGAGACAAATTAGGTGTTTTTCTTTTCGCAGGACGAGTGGGTTTAAGTTTTATCGCGATAGGGTATTGTTCACGTGTGGAATCGAAAGACGCGATGGAAATTAACGCTCGGAAGGAGTGCTCACACTACGGAATTTTTTTCATCAAAGGTGTTAAAATTGCACGTGAGAGGTCATACCAAGCGGTCCTCAAACAAAGACGAGCAATCTCATACCGACAGAAATAAAAAGAATCACACAATAGAGTCAAAAGAATGTCATTTTATCTAGGGTTAGGTCTTCGAACTGGGTATTTATTTATATGGGAAATATTCACCCACCCGTACCAAATGGAATACGGGTCGGAGCCTATTCTTCACCCATAAAGATCTGCAAGACCCATAAGAATCGCAGCCCCATATTACCCGTAAGAACCACAGACCTGTATTACCCGTAAGAACCGTATAATACATAAGAACTGTATTTCCCTTAAGACTTGACGATGAAGCGTACAACTGCCTGTAAGGGGCAAATAAATTAACTAAATTAATAATTGAAAAGACTCTTGACGCCTCCATCGGTGTACGGTTGACTGATTTGTAAGGGGAGCTATTTTCTTAACACGTTCAGTGCTGACAAAAATCGGGTTAGGTTGCATATGGACGGTTGTACTTTATGTTGCTCTACACGCTTAAGTCAACCACATACAAATGCCACAAATGCTGAAGCAACCCTGAGCTTAGAATTGTAGATGCGTACATGACGCACCAGTGAGTCATGCGCACTGCATTAATAATGCGAGTGACGCACCGGTGAGTCATGCGCACTGAACGTGTTAAGACTCATGGCCGATTTCACCACCGTTTCCTAAATTTTGAGTAATGCCTATGTACCCGATGTGCACCACATAGGCATTACCTAGCAAAATTTCGTTTTCACCAACCGCTAAGCATTGCCTATCTCGATTTAGGAATTACTTAGCTAGGTATCTGTTTTCCGATGCCCAAATCGCTAAGCATTTCCTAACGTTTGACAGCTGACACTTCAAAACAGAATTTTATATAACTATACGAGTTTATATAATATAAAATTAATTAGTAACTACATAGATATATCGTTTTTTTTTTTCTTTATTTCATATTTTGGGAAATTACAATGGGTATTCACATATAATTAAATTCATAATTTCTACAAAAATGCCATAGTCAAATATCATAAATATGCGTTACTGTTGTTACATTTTAAATTTTTACTTGAAATCATAGAATTCAGTTTTCGTTTTTGTATTATGAATTTATTCTATATTTAGCCATTTACATTTTTTTTCTTGTTCATTTTCATCTTTGTTTCATTTATATTTTCCACTTTTGTAATACCTACAAATTTATAAATATATATGTAAAGAAAATTTCTTTAAAAATTAATCATTTTGCATACCTTAACGTAATAATAATATCTGCACATAATTTCCAATGCCAATGTTGACAAATACAATTGACAAATGTCATAAATTATAAAAATTATTCATTTATTTCCAGTGTGCAAATATAATATTACAAAAGTAACTAATAATCCGATGCCTACGTAAGTAATTCCTAGCTGGGCATTGCTTTGTTTGGTGAAATCCAAAATGGATAAGTATCAGTTTAGGCAGTTCTTAAATTTAGGAAATTCCTTGCTAGGCAACGGTTTAGGAATCGGTGGTGAAATCGGCCGTCAAAGTTTTTGAACTTATGGAAGTTTTCATTATGTACTTTGCTGAACTTCTGTTCTTCTGTTTTATGCCGGTACCTGATGATGGGCCTTTTAAGGTTCGAAACCGGTAGTACATGTCATTAAATAAAACGTGAAGGAAGACTATTTTATTCTTTTCCTATTTTAACTAAATTAAATTATTTTTCAACTGCATGATTATTTAAACAGATAGCAACATAATAATACGTTTTACGGGTAATACGGGTCTGTGATTCTTACGGGTAATACGAGTCTGTGGTTCTTACGGGTAAAACGGGTCTTATGGGTGAAGAATTGGTTCCGACAGGTATACACTGAAATATGGGTGGGCGGGTATTCTTTTGGATCCACTGGTATTTCGAGCACTTATTTTATCTTGTATTTTCAGACAATATGAAAATGGTATTTTTAGCTATTGAGAGATAGCGATGTTCACATGTAAACAAAAACTAAACCAGAGTAAAATTGAAACAATTAAATTCAAAAGGATCTAAGTGCTGTTTTATATTTTAAATTCGTTCGACAAAAATGTTTAAAGTTTCAGTCGCTTGATGTAGTCTTAAACGTGCTTATTCATTAAAAACTTTTATCTAAATTTTCTGTGGGTAGAAGGAAGGTAGAAAGAAAAGCTCAAATAATGGATCTTCGTGGCGCGGTGTCATTTCAGATTTAAGAAAAACGGTGTAGAAAAATTTGTTTAGTGAAATTGATAGTGTGTTATAAATTTTTAAGTGCATTAATCCACGCGATGAAATATGGCAAGACAGGTCGGGCCAAGTAACGCAAACCTTGTGTCAGACGATATTAACTGTTGCTCTGTGTAATCTTTGAGCGTTTTATGTTACTTGATCAATGTTCTCATTAATTCTCTTCAACATTGGTAATTAATCTTAATTTCCCAGTGCAACAGAATAAATTAAGTCGATATTTTGACAAATGAATTGTTGGAATGTGCTTTTCTTTATACTTCGGACAGAAAATAACATCGAGGGAGCAGAATGGAGGAATTAGGTTGACAGATATGGGTAATAACAATATGACAATGGATGGTAATGGAGAAAATAATTGAAACAGCTCTCGGATTTGATAGCACGGGTTATAATTCTTTATTAGCGTCCTGTGTATTATAGGCTACAAGCTCTACAGATTTATCAGTGCTCTAAGCATGATTAGATACTCATTTTATCGCCATTTGCATTTTCCAATAAATTATCATGAAGCGATCAAGCTCTTGATCCATATTTTGTGTATAATAACTTTGTTCATATCGTAATCCCGGAAATTATATCTATTTATATTACCTATAGATTCAGTTTGCCTGATAACTTATACAGAAAGTTGTAAAGGGTTTACTGATTAGATTACAGATTATTTACTCCCAATAAATTTACATTGGTTATTGTTCAAATATCTGAAATCATTAATATATCTTCTAATACTTAAACGCTATCCAAATTATAATGTTTAACATTTAGAAAAAATATATGAATGATATACGTACTTTGTCGCATTTTCATTGAACAATTTAAGTTGCAAGTTGCGCTCCAAACTATGGCTAACCTACAATACGATTTCTAAAAATATTTTGACTCATATTTTTAACATTGTAATTGTTTGACATTTATTTAAACAAAATGGAAAATGACACTAAGAAAAGAAGAAGATGCTATATCATTATCGTTTCGTGTACTTTTAGTCCCACGTAAAATCCTATGTCATATAACTAAACTTTTCGGGTGACGTTTAAATCACAATACAGGGTGTAACAGAAATAAGTAAATATTTTTAACAAGTCATAGAATTCGGCAAGAGCAACATTATTTCTTAAAAACTATTTATGGAAATCGCAATTTATTTTTTGGAAAAAATATTTTCAATTTCGAGACAATTAATGGTGAAATGGGAAAAAGTAAGTGACAATGACAGAACTTGTCGAGAGCTACAATATTTCTTAGTAACATTTTTTTTTTTAATTCTCATTTTTTTAGTATTGTTAGGCAGGTAATGAATTTTTTTAGCAAACTTTGAAGATTTTTAACACAATATCTTGAAGGTTTACAAAACAAAAGTTATTAAGAAATATTGTTGCTCTCGACGAGTTCCATCACTGATTAAATTTAATATACTTATCTCTGTTACATTTTGAATAGAGACAAGCAGAATCCTAATGTACTATAATGCATTTTTGTGGATGAATAAGCACGTTTTAGGGTCCCCAGAACACGATTTTACTAGTTTTACGATGATGTCTGTATGTGTGTGTGTGTGTGACAAATTTTTCTCCGACGATAACTCCAAAACTACAATTCTAAAAATTATGATTCTTTCGTATTCCTCTTCTCTACAACCATATGAAGAGCTGATTAGATTTTGGTTATAATTGGTCAACCGGAAGTACCCTTATTTGAAGTTCTTAACAGTTTTTCTTGAAAAAACGCAGTTAAATATCATTTTTCGATATTTTATGATTATCAATATGAAAGAAAATCTTATTCTCTATACGGTTTGATTATTCATTTTCCTTCATATTCAATAGATATAGTTATAGAGAGATTAAAAGAGAATAACTTTCAAAAATCAGTCAGCTTGACTAAAATTATGAAAACAGAAGATATATTCAAAAAATTGTAATTGACAGATGTCAGTGTCAAGTATAAAACCAAAGTGGAAAGTATAGGATCAGAAAGTAATTTAAGTGACAGAGTGTCCCTCGCCGGGAGTACGAGGAAGGCCAAAGATAAGATGGAAGGACTGTGAAGCAGAAGATTTGAGAGAGGAAGAACTGTGTGAAGTAGATGCGTTGGATAGGAATGAGGAAGTGTCAAGTGCAATAATGTACTTACGTGTTATAATTTTAGTGGATTTATAGATTCGTTTCAAAGGAACTTCCGATATGGAATTTGTAAAAAATAGTGTGTTCGTGTTACAACTTTACAGAATATATAGAATCTTTTTCAAGGAACTTTTGGTATCGGATTTGTACAAGATACATCGAAATGACGGAAGGTTTTGTGCTGGCCACAACGGATTTTTTTTATTAAATTTTAGACCAATCTTACAATTACCGGTTATAGTTATTAACATCATAAAGTCGATATAAAGCAAATAACGGACCCGAGGTTTAAATCAGCCAAGTATGATATTTGCATATCAGCCATTTGGCGTTCAAGATTTTTCGTAATAACATAAAATTTAAAAATTCTTCTTCCTCTGACAACAGCTCTTCAGAATGCTGGTGATTTTTTTTTTTTAGAAGAAGAACTTGATCTTTAATAATTACTGGATTCCATTAATGACCGGCGGCCATTATAGACACCTTTTCCCATTTGTTTTTAGTTCTGTTAAACCATAGTACCAGAATGGTATTACAAAAAAAAACTGCCAGTGCCTGTTCTGTTAAATAAACAAAACTGAAACGAAATGGATTACCAAATGATATATTTAACATTTTTGTCAATAATCCGATTTAATATTGTTTGTGTGTGTGACAAAAATTTCTCCGACTATAACTTCAATACTAGAATTCTAAAAAATATAATTCTGTCGTATTCCTCTTCTTTACATCCATATGAACACCTAAATAGATTTTGGTTATAAAATAAACTTCGGTATGGAATTTATAGGCAATAGTATATGTTCATGTTACAATTTTACTGGATATATAGAATCTTTTCCAAGGAACTTTTGGTATGGGAATTGTACAAAATACATGGAATTGACGGAAGGTAATACGCTGGTCACATCAGATTTTTCAATTACATTTTTGATTTAAAAAAATGAAAATACGGCTGTACTGCGAATAAATTTAAAGTGAAGCATTAAATATATAAAAAATTCAAAACTTCTGCGCATGCGTAAGTAACATTAAACAACAATAAGAATTAAAAGGGGAGAAGAAATTATCGAAAATTTCTTAAGAAATGCTTATAGCCGAGACAGACGACAAAAATTAATGATCATTAACGGTTACATATAGTATGCGCACCTTAATTGAATAAAAGTAACTAGATGTATGACGTCATGTACTGGTACGTTTGCAGAGGTTTTAGAATCTTTATGAAAAGAGTTATACGGATTGCAATCTGTATATGGTCATGAACCGTCACATCTACAAATTAAATACTATATTTTAGCCACTGTCCATTTCTATTTAAATTATTTTATAATACTAACCTTATTTATACCTATGTATGCCATATAAAGACAATAAATAAAAGTGAGCTGAATTTCAAAGAAATATACCGAATTCTTCTGATTGATTAGAAGTGCTATCTTTGGCAGATTTACAGATTTTGTGTTTGCGTTAACGGTCACGTTGCGTCGTTGCGTTGCGTTTAACATTACTTTATTATAAATAGGACTTTACAACGCACAAAAATGTTTCAAACACGATACAAATATTTTTCAAATAATAATTTTGACAGTATGAACATACAAATTATCAATATTGCCAACTATAGCAACAATTAAATGAATAATATTACGTTGATGTACATTATTTATATATTATTCATGTTATATACGATAAGTAATGAACTCTACTATCCATCTTAATAATAATTATATAAGGCTATACATTTTTTGACGGTTAAAAATGATTGAAATTTTATTTAATTTTTCACTATTAGTGATTTTAATGCATTAAGGTTTTTCCACTAAGTGATGACGTGCATTGGCTGCTTGAATGATTTGGGTATAGCATGTTCAATTTCATTTTTGAAGTTTGTTTGATTTCAATGGTAATAAGATGTTGTTACACGAATTAAGGCCACTAACTACAAATTGGCCATGAACAATTATTATTACCTACGGTCTACGGTACTTGAGCTTCGGTACGTTAAGGGCTCTTGTGCCACTGATGGTAATGATGAAGCACATAAATTGATTAGTTAAGCCTGATCATATATTTACCTATATTCTAACAAGTAGGTCATATAAAGCATCGTAACTTCGTATACAAATATTTTTATTTTTTGTCGGTTACTAAATCATTTTCAATTTATTTAGTATAAATTCCTCTTTGAAATTCAATGGGGTCATGCAATATATAAAAATAGAATCTATGACACTTATTATCCATATTGCAACATAAAACATCCCAAAATATAATACTTTTCATTCATAATTTACTTAAAAGATATTCGCGCTACGATTTTCTGTGACGTCTTGTATCGGCTACTCACACAACGACACTAGTCACACGTACATGAAGGTCACAATGTCAAACTTCAAACGCAAAGTTAAACGTAAGATCAGAGTAAACTAACCACATATTTATAAAGCTGTCAGAGGGAAAGTGCGCTCTATTCAATCTTTTTTGTTTTATAAAAATTTAATTATTTCATTAGAGAAATATTGGCTGGTAGCACAAGCCCTGTTCTAACTAAAACGCTGTTTTAAGAAATGTCAAATTCAAATTTCAATGTTTAATTTTACCCTTATGTGTAAAGAACGATTTTTAAAAAAATATTTGATTGAATACAAACTATGTGCTGCTTCAAAATTATATTTTAATATATTTGATGTTATTTATTTTTGTTATTAAATAATGAAATTTGACATTTCTTAAAACAGTGTTTTAGTTAAAACAAGGCTTGTGCTACCAGCCATTATTTTTAATTGCAGGTATATGTGCTTGATATATAATTTAATACATAAAAGTGCAGTAATTGTATATTTATAATGATAATAATGATAAAACATGGTGAAGAAGAACTGTGCAGTTCTAACTAGTGGAAACAATTTATTAAAAAACCCAAAAAAACTATTTATAAACAATCTTAATTTACATTTTGTCCGCCAGGGTGAACTGGAATCGTTCAGATACATGACGTATATGCTCACGTCACCTCATTAAGATTTGAAATTGACCCCTATTTTTAAAAAATTATATCTACAAAACAATGCACACAAATGGCGTGAAAATATTATTTACGTGTACTGTAACCGGTAGATTTCCAGGAAAAAAATAAAACAGAAAATGTGGCATGACCCCATTATATTACACAAAATACAAAATAATGCTGACGTTATTTTTCCGCTATGTAGAAATTCGCTAATGTAATTCTGATAAGTAACTTTTGGTTTGTGGCGGAATCGATTTGGGTAAAAAGTCAGAAAATTACATTGTATGCTTAAAAAGTTAGTTTGTTACCTTTTAAAATATCAGATCTAAAACATGAAATCTTCGTGTATCGGGTAAATTTATTAACATCAAAGAAGTTGGAAATTTATGTAAAAAGCGTAACGCAATTTACAGGAAAATTTTGGCTTTTGGCATAAACAGATTTTAATCGATTACCAATTTGAATATTTTACGAGAGTTGTGGAAGAATTTCCATAAAAAGGATAAGATACAACAGCTTCAAAATATCTGATATTTAGCGGCCCAGCGTACATGTAACGTATAGCGGAAACGAAGACCTTATCAAGGGTTTGAAAAGGAAATAATGTGCAGTATTGCAGGATAGTTTATAGAAACTGCTCTTTCTTGCGAACTTTAAAAATGATTATAAAGGACGACAAAAAGGCTACGCGCTGGAACTTTCACAAAAATATCTTTTTATTTTGCTTGATAAATGTAACGGCGCTGAATGGTACGGCTACGTTGTAACGTGAAACTAACCGGTAACTTCTGTGAAAGAACTCGGAATAAGACTATTATTGTAGTAAACGAAGTTAACAGAGCGTTTATCTGTAATTTGTACTGCTGTTTTCTTTACTTCGCGTTTAACGATTTCAGATATGTTCTTTCATCTCCAACGTTAAGGTACGAGATAACGAAAAGAAACAATCAAAGACGTTGGGAGATCCTTTCATGCATGAACATACTCTTTCACAGCAAAACAACCAAATATTTTCTCAAGGTTCAGCAAATTTTCAATTCATTTTACGCGGAAATACAGCATCGTTTACCTTACGTTTCAGCGATCTAAAGGATAATTTTTGCTCCAATTATTAAAAATAATAATTATAATTGACATAAATGAATCAATAATTTTAAAAAGGAGCAACTCGAGCTTATAAAATTTTTTAGGAGGTACAAAAAATGTTAAATGGTCTGTTTTAGAAAAGTACGTATTCGTAATAACATATATTTTCTGGTAAATGTATATTGTTATCACCCCATTTGGCAAATGTACATTCTGTGTACATTCAATAAACATTAGCCTCTGGAAACTGGAAATTAGGAAAAAGTAGGTGCATAATACTCACTTTGAACATATCTGGTTGGCTAATGTGTCAATTGTGAACGCAAATAAATGAGGTTATGTATAAAATAACTGCGGCGAGTTTGCGCATTAGTTGAGATTATTGTTTTATGGCTATTATTTTCTCTTGCAATTTCTCTAATTATAGTAATAAATAACCTTACCTAACGCACAAAAATTACTCTTGGAAAACTAGGGGCGAGTTTTGTGCATTAGGTGAGGTTATTGTTGTTGTACTTATTCATTCCACCCCCATTATTTTCACATTATCCAAACAGTGAAGATACGGTGTACATTTTCCGGATAATGTGGATACAGTTTGTATTTCATTATTCACATTCTACTTATACTTCAGTTTTAGGCAATATGCACATCATCCCACTATGCACTTTTATTGTAACATATAATAGTATATTATACGCCAAGGTTGAGAAGATAATCATAATTGACCCAGCGCCTATTGTAACCCGAGGGCGAAACCCGAGGGATATAAGGCGCCTGGTCAATAATGATCTTCTCAACCGTGGTTTATATACTATTTTTTTCACTATTAGCACATAAATTCTCTTTAAATTTTTTTTTATTGATAATAACAATAATTTCGACATGAATAATAACGTTACTTATTTGTTAATATTCACAAAAACAAAGTAGGCTGCATTTGTTTGTATCTGACGTTTTGCTCATTTCGATGGTTTGATAACCTCACTTATGGGCCTTGATTTGTATTTGATTTAATTATTTAATAAAAACACTTTGTGCTGTTACAGTCAGCAGCCTTACTAGTTTATTATTATTTTTAAATAAATCTATTGAAATGTATTTACCTACAAATACAAACAAATAGTGATTTGTTCAATCCTACATCTACAAATATTTCACATTTTCACCAAAACAGCTCAGTGGCTAGGCGAGGCAGCAGCGTAGGTCAATTTAAAATTATAGTGGCAAATTTAAATTATATACTTAACACCTTTCTTGAGTTTAATGATTTAATAATATTTGGATTTGGAGGCTTGAGTTTGATTGAAAAGTGTCAGTTTGCATTATAGACCAAGGTTAATAATAAATTATTATTGACCTAGGTAACCATGGTTACAGCAAGCGGTAGTGAAAAACAATATCTCATGTCAAATAAAGATAAATAATAGTGGGTTTCTAGGCTAGTAGTGACAAAACTATATTTTTTACCATCAGGAACAAAAATAACTAATGATGAAGCGTAGTTGAGGTAAATAAAAGGTAGACGTAAGATATATTTTCAATCATTTTCAAATATTAGTATTTAATACGTATTTACATATATGTGCATTTTTTCGAAACTTGATACAGGGTTTACATTCGATGCAGACCTAGTTACCGCAGAACGAAGTATTGGGGGATTCCACGATTTTTAAATTTTTTTATAAGTTATAGTATTTTTAAATTCAGAAACTCCCTAATATTTCTTTTTTTAAAATTCGGCTTCTTATGGAAGGAAAAAATGGCAAATATTTGGTATCCAGCATTTCTCGCCTTACGACATAAGCGAACCCAATGATAGGGACCAATGGCATTATATCTTACTTTCTCTCTCAGCAGCTGCTGTCTTGGGTGCTGTTACTAGAAGTTTCAAACCATTTGTCAATTTTGTACATCTAAAGTTATATCACTTTATATTTGAAAATTTAATTTTGTTCTTATTTTTGTTTCTTTTACTTATCTTGAATTTAGTATATTGTATTCTAAGTAGTTGTAAAAATAATAACGAGTAGCTGCATAACCACCATAATCTAACACCTACTCCAGTGTAACAGTCTGGTAGTCACTGGTTTTATGATGGGAACGCCTACTTACAGTGTCGGCCAATAAAAGAGAGCCGAGTTCGGTAGCGTCATCAAGGCGCGTTTTGAAAGTGTATAATATATTTTAGCATTTATAAAAAAAGTGATAAAACATATAGAAAAGAAATTTGCATCAATAACACAGTTATATGGGAAGAAATAATTATGTATATAATTTATATAAAAATTCGGTATGAGTGGAATCCCCTATTATGTAACTCAGAAATATCAGAAATAGAGATACGAGGTTTAGACTTTACAACGTCGATATGCCATTTTATGGAACTTATTATTATTATTTTTCAACAATGGGCTTAGTAACCTTTTCTTAATAATATTTTTTTTTTAATTTTGATTCATTTGAATTTGTGCTTCATTACAGGTAACTACATATTGTTTTAATATTTTTTTATGAATCTTGAAGGCCTCGCACGCTCTGACCACAAAAAAATCTGATGATTGATCACTGCTTCTCTCTCTTCTGTAGAGATGTACCAGATTTCGAGCTTTGGCCCGGCCCGGCCCGAAGCCCGCCTCGATTTCGAATCGATCATCGTGCCGGACCGAAGATATTTTTTATCGGGCTGAATCGGGCTAATTATTTTCAAAAATTGAGGCGAGTCGGACTTTTGATTTTGGCCCGGCCCGAAAATTCGAGCTTTTCGAGCCGGCCCGAAAAATCCTATAGTTCAATCAAATGCGTAGTTTCCTTAATATTTTAATGAAAATGCATGAAGTTAAAAAGGATCAAAATGATTGAATAACAACAAACTTCACATATTAATAAATAAAAATGTATTATTTTACTTCAAGAATTCAAGGTTATTCATTAAAGCATAATAATTATATTGTGATGTTGCTATTATTATTGTTATTACTCGGATACTTAAATAAAAGTTGTTTAAATTTTCGAACGGCTTTGGTAAACAAGGTGCTAAATACACGTAGGTCTGTAATTTTTATAACAAACTTACACTAGAATGTTCTCTTTTTTAACTACTTATGTTAACTAATGTTAAAAGTTATAAGAATGTAGAGGTTTTTTATAAGTTTGACACGAAAAAAGTTAAACATATCTACTCTTCTGCAAGAATATCTGTCCTCCTTGCATGGGACTTTGAAATAAATGCTGTTGCAATATTTTCATTTACAGTTATTACTTTTAGAATCACCTTCATATAAAATTCTTTCAAGGAAATAATTGCTCCCTGAAAATATCTTCGCCAGACATGATATATTTATTTATTTATTTTCTTTATCAAAATCCTTCTTGCTTCTATCCTAATCCCAAATCACTTGTCACAAAATAATCCTTGAGCAAAAACTGAATTTGACTTCCAAATAAAGCACAAAACTCCCCTTCTGTTCCTCCTGCTGTACTGTTGGGATCTTGCGTCTCCCAGGAGCTGAACGTGCAGCAGGAACTGCGCGGGGTGATTTATTAACAGACGAAAGTTAACAGCGGCCAGCCTGAGTTAGGAGAGAAGGGATAGTAGATACAAGGATACGGAAGATGTGGGTTGATATACAACAGTGTCGGAGATGGCGTGAAGGTAGGAAGGGTAAAGGGTGGGAATTAGATATGTGGGATTAACCTATAAAAGTTAACAGAGGGAATTAACTGGGGAAATCAGACAATGTTTTTTTTTCTTATTATTATTATTATTATTATTATTATTATTATTATTATTATTATTATAATATAATCATAACTGTTTTCATGGTGTACTCGCAGTCCCAGCAAAAGCTCGCTCCAATGAATTTCGCACCTTATTACCTACTTTGGAATGTGCCAATCTGCTTACATTTGCAGATTTCGATAATGATATTAGATCACCAATGTTCAAATCATAACCGGTCACCTAACCACTCAGTATAACCAATCCAATGATATTTTCAATAGGACTATTGATAGTGAATACTTTATCTTTAAATTCGTGAATAGATTCTTTGATAAAGTCAACAAAGGATACACTACGAAAAGATAATCCAGGACCTTACCAATATCTAAGCAATAGAAGGGAGTTTTGCCAGGACAAAAATCCAGGAGTTTTGAATATTGGTGGTTTAGTATAGTTTCACCGCTAGTATCAAATACTATATTTGCGAACCTGGGTTGCTTCCGCTCGCTCCGCCGTATTGGAAATATTGTGACCAAAATTAGGTTTTTGATAATATCTTCTTTCCAGTATCTCCTAGACAGAAAGTATAAGAGAAGAAAGCTAAAACTCGTCATTATTTTATACAAAAAAGGATTCTTACATTTTATAACTAGTTAAATAGTTACGTTAAAAATAATTATCAAAATAACAATTTATGAAAGAAATTTAAATTAAACAAAAAAAATGCAATATCATGCATTTAATATTTAGTCTAATAGTTTTTATTATTTATAAGAGATTGCATTCGTCGTGGCATCGAATTAAACAATATTTCGATGCTTTTACAATTATTTTTGTCAACGATTTTTTAGAAATTTTAACTTTTTCACCCACTAGTCTGACAAGTTTAAAGATAAGATAACGAGGTTAAAAAATTGAATTCGACATGAAATTCTCTTTCGGGACATGCAATTCAAGATATTTACCGATGAGCGGTTCGCGAGATACTAACATCTTAACTTCACATAAAATTTTATGATATAAAAGTCGTATATACTAAATTTGAAAAGTTTTGGATTATATTTTAATGTAGATTTTCATTAAAATCTATTATAGGCTTCAATTAACCCATTAGAGCTTCATGGCAACTAAAATTGCCATAAATTTCAAAAATTTATAACTTTATTATTTAAATAGTATTATTTTTTGTTTCTATGTTGGTATTGTCCTGATACATGCTTCAAACTATTACAACTATAATTATTATGTTTAAATGTGTATAGATGTCAGCAGACGTCTATAAATTTTGTTATTCTTAACCTCGTTATTCCTCTGTTACCAAAATGTAAGTATTTCATCTTTTATTATAGTTAATTGTTTTTTCTGTACAAAATATTTTAAAATAATCGTGTATCTATCTAAATGTTGTACTTTAAAAATTTATAAACAATTTAAATTTGTTTTATTTATACATGAACATTGCTGGTTTTCCGTGGATGAAATTATAAATGCATATGAAGAGTACTATGGACCTGCCAGCGTCAAGCAGATCAGATCTGTTGGTATTATTCCTCCATATTAACCTCCTGCAGCTGATACTGATGAAGATTCTGATATATCAGATGATGATGTACAAGGACTCACAGCACATTTACCAGGAAGAATATTGCGGTCTAAAGCAACTATACAGTTTGAAGAAAGTCTGGAGGAACCTGTGACACAATTAGAAACATCTGTTGTGGAAGAATCCCAGCCATCAACCACAAAACGAGTAAAGAAAGCCACTAAAATAAAATCAGCTAAAACAATGTGGACCCAAAAAAATCACAGTGACTGGTCACTACCTGAAAAGAAACCAATATACGGACCATATCTTTTAGATTTTCTAAAATCTACTGTAAACTCTCCATTGGATGCGTATAAAGCTTTTTTTTCTGATAACCTGCTGGCATACATTACGCAACAAACAAATATATATGCTGGACAGAAAGGATATCACAATTTGAATGCTACGCACGATGAAATTAGCACTGTAATTGGGATAATGCTACTTTCAGGATATCACAAACTACCCAACAAACGGATGTATTGGCAACAGGAGCCTGATTGCCACGTTTCACTGGTATCCAATCCCATACGAAGACGTAGATTTGAAGAAATTCTAAGATTTATACATTTAAATGATAATACAAATATAAACGATGATAGAATGTATAAAGTAAGACCTATTTTTGACCACATAAATGCAAACTTTAAACTGTTGCCCTCTGAAGATAAATTATGCATTGACGAAAGCATTGTGCCTTATTATGGTCACAGCAGTTCATAAAAGGTAAGCCAATAAGATTTGGCTTCAAATTGTGGGTACTTGCCAATCCGAATGGTTTTCTGTTACATGCAGAACCATATTGTGGTTCTAGTACTCGATTACCCGACACTGGTCTTGGGCAAGGTGGTGATGTGGTCATTGGTTTAATCGAGCATTCAAATATACCTAGCGGAACTAAACTATACTTTGATAATTTATTTACTTCCGTTCCACTCCTCGAGGAATTATGCAAAAGAAATTTGGGTGGAACGGGTACATTTCGCGAAAACAGAATTCAGAAAGCAATGAATTTACCAGCAAAAAATGAATTCCAGAAAACTCCCAGAGGATCCTCCATCACGGTAAGCAATGGGCAATTGATTGCTACGAGATGGAATGATAACGCAGTTGTGACGGCTCTTTCTAACTGTGATACTTTAGAACCCTATAAAAATGTTCAAAGGTATAGCCGTGCAGAAAAAAAGAAAATTACTGTAAAGATGCCTAACTTGATTTCACAATATAATTCTAACATGGGCGGCGTAGATTTAAATGATCAATTCACGGCACAATATAGAACGAAAATAAGAATTAAAAAGTGGTGGTGGCCACTGTTTGCCTGGTCAGTTGATCAATGCTGCGTACAAGGCTGGCTACTATATAGATCACTGGGGCACGATCTACCACTTTTGCAGTTTAGAAGACAGATTGTTCTTCAACTACTTAACTCCCACAATACAATAAGTCCACGAATTGGACGCCCGCTGTCTTATGCATCGTCCATTTCTTTAGAAGATATTAGAACAGACAGAAAAGATCATCTAATTATAAAAGGTGAAAGGAAATATCGCCGATGTAAAGCATGCCAACGACGCACCATTTATTTATGTGGAAAATGTAAAGTTCCTTTGCACACAGAATGTTTCGAAATATTTCACAAATTCTAAGTAATATGAAATATGTTAAACTTTGTAATGTTTATTCATATCAATTAATAAACTTCTTAAAAATATGATCAATTATATTTATAGCACTAGTGCTCAGTGGCAACTTTACTTGCCGGGCAGTTTTATGCCTTTAAACAATCATAATATTTTTTTAAATGTTTTTCCCAGTTTTCTTAAAGCCTTATGCAGCATTCATAAATATAAAATCAAAATCCGAGAGTAAAAATTAATCTGAGCACTAATGGGTTAAAGTACCACTTCCGGAAGTTATGTAATAACCAAAAAGGGAAGTGCACAACTGAATATTATAACAGTCCTAAATACAAAATTTTAAATTTCTACGGCTTACCGTTTTTGTGTTATGCGAGATAGGTACGTATACGTACAGACGTCACGACAAAATTAGTCAAAATGGATATTTCCGCTGAAAACCGAAAAAAAAAAATTTGTCGCGATTACAATACTTTCTTTACTTCGTACAAGGAAGTAAAAATGTAAGAATTCTTTTTTGTATAAAAAATGACGAGCTTCAACTTTATTCTTTTATATTTTTTGTCTAGCAGATAGTGAAAAAGAAATTTTGTCAAAAAAGTAATTTTATGTTTTTTATAAATAAATAAATATATCATCACGGCATATTACCCATTTCTGGGTGTGCCAGTCTGCTTTATCGCAGATATCGGTAATGATGATGACATATTTGTACCGTGCGAGCGCTTACTAGGCGTCACCTCACGGGCACTTATTGCTGGCGTAGAGAGTGCACCACAGGGGTCACTTTTGTGCCATTTGAAATTCGAAATATATGGCGTCGGTCGGGATCGAACCCGGTACCCCCAGGTTCGCGACCAGACACTCAGGCACGAGGCCACGAGACCCCATATGTTTTTTATATGGTTTTTAAAAATCTGCCTATTTGCAAAATTTCTGGATTTTTTTCCGAGCAAGTCCGATTTTGATTCGCTATGAAATTTACTCTTTTTAGTATAAGTTAGGTCAACAAGAACAATATTGCAGACGATGTCTTATTCTCCATCTCTAATTGGAATTCCTTTTAATCCTGTTTAGTTGAAAATAAATAAACACTCGTATTATAATTAAATTAAGGATTTGTTTGGATTTGAACGTAAGCACAACTAAGTAACAACCAATCAGAAGTAAAGATCGCACCAAGAAAATGTTTTAGTTTGCTTCTCTTTTATTTTAGTATAACATGCAAATTTTGAAACCTTATTTTCTTTGTCCATCTTTTCGAAACAAAAACACTTTGCCTCCAACAATTACCATCTTCATAAATCATATTTAAATGCTTTGGAGGGCGGGTCCGGTTGTCACAGCCCTCGTTATCTGTGGCAGAGGCGTCCGTCAGGCTAGGGTCAGCGGAAATAGTTCTTCCGTAGTTCACAGTTTGTTGCTTGTTGTGAGGGTGAAGCTATCTCAGCAAGCGCTGGCAAAGTCCAGTGCTTTCTACTCTAAATGATGCTAGTTTAATAAGGAACTTCATGATGAAATTACCAGTTTACTTAAGGGGATGAATAATTAGGGAGATGGACATTTGATGGAGTTGCATGTCTCTCACAAGAGAACTACAAATTGTATCATCAGATCATCAAAGACCATATGTCAGCAGGTGTATTCCTTTTACCAATATTATTAACAACTTAGTTTATTTATTTATGCTGGTTTAAGCAGCATGTAAATTATAAAATTAAATTAAGGCATTAAACTAAAAACTAAATTAAAATAATATCAAATCAAATATAATAATAAACCTTTCTTCACAATTTTTTTTTTATTTATTTATTTATTTATTTTCAAAATGTACATTTCGATTGCAATGCAATCATCGTCAGTTGTACTACAATAATATAATAAACATAATATTTATAAATATGTCAAAATTATGATAAATTATATATCGGCCAAACCAAACGGAAAATTAGTACTAGATTTAAAGAACATCTTTATTATCTTAAAAGTAAAAACATTTTTAATTCAGCCTTAGCCCTACGCCATCATGAAACAGGTCATAATTTCACTTCTGATAATGTTAAATGCTTAAAAGTTAATTATAAAAGAAAATCTTAACATGTTGGAAGCTATTGAAATGAAAAAACATTCTCAAAATTTATTAAACACTGATTTGTCGCCAGTACAGAATACACTACTAAAATTTGTCAACCCAATTGTGAAACATCATTCCTCAAATTAATATTATCCCTAATTTACTATTTTATTACTTATTTATATTTTATATTAAATTATCCAGTATGATAAAAATATTGTGACTGACATAAAATTTGAAATAATTTTGACATATTTATAAATATTATGTTTATTATATTATTGTAGTACAACTGACGCTGATTGCATTGCAATCGAAATGTACATTTTGAAAATAAATAAAAAAAAAAATTGTGAAGAAAGGTTTATTATTATATTTGATTTAATTTATATCTTCACGTATACTCAAATAATTATAAAATAATATTTTATTCAGTATATTAACATTAAGAATTTATATTTGATATTTCACATAATCTAAGTTTTATAGGGAAATTGTGGCTGAGGTGAAAGAAGTGTGCATGGATAGGAATGTGTGGCGAAGGATGATTGTTGCGTAAATATTATTGTGGTCCGGATGCGGTTATTCGCTACCGAAAATCGGTCACTTTAATATGTTCTTATGTATGAATGCTATGATGATTGTGGACAAGGCGAAAGAAGAATGTTGTTAAAGAGTGAAGTGAGTCAGCTGAGCTCTTACTATTATCCCTTTTCTTATTGTTACTATTGTTTTCGGGTTTTTGCTAACCCACTAAGTGGGACACGCGTGATTTTATGTATGTGTGTATGTATATATTTATACAGGATAAAAAAATATAGATATACAATTTGTTGAATAAGTTCAATTAGTATTTCATCACTCTGTTCTGCAGAAACTGTGTTATCATCATACTTTTTCATAGGTTAGATGTTAAAATCTGTCATAAGTGCGCGATTGACGTAGGAGTAAAACTAATAAATTATAAAATGTAACTAAAGGCCTATTTATAATGAAGTAACGTTAAACGCAACGCAACGGTGCAACGTGACCACGTAACGTAAACACAAAATCTGTGATTTATATTAAAAGCCAAAGATAGCAGATCTAACCAATGAGAAGAATCCGGTATATTTGTTTGAAATTCGGCTCACTTTTATTTATTGTATTTACCTATATGACATAAAAGTATGTAGTATAAAGTATAAAAAAAGGTTAGTATATAAAATAATTTAAATAGAAATGGACAGTGACGAAAATATAATAATAATAATAATAATAATAATAATAATAATAATAATAATAATAATAATAATATATAATATAGTACTTATTTTGTAGTTGTGATAGTTCACGAACATATCGGTAATACAGATTTTTATAGTAAAACTGAAACAATGAATAGGGTATTCCACTCAATTTTTTTTATTATTTTAAATAAAACTTCATTCAGTTTTAAAGTAATTCATAGTATTGAAAAATCTTAATTGTTCCTAGTTTAACAGTTTTTTTTTTCGAGAAATCAGAGTAACGTCACATTCCCCCTATACTTGTCTTTCTCGCACATACTGCACTGAGTACGCTACGAGAGAAAGATAACAATTGTATGACGTCAATTTTCCCTTTTATCAAATGTGAAATACCTCGTAGAGTAATTATTTAATAGTTATTTTCGTAACAAGTTATGAAAAATACCAAAATATCATGCGAGTGCAAGTCAATACACACGAGCTAAGATATTTGTATTTCATACAAGTTATGAACATTATTTTTTAGACGAGCTTAAATAAATTATACTTTTTTTACAAAACTGAAATTTAGGTTCAAACGTACGGACAGCAGACAAATGAATAATGTATACATATAGCCAGAAAATAATGACGTAGTAACCTAGCATCCGTGTCAACTATTACGATATGAAATATATCGTAACACTAATGTCATAAATTCAACATTCAGTGTTCGGATACTACGTTGATATGTCATATCATATCGTCTAAAAAAAAAATATTTATTTATTTATTGAGTCATACTTTAAGTTAAATTGAATTTTTTTAATTTTTTTTTTGTTATGGTGGAATACCCCATTCTGATTCGCTAGCGGTACAGCAGTAAGATAGAAAGATGAGAGTTGGTCATCTTCTGCATTGTGTTTATTGCAATGCTGATGGTGGCACTTTTCATTACAAATTAGCATAGGAATACCAAGCGGTCATATTTTGCTATACCTTACTGCAACTGCTGTACCGCTTGCGTTACTTTATTATAAATACGCCTTAATAGTTGAAAATAGCAAACTTCTTAATTTAATTTCACTAATTCTTCAGTTCAGTTGCATACTCTTGTATAGTTTAGTTTTATAATTCAATTTTTTAATTTAATTGTCTTCTAAACCAGCATTATTCGTGTTACTTGTGTACTTAACGTAAAAGAAATGTGTACATACAGAAATGTAAAACTTAAAAAGACATTCATTGTGAAGTACTTTCAATATCATTGTCATTTCCTTCTACGAGTTCTTTTTAAGATTTTAGATCTAGGGTCTCTGGGGTGCGATGTGTCTCTTGGAGACAAAGAACATGGCATTACGTGTTTCCTGCATATGAGGAGCTTATTTTCAAAATGCAACAAGTCCATTATTACAATATATCAGATAGATGCAGCGCTACATTTGCTAAGTAATTGCATTTGTCCCCGAATTTAGCCTATTTGATCATAAATTGTTAACAAATTTGTTTACAAATTGTTTTATTGGAAACTAATATTATGACAAACATGATGTTCTACTCCATTACAAATTTCATTAATAAATTATAATATATCTGTTTGACACGATCACAAACGATAACAAAAGTATGAGTGTTAAACGGGTTTAAGTTTAGTTTTAGAATGGTTTAAGTCCCTTTTAGACACATACCTCTATTGGGATATCTTTTATGAAAACTAAACAAATACTTATCGATTTCAGATATTGATTTGCTTTTTATTTTTTTTTTTCAAATACATGCGTTATTTAAAAAAAAACTAAATAAATATAAAATTACAAATTGTAACAGCATCAACAATTTGGATTGAATTCGAAGTCGGACAACAACAGCAAAAATGCAAGAAAGAATAAGAATAACAATTCTATGACTATGCTTTGTAAACGCAGTTAAGCAACAGAAGAAAAATTCAAAATTGTATATTTAAATTTTAATTTATACAATAATTGTACCTGGTGAAGGTAGCGTCATACATCGCCAAAACTATCTTTAATTTATACATTATTCTTGGATCTATTTTTCTTCAAAATGTATCAAAATTAAGAGTAATCCGAGATTTCGAATTCATCTAAATATTTTTTAAACTCGCCTCCACATTTACGGACAATTGGAATACTCTAAGAAGAGTAATCACAACATCTCCACTGAATCAAAATACATAAAACATGTGGTAGAATCCCACGATAAAAAAGTCACGCAACATAGATTCTCAGTTGAAACGGAGTCCGCTGGATATTAAACAAATTTCTATATCTGTGATTGTTGACTGGTGAGCCTATAGTACTTTGTCTCTAGACCGTGCCCAGTATTTACAAGGATGGTTGTTAGTGTTTTGTCTCTTATACTGCTCGTAACTCTTGCAGGGTGGACCTAACGTATCTATGATTTCTGCCAAAAAACAAAACAATACTTTAAATCTGTTGATCATGATTTCATGATTATTTGATTCAAAAATCAAATTGATTCTTTAATCATTCGATCATTAATCCTGGATTTATGGTGAATTTTGTTGAATTACTTAATATGTGAACCATGCTAGAGATGAACTTATTTGAGTTTTGAGAAGAACTCAGAGAAATCATTCAAGACATAAACATTAATTTTATTTCTAGACGAAATCAAATTTATGAAAAGTAGGATCTTAGTAGGATGTTTAAAAAAGTCGTAAAACAATCAGAATTATAAAGTTTAAAGTTAATAAGCTGGAAATAATATTGTTGGAACATTTGCATGAACTAGTAAAACTATGGCAATATTTTAAAACCAGATCGGAGTTGTGTTGGCAGTAATTAATTACCAAAGCAATTAGATTTAATTAGCAAGTAAAACTTTAATCTTATAGGTAGTTATCAAGTTTATAGCAGCACAAAACAAAAGGAATAACTTCGGACGAATTTACATTTAAATTAGACAAAACTACATGTTTCATATTTACTGAAGACGTGCATTGAATAACGTTCGTTGTAAATGAAGTACAAGAACAGTGCAGAGAGCACCTACAGCTGTATTTCCCGAGAACGTCTAATTTACATGAATTTAAATAAGTAACTTTCATAAGTTCAATCTCTGAAATTTGTTTGCTCAACTATTAAGAATAATTCCCGCCATATTTGACTTAACTTCCTTAACCTGTAAATAATGAGAGCACAAATTTTATTCAAGATCAAAACACAGTTAAGTAGTGGCTCAATAGTTCACTCGTTTGCATACCAAGTATGTGCTAAGTAGTTTGGAATCCTTATAATGTACAGCTTTTATGCAAGAACATAAACTTCAAAGCCTACATTCTTCAGTTACATTTAAGTAGTACATAATTTTTATTTTATGTGAATTTTGAAACATAGGATACACAAATCTTTCGAAAATTAAACCACCCATTTTTTAACTCTTCGAGACTATCTGTAGATGTTGGCTGATTACCAATAATATGAAAAATAAATAACAATAACAACAATAGACATTATAACAGTGGGTCCTTGATAAATCATATATAACAGAAGGACATTAGTTAAATATGATACTTGGTTATCTCATTTTGTTTTAATCTACAGGTGCGGTAAAATAACCTCCTAGTTTTAAAGGTTAATTTTGAAAAAGTACCTCATATACAATAAAATGATTTTCACATCCCGAACTTACAACATGGGATGTTTTATATCATGTAAACAATGGGCGCATTCAGCAGACTTCTGTGGTCAGTGAACACGTGACCGACCGGTCACCGAACAAGGAGGTCTCTGCTGAATGCACTTTTCACATTCACGTAGTTCCAACGTCTAATAATCGTAACGTTAACTTAATAATAACTTTTATGTTATTAGTTAAACAAATTTAAAAAATGCAATGTAAGAAAATTTTAATAATTTGACAATAAGTTGTAGTTACTTTTCAATCAATTAACTTATTGATATGTATATAATATATCATCGATGATTCTGAAAAACCTGTTATGTGAAAAAAGGTACTTTTACAGGAATGTCAAAAAACTATTTAAAAAATTAGGTGTCCGTTTTTGACCGCTGCTCCTTAAGTATGTTTTTCGTTATATACTTATAAAGACAATATCAGCATGATATTACCAGCCGCTAGAGAAAAAAATAATGAACATAACAATATAAAAACCTAAAAATCACTAATAATGCACATAGCAGGTTTTTCAGAACCAACGACGATATGACAACAAATAATATATTTTCGGTGCTTTACATGTGAATAAATGTTATTTTGTTTTACTGCACTGATAATGGACGACATTAGATTATTTCTACTTCTCACCGTGTTTTTAAACTATAGACAGCACTAAACGAAGTCACATTTGCACCGCTAGAAGTTACCAAAAAAGTCACTAGATTTATTTGGCGGGGGAATTGAAATGTTAAAATGAAGGTCATGTCAGCATTTATACTTTCCAGGTTATATTTTCATTAACCAAAACTATTATATATAATCTACTTAATTTATTCATATAAAATCATAAATACATAACTTTTAATTATAAATTAATTAATTGCATTATTTTTTTGTAATTCCTTGATGAAAAATTTATAAATTATAACTGTTTTTATTCGTGAAATATCACAAAAAGGGAAATGAAACAAAAAACACGTGAAAATTCAACAAGTGATTTGACAACTACTGAGAGTTTGATGTTTCAATTACGTTTGAATGTTAACTTGAAATTTCGTCTGGTTAAATGCGGCTGCACTAAATACCGCAGCAACCAATCACAGGCTTTGATTTTCCCAATAGAATTTCTAGTTGTCTATAGTTGAAAAACAGAGTATAGCAGAAGAAAATCCAGTGAATTTAAAATATTGCGCGCGTAAACAAATGGAGGTGCCCGGCGAATTTTTGTGCGGATTGCTTCCTTTAAGGTTTACAGGTTCCTCAAATGAGGTTTATAAATCTTAGATTTGAGTTAAATCCACAGAAAAAAGTCGCACGGGGTCAAATTCGGCCAACGCGCGTGCCACGGACTATCGCCTCTCAGGGAGATCAATAGGCTATTCCACAGTAATCAAAAATAGTAAAAGTTTATTGAAAATAACAATGATAATAGTTAAAGGATAAGGAAAACCATATTTATTTATTATAAATTATTCCTTCTAGAAGACACGGGGAGTTTTGCTTTTGATGATGCAGGACATGTGCACGAGTGTTTGAGCAAATAGGATCCAAGTATGACCTCCGATTTTGAGAAGCCCCGCCCTAACTAAGAATATACTTCTTCGGGGTGTGTCGGATCTGTTCAGTTGCTGTTCGGGTGACGTTCTAATTTCTTTATTTTTATAAAATGAGAAAAAAAGTGAAATAAATTAAGTGAAATAATTTATATTATGTCTCTAATAATGAATTATAATATTACAATTTAAATATACATTATTTTGTAATTTGTTTAACAATTTTTCGTGGTTTGTGAACCACTGCTTGTTTACTTCTGGTATATCCACATTACCTACGTCACAAAGCAGATTTAAAATTCGGACCTTAATATCTCGCTTATTTGGAGGAATTTTTAACTCGGACTTTCACATGTGGTCTTATATTTTTATGTATTTCAAGAAAAAAATTTAATAAAAATGTCGTGGAATAGCCTATTGCCCAGTGAACATTTCCCTCGAAAACTTGCGCTGTGAAACCAGATCTTTTCCAGACTATGTTTTTCTAGAGCTGGGGCTACAAAATTCTAGAACATGTTCACATACATATAAATTCTTTTTCCCTAAACTTTTTACTCACAACATATTCAATTTTTGGTCCGGACCGGTTCGGCGAGGGGAAATTTATAGAACCTAGAACTACAGACCCGTTTTAGTGGATATATACCATGAAACCATTTCGGCCTTGCGACCATCATTACGAAATGAGTAACAGAAAACATTACTCATCGCTTCAATTCACAGTTTAAATAATCAACAATGTTTTCTGTTATTCTATATCTGATGATGATCGTACGCCCAAAATGATATCATAGTATTTAAAATAAATTTGAATCAAATATCTTATTTAATTAATTTCCTTGTTTTACCTTTTCAATGAAGCATCTATAATTCATGAAAACAACAATGCGAAAAGTGTAGTCATTTTTAGCACGATTTCATTTCGATCCCAACAAACGCCAAATATTTCCAATTTTAAATGGCACAAAAGTGGCCCCTGTGGTGCACTCTCCACACCAACTATGAGTGCCCGTGAGGTGACGCCTGGTAAGCGCCCACACGGTAAAATATATCGTCATCATTACCGATGTCTACATGTGTTGTAGATACTGGCACACCCAGAAATGGGTAATATGCCGTGATGATATATTTATATTTTATTTATTTACTTAAAATAAAGCTTAGTTTGCAACTAGGAATACGAGTAGGTGGGCATGAAGTAATTGTTTTTGACACGATACACAACAAGAGAATTACGTGAAGTCAAATATTTTTATTCAAGTTTGATGATAAATATGATATCTTGTAAGTAAAAACTCTTTCAATCTTTCCTGGCATTTTTAATATCTCATTGTAAGTCGGTAAACACGTAATATTTTCCATCAATCTTTCCCTGCATACTCAATTTCCCAACAAAAGAATGAAAAGAAAACCTTTTAGTAAATAAATATATCACGTCGTCTCCCATTACTCGGATAGGCTGGGAGTCATAATAGAAATTCAATAGGAGTCATTTCTTTAACAAAAAGCCCATTTTCGGCTATCATCAATTTGTTAATAAACGAAGTTAATATATGTGTATTCATAAAAAATGATTTTTTTCACCATTGCACAGACAAAAATTATAATAAATTTTACAGACATAATCATACTTCACAAAACACGAGTAAGTACACTACGATTCTAATTTTTTTCACCAATAAAATGATTTTATTAGTTAGAATAATACTACCTTTTTAGTTCTGTATTTATATGTAATATCAACGTTTCGGCCGCATACACTGCGGCCTTCTTCAGGGGAAAGAATATAAATAACAAATAAATATATAATTACAAAACAAAAGCAAGTAACCAAGGTTATACAAAAATCGTAACATTCGTAACTTTAATTTTATAATAACTTTATAACCTTGGTTACTTGCATTTGTTTTGTAATTATGTATTTATTTGTCATTTACATTCTTTCGTTGGTATTAAATATTAAAATACAGAACTAAAACTAAAAAGGTTGTATTATTCCAGTTATTAATATGAGTTCTGAAAGATATTTTAATGATTTTAATAGGTTTATTATTTTTAAAATTTTGCGTCTAGTGAGGGTATTTACACCTAAATGTAATAATTTTGAATCCGTTTTAATATTAAGTATAGTTATTTTTTTATACATACTGTGATTTTAAAATTGTGTTCAATAATAACATATAATTGGTATTTTTTATTCTTTTCTTTAACATCTGCTATAGAAAAAAAATAGAATTTTATACACGACGATAAAATTAAATTATCTACTCGCGAAAAATATAATTTTATCGTCGTGTATAAAATTCTATTTTTTTTTTTCTATAGCAGTTGTTAAAGAAAAGAATAAAAAATACCAATTATATGTTATTATTGAACACAATTTTAAAATCACAGTATGTATGTGGTTGTTATGGATTTTGTACGTAAATAAATAAGAATTAAAGTATTTTATCTACCCTTGCTGTTTAAAATGGTACTTTATCTATCCTTGTGGTTAAAGCGCTACTTTATCTACTATTTTGAGTAGATAAAAGCACAGTTTAACATCTGCTATAGAAAAAAAGCATTTTTTTTTCAGGTTTAACTCTTTATATATTACAAGACTTGCTCCTAAATTTTCTCAGCTTTTACCTTTATCTAAACTCAACGCTAAATCCACGAAACTATGGTCGTGAGACAATTTAAGTAAGAATTTCGACTCCTGTTGCGTTATAAAAAGGCACTAAAATCAAAATTAAGGTATTTTGGTGTATAATTTATGTAAGAAACATAACAGTATTTTATGTGTCCAGGAACTGAAGTTCTACTTTTATCACGAATATGAATTTTAGTTTCCGAAGCCATAAGGCCGAGGAAAAAGGAATATTTTATTTTTATAGGTTATGTTTATGTAACTGTCAGTCTGACACTCAATGTTACTAACCTCCGAACATTGAGGTTATCGTAAAGAACACTCAAAATTATGTTTTATTTCAATTTTCTTTATCGGAATTGTTTAGTTCATTCTTCTTGCACATATTTTTTGTCGTTCTCCGTACAAATTTACTCTTAAATATCGCACACCTACCCAAATTATTTTATATGTACAATAATTTATTATAAGGTCGGCAACGCATTTGCCGTGCACTTAGCGACGATTTTAAATAAAATTCAATAAAATAAGTTTTGCTTTCAACAATGTAATAAAAAGTAGAATAATTACTAAAATGTCACGTGCCAGAATTTAGCTGAAAATAGAAAATGTTAACACTGTGCATTTTATTGACTTTTTACCCTAGCAACGCACACTATTTTTAGAGAACTCGCAGACCTAGTCGAACTAAAAGCACTTTCTTGCTAGTCCGATAGGGATACCACTTCCAGATTAAAAAAATTCTTTGATATAATTAAAAACATAATAAATAGTTTATAATCGCAGATTTTGGTAAAGGCAATGGCCTATATTACCAGTGCACCTCTATAATGAAACCGGTTTATGGAGCGTGCTTTTACATTATATTTTATGAGGAGTAAAAACGTTTTTATTATAATATTGCGTTCGTAATACGCGCCAATACATATGAATCGATGAGGACACTTATCAGGCGTCACCTCACGTGATCCGCTTTTAAAATCATTGATGTAAAATAGATTTATATCTGTTTTGATAGACAAAGAGTTTGTTTTATAATTTCATTAAACATGTCTTTCGATCTTCTTAGATAATCTTCGATCCTTGAGCTGTAACAATGGCGGATTACATCATTTTTTTTTATAATTTCATCTGAAAATATTAGGAAAACTAAGACTATTGATAAAAATCCGGTGAAAAAATTCCTATTAATAAGCGAGTTATGGTCCCCCGAATTTTGAAAAGATTGACGTGACGTCACATTTATGTGTTTTTATATCAAACTGTTTTCATCATGGACCTAAATGTTCTTGAAATATATGCTATTTTAAGTTATATTTACATAAAAATAAATGAATGTTATAACACTGTATAAGTCTACATACTTTATAATTACAGGTGTATTTAAATTATTAAGTTTAATGCAAGAAATTTATGTTAAAATAAAAACTGTTTGAAAACTGCTGTACAGGAATGTTAGCCCCTCCTTTCGAATTTGAATTTCTTAACTTCCATTGGCAGTAATCCCCACCTCCTAACACGCTAATTGTAATGCATGTATAGGTGGTCTCTTGGTCGCCAATCAAAATATTTTCATATTAGTGTCGAAGCGCTATAACAAAAAAACCCTTTATTTCCGAAATATCTCAATTACATCATTTCATTTTTTTTATTAATATTCGTTATTCGTATTTTTTACTATTTTCCTTTAATTCGATTGACCCGTAATCCCCCATTAAAATAAATATGTGGCTTAATGCAAGAACAACCAATGTCAGTATTTCGTATTTTTTAAAATAGGTAATTTAAAATCACAAATAATCTTTCATTAATATTGGTTGTTACTGGATAAATCGACAGAAATACAGAGTGGTTAAAAAATTATGCAGTTGGCAATACAATTTTGGAGATCTTTTTATTCCACAGTTTATATAACACCAGGTGAAAGCGGAAATACTATCTGACATGTCATTTTGACAATAAATACAATGGTGGGGCCCGACAGCAAGTAGGATTTTGAGTGATTGAAATGCTTTAGATTATTGCTTATAGGTAATGTAAAAAATAAAAGTACTTGGATAAGGGAAACAACAACCATTTTAATAAAAAATTGTAAATAAATCAAAATTTAAATTTTCAAATGTCACTGCCAATAGTGTCAAGAACAGGAAATAAATTTAAGTATCAATCTTCAATAGTCCTCGTGTAAATAGATATACTTAAATATCTTTTGTTACAAAAAAGATCTAAATAAATACCTAAAACTCACAACATTTTAGCAGGTCTAATTAATTACTAGCTACGTGAGTTATTTGGGGGGAAAAATGTCCTAATTTTTAGTATGATGATCATATACATAGAAAACAGCGGAAAATAGCCTGTCTGATGCTTTCCACAACCTTTCACAAAAAAATATCATATTTTATGGTAAATAAAATAAAGCAATTTACATTTCACCGTACTCTTCACATTTCTTGTCTGTTAAAAGTCGATTTAGAACAAAAATAAAAAATAACAATAACCGGTAACACTCGCGAAAGGAAGTAAAAGAAACGGGCATATCTAATGCAACTTCCGGCTTCTGAGAACATCATCTATTCCAGTCATACCAACTTAGGAAAAATGGTATAATATTCTCAAATGTTTCACGTTATAAAACATATCCTTCCTCTCGGTAAAACCGGCAAAAAAGGAAAATAAAATCAGTTTATTCCAAGTTTCAAGAAAGAATTTCGATGAGGTAATTCATTTAAGTTCACGAATAATAATGTAAAAATTTAAATGAAACGCCCATTATGCCGCAAATGAATCTGCCCTGCTTCGTCGTTTGTTTTCGTTGTTTTTTACATAGCTAACTTGATAAACCAGACTGAATATAAATATTGTTTCAAGAGTAAAACAAATATTAGGAAAATAAATTGAAAAATAAGTGATAATAAAATATAGTTTTTGCGTATTTCCAATATTAATTATTGATGAAATATAAATGAATAATAGCTTTATTCAAAACTTTGTTTTTACAATCGTATAAAATATATATTTATGTGTTACACATATCTCATTGACAAATATATTTATTGTTGTAATAAAACGCTTTTTACATGGTTTTTGATGTCATCATAAATTCTGTTATAATATTTCAAATTTTGATGCATAATTTATAAAAACGCAACAAAATCTCGTGCAGTAAATACTGCTTCAAATTTATCTTTTCCAGTTTTCAAAC